>OZ022490.1:21631823-22308137 GCA_963989405.1 Trypoxylon attenuatum
TCATTTTTTAAAAAAATCGTAATATTTCGACCATTTTTGACAAAGTTATCGTAAGTTGAATTAGGGCCTATTTTTGAGCAAAAATTTTCTGTGCCATAATTGTTTTGAGCAGTGTATTTAAAAATGAAATCCATTCTGCTAATTTGAATTTACAATAATTTATTTTTCGTAGGGGGTTCCGAACCCCATCGTATTTGCTATAGCTACAGTGGTGTCTGTGACGTCATATCCCACTGCGCATGCGCGACTCAGGGCCAAGGCTGACAGCACTGAGGTACGTCGCGTGCGCTTAATGGCCTTGATTTGACCTCCCTTCCCGCCGTAGCCGTGGCAGGTGAATCAATTCCTTACTCGAACGTGGTTAAGTCTGTCGGTGTCCACCTCCAGAGCAACCTGGGGTGGCACGAGCAAGTCATTGTGACTTGTAGCAAAGTCTACGGCGTACTCTCGTCTCTTCACAGAAACCGACATACACTTACCCGTTCGCTCAGGGCCAGCCCTGTCAGGAGCTTGATCTTTTCACACTTCGATTATTGTTGTTTGTTGTACGTCGGCATGAATGTTGTCGATGAGGTGAGACTGCAGCCGGCTATGAATGCTTGTGTCCGTTTCATCTTCGGGGTGCGGCGTGATGTCCACATCACTGCGTACTACGAACCACTGGGATGGCTCAAGGTTCGCCAGCGCCGTCTGTACTTCCTCGGCTCCTTCATGTTCGACGTGCATCATGGTAGGGTTCCTGACTCACTAGCAGCACTGTTCGAGCGAATTTCGGACAGTGGTGTAAGGAGTTCGCCGCGTTCGCGTCCGTTTCCTACATCCTACATTACCCCGCTGCATCGGGCTGCTACAAGAGCTAACTCTCTCGCGGTGCAGGGTGCCGCTTTCTGGCACTCTTTGCTCCTGCTCCTTCGCGAAGCGCAATCCGTCGAGCCGTTCAGATCTGGGCTTCGTCGGGCTCTTTGTCGGGCGATGTCTCGGGCTAAGCGGCTCGGCGGCCACATGTTCGCACTTAACGCCTTGAGGATCGTCCATGTCTCGGCGGTACTAGCGGGGTTCTCGGCCCTTCTGTGATATTTTGTAAAAGTTATACTTTGTAAAAGAGGTGTGGCTGTCGATAGTGTGAGTGAATGGGTGTGATTGGAAGGGTTTGTCTGACCGGAATGAATGCCCCATCCTATTCTGTACATTTCTGTATATATGTTTCTCTCATTGTAAGCTTCCATTTTCATGAGTGCTCGGTGTGGGTGACTGTGTGGCGGGTTATGTGTTTATGTGGGAGTGTTGAGAGCAATTAGATTTAAGTCTATTATTATCATTATTGTTATTTGATCATTTATCTTTGTTAAACTTGTAAAGTTTATATCGTGCTTAGGGGGCTATAGCCCCAGCACGGAAATAAATATCGTATCGTATCGTATCTCTCTCAGACAGGCAGCGACAAGTAGGATAAGTTAGTATTAGTTTATGTAAGATCCACGTGCTAGATGGAATGTAGGCTAACGAAACAGACACCCTTGTAACCCCACGAGGACTCGTAAAACATATTACATACATATGTACTTATATTAAAAAACACCAAAATAATCCAACTTATTGCTCCTTCAAATTAACAAAAGAATACTGGAGAGACTTGCCCAATGATTCTATAATACGTTTGAACGACTGAAATATTCCTAGCGAAAGAATTCAGTCACGGCACCCTTCCATTTCGCGTGAGAAAAACGAAAATATAAAGTTTCGCAAAATTGAGGAAAAAGCGGCGGTAAAATCGACCTGCGGGATATTCGAAGACCGACCTCGGAGACAGAACCACGCGAGAACCGAGGGCGCGAACGGGATACATCAAGAGTCAGAAGACATAGCCTGGCTTGATGTCGCCTGTCTAGACTAGACTCAATCTGTTCCGATTTGTCTCGACGTAACTCGATCGGTCCCGACGTGTCCCAAGTCGTCATGTTCCGTCATAGTTTCGATCGAATGACAATCCTCGAGAGTGCGCACCGTACAGCCTGTTTAGAAGCTGCCAGAGCTCGACGCCTGTGGAACAGAACGATCGCACAAGATTCTTGAGCAATCGGTCTCGCAACTGAATAACCTAGTAATACGTCTCTTTAAAGAATCGAGCCTGCGATTCGACGACATAGTTCAGGATCGACGAACGAGTACAATAGACGCATTGTACTCATGTCGGCTTTGAGTCGTGGACGGGACTGTGCAATACTCTTAATGCAATGCCGCGAATCCACTTGCAGAAAGTTTCCTCATTTTAATATTAGAATGCCTTTTATCGATCATGGCTCCACTACTGACAGTTAGCGCTCCTTTACACGAAACAGTAAAATTCTACGCATTCTTCAGGATTGTCGTTCGATCAGAACCATTATGGTCCCCGTGGATGGCGTGCTCGGTTATTCGAGTCAGTTGGTTACGACAAGACGCGACGGGTTGAGACAAGACGCGACACCGCAGTGGATAATGTCCTCGGATTTCCGACGCACCCTGTTTCCGCTCTCGATTCTCGCGCAGCTCTTCGGCTTCGAGGTCTTCGAATACCCCGCAGGTCAAGTTTCCCTCCGTTTATCCCCCAATCT
The DNA here is from genome assembly GCA_963989405.1 of Trypoxylon attenuatum. Taxonomy (NCBI): domain Eukaryota; kingdom Metazoa; phylum Arthropoda; class Insecta; order Hymenoptera; family Crabronidae; genus Trypoxylon; species Trypoxylon attenuatum. The sequence continues at coordinate 21,634,418 of OZ022490.1, forward strand.
CACGAAACCTCGCCCACTTCGTCCTCTTTCGTTTTTCGCGTTCGAAAACTTAAGACGCTAACACTGAATCCTCTTGCTAGCGACATTGTAAATATATGGGACTATTTTAACACAGTTAATAGTATTCTGGAATATTGTGGGGTATAGTGAAAACGCTTAGGATATCCTGAAACATTTGGAGTGTTTTGTAATCATTTGGTGAAATGCTGAATTTGTTCGGTATTTTTTACAAATTTGCACTAATTTCGAGTATTGTGAAATATTTTTGACCGATTTCGAGTTCTTTGGAGTATTAAAAATTATTTCAGAACAATTTAGAGTACCCTCGAGTATTTTGTAATATTTCGGAATATGTTGGTAACAATTTGGTATATGTTCGAATCTATTGTCACAATTTGAATGATATTGGAATGATTTGCAACAATCAGACTATGTTTCTATTGAACCTTCTAAATTTGGGGGCTAAGAGCCAGTTGTCCCGCGTTTAATTCTCCTTTAAAAATGAGCTGGCCGTTTCAAAAATTTCTCAAAGAAATCCATGAATTGCTAAATATATTTTCCGACCAAAATAACGAAACCCCCTTGATGCGTTTGGTGGAGGGGACAAAGGTGGGGATTCAATTCAAATTCAGCTCACTAATATTTTCTAATCTGAAAAATGATTGGGGAATATTCCAAACGAAATGGCTCTGGATTTTCATGAGGATGGCGCACTTTTCCGGCTCTTAGGCAGGCTGCGGCCAAAATTCACCGTCCTTTACTGCGGAGTTCTGTGGTCGACGTTCGTGATGGCATTAATTTTCATGAGATTTGTCATATTGAGGAATGCGAGCCTCCCAAGGGTCTCTGAAATGATTTATCTGTCCTCTATCGCTCTCTCCTTTCTATCTGCGTGCGTCATGGCGTCTAATGCAGAGGTAGGATTCTTTTTCATTGAATTCATACAATTTTACCATTCGACACATTCTACAAATGCTACAAACTAAGTGAATTGTAACATTTATACCACTTTTGCAAATTTCATAGTTCGAATATTACTGGATTTTACGATGTGTTACGAATTTGATTTTATGAGCTACGAGTCTCACGATTTGTGTAAATTTACGAATTTTACAATTTTTGAAAATTGCACTGTTCTATATATATATATTACGGGCTGGCCGTGCGTGCCCAGTTTTTCCCGCAATAATCGAAGAGAATCGAGGTCGCTAACTTCTCAAATGGGTGTGGGATACCGAAGCATAGTCGTAAGGAACGAACATGCACGAATTCGATGGTACGTCAGAATGTCCCTAGCGATTAAAACCAAAAGGGGATACTTGGATGCACAATATTCCTGTCACAATTCGTCCTAACGCTCGACATTTATGGGTTTGGGATTTGGAACTGGGCTAAGGAGAGTGTATGCTTGGGATGCCGTCGTCATCCGAAAATGAAAACAAGTCTCCACAGATGACTATGTTCGGATCAGGTATACCTCGAGCGGCTAAGATGTCCTAACTTATGTAGATTCCTTTTCCTATGTCGATCTCAGGTTATTATTTTATGAACAGGTGGTCAAAATGAATGTGGTAAATCATTTGAATAATGGAAGTATAAATGCGATATTCTATAATAATCCTTGGGTTATAAAAAAAGTGTATAGTGTATGTAGGCTGGTTACAATACCTTTGTGTTTCCATCGTCTGTTATCGCACTTGTCCCAATTCTTCGGTTTATCGAAGAGATTGGTTGCAAATTATATTGTTTTGCTCGAAAGTGATTGGGTATAGATCTCGCTTGCGAGTAACCCGTGTATTTTCATGATCAATGTATTTTCACGTTTAATAATGCTTTGAAAATGTACAGCCCGATCTATTGCTAATCGGGCAGCGCTTCGCCCTACAAAGGTTGCCTAAGAACTCAGAATGGTGAGTACTAGTACAGTCAATCTTTTGAAGGGCAGAGCTTCGCCCTTCGAAAGATCAAGCTACTAACGACTTCGGGCGGCTTATACAGGGTGTCCCAGCAAGAATGTCGAATGCAAATATCTCCGTCAATTGTCAATTGAGAAAATTTACAACCCCCGGGGGGTGAACTACCCCCAAAGGCCTTTTGTCATAGGTCGTCGAATTCGCCTTGATCCCAGCATTCAGAATATCGAAAAAAAAGTAGGTCGACCCGGTGAAAAATATTAAGTTAACATTAATAACTAAAAACCACCCTATTGTAAAAACACCCCCATACCGCCATTCAACGAGCCCCTTCGAACCATGCAACTTTGCCCTCTGCGGATTTCGCGTATCTTCACAATTGACGAAGATATTTTCATTCGACATTCTTGCTGGGACACCCTGTATACAGGGTGATTCTCGCGGCACCGGACTACAACGCTGTAGTCTAGACTGAACGTCACGTCGAATTTCCATTCACGCGCAGGCTAGAGTTAGAACTAAGGCTATGCCTTGGTGAACTTTTCGGCTACCGCCCGCTATGAAGGGTGCTCAAGTCGGCGACTACATAAGATCGACACATAAGATCTAACCTATGTGTGAATAAAAGTTCGACGCGACGTTTAGTCTAGGATACAGTATTATAGTCCGGTGGCGCGAAAAGCACCTTGTACTCTAAAACCAAGCTAGTTTCTGGGAAAAATTGGGGCACACCTTTTAGATTCCTAGGCGAGGCCTAGAAGGTATACAAGTACGGACATGACCCGGGCGCAGCATGCATGCAGCTGCAGATGTGTCTCAATGGTCAATGTTGTAGCTTGAAATATACACTACGCACAAGACTTAAAGCATATTGAAATGAACTCCAGATTTTTAGGTGATTCTCGAAGAGCTGTAACTTTGAGAGAGACGCCGTAGAGAGATTTCAATTAGGCAAAATAAAGCTTGAAGTTTCTAGTTTTTGGAACTGGGGTTGGATTTTTTTTTAACTTTAGCGGTTCTGGAGTATCCATCGAAAAACAAGCTGAAGAAATGAGTAAAAATCGAAAAATTGCTTATTACGATGGTTTTGGACAAAAACGATAAATATAAACCTTCAGGGCACTAAGAAAAAGAAATCGCCGAGCTCTGTAACTTTGAGCGTTATTGGGGAAACTTTGAGGTTGAAAAATTACCGACGGCATCCTTCGTTTATGCGTTATATCCAAAGTTATACTAAGTTTTCTAAATATCCTTAAATTCCCTCATTTTCAACTTTCTTTCAATCAATATTATCACTTCGAAAGAAATTGTTTTATGAACCGCCACTAATTGCATGCCATAGAGAATGTTTTGCAGGTTTCAAAACTCTCCTTTAATTTTCTGTACGATCATTAATTCCCGAGTAATTCATCGTCAAAGTCGAAATGGACTTTTTCGCATTGATCGAAATTGAAGGTAATTAAATGTCTAAATGTCTAGAAGACCATTACAATGAAGTTGCGGAAAAAATTGTTTGCATTCCGTGCAGCGATTCGAAGTCGAGCAAAAGTTTTCAAAATTTTTTTGTAGATGGTTTTTCGATGATTACTCCAGAACCGCTAAAGTTAAAAAACAATCCAACCCCAGTTCCAAAAACTAGAAACTTCAAGCTTCATTGTGCCTAGTTGAAATCTCCCTACGGCTGTTTCTCTCAAAGTTATAGCTCTTCGAAAATCACCTAAAAGTCTGGGGTTCATTTGAATACGCTTTAAGTTTTGTGCGTAGCGTAACTTGTTGATCAAACATAAAAGTTGATTATTTACATTCAATAGATATACCATAAGTGCTTGATGGATATCGCCCTGCTCGACGATACCCTTGAAATTATGGGTAGCGCGAGAGATTACCGGAGACAGCGGAAAACCTTGATCAAGTTTATTCTCTCCTGGCTCCTTGTGAATTTCATTCTCGACACCTGGAGCATCGTTTACCAGTACCAAACGGACAATATATTCTACATTTTACTTTTTTGCTACCTCGTTAATTACGCGTTGCATGCGGCTACCATCGTTGTTATTCAATACTACATTCTATTCAGGTAGAAGTTCAATCGAAAGCAAGTAAAAATGTACAGTGACGGAAGTAACTAGGATGGGTTTTGCCTTAGGTACACCGCCTCGAGATTCGACTGCATCTACGAAATGATCGAGGAGACCCTTGCGAATGACCAAATTCGAATTGGATCGTGCTGGGAGGAGCGCTCGCAGTTGCGTCGCCGCGTTATCCCGCACGAGGAAGAACGTCAACGAATCCTATGGACTTCCATGTAAATTTCCACACTTTCTTTTTCCCCGCTTCATTGAGAAACATTGAGAAAATCATGTGGCTGGAAACGAAATTCGAAAAGCGTTGCATACAAGAATTCATTCGACTTAGTGATTCTGGTACTCGTTAATACGCCAGATGAGTGAAGGGATGAATGAACAAATAAACGAACGGAGTAGTGATCGACTGAAAAAATAAACGAATGGACCAATGAACAAATGAATAAATAAAATAATGAATGTATTAATGAATGAATGAATTAATAAAATAGTACTGATTTGCTTTCAGGCACGCATATTGGAAACTTTGCGACATATCGCTCAAGTTGAACAAGGTTTTCGAAGTCCAGATATGCCTCGAAATCATCTTCACCTTTTGCTACACCATATTGTGCTTCCTCTTCGCTTACGCTGAAGTCTTCACGTGGAACCATGGAAGAATGGGAAAATGGCACAATGGCTTTGCAATTATAGTGTGGAGCACGATATACCTTTGCAAGTCGGTGATGCCTAATCACATCTGCGGGGTCGTCACTTTCAATGTACGCGAGAAGGTCGCAGAGTTTCTTTAGAAATATTTGTAACTGACACTTTGTTCGCAGGCCGCCCGACTCAAAAGAATCATCAACCAGGTCCTGGTGCTAGCAAAGGATCCAATGAGGAAAGATGTGAGCGAACCTCCCAACGATTAGGTGTACCTAAAGCATTATCATTGACAAGCAATTAGGAATAGGAACCAGCGATTAGAGCCGAATCGATTTGAGTATTATTCGAGGATATTAGGTGGGTTTCGAATTTTCCTCTTACCAGCCTAGTTGCATTTACAATTTTAGCTGTCTATTTTCCTTCTACGGGCCTATCACCGACCCCTCAGGCTCTCCGCGATGGGCCTCTTCGACTTCGGCTACGAATTTCTCTATCAGGTTCGAGTGAGCTCATAACTATCTCGATTAAAAATAACAATAAAGTAGAAATGAAGAATCCGATGTAATTTCACGATACTTTCTTTCACAGTTCTTCGTGTCCGTTATGACGGCCCTTGTGATAATGTTGCAGCTGAATCCTTGGATTCCATCCTCGATTTAACACTCGCTCAACTTAACGTTTACATCAATGTCTTTATTGTTCTGCGACAATTTCGGCAAATAATTCGCGAAATACGATTACTCAGGGAATAATCGTCATTTCACGTTGTACATTCACTTTCTTCATGAATTAAACTCGCTGCTTTTGCACACATAAGTTATAGCGGATGTTGAATAAAGATGTTTTGCAATTAAGAACCCCAGCTGAAGCTTTTTGGTCTATTTAATTCCAATCGTAATGTGGGGACGCTTTATGGGGGTAGACACGTTATCTCGATTTTAGATCTAACACGTCGATGCGGCAGGCCACGGTGCTTCTGAAAAATGGTACTATCGATAGAGGCACAACACCGCCAGATAAACTCAATGGTACTGGCTTCGTTTTCTAGAGGACAAACAGATGCTAGGCTTGGCATTCACGCACGCCCTCAGTAGGCATATAAACGAGTACACTATTCATTGATACATACAGCCAAACAGTAGCACTTCAGATCGACTGTATTGGCGGCGTCTGTGAAGGGGCTAGGGTTGCGATGTTTAGATTGTGGCATACCTTTCTGCCACTGGCGAAAGATCAGCCGTATTCAAAAACAGTTCTCGTTCGCTTTCTTGCTCTCCTCTGGCCTAAGCCATCGCGTTGCTCCTAGTTCGCGACTGTTCGTGGCCCGCTAAAGAATGCTTTGCCATGAATTTGGCAATTTCTAAATTGAAATGTTCCATTTTACGATTCATACACTCGATATTTGCCGAAAACCTTTCAGATTACAGCGGGCCTAACACGAGGCAATGGAACGCACGAGTACTGTTGGGGTGGAGCTGTTCTGAATTCTGAATTTGAACTAGTGCTTGAACTTGCCCTATGGAAAATGCTACTAAACTAGGCCTCCGTGGCCTTTAAGTCGTGGAGGTTTAACATAGCCTCAAGAGTCAAATTACCCTTCGTAGGCCTCGGTCTTAGCTCTAGGCTTTATCTCTTCTCCTTGGAGCCGCGGCATATTTACACATAAATACGCTCCTGAAGAAGTAGCCTTTAAGATTGTCGGCAATCGTCAAGGGTCAAAATTGGTGTGACGACTACCAATACGATTTTCAACGTTTTTCAGTTGCAATTTGTTGTCACTGAAAATTGGGAGTGTCCACTTTGCGCATGTTTCACTTTGCGCACATGTGGATTTTCGGACCCAGTGGAATTTGCCCACGTTGGAATCAGGACACTGTCGAACGTGCCCACAGTGGAATCAGGACACATGGCAGTGGAAACTGCACACATGATACATCTATTAGCATGACTGACTTGTGATTATAAAACGTAATAAGTCTCATTCTGCTTTACAGTCATAGGTCAGGTCAGTGCCAGTTGAGGGAAAAGGGGCGCAACTGTAAGACGCGATAAGTCTCATTATGCTTTACAGTCGCAGGTCAGGTCAGTGCCAGATGAGGGGAAGGGGGCGCAAACGCATAATTTAGAAATAATGCCAAACTGGCAATAGTTAACACCACGGATATACCTGAAAAAAACTTCTGTACGAATTATGCGTGATTAGAGTTAAGGTGTGTACGCAGTACTCTGCAGCCGACTTCCACTTTTCGTGTGGTAAAGATCCACTGTGAACTCTACATACTGTACGCAGTTTCCACATTTGATGTGTGCAACTTCGACTCTACACTATTTTGGCTGTGGGCAGTTTCCACTGTGCGCTGTTGCCACGAGCGCAAGTTCCAAAAATGGCCCGTGTCCAAAGTGGAATGTGCGCAAAGGAGACTCATCCCACGGATGTATCGGTGAGTAATCAATCACTACATAATACACTTTATATCAGGGATGGGCAACTGGGCCGTTTGAGAGCGGAGCGCTCGCGAGCGCTCTGAAAGCCGAGCTCGACGTAGAAAGACCTCTGCCGATATACATCTCTAACTTCACGGGAAATGTATTGACGCTTACTAAGGCTTACTAAGGTCGAGGACCTGTTCGGCGAAACGTTCACGTTAAAATATTTAGGTGACAAAATAAGAATACAGCTGCAATCAAAAACATCACATGGAACACTTACCCAACTTCTAAAACAAAATGATAGAGAATTTTACACGTTCTCGTTAAAAGAAGATAGAATACTGTCGGTTGTGATAAAAGGGCCCCCCGTAATGCTAGAAATAAAACGATAGAAATAGACGAACTGATATCGGTGCATGCAATGTACTAAGAAGAGAAACTCCCAAAATATCCTACGTACAAAATTGGATTCCCAAAAGGAACTAGGTTCAGCACGATAAATAAGCAAGGCTTACTATATTATACCAGGGTTTACTGGGACGAATATAAACGTACAAGGAACTACTCCCAATGCTTCAGGTGCCAGAAGTTTGGGCACGTTGCAGTAAACTGCAACCTGACAATAGTATGCGAAAAATGCGCAGGGCCACACTCCGTAGCAAACTGTCCAAGCAGAGGAGAGCAATCCCAATCGCGTTGCTCTAATTGTGGCGATGTGCGCAATGTCCTGTACTTGACAGATATTTAAAGTTTAGATCACAATACAGTAACAATGCAAATCCTGATCTTGTAAATACGTGCATGCCAAAATGTAACATAGTACATACTGTCCAGAAGCACCTCACGCATAGACCCTAATATACAAAATGAAACTAATAACATGATCACTGAAAACAGCGAGTCTCTATTCCCGATACAGGAAAGTTACCAGGATAAAGATTTCCCGCGCCTCCCAACCTCGCGTAATGCCCGATTAGACACTCCCAAGAAATTAAATTTCATGGAACCAATTGAGTCGACCTCCAGCCAGTTCTCAGCCCACATGCCTGATCCAGGAAAACGTACAAACACGAGAATTTACAGCCAGGCACTCTCACGAAACACATCTACCCATGAGCCTCAATACAGTAATGATAAAGACCACTTCCAGGATACTGTATTTATCTTCGCGGAAATAAGAAAATTGGAGAGCTAGATCTAATATACACCGCGGTTAGGAATCTGCTCGAGAGACTAAAACGCTGCAGAACTAAAATGGAGAAATTCCATGCCTTCATGAAAGTTACTTGATTGTACTTCTTCGAAGACTAAGAAATGGCTATCGAACCCAAAGTAGTATTATGGAACCTTCTCTCCCCCCGACGAAGGCAAACAGACCTCTCCCATCTCTTGAATACTGAAAAACCGAATATAGTAATGTTAACCGAAACGTGGCTAGGACAGCAGCATAGCATTTCCTTTGACGGTTATAAGATTTCTCGGAGAGATCGAAAAACTCAACCAGGTGCACCAAACTATGGTGGAGTCGCTCTCCTAATGGACGCAAATTTGAATGCCTCTGAACTCCAACTAACCGACTGGACCCACGACCCGTCTGAAAATCACGCTAATGAACTGCTCGTAATCAAAATATCTGAACTCAAGTAAGAATATGTCGCAGTAACGTATGTGCCACCAAAAAGTAAAGTGTATCTACCGTACCTGGATCGCCTCTTCACATTACGATATACTATGTTACTGGGGGGAGGGGGACTTTAATGCTAAACATAGAACCCGGAGATGTAACAGAGCAAATCAAACAGGAACCGAGCTATCCGACTACCTTGTAACTTTGCCTATCAAAGCCCTATATCCGAGTGAACCTACTTTCCAAGGTGGGCCCAGAGTAACACCATCGGTATTAGATATCTTCCTAACTAACTTAAACTATAAGTTCGTAATCAAAGTAAATTCACATTACACGTCAGACCATACCCCGGTTACGTTAAAACCTCTTGCGGTCCCGATGCATCCACCCCAGTAGCAGGTCGCTACGGACTGGCACAAATGCCGAAAACTAACCGGTGGTTACGCAGTGAATACTGCAATTCATAGTATTGCTGAAATCGATCAGGAAGTGGACCGTATCACCCAAACTCTTACCCGATACTCTAACATGGCTTCACTCTGTTCGCGTTTGAAAAACGCTCGCAGCAGCGTGACGCATCTTGGGCTTTCGCGCCGTTTACCCTGGCGTCAGCGGGGCTTAGGTTTTGGTGGCGTGCGCGATTTAAAACAAATGCGGTTCGGGGACCTCGCGAGGAGCCGAGCGCGTGGCAGAATGGAGCCGACCACGGTAGGAGCGACTGCGTGTGCGATTAACTGAGCGAGTACAAAGCGTGTTAGAATCCGCTGATTAGGCGAGTTAGAACAGGGGAGCTGTGCCGCGAAAGTGAGAGTTGTGTTGTGAGGAAGTGCAAAGGTGCTGTCCTTTTGCCTTTTAGGTGCGGTTGGTGCCCACTTGCAGCATTTTTTGTTTCCCCGAGGCGTGTGAGCACACTCGGCGGGCTAGATCACTCTGCGTTGGTGTTGGCAGCTAGTACCTGGTAAAAGAGTTCTCTTGTTTATTGTAAATGGCCATTTTTGCGTTAGTTTTCCATTATTAATTGACCTGTTGAAGTTGTTAAAGGGTTAGATAGCGGCATAGACCTTGTAAAGGAATACAGGCTTTTTTCCCTAACAGGGACTCTGGGGGTTTTTTATGCCGGTATTCCTTAGCCGTAAGTCAAAATCTAAGTTTGTCCCGATAGAGAATTTTTAGTAGAGTGTTCAATTAGCTTGTTTCATTTTAAACCGCGATCATTCCCTCTCCTTTTCCCTTTTAATGTTGGTGAGTAAACACACTCAAACGCATTCCGCCATGAAATACACTTGAGTACAGCATAAACAATCAGTCTAATTAAAAGACGTAGACACGAGCGCAAAAAATGGCAAGCCATGGTGTTTTATAGTTGCTTGACTCCGGCGATCGCGCTCGGAGTGCAACTTTCGCTTTCGAGGGTTCGCAATTAGGAAGCGGAATGGAGGGAGATTAAATTGAGAGACGACACACAGTTAATTTCAATTATAGATTTCAGATTTTTATTTGATTCTTAATCGTATAATTGGTAATGGTATTCTCGCCGAAGCAGCTGTTGATCGGCTGTCGTCGGCGAAGCGTGAAGTCCTGAGAGCTGGAACAAAGAGCACAATAGATTAATGTCAATATTATGCGTTCAAGCGTAACGACGGCGAGCGCGAAGCACTCGCAATCGCTATCTTCTAATTCGATTGAATTGTGGACTGTATCAGTATTTTATTTCTGATGTTAAATTAAATAAACCAACACCTGAATTAAGTTGATTCTTCTAATTCCGAGTCGAAATTAGAGTAAGTACGTAGAGACTCGTAAGTTCTCTACCACTGTTGATCCGGGTGTAAGAAGGAATCTACGTCTGGATCATTAATTTCTTTTACTGCAGAGAGTTAAAGTCTCTGTAGCGACTCGGCGGAGCCTGCGTTCGAGACGCGCGAGACGGTGAGCCGTCACGCTCGTGGCCGCGAAACAATAGATGATCCGATTATCGCGCTACCGCGATAATCGTGATTCTAATTACTTCTGTCTATTGGAAACTTAATATGTTCCAAAGGCTGCCACGAAGGTATTCCAAATTACCTTAATGGCATGCATATACTCGTGAAGCAAGTATTGTCGGCTGGCTAAATCTCGTCGAGGATTGACGCTCGAGAGGGGGCTTGTGCTCAGCTCGGCTGTTGTCATGCGAATGACGACTCGTCTTCGGTGCTTTCTCGAGGAAAGCGAAGACGAGTCGTGCTAGGTGGCGTGCAGGATAATTCTTATAGAACTTACCTATGCTTCACCTTGCGGTTCTCTCGCGTATGAATTGCTGGAATTGACTGAAATGGCCGAACACGCATCTCAGTCGGGCGAGTCGGCTTTTAAACATTTCTTCCATAACACTAGCGCGTATTAGCGGATATTAAACACATGGCCTTCATCCAGTGGAATCAGGACACGGTCGAACTTGCCCACAGTGGAACCAGGACACATGGAAGTGGAGACTGCACACATCATACACGTATTAGCATGACTGACTTGTGACTATGAAACATAATGAGTATCATTCTGCTTTATAGTCACAGGTCAGGTCAGTGCCAGATGAGGGAAAGGGGCGCAACTCTAAAACGTGATAAGTTTCATTACGCTTTAGAGTCACAGGTCAGGTCAGTGCCAGATGAGGGAAAGGGGGCACAAACGTATAATTTACAAATAAAGTCCAATTGGCAATAGTTAATACCACGGCGTGAATACCACGGAGTAATACCTACCTGAGGAGTGAACATACTGTGCGCAGTTTCCACATTTGATGTGTGCAACTTCTACTCTACACTACTTCGACCGTGGGCGGTTTCCACGTGCGCAAGTTCTAAAAACGGCCCGTGTCCAAAGTGGAATGTGCGCAAAGGAGACTCATCCACTCGAACACCTATTAATTGACACCTCACACCGAGATTAGACTTTTCCAGCCGTCGTATTAACACAACATAATAGATATTAAATACTCGGAGCAACGGGACAGGAGCAATCCACCGCCAGCATGAAAGGAAACACAGATATGGATAGCAAACACACGCAAGCATGCGCACTGCTTTATAAAACATAGTTTCAAACTCTGAAAGGGTACATATGTTTGAAAAGCTAATACACTCTATTATTACAAGTGCCACAGATACCAAAAGGAGGCATTTCAACCTAGACGGTAACACCATATGCACTCCTAAAGGCTGATAAACAGGAGTCAGATAAGCAGTACTCCTGAGTTTGTAGGAGTAGCCACGTACAGTGCTCACTCAAAAAAAAAAAAAAGAAAAGAAAAGAAAAGGCCTGGCAGCCCATTCGGAGCTCAACTCTCGAGTGGAACCTCAAGCATATCTGGAGCACACGTTGCGCAACGCCTTCGTAGACAAGCCTGCTAGTATGTCTGACGCAGGCCAACTCAACCCAACTGTCCTTTTCAGGACAACAAGTCTCTTCGACCAGGTCCTCTGGAACGCTCGTATCACACCCACATTCTAAACTCGATAATTCGCATACTAGCGCACGGATTCGTACTATTCTGGTCGCAAACGACTGAGAAAAATTCAATTTTGCGATCAGCGTGAGATATTGGCTAAACAAATTTTGGTATAGGAAAAAAATACATGGGGCTTTGCTCTACGTAGCCAAAAGAGTCGTGACCGCTTGCGTGCGGTGCGCCGCGCTTGATCTGCTTATACTTGGCGCGAGACTGTACAGTCTTCGCGCAAATTGCAAATAATTTTATGGCTTCCGACGCATGAGAAAATATAGCCCTTTCAGATCCAGAGTCTGATGAACAATTAAAACGCATGCATGATGTATATTTGGAGCCGGAATGTGAAGCATTTGTTCTAAACGACCCTCAAGAATGAATTTTGAAATTAAAGAAACGTTTAAAATTTTATAAAGTAGCGGTTACTGAAATATTTAAGCGGTTGCCACACAGTGATCCACTTTTTGAGCAATTGAATTTCCTTGATCCTAGTATTGCATTTTTAATTAGAGCCGGAAATACTTTGCCTGATCTTAGTGTCGTCGCTACATGCATTTCTGACATAGATTTAACACAATTAGCGTTTGAGTGGTGGGTTCTACCGCATCATTTTGCCGAAAACCAAAAGCGTGATTTAGCTTCTCCTGGAATTACTGAGATGTGGCATAGAATATTAAATTCAGTTGACCATACGGGCCATAAATGTTTTGCAGATTTAGCAGAAATTGTAAATTCCGTTTTTTACCTGCCACACTCTAATGCCGAAGCGGAGAGAATTTTTTCAATCATTTCGGATGTAAAATGTAAAAAAAAACCCCGTTACAAACTGACACGGTGTTAGCAATCGCAATCGTACAATCGTTCCTCATTTTCTACGAATAATATTGATTGTACACATTTTGATGTTGATGAGAAACACCTTACACTATATAATGCTAAGAATTTTTATAGCCGACGTTGCAGCGACACTAACGACTGTTAATATGCGTTTTACGTCCAACATCGCATTCTACAAGCTTTGTTTAGTGAATAGTGTTGTAGTTCTTGTAGTCCGACGGTCTAAATTCGATCGGCGTGGCTGTCGGTTCGAAGGACCAGGAAGCGTTGGTAGCTTATGATAGAATATTGTGTTGGAGAGAGATGCGAGTCACTTGGTGGTGTGTAAGATTCTAACTATGTACAGGGTGGAAAGTAACAGGTGTGCCAAACTGGAGCGGGTGATTCTATGGCCAAAAATGAGACTAAAAACAAGTATACTGATTTCGCGATAAGGGCTTAGTTAACGAGATATTAACGTTTTAAAAACGGGTTGAAATTGGTTTTTTTTCCTTACCTTTGTAGGTAAAGAAAAACGATTCGACAAGTTACGTCGCTGTCGATCGGCCAGTGCAAATCAGCTCAGCCACTTCTTAGACTTCATGGGCAGGCATTCATTCTTCCATCAGGTCGATCTCCGCTGCAACTAATTGCCGAACGTTGCACAACATTTATCCTGCTTACTCACTGTTACGTCCAAGCAGACGCAACGATGGGATAGGGGAAAATGTTGTTGACGAATGTAATTCTTACGTTTATGCCTACGTTTATGCCGAGCGGTATTTTAGTTGATTCTATTCGTGAACCGGGGGAGAGAGTATCGTGTGTTAAACTGAGTGTACGTAGTCGATCCCTATCTCTGACTGGTGCAAGATGATCAACGGTCGCAATCGAATGCAGTCTAACGCAGAGATTTAGACTTGCGGATCGGGAGGATCTCGAGGATTTGGTGTAGCGGGATCGGATGGTTGGGACGAACCGGGAGCTACTCAGGGCAGCTGCCTACCGGTCCGTGTCGGGAGGGTATCGCTAACTAGGAAAATTCGACTGCGACGGTTGGTGTTCCCTACGATAGGTACCTTTATTGTGGACAACTCAGTTCAACATTCGACAGGAGGATTACGGGGTTAATAACTACAACTAGTTTGATTTGGAAAGAGAAAAGAAATAACTATATTGTTACATTGGCCTTAATCGTGTGCGGGTTTCGGGGTTACTGCATGCAGAGTAAGTTCCCCTACATAGGGTGGTTCTTCTGTGCCTAGTCGGAAAAGCGCGGTGTTCTGGCGGATATAGAACTCCGTTCTCGGGTCCGCGGGGTGGCTGGACAACAGGTCGACCATAGGTATGGGCTTCGGCTCGATATCAATTATCCTCAGAGACCAGGGAACCTCGTCTAGTAGTGCTGCGTCTGTCAGGGCTGGATCGGGGAAGACGAGCGGAATGGAGTCGTCAGTGTCGTACGCCCCGATGAGGCCGTCGAGATACTCGCCCGGGGTGTTCGTCTGTCGGTGGAGTCTTTTAAGGTGGACTCGGAGTCCGGCCCGACGGGTGCGTTTCTTGGCTTTCGGATTTTCACTCGGAGTACCATGATTACGCGCCGTAACGTCCCGAGAAGGAAAGAAGACTTGTTCCATCGCGCGGTGTGATTGCTCTCGAGGCTTCAAGACGAGTGAGTTCGCGGCGCAAGACCACGCGGATTAGTGCCGGGTTATACATGCTGCCTGTGTTTACTCCGGTGTTTTTTTGGGTGGCACGGTAAGTATTGTTTTGGTTTCTTATGTTAGCGAGGCTTGTTGATATGAACGAACCGGAGGTTTCTACTCAGACACCGCAGCCAGAAAGACGCGCAATTTATTCCCTACGGTCGAAATTTGGATTGTGTCTCAGGAGGACTGGACCCAGCCCGTAAGGAAGGAAGACCAGGAGTGGCCAATGAATTAAGAGGAGGCGACCGTGAGCTACTCTAGGCAGCTACCGAACGGCCTGTGGTTTAAGGGGAGGTGATTCTATCAATGCGGAAATGGTCGATGGTAGAAACACTAATCTGGCTGAGGTATACTGCGCGGGATGTAATTTGGAGTGCTACTCTAGATTTGTGGTGGGATCTACTTTTCCCGGACGCTCTGTCGGGTATAGTTCACCCTAGGAGCGGGGCCCAAGGGGACAGACCCACGGAAGACCAGTGGTGAAATGAAGAGACAGAAGGTGTGAAGAACAAACTAATTTATTTAAGTAATGAAAGTACTCTGACTTAGAAGTAAGCAAAAGTAATGTAGTAACTTAGGAGTAAGCAAATGTAACTTAGGAGTAAGCAAATGTACGAAAGCTTAGTAATTAAGGGTTTGTAATGTTGGAGTTCAAGAAGTGAAAATAAAGCGGTCTAATGAGGTGTGCGGAAGTCGGGTGAGAAGCGTTTGTGGCAGAGTGAGGTGTGGTCTCCGTGTTCTGCTTTCGGCGTTCTTCATTTGATTTATATACTCTAGTATTGGATAGATGGTTTCGAGGATCATCATCCTTGAATCCATCTATCGTCAGGAAAATCAATATTAGATCCTACTGGTAATACATCTATTGTTTCCTAATCCGCTTATCTTAGCTCTAGGTTTTTTGCTACTGTGTACATGTCGAGTGCGCGAACTGTCGCGTTTATACTCGCCATCTACCGGCTTCTTCCCGACTTCTGCACCTAATACTAGCGCATACTTAATTTTAAATGCAACCTTAATAAAAGTTTATATTAAAATTTGGCTGGATGTAACACTCACAAATCCCAAAGAACGTGTCAAAACTCGCCCTTTGGGATTTGTGAATAAAAAGGTTCAATGTGCTGCTGGGATCAGAACCGTTGCAGAATCCGTACATTCATTATTCCACAAACACTGACACAGACACTGATGAGCACCGAATCTTGCTTTTATCCGATGTAACATTCACTGGCACTAAAATCACAATTTATACCGAAATCCTGATGGGAAGTCACATCTGATTCACTTTCACTTTCCTTCACATTTTCACTTTCGCCTTGCCTCTTGCCCACTGTCAAATCCTGACTCTATGATCCGTAAATATCCCTCAAAAAGTGCACTCACATCACAATTGCAGTTTAATACGATAGCTGTAAGCATTTACAGTTCACCACGTGATGTTACAAATTGCTAGAAAGATTATTGATTGCTAGGATTGAGAAAATTCCACCCTCAGAATGGACATCCGTGTCCTCAAGACGGTGGGGATGTTCGGCAGGTATGCAACTGAGGCTTACCGCTGGACAGACAAGACAGCGCCGATCGCGCATGCAAATCAATGATTGTTATAATTAGCGAACCGGGCATGCTCTCACTTCCAGGCGAACATGTGAGTTGGAAACACCTCTTAATATTGCGTTTTATAGTACAAAGTTATAAAGGATCCCAGTGTTAATAAACGAGGAGATCCGAATCCTACTCCAAACGAATACCTTATGTAGAGTTATTTTTACCACAACCTCACAGGTTATGGGCCCCGGGCACATATGGGAAGGTATTTCGTCGAAAAGTGAAAGGAGAAGGACTTTTCGGTTGAGGTTAGGAAAAGCACATGTCGCGAGTGTTACCCAGAAGTCATGGAACGTATCAATTTAATGAATACGCTCAAGTTGAGTGAAGATAATTGGGCTGTATGGAAGTTTCAAACTGTAATTATATTGAAGCGAAGAAAATTGCACGAGTTCGTAGTCGAAGGGGAAAGTACTCCTGTTGGGGCAGGTCAAGCGGCTGAATGGATGGCGAAGGATGAAAAATCGCAAGACCTCCCGATGATGAGAATGGAGCCTGGCCCGATAACGCACATAATCCCCTGTATCACAGCAAATGCGATGTGGAATAAATTGAAGTCGATCTACGAGAAGGATTCGTCGGTAAGTGTGCGCCTACTGCAACAACGTTTATTCACTGCCCAATTCGAAGGAGACTCTGTGTCCAGGTTTCTCTCAAAACTGGAAGATATAGTAAATAAACTAGCACAAGCCGGAGAGATTATCATGGAGAATATGTTCATTACCAAGGTACTGATGGCATTACCAGATAAATATAGACATTTCAGGTCTGCCAGATTGCTAATAGAGGAAGAAAGACTGAGCTCGCAAGAGAACTCATTGTCAGTAGCGTTAGCCTCCCAAAATGGAATGAACAAAGGAACTTGTTCAAGATAGAAGTTCACCTCAACCAGCGTGTTCATTGGTATTTAGTACCTGCACGCTCGCTGACGCGTAGGGCGGCAGCATCGATCCAGGATCGATGCCTGCGCGTCCCTGCGCATGCGCACAAGTCCGATCTCGTCATCCTCATCGATCGCCATATTGGCAGTATCATTCGGAAACCAGTATCCGCGACGTTTAAGTATTATTTGTACTCATTTGTACTCTGTTTAAGTACTCATTTGTAAAGTACTCATTCTTGACTCACTCATCCGTGCATCACCAAGCAAGCTCAGTCCAGCACCGAGGAAACTCTGCAGCTGCGGCGGACTCTCACACGTGCCACACTTAGGTATCTCACGCTTTGTCGCACCTCATAGATTCCTCAATAAAGACTTTATTGGCTACACAAGTGCTTTCGTTCATCTCTCGACCCACGGATTTCCTCAAGCCAGCTCAAAGTGAATCTCAGACAGAACTGTATGTTTTAATTGCTACAATTGCGGGCAGACAGGGCACATGGCAAGAAATTGTACCAAGAGAAAGACGGTATTAAAGTTTTGCAAATATAGCCAAAAAGGGGCATCTTCTAGAAGACTAATACTTAGTAAATATGAAGATGACGGCGCTAGCAAAGAATGTTAATTGGTGAGGGCCGTTAGGTCGCAACAGTTGTATTCATATAGTTTAGTTCATTTCCAGAACCACTTGGAACCAGGACCAGTCTTTTCAGTTTAGCCAGCAGCGCAGCAAACATTCTATGTGAAAATATTTTATTATGTTTTTAATATACATTTTTTTCTGTGTTATTTATTTTTGAGGATATATTATTATTTAATATCCGTGATACGCGATAGTGTGTGGAAAGAAATGTTTAAAACCGACTCGCCCGACTGAGTTGCGGGTTCGGTCATTTGGTGTGAAAATTCCAGTCATCGTACGCGAGAGAACCATAAGGTGAGTGATGGGTAAGTTCCATTAGAAACTGTCCTCCACGCCACCTAGTACGGCTCGTCTCCGCTTTCCTCGAGAAAGCGGCGAAGACGAGCCGTCTCTTGCATGTCAGCCACCGAGCTGAGCAGAAGGAAACACTCGAGCGTTAATCCTCGCAGTCGTAATCCGCCAGTTTGTAAATACTCGCTTCGCGAGACCTTGCATGCACAGTAGTCAATTTGGAACACCTTCGTGGCAGCCTTCGGGAGCAGATCAATTTCCAAAAAGAAGGAATAATTAGAATCACGATTATCGCGGTAACGCGATCATCCATTGTTCCGCGGCCACGAGCGTGACGGATTACCGTCTCGCGCGTCATGAACGCAGGCTCCGCCGAGTAACTGCAAAGACCTTAAATCTATGCGGTAGCCGAAACTATTTGATCCCGAGAAAATCATTCTCTGACAAGGATCAAAACGCGCAGAGGACTTACAACCGTCTGCGTGATTAAGTATAATTTCGACTCGGAATTAAATAAATCAATTAATTCAGGTGTTGGTTTATTAAAAATAACATCGGGAATTACAGAAATAATACAGTCCGCTAATTGACAGAATTGAAAGGTAGCGATTGCGAGTGCTCCGCGCTCGCCGTCGCTTCGCTTAAACACTCACAATATTAACAACTAATCTATTGTGCTTTTGTTCCAGCTTATAGGATTTCACGCCTCGCCGACTCCAGCGATCACCTGCTGCCTCGCTGAGCGAAGCGTTCAAAATATACTCAATTAATACTGTATCCGACAAATAAAATCGTGTGTTAAATTTGAAATTCCCTGCTTGTGTGTCTAGAAAAATTATTCTCCTTCACTTCCGCTTCCAGAACGAACCCCCGAATCAATTCAGTTGCACTCCGAGCGAGATCGCCGGAGTCGAGCAACTTAAAACAATTATGTTGCTTTGTAATTGTTTGAGTTTGAACTAAATTAGCGTAATTCGCTGAGTTGAACAATAGCGAAGATCATCGAGGGCAAGACCGCGGAGAAAAGAAAGCACAGATTTTAGATGAGCACAGAGTTGAAGCGTTTATTCAGAAGAGTTGTGCACACGTGGGTCGTAAATCCACGTGGCTAGTCGCAGTATTCAGCGTTGTACAGTACCTTGGTGAATGGTGGGTCGTAAAGCCACACACTCTCGTTGCAGCAGGAGTTGCACTTCACTTAATAACTATAACCGAGTCACACACACGTCGTAGTATCGCAGAAAGTTCGCAAAAGAGAAGCACCGAAACGATGATCGCACGGATGCGATCAATAATTGCCGCTCACCGACAAGATGATCTACCACAAGCAGAGCTTTGAGATGCGCATGCGCTGCGAAGCTTAAGCGTCGATTAACATGGACCGCTGATCGATGCTGCCACGCTTGGTGTTCTTAAATACTAATTATTAGAAGCGAGTCGACAATCTATATGTATGCATGCGAAGGTGCATGAATTCGTAACAGTATTGTAGTATAATTTGTTGAATTTGTTAATTACGTTTTGTTTCTCGTATTATATTTATATTTATACTGCGACGTGACTTTCCGGCCGCTACCGGTCACGTGCTTTAATTTTTCCTGGCTTCCAAATTCCGGTCCTGAGGGATTGTCCGGGGAAATTGGGCGTCGAGCGCGTTCCCGCGCTAGAATTTATTAATGAAACCTCCAAAACGAGCTGGTCCCCTCAGTCCCTTCCTTCAATGATTTAGGATCCCTCCCGGCCGCTCTGCTAGAATTTTTCTGAGGGAGCGAGCCCGGGCAAAGCCCGGAGGCGCCGGAAGCCGCGCTCGCGTGTACGGGGCTGGGCACAAAGGAGATCAAACAAATGCCGGGTCAAAATAGCAATTTTTTCGGGCAGAGGAGACCCATCAACAAGAAGAAAAGTATAATACCAGAATATTCTCCAAAAATATACGATGTTAGCGGTTAATTCAGGGATCGGTGGAATTGGAAAAATCACGCAACACGCCCAAGATGGCGTCGCAGCCCTCGCCCGAGTTACGCCACGCGGTCGGACCCGACAATCCCAGGTCGCTTCAGCGACCGATCCAAGATGATGCAAAATGATTATTTATAGAGATGCGCTCTCGAATTCCCGAAATGGGAACTGACTAAATGATGCTTATGGCTTAGCGGACGGCACTTATTTTGTTTCCGTCTCGATTCATTAACAATTCACATCAGACAGGTAATAACAATGGGATAAATAAAACAGCAGTGCAATAAATACAATGGAATAACTACGCGAAACAATAGCCTTGGGGAAAACGCAATGCTCCAACATGGCCGCCACTCGCTCGCCCGTTGGCGAGTTTCAAATTCGTATTTCCTACGAATGGTTCCCGGGACCTTCCCGTGCCGTGACGGAAGGCGTGCCTCTGAGGGCTTTACTTCAGAGGACCACGTGTGCTGCCCAAATGGCCCCAGGTCCCGGTTGACCCCGTCCGAATTGGCCAGACTGTCCCGGCGACCAGACACATGTGAACCAGTTCCATCTTATCAAAACCTTTCGCACTTCGGAAGCATTCGCGCCTACCCACGCCCTATTTCCAAGAAATCCCCGAACCTGTGAGAGAGAGAGGAAGCTGCTATTCTTTAACCACGTGCCCAAATTAAGATGGAAAAAGGACTTACCCTTCGTGTTAGGAACCGTTGAATACTAGTCAAGATGGCGGTTAAACGGCCACACGCGCTCCACAGTCTGACTACTACGCGCCCGAGACTAGCTTATTAAATTCGCAATTTGCACAGCTGAAGAGAATACGTCCGCACTGCAGCAGGCTCGAGACCCAAGTGCGGAACATGTTGCTCCTGGCAGGAAGCTGCACGCACGTGGGCGCCGAGGCGGAAAATCGCTGTGTCAGTTAGATCCTAATTGGTGACCTATATAGGGTCCCGAAATCGGTTTCGCCGCGTGCCGTCCTTCAGCCATCGGCTGGCGTCCTCTTACTCCTCCGCGCTCCTTGCCTCGATATTGTGCTGATGGCTCGGCTTCTTGATTTCCTTCTCTATCTCTCTCTGGCGAGGGCAACCGAGTCCGATCGGCCCCGGCACCCACACCTCCTGTAATCCTCGAAATCAGACATTGGGCATTAATAAATATTCCGGGTGGCGGTAGCCTTCCTCCAATGAATACGGACGTTTCCCTTTGGATCCTGGCAGGGTTTTTTTTTATTTGTAACGACTCGGATATTTGCAACGCTACAATACATAAATTGTTATATCGTTATATCATTATCGTTTGCGCGCTGCTCGAGGGAAACAGCCTAGCCAAACTCGACCATCCGATTACGGCGGAGCCGGCCGAGCGCCCCCTGAGAAACTCCCGCAAACCAAGACAGAAATAAAGAGAGGATTGAGAAATTAAGGAAAACGAATAGTACGTATTCGCGGCCACAAAGAATTTTATTCGCAGAAAAACACAAAAAAAACACGGTCGACTCGGCACGCCGCGCCGTCACGCCACGCGCCCGAGAACAATGAGAATTCAAATCGCAACCGCTCCCTTATCGGCCGCTCGCACGCGGCCGAGATTCGCAGCCCCTAATCACGCACGCAAAACTCGCTGGACACCGCCGGACTTTTGTTAGCTTGGGGCCGGGGTTCCGCCTTCCGTCGGTTACCTCGGCCTGTACCCCATGAGGCCCTCGAAGGCCGGTCGTCCCCCCTTCAAAGCCGTCACCTGCAGCCCGTGACTTTGTATCCCCGGTCAATTCCCCGCGAAACTTTACCGTTCGCGCCCGTAGGCGAAACCCCCTTATCGCATCGCTAATCAAACTACCACGAGCTGTTGCCAGAATCAGTTCACCGCACAATCACCAAAGAGACGTAAAAGAAGGATCAAGCACTTATAGTCACCGCCAACCTGCAGCAAACCTCGCTCTGCCTCGGCCGGGCTCTCCACTCACTTGCATACGGTCGAAACACAATCTCACCAACTCAACTACTATTCGCAATCTTTACTGGATTCGCTCAAAACACAATTCGGAGAGAACAGTAACCCGTACTGCTCGACACGTGCGCCGGAAGCTAAGTGAAGCGGTTTGCACGTGGGTTGACAGCGAAAGCTCGCGCCGTTGATTCCGACGCCTGGAATGAAGGGATGCGTAACTGTAATTCTCTCGGCGGGCGACAGATGATGGGTCTTGGTCGATTTGGCTATTAACCTTTTAGGTACGAGGAGCCACTATAGTGACTTTCGCGTATGTCATCTCCCTGAACGAGGAGCCACTATAGCGGCTTTCGCGGATGTCATCTCTCTGAACGAGGAGCCACTATAGTGGCTTTCGTGGATGCCATCTTTGAACGACGTGCTACTGTAGTGGCTCGCTCTAGTGGCTCACTCGCTCACCATTTGAACTGAATAATTGTCTTCATATGCATTGGTTCACACTTCTTTTGTCTTTACACCCATTTACAGCGATATTAAAAATCGTCAGACAGCATATACAGTCTTTGTTTTTCATCCGGCCGTGTTAGGTATAAATTGTTGCTTTTTCCTTAAATAAATATACCATTTGCTTTTTCTAACATGTCCTTATTCATTGTTAGAGTCTCTAACCTAAACTGCCACATAAAAATAGAAAACGAAGGGCAGTTTCTGACGATTCAGGAACCGATTCGGAAATCGAAACTCAAATCAATAGAAACATGCAGGGTAGGAAGAAGATAACGAAATTGAGAATACTCAGTTCATCCGAGTTAGAAGATTCTGATGCGCGCGAAGAGGAAAGCTCTGATAGAATAATCTGGTCTCCTGCAAATTTGAAGCCGCAGATGCATAAATTTGAATCGCGAAATTCCGGGATGGCAATTCGGCTGAATCGATCTGCAACTCCGATCGACTACTTTCAAATATTCTTCTCGGAAGATTTGATTTCATTTATTGTACAAAAAACGAATGAATATCGAAGATTCAAGATGAACACTGCCAGGCACTCATTCACAAAGGCTCACGAAGGGGAACCGACATTGAACGAAATATATAATTTCATTATTATTCGTTTACTAATGGCAAGAGTAAAAAAAATACATTACACAGAGTATTGGACGAAAGATAAGTTTTTGCAAACTGATGTTTTTGGGAAAATTATGAGCCGGGATAGATACGCGTTTCTGTTACGTACTCTTTATTTTAGTACAGTTCAATTAGGAAGATCCAATCGACTAACAAAAATTAAGGACCTGTCTGATAAACTTTGTAGTTCCTTTGAAAATTGTTTTATTCCGTTTCGTAATTTATGTGTAGACGAGAGTTTACTATTGTATAAGGGACGGTTGTCATTTAAACAATATATCCCTGCCAAACGGAATAGATTTGGCATCAAGACTTTTGTATTGTGTGACTGTAAAACGGGTTTTGTATTAAAATTTATTGTATATGCCGGCATCGATTCTGAGATAACAAAACTAAATCAGAAATATTTAGGAAAATCAGCTGAGGTTGCAGTCACGTTATTGAAATCCTATTTAGGAAAGGGGCATACATTGTTCGTTGACAATTGGTATTCCAGCCCGACTTTATTCAGTTATTTATATCAAAATAAAACTAATGCCTGTGGCACGGTAAGACCGCGAAGGAAAGACATGCCTGTCATAAACGAAAAACTTGAAAATGGCGAACTATCCTTCCGATCATCGTCCAACATGCTCGCTCTCAAGTGGCAAGACAAATGGGATATACAGGGTGAGTCAGTGACCTTGCACCAAACTGAAACCACGTATTTTAGGGGTCAATAGAAGCCTAAAAGTCCGGGAACACAAAGTTGAAATCTCAACCCTTTCGGAATTACAGGGGGTTGAAATTTCAAGTTTTAAAAAATCATATCTTCCGACGGGATAATGCTAGCGTCACGGGTCTTTTTCTAGAATATGTGGGAGGGCCGAAGCTATGTGAAAAAAAATAGAAACCATTTAAAAATTATTATTAAGTCGCATTATTATTGATTTTATTGCAGTTTTTCGATGAAGCAGCAACATTTTCAGGTACGAAAAAAATCACAGTCATTCTGTGATGTGTTAGATATTATTCGAAGCGCCCGCTTTATGCATGTGTGCGACGTTGGCAGTAGCGCCACGTCACCTTTGCGCGTGCCCCCGCGTCCCCTTATTCTCCTTCCGGCTCGCGGTACGTCCTGAGTGCGCACGAGTGTGTAATGTCCAAATATATTTTCTCGTTAAGCTCAAGTTGTCTTCGATAAACCTCATAATCCCACAGGTTATGGGCCCAGGCCCGAATAAGTTGCCGAGAAATGATCCAGTGAACAAATCAATACGGTAGGCGAAGAAATTAATGTATAGCGATAAATACGTCGCGAGTGAGGTTAGGCAACCACGTGCTAGCGAGCGACCACAAGTTAACAATGACTCCCTCAAGCTTGCAGCACTGCGAAAAATTGGACAGTTCTAATTACGAGTCGTGGAAAATACAAGTAAAAAGCATCCTACGCTATAACGAATTATGGGGTTATGTAAATGGGTCTATACCCAAACCCGAAGAAAATCAGAACGCGTGGACATTGAAGGACGAAAAGGCGCTAGATTTAATAATTCTGAGCTTAAGCAAGAATCAGTACAACCACGTGAAGAATGCGCGCACATCAAAGGAAGCCTGGGAAGCACTGCAACAAATTTATGAATCGAAGGGACCCATGAAGCAATGAGTATTATTTAAACAACTGTACAAAATGAGAAAGGATGCAAGCCAAGACATGACACAGTATATAGACAAATTTACACACTGTGTGGAAAAATTAGAAGACTCTGGAATAAAATTACCCAAAGAAGTACTACCCATCATGTTGCTGAATTCTCTAACAAGCGAGTACGAGACATTTTGTATAGCTATTGAATCAAGAGAACGCATGCCAAGTATAGAGGAACTGAAAGTGAAACTCTTGGAAGAAGAGATAAGGAAAACAGAAAACACCGGAACCACAAACAATGAAAACGAAGAAGCATTGCTGTCCAAGAAAAAGGTTGTACGTCACACGATGACGCAGAGGAATCAGAACCCAAGATACGCTCAGGGCCCTACGCAATATAGGAGAAATCAAGAAAAATGCTACATTTGTGGCAGAGTCGGACACTATGCCAACAATTGTAGAAGCAGAACGAGACCAAACACTGGAAGATCGAGCAATGCAGATGCAATGACTGCTATAGCATTCAACACTTATCTACCCACCACAAACACTTGGTGTTTAGACAGTGGGGCAACAGCACATATATGTAACGAGAAGAAGAAATTCGAAAATCTCAACGACAAGCAGCAAAACAAAGTGTATACAGCCACGGACAAAGGTGCCGATGCTCTAGGACGAGGAAACGTCAAGATCACTACCAAGGCTGGAGAAGAAGATACAAGCGTCATTAATCTCAAAGAGGTACTGTGGGTTCCAGAATTTAGAAATAACTTACTCTCAGTTTCCAGCATTACCGACAACGGTTACAAGATACTATTCGACAACCGATCAGCAAAGGTGATACGAAAGGACGGTACAACCGCGATGGTAGCCCGAAAAGTAAATGGCTTATACGTAGTAGATACAATGGGTACAACACACATGGCACAAACAGTGGAATGTGACGACAAATTGGTGAGATGGCATCAGAGACTGGGACACGTCAACATGAATGATGTGAAGAAATTATTAAATGAAGATATGGTCGAAGGTATGTACATTCCAAAGCATCAAACACAAGATACGCCAAAGTGTACAATGTGCGATAAATGCAAAATACATCAATTACCGTACAAAGAGTCGAAAAACAGGGAACGTGAGACACTTGGACTCATCCACAGCGATATTTGTGGTCCAATGAGCACACCCTCCCTAGGGGGAGCACGTTATTTCGTATCCTTCATAGATGATAAAACTAGATATACAGAAGTTATTATGTTAAAGCACAAATCGGAAGCATTATCGGCCTTCAAGGATTATAAGCGACGGGTGGAGAAACAAACTGGATGCCAAATCAAGAAGTTACGCACAGATAATGCGAGAGAATACCTTTCAAAAGAGTTTTCAGACTTTTTAAGACAAGAAGGAATAGTCCGACAATTATCCACAGAGTACACACCACAACAAAATGGAGTCGCGGAACGTGCAAATAGGACATTGCAAGAAATGGCACGATGCATGATGACGCAAGCGAAGCTTCCGCAAAGCTTATGGGCAGAAATGGTGAGTACTGCTGCATTCATAAGAAATCGGTGCCCAACAAAGAAATTGGGGAATAAGACGCCCTATGAGGAATGGACCGGCGGTAAGCCGTACATAGGATTTTTGAGAATAATTGGTAGCCGGGTAATAGCTCTAGAAAAAGGGGCGAGGAGGAGCAAGTTCCAACCACCTGGGAAAGAATATAGATTAGTTGGTTACTCACAAGAATCAAAGGCCTATCGATTGTGGGAACCGGCAA
Source organism: Trypoxylon attenuatum (assembly GCA_963989405.1). Classification (NCBI taxonomy): domain Eukaryota; kingdom Metazoa; phylum Arthropoda; class Insecta; order Hymenoptera; family Crabronidae; genus Trypoxylon; species Trypoxylon attenuatum. The sequence continues at coordinate 21,660,992 of OZ022490.1, forward strand.
CGAGAACTATTGTAAAGAGAAGAGATGTACGTTTTTGCGAAGATACAAATCGAGACGAAAAGAAGGATGTAGAAACGTTCGTAATTGATCAACACACCAAGGACCAAGAAGAATCTAACGACACAAATACCAAACAAGAAGTAAGCAGTCCATCAGAAGATGAAGACAAAAAGAAACCATCAACGCGCGGCGAGTCTCCCATATTATCTCAAGAAACCGATGAACAAGGAGGAACGTCTTCCGATGAAGAGGAAGAGCACAAAATGGTGAGAGCAAGCGGACGACCGAAATTGATCAGAACTGGAAAACCCGGCAGACCCAAAAAGGTTTACCATTATAAAGCTAATTTAAGCATGGAACGATATCCAGAACCCAGGACAGTCGCTGAAGCCATGAGAAGCAAGGAAAGAGCGTTCTGACTAGATGCGATGAGAGAAGAACACGACTCCCTACAGGAAAACAATACCTGGGAAATCGTAGATAAGCCTGAAAATGCAAAAATACTAACTAACAGATGGGTCTTTAAAGTAAAATATAATCAGGATGGTACTGTCGACAAGTTCGAAGCCAGACTTGTTGCAAGGGGCAATGAGCAGAAAAAGGGCGTTGACTATGAAGAAATATTTGCTCCAGTAGCCAGGCTTGAATCCATACGCACAATTTTGGCCTGTGCGGTACAAAATGAGATGCACGTTCATCACATGGACGTGAAGACGGCTTACGTACAAGGGAACTTAAGCGATACTATTTACATGAGGATACCTGAGATGTTCGAAGAACCCGAGATGAAGGGTAAAATATGCAAACTTAATAAACCGCTATATGGTTTAAAACAAGCCGGTAGAGAGTGGTACCTATCACTCGACAGTTATTTAACAAGTATAAATTTACGGAAATGTCCGATTAACCCATGCGTTTATAAAAGTAGCGGTAGTCAAACAGATATTATTGTAATTGTTTACGTAGATGATATTATATTAGCTTGTAAGGATATAAAGAGGCTAACAATGGTGAAGGAGAAACTAAAAAGCAGATTTAAGATAAGTGATCTAGGGAAAATATCAAGTATTCTAGGCATTCAAGTCACGAGAGAAGATGACACAGGTCCAATAAAACTCAACCAAAGAAAGTATATAGAAGACGCTTTAGAGAGATTCGGAATGATTGATGGTAAATCCGTAAGTACTCCATTGATTCCAAATGAAACGTTTGATCAAAGTGTTCCAGATTTGGAATGTCCAGAAAATATACCATATAGAGAATTAGTCGGAACTCTAATATATATATCGAATGCAACTCGCCCAGATATCGCCTTCGTGGCAAACGCCTTAAGCAAATTTTGTAACAACCCAACAATGTACTGTTGGAAAGCCGCAAAGCGCGTATTGCGTTATTTAAAGAAAACATTAAGTTACAACATATCGTACTGTAAAGACAATGGCGAACTCGAAGTTTATGCGGATTCTGACTGGGCAGCTGACGAAAATGAAAGAAGATCACGTTCAGGGTTCGTGAGCATGTTAGCGAAAGGGCCAATAAGCTGGAGCTCAAACAAACAAAAGTCAGTAGCATTAAGTACTATGGAAGCGGAGTACATGAGCCTGTCCGAGGCAGCAAAAGAGGCGATGTACTTAAAAAGATTGCTGCATCACACGGGATTTACCGACTTAGCGTCTAAGAGTATAAAAGTATATTGCGATAATCAAAGCGCCGTGCAATTGTCTAAAAACAATACTTTTCACCGCAAGAGCAAGCATATTGATATTCGCTATCATTATACGCGGGAAAAGCAAGAAAGCGGTGAAATAAGTGTACAATATGTCAGCACAAATGACATGATCGCTGATCTCATGACCAAATCCTTACCAAGTACAAAGCTCGAAAGACTGGTGCAATTAATGGGTCTGGTCAACAAATAAGTAAGGCGTAGTACATAAGTTATAGGTATAAGAATCTGTTCACGAAAGTTACTAAACTACCGAATAGCGAGCACTTCGAAAGGGGGAGTATTAGATATTATTCGAAGCGCCCGCTTTATGCATGTGTGCGACGTTGGCAGTAGCGCCACGTCACCTTTGCGCGTGCCCCCGCGCCCCTTATTCTCCTTCCGGCTCGCGGTACGTCCTGAGTGCGCACGAGTGTGTAATGTCCAAATATATTTTCTCGTTAAGCTCAAGTTGTCTTCGATAAACCTCATAATCCCACATGATGGACCCAAGAAAATATCGCGTTATAAAAAGTTTAAAATTTTAATAAATGTGGCCAGGATAAATTATTGAAAGTTTTCCGCTAGAGATTCTCAATCCCGAGTTTATGGCTGCATGTGTCACTGCGGCGGTAGAAGGCTCGAAGTCGGCTCGGGTGTCTGTTTGCCTAGGTCAGTTAGGCCCAGCTTATCTCGAGGGCCTGCTACCGAACACCTCAGTGCGAGAGAGAGAGTGAGTGAGAGTGAGAGAGAGAAAAAAGGGTCAGGTTGATGAGCTCTACAATGCTGCCATAAACCTGGGATTGAGAATCTCTAGCGGAAAACTTTCAATAATTTATCCTGGCCACATTTGTTAAAATTTTAAACTTTTTATAACGCGATATTTTCTTGGGTCCATCATAGAATGACTGTGATTTTTTCGTACCTGAAAATGTTGCTGCTTCATCGAAAAACTGCAATAAAATCAATAATAATGCGACTTAATAATAATTTTTAAATGGTTTCTATTTTTTCACATAGCTTCGGCCCTCCCACATATTCTAGAAAAAGACCCGTGACGCTAGCATTATCCCGTCGGAAGATATGATTTTTTAAAACTTGAAATTTCAACCCCCTGTAATTCCGAAAGGGTTGAGATTTCAACTTTGTGTTCCCGGACTTTTAGGCTTCTATTGACCTCTAAAATACGTGGTTTCAGTTTGGTGCAAGGTCACTGACTCACCCTGTATATTGTCAACTTGTCACTCCGCGGATTTCATAAATACCAAAAAAATAAACTATCGGACCAGAGCAATTATACAAAAGCCATCGTGTATTGTTGATTACACTGCTAATATGGGTGCAGTCGACAATAGGGACAAAGTTATATCGAGTGTACAGTCAACTCGGAAAAGTATAAAATGGTATAAGACATTTTTTTTCCATCTACTTGACGTGGCAATATGGAATGGGTATTGCCTATATAAGTTTAAAAAAAAAAAACTTAACAATGCGAGCGTTTCACCTTACATTAGTCAAAGAAATTTCAAGAAAATACGTGAATTTGAACAATAAAGTTAGCTACCCTAAATATACCATTGACCAACCGTTTAGACTAACCGAAAGACATTTCCCATCCTACTGCAAATCTAAAAAAACTAAAAAAGCGTTACGAAATTGTATAGTGTGTTCGAACAACGATTCAAGGCGAAGATCTCGTTATCAATGTGAAAATTGTGACGTAGGTTTATGTGTTGCGCCATGTTTCAATATATTTCATACTCGATTATATTATTAAGTATTAAAATAAATTGTTAAAGTTAAAGCATGTGCAATTTATTTTTGTTTTAAATTATGATTTAATCAACAATTACTTCATTTGAATCGACTCGTGCACAGAACGGCATTGCCCGTCCCACTTTGCAGTGTTGTATCGTTTTTACATCGTTCACGTCAGACACTGCCGTCCAGAGAAATAGCCACGCGCAGAATCCTTCCGTATCTAAAAGGTTAATCCCTTGGCCCTCTATCTCTGGTCCCCGCGCCCTCCTCGGTGACTGCTCGGCTCTCTCTCGGTCAGCTGTGCCTGTTATCGGGATGTCGGTCGGGTGCTCAGTCCGGCCGACATCGCCGAACTCTCCTGTGACTCGTGGAGTGAAAAAGGTGCTAGATTTCAGGTCTTAACATTTATTTGGCCCTTCGGAACAGTGTTTTTCCCCGGTTCGACGCGCGTGGCTTGTGTTCTTTTGCGAAGGTTGGCGGGACGGAGCGCTTCAAAAAACGCTACGTCACACGCTATACTCACTTTGTTTTTGTTTTTTTTAATGAATATTGATTAGGTTTTCGGCAGGTCCCGGCATTCATCGCACGAGGAACAAATTCGACCACGCAACCTCCACGTGGTGTTTTATTCAAACGGCCATAACTTTGTTAAAAAAGTCGTAGCATGTTGAATTTTTGTTAAGTTAATGGGGAAGCTTTGCGCTTTCAAATGCTGCAAGCGGCGTGGTTAAAAAAATCCAGGAAAACGGATACGCGTAATCGAAATTCGAAGTAGGGCAGTTTAAAGTAGAGGCTTCAACATTTAATTTGCACAAAACCCACATTTTTACGATTTTTTTGACAAAGTTACAGGACTTCAAACTTCGATGATTTTTCGTCTGCTGAAAAGTGATACATTAATTCTGTGCAGAAGTGTAATAAGGAAACCACCATGAAGGAGCTAGTCAGAGTGGCCATTCTCAACATCGCAGCGAGAACGCTGGGCTTCCACCTCGTTTAGTTAATTCGCAAAGAAATTTAGTTTTCCCGGGGATCCGGTGCCCATAATCTAACTCCGATATCAGGTCATTTTTACGTGCAGGACAAATTTTATAGCCGAATACGGCCGGCCACAACAAAGATCGTCACAGTATTTTGTAATTTAACCCTTTCGCTACCTTGACCGAGATATCCTGCGACCCCGGTACTGGCCGATTAACGCTTTTAAAGAGATATATCGCTTCCTAGCACCAATATTTTGACATTCTAGACCAATATACACTGCTCACAACAGACATAGCATAGAAAAATTTTGCTGAAAAATAGGCCAAATTGGATTGACGATAACTTGGTCAAAATTAATAAAAAAATTACGACTTTTTTAAATTGAAGCCTGAAGTCTCTACTTTCGATTCCTGTATTTGAAATTTAAATTCGATGCACGCCTGCTGCTACAAACTCTTAAAACTGAGGCCATGTTTAACATGTCGAAATTTGCGAAATTCAACAAAGTCTACGGACTCAGCAAAATTTTTCTCGATAATTCGAAAACCGGCAAAAGGACGGCGGAATCTTCCTCTTTATAATGAAAAAAATTCAAGTCGCTACGATTTTTCCTTCCAAAGTTATCGCGTTTTAAAGCAACCCTTCCATTTTCGTTGCTATAGTACCGCCGGCATCGGCATTACCCAATGTGCACTACGGGGAGGTTGCCGGTCGGATTTTGCACATCATGCGCGGGTGCATAAGCGCACGCGCGACTGTGTGTGTGTGTGCGTGCGTGTGTTTTTCAATTTTAATATTGTGTGTTACCTCCGCGTTGTTGCAAAACTGCCTGTAGGCGATTTCTCATGGTGATACAGGCCCGAATATCCTGTTGGTCGATGTCGTTCCAAATTCGAATTAGGGCATTCGACAGGTCTTGCAACGTTGTAGGTTGTCTGACCAAGCTCCGTAATCTTCGGCCCATTAAATCCCATACATGCTCAATGGGATTCAAATCCGGGCTCATTGGCGGATGCGGCAATACTCCAATGTGGGAGGCCTCCAAAAATCGACGGGTAACCGCAGCTGTATGCGGTCGTGCATTATCGTGCATCAGTCTAAACCGCTCTCCTATGACTTGGCGAAGTGGAAGCACATGGAGCTGCAATATTGAGTCCACATATCGCATTGCCGTCACGGCTGGAGCTGGTACAACTACAAGATCGGTTCGTCGGTGCATGGAGATTCCTCCCTGAACCATCACCGAGCCACCATTGAACTGTCTCCCAGGAGAAACGCATTTGCCGAGTGCCGCTGTCCTCGCCGACACCAAACTCAGTCTCGCCCATCGGAACCAAACAGCGAAAATCGCGATTCGTCCGTAAAAGGGACGTGTTGCCATTGCTGATCCGTCCATCGCACAAAACTTTGAGCATATTGTAATCGCTCACGGCGATGGCGCACATTCAGCGACGGTACACGAGCGCGACATCGGGACCTGTACCCACTATGGTGCAACCGATTTCGAATCGTTTGGTCGCTTACTCGGTGTTTCAGGACCACAGCTTCGCCAATCCTCCTTGCTGTAGTTACCGGGTTACATCTGGCGAATCTACAAATTGCTCGATCCTCTCGAGCACTCGTTATTCGTCTTGGGCCTTGATCCATTCGTGGTCGCAGTTCTCCATCACGTTGATAACGGCGCCAGATTCGAGAAACGGCTGACTGGTTAACGCCAAGCCGTCTCGCAACATGCGATTGTAAGAAACCTTCGCCTAGAAGCGCAATAATTTGTCCCCGCTGGTACTCACTCAATGGTCGCATTTTGGGAAGTAGAAATTGTAAAAAATGAATGGCGTGTGTGTGTATCGAAGGAGCTATCAAAAGGCTGTACGTGTTTTGATTAGAGCGCATACGACAACAATGCATAGAAAATGTTTTCAATTCTTGCCTATAACCACTATGAGTGATTATGCAAGCATCGACAAATTTCATTCGCCAATTTCCATAAATACAGAATATCACCACGTTTCGATAACCAGTGAAGAGCCATAGTTCAAATTTGAAGCGACATCTATCCAGCCATATACACACACACACACACACACACACACACACACACACACACACACACACAGATACGCCAGTATGATGTTCAAAATCTGGTTGGTAGCCCCCCCCCCCCCGCTGGTGCACATTCGGTAATACCAATGCCGACGCGGTTGTACGATAGCAACAAGAACGGAAGGGTTGCTTAAAAACGCGATAACTTTGGAAGGAAAAATCGTAGCGACTTGAATTGGTTTTCGTTTTAAAGAGGAAGGTTCCGCCTTCCTTTTGCCGGTTTTCGAATTATCGAGAAAAATTGTGCTGAGTCCGTAGGCTTTGTTGAATTTCGCAAATTTCGACATGTTAAACATGGCCTCAGTTTTAAGAGTTTGTAGCAGCAGGCGTGCATCGAATTTAAATTTAAAATACAGGAATCGAAAGTAGAGACTTCAGGCTTCAATTTAAAAAAATTCGCAATTTTTTGATTAATTTTGACCAAGTTATCGTCAATCCAATTTGGCCTATTTTTCAGCAAAATTTTTCTATGCTATGTCTGTTTTGAGCAGTGTATTTCATAACTAATTGTATTCGTATGGCTATTAAACAGGAATAAATACGAATAAATACTCTTGTTCGATGAATGCTGTATCACGATTTCAATATTTATCGACGTACGACGATTTCAATGTTTATTCGTCTAGAATGTCAAAATATTTGTGCTAGGAAGCGAGATACCTCGTGAAAAGGGATGAGTCTCCTTTGCGCACATGCCACTTTGGACACGGGCCGTTTTCAGAACTTGCGCACGTGGAAATTGCGCACAGTGGAAACTGCCCACAGTCGAAATAGGGTTGAGTGGAAGTTGCACACATCAAATGTAGAAACTGCGCATAGTATGTCGAGTTCACAGTGGACCTTTACCACACGAAAAATGGAGGTCGGCAGCAGAGTACTGCGTACACAGCTTAATTCTGATCATGCATAATTCCTACTGAAGATATTTTCAGGTATATCCGTGGTACTAACTATTTCCATTTGGCCATTATTTGTAAATTATACGTTTGCGCCCCCTTCGCCTCATCTGGCACTGACCTGACCTGTGACTGTAAAGCAGAATGAGACTTATTACGTTTTATAGTCACAACTCAGTCATGCTAATACATGTATGATGTGTGCAGTTTCCACTGCCATGTGTCCTGATTCCACTGTGTCCATCTTCCAACGTGGGCAAATTCCACTGTGTTCGAAAATCCACATGTGCGCAAAGCGGAACGTGCGCGCAGTGGACACTCCCCGTCAAAAGCGTTAATCGGGAAGTACCGGGGTCGCGAGATATCTCGTCCAACGTAGCGAAATGGTTAAATGTTGAATTAATACAGGATGGAAAGTAACAGGTGTGATCTATTTAGCGTGCGCGTCTTTGAATCAATAGAAGCCCAAAACTCTAGTACCGAAAAGGCAAAATCGCAAGCCTTTCAGAGATATACGCATCGAAATTTTGAACAGTTAAAAATTCATATCTCAGAACTGGATAACGGGAGAGGCGCGGGTTGTTTCCAAAATGTGTGGGAAGGCCGGAGCTGTTTGAAAGAAGTATAAACAATATGAGAAAGATTGTTAAGTCACATTATTGAGTAGGTACAGGCCTGAGAAAAGCAAGGGCATTCTCTGATCCACTATCATAAATATCACATTATAAAAAGTTTTGTGCATTTATCAAAGTTCGGCGTGAAAAATGATCAAAAATTATGCTGCACTGTGGCTCAATCTCTGCACTGTTGCTCAAGTCCAACAATCTTTATTCAACATACACAATTTCAGGTAACCTTGATTGAGTTAACCATTCATCAAACGTTCGTGTGCGGAATTCAGCTGCAGCATTATCACCAGGAACGTCATGACGGACGCAAAGAACTATGAAAGAAAGTATCGTGAAATTACAGCAGATTCTTGATTTCTACTTTATTGTTATTTTTAAACGAGATAGTTATGAGCTCACTCGAACCTGATAGACAAATTCGTAGCCGAAGTCGAAGAGACCCATTGCGGAGAGCCTGGGGGGTCGGTAATAGGCTAGCAGAAGGAAAACTGACAGCTGGAATTGTAGATGCAACAAGTTGGCAGGAAGTAAATTTAAACACAGACTACCTAATACCGTCGAATAATACCCGAATCACTTCGGTTATAATCGCTCGTCTCTATTCTTAATTGATTGTCAATGATAATTGTCTAAGTATAGCTTTCTAGGTGATTGTCGGGAGGTTCGCTCACATCTTTCCTTATTGGATCCTTTGCGAGAACGAGAGCCCGGTCGCCGATCCTTTTAATTCGGGCTGCCTGCGAACAAAGTGCCTCTCATAAATATTTACAAAGATCCTTTTTGCAATTATCCGTTGTTCCTCGTGCACATTATTGAATGAACAAAAGAATTATCCAGTTCCAAGCTTCTCGCGTACCTTGTAAGCGACGACTTCGCTGATATAATTAGGCATAAGTATTTTAAGGAGATGCATCGTCATCCAGGCCATAATCGCAATAAAATTGTAGCACTTTCTGATTATGCTGTGATCGTACATCAGGACGTTCGTGTAAATGAAGAGGAAGCCGAAAAGGGTGTGACAGAAGCCAAAGGTGATTTCGAGGCATATCTGGACCTCGAAAACCTTGTTTAACTTGTGCGATATGTCGCAAAGTTTTAAGTAAGTGTGCCTGGAAGCGAATCAGTACTATTTTACTTATTCATTCCTTCATTTGTTCGATATGTTGTTTATCCATACATTCCTTAAATTAGTTATTCATTCATTCATTTACTCATTCATTATTCGTTTATTTATTCGGTTCACTATTCATTAATTCATTCAATTATTTCTTCATTTCTCCATTTGATCTACTTTCAAATATAAAACATCGAGGACAAAAAAGATAGAAATGAAGGAAAAAATCGAACAATTTACATGGACGTCCAGACAATTCGTCGACGTTCACTTTCATGCGAGATGATTCGACGATGCGACGGCCAGTTCCTCTCCCAGCACCGTCGGATTCCGATTTGGTCATTCACGAGAGTATCTTCGATGATTTCGCACACGCAGTTGAATTTTGAGGCGACGTATCTATGGCGGAACCTATCCCATGTATTTCGTTCGCGTTTAATTATTCCTTCGCTCTCAATTGAATTGTTACCTTAATAGAAAGTAGTACTGTATCGGAACAATATTCGTTGCATGCATGCCGTAATTGATCAAGTAGCAGAAAAGTAGCAGATACGATCCATTATAGTTTTGTATCTGGTCGACGATGCCCCATATGTCGATAATGGAATTCGCGAGGAACCAGGAGAAAACAAATTTGAGCGATTCCTGCCGAAGTTTCGAGTAATTTTTCGCAATGCCCAAAGTCTCCAGGGTCTCGTCCACCAGGGCGATATCCGTCAAGCACTTCCGGTACGTCTGTTGAACAACCAATCTCTGCTTAATTTGGAAAAATTATAGAAGGGCATTGTCTCCAAATCAAATCCAACCTGTTATTCAGCTGATTAGGTTCTGAAAATGATCCCAAAATGATACCCAGCAAATTTCATAATAATTGTACAAACCAGTTGTTAAGAATGGGTAGTCAGAAACTAGTACTCAGAAACCAGTAGACAAAAACTAGTAGTCAAGAACTAGTTGTCAAAAACCAGCGGTGAAAAGGATCCCAAAATGGTCCTGAAACGATCCTAAAATCCCAGTCGAAGAAATTTGAAGAAATAAATGAAAAAGGGCCATATCGATTAATGTGAACCAAATCAATACGGTTGGGGGTCGATTTTCACATGCCTTTTCGGCTGTATCCGTTTGTTACATAGTTAGTGTTTCTCACACAATTTTCCTCTGCAAACTCGAAAATATTCTAAAGAACGATTTACATAGGGCTATTTTTGTGCTCCTGCAACAGATTTTTGGAGACTCTAGCCTTGTTCCAGGGCAACCAAGTTTCTCATGCTTGTTACGGGCTAGCCGTGCGAGCCCAGTTTTTCCCCGTGGAAATGAGAGAAACGAGCTCACCTGCTTCTCAAATGGATAATGGGAAACCGGTAAATAATTGCAAGGATTGAATATGCCAGAATTCAATTGTACCTCCAAAATCCTCCCAGAAGGGAATCGCTGGATGCAGAATATTCTTCTTGCAATTCGCCCTAGGGTTCGAAATTTACAGTTTATCGATTTGGAAGGAGCCAACCTTAGCTGACTATACTCGGATAAGGTACACCTCGAGTGGCTAACATGTTTTAAATTATGTGGGTTCTTTTTCCTATGTCGATCTCAGGGTACTTATGACATTGTTACATCAGCTTCGTTATTACCACCAAATTTTCTCTTATAATTCTGTTTTACCGTTCGAATAAGGTTATTGAACTCTGAAATGTATTAAGATTCCACTCTGCCCAGGAAATCCTTCCCATAGAGACACCCATTAACCCTTTTCTATTTCCCAATAGTCAAAACCTCTTCCCAAAAGACCGATGCAGCTGCATACTTAATTGACGCCCGCCGCATCGCGTCCTACACATAAATTAGACAAGGCCTACGCCTAGCCTGGGAATCAAAGATTTTTTCCCACTTTCGAGGCCGATTTTTCAGTATACAGGGTATCCCACCAAGAATGTTGAATGGAAATATCTCCGTCAATTTTGAAGATACGCGAAATCTGCGCAGGGCAAAGTTGCATGGTTCGAAGGGGCTCGTTGAATGGCGGTATGGGGGTGTTTGTATAATGTGGTGGTTTTTAGTTATGAATGTTAATTTAATTTTTTTCACCGGGTCGACCTACTTTTTTTCGATATTCTGAATGCTTGGATCAAGACGAATTCAACGACCTATGACAAAAGGCCTTTCTGGGTAGTTCATCCTCCGGGGGTTGTACATTTTCTCCTTTAAATATCTCCTAAAGAATTAGATTTAGAGAAACATTTGTTTAACGAAAGTTACATGGTATTAATGGGACTATCAGTTAGTGTTATCAAATCTGTGAAATTCCAATTGTTTAAACATTTTTTTATAAACAATAATGGTTTTTGACTACGAACATCTATTTTGTTCCTCGGATCATGTACGAAGGTTCGCTGAAAATTGACAATGAGTATGTTGAAGACTAACACGGTCGATTTTGGAAGGGCAGAGCTTCGCCTTTCGAAAGATGAGGTTGCAAAAGGCTCGCCGACTTTCTGCTTTTCATTCTTCGACTGAAAGTTGAACCCCGACCGCAATACGCTGCGAGTATGATTTTGTGCTGGTTATATACTCTAAAATCAGGCTAATTTCTCAGAAAAAAGTGGGGCATACCCTTTTGATTCAGCGCGCATGCAGCTGTATATGCGTCTCAATGGTCAAGCTGTCCTCTTTCGAAGCCATTACGAGACATACACATTGTGGGGTTACTCTGATTGTAAGTAAGATCGTGCGTTTAGTCAGCTTCGCCTATTTCGTAGTAACAAGGACTATTAACGAGTTAAATTGGGAAAATTTGAACGAACGAGGAAACACTACTGTGACAAAAAATACACACTGAATATATTATTATATGTATTATACATTATTTTGAGAATATAAAATTCATCCGTATAATTCAAAAGAACGAATTCAAATCACTCAAAGCCATTTGAACCACCGGTTCAGTACTTACTGTGATTTACAATTGGAAAAGAACCCTCATGTTAGATAGTACATCTTTATCACTCGAGATGTACCTCTCTCTAAGCCTCTGCCCATTCTAAACCTTTCCCTTTCTGGTGAATTTCGCACCTTGTTCATAAGGACATTGTGAAGCCAATATCCTTCTGGGACCATTTCGGGACTTTATGGACTTTTGGCACATTCTACCTCTGCGATTATTCGCCGGAGTTGAAATACCTATTGGTGGTTTAGAAGAACACACAAATATCGGGCTCGCACGGCAAGCCCGTAACACCATTACAAAAATAATAACAATTTCCCAGATTTCTAACAATGAGAGAATTAGAAAAATGACAATTAGCAAAATGTATTGAATTTTGTTGAAAGTTGAATCGTAAAAATTGTGAGATCTACAGATTTGATAAAAATAATTAAAATTACAAAAATTACTGAATTTGGAAAATAGTTGATTGCGTCTAAAGTGGATGGTAAAGAAGCATACCTCTGCATTTCGTGCCGTGAAACAGGTAGATACGAAACAAATGCTAACGCACAGTAGATAAATGAGTTGGCTGATGTTCGGGAGATTGCTCGCTGCCAAAATGAAGTATCTTCCGCAGAGGAATGCCAACGTGAATGTCGACCACAGGAGGCCGCTGTAAAGGACGGTGAGTTTTGGCCGCAGTCTGCCTAACAGTCAAAAATATGCGTCAAGATCGTGAAAATCCAGAAACATTTCACAAGGAATATTCCTGGATCGTTTTCCAGGTTAGAAAATATTATCGGGACAAGTTTCAATTGCATGTTCGGCTCCTTTCTTCTGATCGGCCGGAAAACCTATTTAGCGGTTTATGGATTTGTTTGGGAAATTTCAGGAAAAGTCAGTGTATCACTTGGTACAACTACTTTGTACTTGGTTCCAGTCTTTGCATTTGAAATGATTTTGTGGAGTTTTACAATATTCTAAAATATTCCAGATTGATCTAAATTGTTCCAAAATAGTCTAGAAAAATCCCAAATGTCTCCCAAAAAATACTCTAAAATACTCAAAAATTCTCCAACATACACGAAAATAGTACAAAATAGCCCAACATATTGCAAAATGCGTCAAATTAACAAGAAATACTCGAGAACCTTTTCGAATGGTTCCCCAATACGTCCGGCCGACTGGAATATTTCCAGCGAAAGAATTGAGTTTCGGCGTCTTCTTGTTTTCAGCGGGAAAGAAGAAAACGTACGAAGCTGCCGAGCTGCGAAATTGAGGAGAAACGAAGGTAAACTCGACCTGCGGGGTACTCGAAGACCTCGAAGCCGAAGAGCCGCGCGAGAATCGAGAGCGGGAACAGGGCGTGTCGGAAATCCGAGGACATGGCCCGCCACAGTGTCGCGTCCCGTCTCGACCGGTTACGACCCGTCTCTAGTCGTCGCGCTCCGTCACGGCCGACTGACTCGAATTACCGGACACACGGGAACCATAGTACCGATCGAACTACAATTCTCAAGAGTGCGCTCCGTACAGTCCGCTCGGAGCGGCTGGAGCTCAAAGTCCGTGGAACGCAATGATCGCGACCTAGTGGGTCGAGGACGAACGGCGCGGCGGTAAACGACGTGATACGGCACGCCCGAGCTGCCGATTCCATTGGTTTCGATTCTCGAACAATAGGTCTCGCGCCTGAATCATCTAGAAATACATCTTTTTATGGAATCAAGCCTGATTTTCGACGACCCAGTACTTATTGGCTCTGTCGCCGAAAGCAAAGTTGCGGCCAGATCGTGTAACACGCATTGCACTCATTGTGGCCTTTTAGTCCTGCGCGGACTGTACAGTGCTCTTATTGCATTGGCGCCAATCAATTTGAGGAAAGCTTCTCCATTTTATTATTAATAATGGCTGCGCTGAGTTAATCGTTACTACCGCTCTAGCGAATGACGCTTTCTATTGTACTTCGGTATACCACATTATATTCTATCGTATTCTACCATATTCAAGCGCATTAATTCCTCTCAAGTCGTATTCCTGTGTTTTCCTCTATTCTGTCATCTTTTGTTCCCTTCTCTTTTCTTTCCCTTCTTTTCATTTGTATCGATCAACTAATACAAAATAAAACAACTGATATCCCGCTATCGGCATTTATTATTGTTGCAATATTATTAAACCAAGGTTATATTGCGCCCACAATCAATTAACACACAAAACCCAAACTTGTGGCTCAGATTCTTCTCCAAACAGAAAAATAGATAAAAGGTCTTTTTCTACTTGGCCCGAGACAAGATCTTGTCTCTTGATCAATTGGAAAGCATCGTTATTGAACAATCAATATACAGGGTGAGTCAATGACCTTGCACCAAACTGAAACCACGTATTTTGGGGGTCAATAGAAGCCTAAAAGTCCCGGAACACAAAGTTGAAATCTCAACCCTTTCGGAATTACAGGGGGTTGAAATTTTAAGTTTTAAAAAATCATATCTTCCGACAGGATAATACTAGAGTCACGGGTCTTTTTCTAGAATGTGTGGGAGGGCCCGAGGTACCTGGAAAAAAATATAAACGACGTGAAAATTATTATTAAGCCACATTATTATTGATTTTCTCTAAACGGGCAAATTTCACGTTCATGGAAGAACTACAAGAAAATCAATAATAATGTGGCTTAATAATAATTTTCACATCGTTTCTATTTTTTTCCAGGTACCTCGGGCCCTCCCACACATTCTAGACAAAGACCCGTGACTCTAGTATTATCCTGTCGGAAGATATGATTTTTTAAAACTCAAAATTTCAACCCCCTGTAATTCCGAAAGGGTTGAGATTTCAACTTTGTGTTCCGGGACTTTTAGGCTTCTATTGACCCCCAAAATACGTGGTTTCAGTTTGGTGCAAGGTCACTGACTCACCCTGTATACTAAAATGCTTACATTTAGCCGCATTGTGGGTTTTAATAATGAACCATGTACAATGCGAAATGACAGTGATCAGCGACAACGTTTCACATGGAACATGTGACATTAACGTTCATTTGACGACCAAGTCGAAGAATTCAACTGCAGCATTATCACCAGAGCTGTCACGGCCGACGCGAAGAACTGCGAAAGAGAATAACGCGAAATTAGGAGGGATTCTTTATTCCTATTATATTGCTATTTTTATTTGAGATAGTCGTGAGTTCGTTCGAACCTTATAGGCGAATTCGTAGCCGAAGTCGAAGAGGCCCATCGCAGAGAGCCTGAGGGGTCGGTGATAGGCCCGCAGAAGGAAAACTGACAGCTGGAATTGTAGATACAACAAAGTTGACACGAGGAAAATTCGAATCCTACCCGATACCCTCGAATAATACTCAAATTGAATTAGTTCTAATAGCTCGTCCCTATTCCTAATTGATTGTCAATGATAATTCTCTAGGTCTACTTGACCATCGGAGGGTTCGCTCACATCTTTTCCCATCGGATCCTTCGCGACCGCGAGGACACGATCAGTGACCGTTTTGATTCGGGCTGCCTGCGAACAAAGCGACTATCACAAACATTTTCAAAGATCCTTTTTCCTCCTTCCACGTGCACATTGTTAAATCGACAGAACAATTTTATCCGGTTGCGAGCTTCTCGAGTACCTTCGAAGTGACCACCTCGCAGATGTGATTAGGCGTCACCGATTTGACAACGTGAACCATCATCCAGAGGAAAATGGTAAGTCCATTTTGCCATTTTTCGGTTAAGTTATGATTCTGGAGCAGGACGTCCGTGTAAATAAAGATGAAGCTGCAGAGGGTATGCAAGAAACCTAACATCATCTCGAGGCATATCGGAAACTCGAATACCTTGTTTAATTTGTGCAAGATTTCACAGAGTTTCACGTGTGCATGCCTGAAATCGAACAAGTACAAATTACTTATTTATTCACTTATTCGTATCTATATCTAATTATTTCTGTGCGTATTTATTCATTCATCTATTTGTTCATCGGTTCATCTGTTAATCTGTTCATCTATTTATTCATTTCTTCGTTTCCGCGTTCTTTCCTTTATTTGATGAGCTATTTTTTAATTCAATTATCTGTCTGTTCATTTCTTCATTTGATTCACGCAGTATTCATTCATTCATCTATTCGTTCACTCGTTCATTCTTCCGTTCATCGATTTGGGCATTTGTTCATCCATTCATTCATTTAATCAGCCGTTTATTCGTTCATTCGTGCGGTTATTCATTTTGCTTATTTACGAGTATGAAAATCAATCAATCAAATCAATTGTTGTATGCAACATTATCTTCTCGAATACTTTTTGCAGAATATCGCGTAACATTGTTGAATATATCGTCTAGAATCGCGTCTCCAGTTGGAAGCTTTTCTAATTGATTTTCAACAAAGAGGGAAAACACAGAATGGGTAAATTTACATGGAAATCCAAAGGATTCGTTGACGGCCTTCCTCCTGCGGGATGATGCGGCGACGCGATTGCGAGGGCCTCTCCAACCACGGTACGATTCTAATTTGGTCATTCGCAAGGGTCCCCTCGATCATTTCGTAAATGCAGTCGAATCTCGAGGCGGTGTATCTACGGCGAAATCCACTCTCGTTACTTTATTCGCTGTTTATTTTTTCTTCGCTCTCGATTAACCTTTTACCTCAATAAAAAGTAGTACTGAATAAGAACTATGTTAGTCGCATAAATCGCGTAATTGAGAAGGTAGCAAGACAGCTGAATGTAAGATGTATCGCCCTTTAGCCATCCAAAGATGATGCCCCAGGTGTCGACAACGCAATTCCCCAGAAGCCAAAAGAGAACGAACTTTATCACAGTTTTCGCCAGTTTTCCGTAACCTTTCGCACTGCCCAATGTCGCGAGAGTATCATCTAAGACGGCGATATCCGTCAAGCACTTCCGATACATCTGTTCACCACGAAACACTCACAATCGGTTTCATTGGTATAAAAAATATCAATGGAAGTCAGATGCAAATGAACTTAAAGCTGAAGTCGATAAATTGTAGAGTAGATCTTTCAAAAATGTTCGAAATTCCAACAATGTGTAAACATTGCGAAAATTGTAGAATTGACGAAAACTGTGAAATTAGGAAAATTTTAAAAGTGCACTTTCTGATACATGTCGAATTTGTAAAATTTTTAGGAATCGTAGAAGTTGTGCAAATCGTGGATTTTGGTAAAATTGTATAAACTTATATAAAGTTGTATGTGGTTGTATAAAATTCTGCAAAATGGCACACAATTCGTGAGAAATAAGCATACCTCTCCGTTTCGCGCAATAAAGCATGTAGACACGAAAGAAACACCAATTGACATGAAATAGAGCAGTGCAGTGATCCTCGGGAGGTTGCTTGCGTCCACAGTGACTGATCTCGCACCTATTAATGCCAGGACGAACGTCGACCAGAGGGTCCCACTGTAAAGGACGGTGAGTCTTGGCCGGAATCTA
The DNA here is from genome assembly GCA_963989405.1 of Trypoxylon attenuatum. Lineage (NCBI taxonomy): Eukaryota > Metazoa > Arthropoda > Insecta > Hymenoptera > Crabronidae > Trypoxylon > Trypoxylon attenuatum. Next base: position 21,678,553 of record OZ022490.1, read on the forward strand.
CCTAACAGTACCAAATAGCTAAAACGTTTCTAAAATGCTCCACAATATTTCAAGATACTGCAACCCGTATTAAAGTACTTAAAGATATTTGAAAATATCCCCAGCAAGAGAATTCCTCTTAGCGTGTTAAGTTATCCAGCGAGAAGGAAGAAAGAGGACGAAGCTAGCGAGGTTTGGCAAGATTTGGGAAAAAACGGAGGTAAACTCGACCTGCGGGGTACTCGAAAACCTCAAAGCCGAAGAGCCGCACCAGAATCGAAAGTGGGAGCAGGGCGCGTCGAAAATTCGAGAGCATGGTCAGCCACGGTGTCCCGTCCCGTCTCGACTCGACACGTGCCGTCGCGGCCGACTGACTCGGCTTATTGTTAGTGGGTGTGCCACCCACCGGAACCATAGTTTCGATCGAACAACAATCCTCTAGAGTGCGTAGAGTTTTACTGTGCTTCGTGTGAAGGCATGATAACAGGTATTGTTAGTACTAAATTGGAGGAACGTTCTTTCAATTGAATGGCGTCAGTGCGTTAAGAGCACTGTACAGTCCGTGCACGATGAGATGGCGATTTGCTGAATGGACGAAATATGACGTTATTCAAGCTCAATTTCAAATTGTTGAAAAGACGTAGTAGTACTATGTCATCTCCACTTACCTTTAACCGTTTGAAACCCCTGAGTCATATGTCATCAGGTCGCAGATTCAATTTCTTCAAAGACGTATTTCTAGATCATGCGAATTTTGTTTCAACTTCCTATAAACACGAAATTCTACGGCCGCTTCAATCAGTTAAAGCGACGTACCTTTACATCGTCGACTCTCATACTTGATCCCTAGAAAGACGTATTTCTAGATGGCACAATCGCGAGACCGATTGCTCGAGAATCGAAGCCAATGGAATCGGCACCACCGGCAGGTCACGTCATGTCGCCTATTGCCGTCCGACCTTGACCGTCGCCGTTGGACGACGGCCGCGCCAGGGTGAACCATGCGATCGTTCCGTTTCACGGGCTTCGAGCTCCGACAGCTCCTAAGCAGACTGTACGGGGCGCACTCTCGAGGATTGTCGTTCGATCGGAACTATAGTAGCCGTGGGTAGCACGCCCGGTAATTCGAGTCAGTGGGCTGCGACGGCTCGAGACGGGTCGTGACGAGTCGAGATAAGACGCGACACCGTGGTCGACCATGCCCTCGGATTTCCAACGCGCTTTGTTACCGCTCTCGATTCTTGCGCGGCTCTTCGGCTTCGAGATCCTCGAGTACCCCGCAGGTCGAGATCACCCCCGCTCTTTTCCTTTTCCAACCTCGCCAGCTTTGTCCTTCTTCTTTTTTCTCGCTAGCGAACTTAAGACGCTAACACTGAATGCTCTTGCTAGGCATGTTTTCGAATATCTTTGAGTACTTCAACATGGTTTACAATATTCCGGCATATTGTGGGGTATTCTGCAAAGGCTTGTATCAGGGTATTGTAAAGCAGTTAGGGTGTTTTGTAATCAGTTGCAGAAATTTTATACGTTTCCGGTATTTTAGTACCAAATAAATTGGCACTATTTTGAAGTATTGCGAAGTGTTTTGGAATAATTTCATGTTCTTTGGAGTATTTGTTACGTCAGAATGGTCGGAATGGTTTAGACTTTATATTCGATTTACGAGTTTATTTATAAGGGCAACTTTATGTAGTCCGGGCCTTGGGTCAGGGTACGGGGTGCGCAGTCGGCGGTTTTGTTGTTACGCGCATAGCGTCCGTTACATATTCGAAATTATTTCGGAACAGTTTGAAGCACCAGCGAGTATTTTGGAGAATTTTGAAACTAATTGCAACCATTTCTAATATTTTCGATCAGTTTTGAATTTGTAGAATATTATGGAATATTCTGAAAGAATTTTCAAGATTTATTAATAATTTCGAATCTTTTGGAATAACTTGCAACAATCTCTCTATATTTTCACTGAATCTTTCAAATTTTAAGGCTAAAATTTCATTGACTTGTGTTCAATTCTTCTTCTTAAGAACGAACTGACTTTTCCAAAAAATTCCAAAAGAAATCCATGAATCAAATTTGGCCCGACAATATTTTCTAGCCTAGAAAATGATCGAGTAATATTCCAAGTGAAATGTTTCTGGATTTTCACGAGACTGGTGCACAATTTGCGATTGTTAGGTAGACTGCGGCCAAAACTCACCGTCTTTTACAGCGGGCTTCTCTGGTCGGCGTTCATGTTTGGATTTATTTGTTTGAGACCCATCATTCGGATTAATAACAGCTCTTCAAGACTCGTCGAACTGATTAATGTGGTCTCCATTGTCCTTTGCTTGGTCTTTACCTACTTTATGGTGCGAAATACAGAGGTATGCCTATTTTTTATCCATTTCACTATTGCAAATTTTACAATTTTAGCATATTCCGCAGTTTTTTTAATTTTGCTTACTTTGCATTATTTGCAAATTTTACAATTTTACAAACTTTCTCGTTCTCACAAATACAACGATGGTCCTTTTATGTTATTTTAACTGGATTTCATTCTTGATGTGTATATTTTACTTGATTTTTATTTCATTTTTATTTCATGTCTCCGTCCACTTACATCAATATGTAATTTTATTGGAACAGTTGTACCGGAAGTGCTTGTTGGAGATCGCCGTGCTGGACGACACTCTCGAAGTTCTAGGCAGCGCGAAAGATTACCGGAAACTACGGAAAACTACGATAAAGTTCATTCTCTTCTGGTTCCTTGTGAATTCCGTTCTCGACACCTGGTGCATAATCTACCAGAATGTACACTTTGGAGTGTCTTACCTGTATCTCCTTTTCTACTTTCTCGACTGTTCCCTTCATGCGATTAACATCGTTCCTATGCAGTACTACATTTTATTGAAGTAAAAATTCAATCGAGAGCGAAGACAAGTGAAGACCCAAGGAAGTAAATAGGATGGGTTTCGCCGTAGATACGTCGCCTCGAGATTCGACTGCATTTACGAAATGATTGAGGAGACCCTCCTGTATGACCAAATTCAAATCGGGTCGTGCTGGGAGCAGCGCTCACACTTGCGTCGTCGCGTCATCCCGCAGGAAGAAGAACGTCTACAAATCCTCTGGACTTTCATGTAAATGTTCCCATTTTTTTTCTTCTTCTTCATTGAGAATCATTAAGAAAGTCTTTCGGCTGGAGTTAACATTTCACAAGAAATATTCGACAATGTTGATCGATATTCTGCATAAAATTCGGAGCCAACGGTCTTTGCCTCCTTGGACATACCGGTTCCCGTTCGATCACTGAAGTCAAGCAAGGTTGGGCGTGGTTAGTACTCGGACGGGTGACATCCGAGATGATGTTTCATCCATCTTTGAGAAACACCACGTACTGTTGCGCACATAGTGGTTGGGATCCCACTTAAAACAGTAGGTCCTAGGGCATATGACCTTAGCAGTCGGCCCAGAAACACAAACAAAAAATAAAGTATTCGGAACAAAGTCTTGTATACGGCAGTTGACTCGATTGAGTGATTTTGACACTCGTTAATAAGTCAAATATGTGAAGGAGCGAATGAACGAATGAACGAATGAACGATTGATTAAATAATTGGATGAGCGATTCGCGGAAGAACGAACGGAAGGATGAACGATGGCCGAATTATGGAGTGAACGCCATAGATGAACGCATGGATGAACGAATGGACACTAAATTAAAGAATGAACAAAGGACCAAACCGATAATCAAATGAACAAATAGGCGATGAATAGCTGATTACATGAACGAATAGATGAATGACTGAACAATCGGATGACTAAACAGATGAACAACTGAGCAAATGACAAAATAAATGAATAAATGAATGAACTAATGAATTAGCAACTGAATTAAGGCTCGAAGAAAGGGATGAAGAAATGATTGAATAAGTAAATAAATGAGTAATACTGTACTTGTTGGTTTGCAGACACGCACACTTGAAGCTCTGTGACATATCGCGCAAATTGAACATGATTTTCGATGTCCAAATATGCCTTGTGATCATCTACGGTTTCTTCCACACCCTCTGCAACTTTATCTTCCTGTACGCTGCCATATTGAAGTCTGATCACCCCACCTTTGAAACATGGCACAATGGTTTCCTCGTCTTGGTATGGACCACGGTGCACCTTGTTAAAGCCCTCACGCCAAACCATATCTGTGATGTCGTTACTTTCAAGGTACGCGAGAAGCTTGGAGCCGGATAATTCTTTCATTGATTCAATAATGCACACGGGGAAAGAAGAAAAATTGGGGAAAGGATCTTTGAAAGACACTTTGTTTGCAGGCAGCCCGAATCAAAAAGATCACCGACCGGGTTCTCGTGTTCGAAAAGGTTCCGATGAGGAACGATGTGAGCGAACCTCCCAAAGATCAAGTATACCTAGAGAATTATGATTGACTATCAATGAAGAATCTATTCGAATATTAGTCGAGGGTATTAGGTACAGGGTGAATCCCGCGGAACACCAGATCAAACGCGTGCCGCTGTCCAACGTCGCCGCTGCCAACAAACGGTGCCGCCGCGCCGAGCCGACTCACGCACAGACTGGGGCTTATATGTGATGGTTGAGGGGTCCACTGCCGCTCGCCGTGTGCGTCGGCAAGTCTGTGCGTGAGTCGGCTTGGCGTCGCGGCGACGTTTGATTGCGGCACGCGTTTGATCCGGCGTTCCGCAGGCTTCACTCTGTACTATTCGAATTTTCCTCGTGTCAATTTTCTTGCATTTACAATTCCAGCTATCAGTTTTCCTTTTGCGAGCCTATCACCGACCCCTCCGGCTCTCCGCAATGGGCTTGTTCGACTTCGGCTACAAATTCGTCTATGATGTTCGAACGAACTCACAACTATCACGAATGAACATCCCAATAAATTAGAAATCAAGAATCCGACGTAATTTTGCGTTACTCTGTTTCGCAGTTCTTCGCGTCGGCCGTTACAGCTTTGGTGATCATGCTGCAGCTGAATTCCGGACACTGATGTTTGAAGAATGGTTTCCTCCATCACGGTTAGGTGAAATTTTGTAAATCAGCGGGCCGGTACTGGCCCATGGGCCATTGGATACCCGGCGGCTGAGAAAGATTAAATAACTTACATGATTTCTGTTTTATTTATTATCTGACAATGAGTCTGAACGATGTTTTATTTAAAAAAAATTACCGGATCCCCTCTTTTACATCCGATTATGACCCACGTTTATATTATTGTTACGGGATCCCGACAAGGAAGGACGCGGCATCGTGAAATCGAATAAGAAATTGAACAACTTTATTCACTCTAACAATACACGTCCGTACACTCAGACGTCTCCAGACCGACTTCAACGGTCGTCACAACAGTAACATTAACACATCATAAACAGTAACAAATCTCCACGATTATCTTCATGCTACATAATCATCGATATTGATCGATGGGGCCCCTTCAGACCGTAACATTGTTATATTTAAAAAATACCACTGTTTGTTTTGCCGGTCGTATTATTTTAATTTGTATATGTATCCGCCACACCTTAAAGGCCGGTCCGTGAAAATATTTTCTGAAATTAAACTAGTCCGTGGCCCAAAAAAGATTGGGCACCGGGGGTGTAAATTATGAATGTTGAATATGTAGACAATTGTTTGAATCCCGCGCTCAGTGCGCAAGTAGCAGATACCCATTAGAGTAATAACACCTGCCGTATTGTTGACAACGATGTCTCGAGGTATCGCGAGGACAGTTATCCGCGGCAGCAATGAGTTAGCCGTTGGTAATTGACTTTGGCATGTGGCATTATAAGGATCAATAAAGAGTTGTGACTATTGATTTTCCTTTGTCTAATTCGGCCACCCTTAGAACTCCTATTAGTCAACCACCTACAAAGAAAGATTGTTGGACTTATATGAATTGGAGATTAGCAACTCCAATATATGAACGATTCCATGCAAAGTGAATACAGTCCATGTACACCTAGTCTCAGATGTTTTTTAAACTTTGTATATTTGTAGCCCTTGTCGAACCCTGTAAAATGCCATTTGTTGTTCCTCAATATCATTAATAGTTTTTAAGTTATTGAAGCTACTAGTTTTGTAATTCTATGGTTATTGCGTAGTTTACCATGTTTGCAAATTGAACAATTTGATCATCTTTTTCGTTCTTACAAATATAACATTTTTACAATATTCTATAAGTTCCTCGGTTCGGTTTTATTACGTTCCTGCTTCTATTTCATTTTTTTCATTTTTATTTCATTATTGTTGTATTTTTACTTACCATAATATAATTTTGTCGAAATGGTTGTATGGTTGATTAAGTATGTTCTCTACTGACGCCACGCGAATTTTTTCCTTGGCACCTGGTGCAACATCTACCAACTGCATTTACGCAATGATTCAGCAGACCCTAGCGAATTACCAAATTCGAATCGGGCCGTGGTAGCAGGAGCGCTCACATTCGCGTCATCGCCTCATCTCACGCAAGGAAGAACATCAATGAATCCTGTGGACTTCAATGTAAATTTTCCCATGTTCATTTCTCCCTCATTACTGAAAAAAGTGAAGAAAATTTTCAGGTTGGAGTCGAAATTCCTGAAGAAATATTCGACAATTTTAATTGATATTTCGCAGAAACTGTTGGAAAAATGGTGCATACCATAATTGATTCGATTCAGTAATTTTGACAGTTGTTAGTAACCATAAGTTGAATGAATGAAGGAAGGAAGGAATGAACGAGAAACGATTAATTAAATGAATGGATGAATGAATGAACGGATGAAGGAATAAACGAATGAAAGAATGAACGAATCAACAAGTGAACAAACGAATAAATGAATGAATAAATTAATCAGCCGATGAATAAAGGCCGGAAGAAAATGGATCAAGAAATGATTGAACAACTATATTGCTCTGGATTCCGCCAGCACCGCTCAGCGAGAAGGACAACCATCTAATTCACCGTACTAGTCATGGGCTAACAATAATTAGTTTCTAAGACTCCCTGACGCGGCGCCATCGATCAAGGATCGATGGCTCGTCAATATACCAGAATTTTCGGCGCATGCGCACCACCGTCCGCTCGCAGCGTGGTTGCGCACTTTCCGCCATTACACCATTCTCGTTTTGGCTTTTCTAGTAATCAGACGTGTTAAGGTTTCGAGGTATTTAACAAAGGTATGCTCAGTAGAACTACTCATGAGTTACGTTCTCACATTGTGACTCTTTAAAAGTGTGGCTCGTGTTCAGTGTGCTCGAGTGTGTGGATTTATGCCCCACGCGCAGTTCGCGCACATGGATTTACGCTCAACGTACTACTTAAGGTACTGTACATTTTGTTAACTATCACAGTTTCTGCTCTGCCACTTAATTCCAACCTACTAAGACTCTCAATGCACCGCTCAAGTCGAGATATTGCATAAGTAATATACATCATTTTAATTGTAAAGGTCCACAGAATCTGCTGCCATAAACAAAAATTGTTTAAAGTTAATAGATTTGTTGCAAATACAGGTCAAAGTTAAAAAAACGTCAAAGTTTCAAAATCGAATATCTCAGCAACTGAGGGTGATGGACAAAAACGGGCTTCGGATTCGTTTTTAGGAGGGCAAAATCTATGAGAATCATCCAATGGATGGAGAGGAATTTTTTGGCTGTTGGACAGTGTAATTAGGAAAGGCTTGAGATTACGCAAATTTGACCAAGGGCCTTTGGGCTTAGATTAGGGCCTAGAATACGTGTGCGAAGGTACGGTACGAGCCACTGACTCACCCTGTATACAGGGTGTCCCAACAAGAATGTCGAATGGAAATATCACCGTTAATTTTGAAGATATGCGAAATCCGCAGAGGGCAAAGTTGCATGGTTCGAAGGGGCTTGTTGAATGGCGGTATGGGGATGTTCTTGCAATGGGATGGTTTTTAGTTATTAATGTTAACTTAATTTTTTTAAATGCCTCGACCTACTTTTTTCGATATTCTGAATGCTGGGATTAAGACGAATTCAACGACCTATAACAAAAGGCCTTTAGGGGTAGTTCGTCATATACTTACAGGTTCGGGTGAGGCTTACTCCCAGACATCACTTATTGGCGCTCTTGGCTGCTGCTTCTGCCGCATTTTCCGCTGACCCTGGATCATGCGGAGTGCCAGCTTCATTCTTGCGCCAAACTCACTACACAATTCCTCGGGAAATCGACGGCATTGAATAGTTACCTCTGAAGAATAAATGTGCCCAGTACTTAGTAGTATTAAGAAGATGCTACAATAAAAAATAAGGTAAATCATACCATATATAGCCCGAACGATTCGAGTTTCACATAGCTGGTGTTTCCTGTGTGCACCCAGCCACGTAATATCCCCCACAATATCGAGACTGAGGGCCTCGAGTAAGCACGGTTCGCCATCTCTTTCAAATTAGAACCACGAACGGTGCAGAAGTACGAAAAAACCTTCCAATAGGAAATATTTAAGTAAATGTTTACGTGTGTATGGTCGAATTGTGTGGAAAGAGAGGCTGTACTCTCCTTGGTACCTCGTTCGAGAGAACCAATACTTCACACTCGTGATGATTTGGGGAAACAGGAATGTCAATGTAAAGAATAACTCTGGTATGATCACTATTGACTTCACTTGATTATTAAAATAAACAGATTGTAGACTACAGTGAGACTTGTGCAACGATCTAGGCGTAGTCGATGCGTCTGAGTAAGTGACAATGGTGAATTCTCTCGTGGTGCTGTCACTTCGCGGAGTTTGTGTTAAGTCTAACGAAAATTTGGAATTTCTGCAATTTATGCTTTCGTGAGTAGGCGGCCACGAGTTTGTCGCTGTCTGATTGGGTAGCAAAAATCTATCAACTCCACCCTTCGCGTTGGGTTGCAACGTCTTCGAGGTGCGAAGGTAGGAGAGTCGCAGGTAGTCGCACTACCCTTGTCGCGGGCGATCTGCCGAGGGCAGTTGGAAGTAATTAACTATTGCTAGCGGCTATTTTATTACTATGTTTTCGCAGTCCGGTGTGTCCCCTTGGAAATACCCGTGGGTCTAAATACCTAACGGTACTGAGTCGCGGGAGCGGCTCCAACAGTAAAGTTATCAAATGTCACACGTAAACAGACACAAACATGATATCAACTCACCCATTTTTGGTATTCCGCAAGTTCAATGTGCTCAAATGCTCTCAATTCGTCTATACTTTATATGGGTAGATATTCCGGTTTTTGGACCACATTGGGTGTCACCTCCAGTAATTGGAGTATTCTCTCGAGTTTTAGGCTCATTTGTCTGTGGCCAGACTGACACAAATATGGGCATAGGCTGGTCAACTTCCCGTTGTTCCTCCCGAATTGGCCGTTGTTCCTCCTGAATTGTATTTATCTTTGTCATCACCTGTTCCCGGAATTTCTGTTGTGTATTCGCCGGCGAGGTGGGTGTTCTATTTGTTACTATTTTCAATGGTAAAGGTGGAGCCTTTGGTTTTATTCAACAACTAATATTTCTATAAATCCGGTTGAGCGCCAATTAGTTTTAAGGTAACGAATAAACTATTCGATTATTCGCATGAGACGATCTCTGGGCAGGTTAGCTGGGGGATCCAATCATTCGACAAGAATTCTAGGAATATCATTATGTTAGGCAATATTACACTTACTTGACAAGTGGGTTTGCTTTGTCGACTTTACGGAGACGATCAGGTTTTACGCCAACGCGAATACAACACAAGAGCGGGGTGTTACCGTCCTACCAGCGAAACGCAACGCGAGCAAATGACACTTTCGTCGATCTCCTGTTCGATCGAAACATGCGCAGAGGGCCTAAATCCTCCGAACATTGGCGACAATTACCGAGATATTACGGCTTCCGCCTCTAGGCGTGCATCTTAAGTAGCCTGCGCGGCTTGACTTGTCGCTGATGTTGAGGAAAATTCGTACGACTTAATAGAGTTTTAACGTCCTGTTACAAATAAATAAAATGTTCAATGCTGACCCGCGTCAAATTTTTTGTTCAGAACTCTTTTTCAGGGCAATACCAAGTGGATTTGCGGTTGTACATTGGTTTTCTAACTCACATTTTTATCCTGTTTATTTGCATAGCCCTGTAATATTAGTAATAATTAGTCAAATTATTCACACCCTCTTTATTTCACTGAAAATCGTGTAAAGTGTTGATAAAGACTCATCAATTTCTGGTTCGGATTAAGAACGGTATACTCTTCGTCATCCACAATTTTACCATTCAATTTTATTATTTCTTTTTTCTCCATTTTTCTGGTTGTCGAATCTTCTTTTTTTCTCTTCGATACTGACATATTATTGAGGGACCTACAACATGATTAAACTTATAACTTATCAGAATGAAGCATAACAAATCGAATTCTATTATAATTCGATTTTAGTCGTCTTTCATTTCGTTATATTTTCATTTTCCTTCTTAACGCAAATTACAAGATCAAGACCTTGAAATTTAAAGACTTACTCGATTAATACATCAGTTGTATCTTGGGGTAAAATTGTTGGTGGTTCATGTTTCAGTAATGGTGTCCTTATAACAGCAGTTTTGTCTTGAAAAAAATAAATTTACTCATGGGATAAATGTTTTGCTCTGAATCTTTCGCATTTTGTTAAGTACCCGCCTTACCAAAGAAAAGATCTCGTGTTTCGGGCATTTCATCCAAGTCAATAAATTGTGGGGCCCCAATTCGCGGTGTATGTCTCTGTGATACTCTCCTTACCTAATAATTTTCTAGAAGGTAAATTGTTTTTTTGATGAAACAAAGGCGTTGACGTTTGTTACGTGCAAGGTAAAATCCAAGGTGACCAATGGACTTCTCGTAAAAAGTTACTCTGAGAATGACCTCGACCGTTTTCGTAAAGACTGAAACTGTACAGACTGGACCCAACCCATACCTGGATCAAGTCTAAAAACCGTCAACAGAACTTCAAGGTCATCGTTGATCTATGCGCGATTCCACGCCAAATGATCACAGTCGGTTTACACTTGGTCCCCGATTTTTTTTAAACTTCACAGATTTGTAGCCCTTGTCGAATCCTGTTAAATGCTTTTTCCGTTCCTCGATATCGTTATTAGTTTTTAAGTTATTTGACTGCAAAGTTTGGGATCAACTTTTTTTAATAAATTCATAACTCGAAAACGAATAAAGATACCAGGATGGTACCAGGAGGGTACCAGGGGTACCCCCCAGTTTGAAAATGAAGATCCATTTTATGCCCCGATCGTAGACCATGACAAACGTAATGATCCCCACTTTTATGTTTGTTGCCGAGCCAGTGGAAACTGACTTTCATTTTTCTGCGGATCTGATTGTTATTATTTAAAACACACTATTTAGATCAAAATCACAGTCACTTGTATACGTTTTTGCAGGTAAGTCTTATTACATGTTACTAGTCGTAAAGATCGTTGGAGCAAGTAAATGATAAGGATGTCTTGCCGAAAGTAATATGGTAGCCCTGAAAAGGACTGTTTTAATATACAGCAATGGAAAATCTGAAAAGAAACATATTTATAAAATTAATTAATGAATATAATTTTCACAATAGAGATGGGTCCTGCACCACGAATATTTTAAAATACAAACCTCATTGCATGTAGCACAATGAAACTTTACAGAATTGTCGAAACAAAATGATACTGGGTTTTCAAGTTCCTCGAGCCTGTGGTCGATGTACCCACAACGAAACCACGCATATTTAAAAAGGTTTTGATACCGCGGAGCAGACATTTGGTTGTGGATTAATGGCTGAATCTTTATTATATTATCACGGGCATGCAAATTGATATCTCTATCAAGAGACAAGGTCTTGTCTCGGGCCAAGCAGAAGAAGATAGACCTTGTATCTATTGCGGAGACAGAAATTACTCTTGTCTTTGCAATGTTAAAACTCCGTAAACAAATTAATTTTTCAAATTTTTATAAACAATTTCTGAAAGTCCATGCCCAGACGACAAATTTGCATAATTGTTATAAACAATTTGTTTATCCACCGTGGAAATAATAGACCTTAATCATAGCTAAAATTTTATGAAACGTCGTCTCCGTCTCCTCCGTTGCCTGTGTCACGCTGGCCACGTGTTCGCGAGACTCTCTCTTGTCCTCTGCCCCTTGTCCATTTTTCCATCTTTTCCACCCCCTTCAGTCATCCTCCTACTCTTCACCCTTCTCCTCCTTATCATGCCCCTCCTCCACCAACTCCTCCGCCACTCTTCCACCTCCTTTTTCTGCTTTTTACTCCACAACCTCCTCCTCCTCCTCTTCTTCTTCCACCCTTCCCCACCTCCTTCTTTCCTCTACTATCATGTACTGCAAATTATTAAGGGATGTGATTTTATTGCTGGCCAAGTCCAGAAGGATAAAACTAATGTTAAACTATTAACCTGCTGCACAAGATTAATAATAAATTGTACCTGCGATTTATTTCCTTAGTTAGTTCAACTAATTTATTTCTTCATTTTAAGTAATGTAAACATTTCTATTTTTTTGTTGTTAATGTATGTTATAAATCCATTTCATTATTTACTATGCGCGTATTTTGCAGGTGGTTTGCTTATTCATATTTCGTTTTTAATATATTACAGTGTGATGCACAGAATTCCGAACTTTGAGATATTTCCGTTAGTTTTGGCAATAGGAGAAAACTGTTATGGGGAAAGTTGTATGGCTCGAAGAGACTCATAGGCTGGCACAATAGGGATGTTTTTTCGAAGGGGTAGTTTTTAGTTATTATGGTTAACTCAATTTTTTTGAACGGTCGACCTACCTTTTGTGATATTCTGAATACTGAACTCAAGCCGAATTCAACGAGCTACGGCAAAAGCTGATTGGGGGTATTTCATTCCCCGGGGGGTTGAGATTTTCTAATTAAAATATATGATAACTATAAGGTATAGAGAAAATATTCTTAAATGAAAATTGCATGATATAAATGGGACTTTCGTCTCCTGTTAATTATTTTTTCCAATTGCAATTATTTTTATAAATTTTTATAAACAATTATGTTTTCTTGAATCGAAAACTGTTTTTTTCATTCCATCGTGATGCAGGATCGCAAGATGATTCCACCCATCCGCATCTGTTGCGAAGTCACGGCAGAGCCACTGCGGCTTCTCGCTGGGACGGTCCAACAGGACTCCAATTTCAGAAAGGCTAGGGAAAGGGAAGAAAAGAAAGAAGATGATCGGATTCAGGAGAGAAGCAGGAAATGTTATTATTATTTGACAAAACGAAACGGGTGAAACTAACTTAAAAGAAAACACCGGCATAAAAAACCCCCTTCTGAGGCGGAAAAAGCCAGCGCTTCTTTCACAAAGACGTTGATAGAAAACAAAAGACGAAGACACAGAAATTGTAACGACTAATGGCCATAACGAAGAGAGCTCTCTTACCTATCGTCTGTTGACTTGCCGACGCGGCAGTGACCCTCAGTCACAGAGACCACCCAGTCCTCCGCACCGTTGAGACAATCTGCTGAGGAAGGCGCGGTATCTTTACCGGAGTTCGCAGCAAAATTGAATCAGAGCAAGGCACCCCGCGACAGTCTTCTAGCCGTCGCCCAAAGTAGCCTTTCCCTTGGTGGGTCACCCGCAGGGCCGCCCAAGAAGGGATCAAGGGCCCGAGCCAACAGCACACACACACTCTCGCAATTACAAATCGTCAACCCAAGAATTATGTCAATTAATGCGCAACGCTCGGCAGCCGATTGCCATCTGTCTCCGCCTCGGCAACGCTTCGCTGCGTGCCCCTTGGCCCCCGCGCCCTCTCAAGAATAACAATTTCTAAACGCATTGCCGAACACCGTAGCAACGTTACGCAAACGCCCGTAAATAAACTAAAAACTCCAAATACGTTAAATGATTTTATTGCAAATGCGAACAGCATCATTAGATCATACTAGACTCATCCCAAAAAAGTATCGAAAACTACCCCCTTAAATAACAAAGTAATAATGCGGAATAGAGAAAAATATAATAAGGGACAGTAGCGCAACTCAAGGAATACTTTGGACGGGCATCCAAAAATTCACGAAGATTTCATTTGTTTAAACATTTTATTCAACTTAAAGTTTTTGTTTATGAAATTAGCAATTTATTGTACACAGCTCAATAGAGCAGCTCACGCCGAATACGGGAAGCCCGCACACATGGCCAATAAACGTAAAAATAAGGGAATTATTATGGACTTATGCGATCCATATTAGTATGTAGTACGTATCGCTTGACTTTGTAATTCCCTTATTTTTACGATTATTCGTCATGTGTGCGGGCTTCCCGTATTCGGCGTGAGTTCGTCTATTGAGCTGTTCACAAGGAATTGTTAATTTCATAAACAAAAAACTTATGTTGAATAAAATGTTTAAACAAATGAGATTTTCATGAATTTTTGGATGCCCTTCCAAAGTATTCCTTGAGTTGCGCTACTTTCCCTTATGACATTTTTCTCTATTCCGCATTATTATTTTGTTATTTAAGGGGGTAGTTTTCGGTACTTTTTTGGGATAGGTCTAGTATGATCTAATGATGCGGATGGGTGGATTCATCTTGCCATCCAGCATCACGGTGGAATCAAAAAAATGGTTTTCCATTTATAAAAGCGTAATTGTTTATAAAAATTTCTGAAAATAACTGCAAATGGAAAAAATAATTAACAGGAGACGAAAGCCCCATTTATACCATGCAACATTCATTTAAGAAAATTTGCTCTATACCTCATAGTTCATGAAATATTTCAATTACAAAATCTCAACCCCCCGGGGGATGAAATGTCCCCAATCAGCTTTTGCCGTAGCCCGTTGAATTCGGCTTGACCTCAGCATTCAGGATATCAAAAACAAAGTTGGTCGACCCGTTTAAAAAAATCAAGTTAACATTAATATCTAAAAACACCTCATTGAAAACACATCCCCATACCGCCCATCTTACGCGCCCCTTCAAACCAGCCAAGTTTCATCGAAACAGTTTTGGCGTATCTTTAATGGGGCGCCTATTTTAAGATTTAGAAACTATTCGCTACTTTACGTAATCTACAGGATACGAGTGTTTACAAATACAGTAAAGGTAGTGCACTTATACACGTAGTATTCTCTGACGTAAAGGGTTATGTGCCGTGGCGCCCCAAGTATGCCGGTGTTGGAGATTCTGTTGAGGTCCCAATGAAACGTACTTTATATTTCTTTTAAATCTGTTTCCGTAATTTCAGTAATAGAAAATATTATATGATTCCAAATTTCCTTGGCCCACATACTTGGCAGACATTAATTTCACTACTTTTTCACGCCATAAAACCACTGCGCTGTATGTACTTGGCGCGTTTTTGCACGTTACATGCACGATGTAATGTAATTTTTTGGGATTTCAATCTTTTTTGTACATTTATTATTCTACAATATTTCTGTTGTTTAACTTCAGCTTTCACTTTTACCGGTTTTATGAAGATGTAAAAAATACTGTCGTCCCCCATTTATAAATTGGTCACACAAGTTGATAAACAGTTTCAATGAGTACATATAGGGATGCATAAATCCATCTCATCTGAAATTATGTACATTGGGAAATAAGAAATGGTACCTAAATTTTACACCTTACGAGATTATTGGTCATAAAGAGTTGTAACTGATTCAACGATTTCGAATCTCCAAAGTGTGCTACGCTCAAGCGAATTTTATGACATCTAAGGCGGATTACACTTAAGTGAATTTTATGACAACTAGGACGGATCGGAGCAACTGCATATAGTGAATTTTGTTTTCCCGTGCAATTAAGAGTCGCAATTGTATTTACGAACCACAGTAATAATAACTCAGTCCCTCGTGGCCTTAAGTTCAATGGTACTATTATACCCAGGTTATGGTTTATTACCGTTCAGCTAATAAACCATTATTACCGCACCTTCAAATCCCTAATAAAGAGAATAAAATGGCCAATGCACGCTGTCAGCGGCAAATTTTTATATTTCCTCATCCTTAGCGTAATATCTCACTGTACCAAATTGGCTTTTCCCATACATTTTATCTGGAAAGCTGCTTCAAAAATGTCTCTTCATATGTGTATTTCACAATTGTTATGCACCATGTTTATGGACATTACATTTCCTTATATTTGACAATAATTACTTACGACCGCTCTCCTCAAATTATTGTGAATCTTACAACGTTCACTCTGCGGCAGTGGAAGAAAACATTTATCATGAAATATTAGTTGCGATGCTGGCGGATACACTTAAGTTTTTCCAACTTATAATTTTTCAATCATTTCTTACGGTGATACTTGTTCGAGGAAGAATATATATGCATCCTTACCATCTCGTGGCCACGATTTTTGGGAAATAACGTCATCGTTGATATGACACCACTTTGGTCTACTGCCTTTACCTATTTGTAGCATTATTGTATAATGGCCGGTATCTAAACTAGTCCCATGATGAAATATTGCACTTATCACTTTATAGAATTTACCGTTAATATTACCGTTAATATTATATTTTGTAATTTTGGCTATACCATTTTTGGTCACAGTAAATAAGTTTATCTGTAGTACAATTATCGATCCGCCGGAAGTAATGTCATATTTAATCAACGATTGGCCAGTTTCCATGCAACTACCGCATGTTCCGTCAAAAGATGACCAACGTGAAAAATTATATTTCATTAAGCACTCCAAACTTGTACTTTTAGCTGAATCTATCGGAATCGCCAGTGTGGCTATAATATTTGCGTGGACATTAGTCCTTGTGTAATTGCACTTTTTACAGCGAATAGTTATAGAGAGCTCATGTTCCATTAAGTTTCTCAAAGTCTGCATTTTTGCGCACATTGCCATAAGAAACTGTGCAGCATCTTGTTGTTCATTCAAGGAGAATGGTTCACCAATAAATTGTCTCACATCCCACGAACTTAATAGATTCTTATTGCTATTGCAATCCATAATTAAATTATTTAAGCACCTCATTTCGTTTGCGACGTTATGTTTTGCTAATAATTCTCGAACAATGTCATTATGCATAAGAGACTGCAAAACTGCATTTGCATAGCACGAAACTTTATCCATGTTCATAAAGCCTTTGATTGGCGATGATAGAGCAGGAATAGATTTTGTTGGTGCGCGTGTACCAGGATCAACGCAAAGGGTGACTAAAGTTGACCACTGTTGATCTCGAACCTTAATATAAGAGTTCGTCTGGACAGGTATAATTTCGGCATTTGGTCGATACAATTTTCTTAAGCGATTATATTCCACGACGGCTAATTCGTTTGCCTTTGTAACGGACGCTACGCCACTGGACCCAAAATGCTGACACTGCTCTCCCTACCCCCCGACGCAACACCTCACGACGCTGGACCCCCGACGACGACTGGAGATTACTTACTTACATTCTGACTGCTAACGAGCCTAGACGTAACATTACGAATCCGGACCGACTTGATATTAAAGCCTTTACAATAGAGACAGTGTTCCTTTTCTCTTAACCGCGAACCCTTTCGACCATCGTGACAACTTGGTGTCAGAAGTGAGCCTTTAAGAAAAAAAAAAAAGAAGACGAAACGGACATCCACACATAGAAGAGGGAAAACAAGGAAGGACGCACAAAAACACACACGACCCGCACACGACTACGACGTACAAAAAAAAAAGAAGGACGGAACCATGCAGTCAACAGCAGCAACGTAAGTCACACAAATAACAATACTACTATACTCACACGCATGCACAGTTTTTTCCTTAACAAACGACATTCTTTAAATTATCAAAATTCCGCACGAAAAATCACCGTTAACTCAGAGACGAAGTCAGGATAGAAAGACCGCGACACTCTATTTTCCTCTACCAGACAACGACTTATCGGACAGTGACGAAAACGAACGAAACATCGAAATGGCGACTATTCCTGTAAAGTTTAGAGACGTATTTGCGACAATCCCAATATTCGACGGACGTAATATATCAACCGACAATTTTATTAGTATATGCAAGCGAGCGCAACAACCATTGGCGGAGAATGACAAAAAATATTTGGCTAAGATGTTACCGTTAAAATTTTCCGGCGACGCGCAAGAAATGATGGAGGGAAAAACATTCGAGACAGTAGACGAGATTTTAACAGAATTACGGAAAATATTCGCGGAACAGTTAGAATTAGGCGATTTGGAATTACAGCTCAGGACTTCACCGCAGAAAATAGGAGAATCGGTAGAACGATACGCGGCGCGAATAAGGCGAATAAAGGCAAAGATCGACGAACGAATTAGAACGGTATTCAACACAGTGCAACACAAGACATATTTAGACGCTAGGACAGTTGACAATGACGCGACGACAAGAAAGGCATTTATTAGAGGACTGATAAGCGAAATACGCGTGCATTTTATAAAAAGAGACGTTAAAACTTTTGAGGACGCAATTGAAATGGCGCGCGAGATAGAGGGAGAAATAAGACGATCGAAACAACTAGAGGAAATTAGGACAGCATACGAGCCACAGACAACACAAAAAACAAGTAACATAAAGGTACATTTCGCGGACGTTACAGGGACAGAAAAAAGCAAATTTTGTAAATATTGTAACAAATTAGGCCACGACATAACGGAATGCAGGACAATAAATAGAATGATAGCAGAGCGACAACGAGATGGTTCCCACGAGCGATACGGTGAAAGACGCAAACCTCAGCGTTTCGGATACAGTGATAAGGGTTCTCACGACGATCAGCACTTAAATTCTCGGTACGGTAACGGAACGCGATATGATAAACAGCACTTGAGTAGACGCGATACAGATTACGGACTCGACGCGCGAAACGGATATAGGAATGCACCAGGGTACTACAACCGAAATATTTCGCCATACTATAATAGAAACAGAAATACGCGACAATACTCTTCATACCGATATCAGAATAATCCGACATACTATAGAAATCAATCACCGTGCAGACATAGACAGAACTCGCGAGAAAGATACAGGGATAATTCAAGGGATAGGAAATATGACAGATACAGAAATGACTCACGTGACAGACGAAGCAATAGGGACAGTTCTGAAGAACGCGAAAATTATCGAGCGCAGAGTAGAAGTAAAAGTAGAGATCGTTCAGGAAATGGGAAGACAAAGGACACGACATTAACTGACAAGGACATAGAAAAAATAACCGAGCAAATGAAGCGAGTTTGGGGAAACTCCAACAGCGTTCCGCGGAAAGGCACGACGCGAGACGAGAACCAAGCGTGCCCAATGGATATATCGACGTAGAATCCGAATTAGGTAGACTTTTCCGAATAGAAGAACCGACTGAACGAAAACAAACCGAACAGAAACCGACAGAACAGAAACCGACCGAACAGGAAAATACAAAGCAGAAATCGACGACTGAAGCAATCACAATTAGATGCGGACTATCAGGGAAGCAGTTACCACCGATAGTTATATTAGAATCGCAAGACGTGAAATCGGGAAAAGTAAGACTTTTTGTTGACACAGGAGCGGGTGTAAATTTAATTAAAATGGGCAAAATAGCGAATCACACACAAATAGATACAAATATTATATGCGAACTCAGCGGAATAACAAATCACAAAACGATGACATTGGGCATGTGCAAGGTACAGGTAAAAAATTACAACGTAGAATTCCATACCGTTCCAAATTCCTTTCCTATTACAGAAGACGGCCTATTAGGAGACGCTTTTTTCAGACAAACTCAAGCTAGCATTTCGTACTCTAAAAGACAGATAACATTTGACACACACATAATACATTTTGACGCACACGACACACTGACAGTACCCCCTAGGACCATAATACAAACACACATACGACTGATAAACACTGACTTGAACGAAGGGTATATTGATAAAATAACTGACTGTCCTGGACTGCAATTTTCGAACGCGCTAGTAAGAAATCATGGGAACATAGCATATGTGCACGTCGCAAATCCGACGAATAAAACAATATGCACGGCTATTCCCAAGGTCATATTACAGCCTATCGAAAAAATTAATGATACGATAGCTGACTGCAACAAAAAATACACAGATGACGAACTGACAGCGCACAGGACGAATGCAATGGACAGAGTCAGTAAAATACAGGCACTACTGCAAATGCAAAATTTAAATCCTGAAGAACAGAAAAGAGTTCAACAATTAGTTACAGAATTCCCAAATTTGTTTTATATACCCGGAGACAGACTAGGACGAACCGACATTTTACAACACAGAATACACACGACTGACGACACACCAGTACACACAAAACAATACAGATACCCACCAATACACAAGACTGAAATACAAAAACAAACGTTAGATCTCCTAGACAAAGATATAATACAGACCTCAACCTCTCCCTATAATTCTCCGGTATGGATAGTTCCAAAAAAACCAGACAAGGACGGAAATAAGAAATGGAGAATGGTAATCGATTATAGAAAATTAAATGCAAAAACAGTACCATTCACATACCCAATACCGAACCCAATTGGCATTCTTGACCAACTAGGAAACGCGGAATATTTTACGATATTACGATTAGACGTAGCTTCAGGTTTTCATCAGATCGAAATACACCCAGACGATAGACATAAGACAGCTTTTTCGACGCCAGACGGACATTTTGAGTATAAATACATGCCTTTTGGATTACGAAACGGACCAAGTACTTTTCAGAATGCGATAGATTTGATAACTTCCGGACTACAAAACGACCTATTTAAGTATATTGACGATATGATAATACACGCAAAAAACCTAGACGAACACGACGCGAAATTTAGACGGGTTGCACGCAGATTAGAAAATGCAGGTTTCAAATTACAGACGGAAAAATGTCTATTTTTAAGGAAAGAAGTAACGTACTTAGGACATAAAATAACAGCGAAAGGGGTGGAACCGAACCCATCATTAATAACTGCAATACAGGATTTTCCGATACCGAAAACTAAAAAGAACATCAAACAATTATTAGGAATGACAGGTTTTTATAGGCGATTTATAAGAAATTATGCGAAGATAGTAACGCCATTAGTTAGACTCTTACGGAAGACAGAAGACTTCAAGTGGACTAAGGACTGCCAAGCGGCATTCGAATTACTAAAACGAAAATTAACAGAACGACCAATACTGAAATATCCGGACTTTGAAGACGAATTTACAATCACGACTGACGCTTCAGACTACGCTATGGGAGCAGTATTGAGCCAAAAATACAACAATTTTGATCATCCGATAGCATATTATTCAAGAGGACTGACGAAGACGGAACAAAAATATGATCCTATGAAAAAGGAATTGTTAGCGATAGTTAATGCAATCGAACATTTCAGACCCTATGTATACGGTAAAAAATTTAAATTAATCACCGACAACAGAGCTTTAGTGTATTTAAAAAACAAACCTAATCCTCCACAACAACTACAGAGATGGCAAATCACATTAAACGATTACGATTTTGACATAGAGCATAAACCAGGTAAGCAAAACGTAGTAGCGGACGCGTTATCTAGAAACCCAGTGCCAGTATTACCAATAAGACAAAGATCAAGCGACACTAACGACGACGAACAAGAGGAAAAACGACAGAAGCAACACCACCAATACAACACACGGCAGAGAAGTGACACGAACGAAGACGACAATATGCAGGACGAAAAAAGACAGAAACAACAACATCAATACAACACGCGACAAAGAAGCGACACTAATGAAGATACTGAGGAACAACAAAGGAGGAAAAGACCACATCAGGATCCACAAGAGAGTCAGGAAAGTGACATGGAGTATGCGCTGGAGGAACAAGGAATGGATGAAATAAGCGATGACGAAATGGCTACTTCAGACAAGGATATGAGCACGGACTCAGAAGAAGAAACAGATAAAGAAGAAGTTAAACGTAAAAGGAAAAATGAAGAAAAATTAAAAGAAAATATAGAGAAAAGGATGAAACAAAATGAAACAAATGAAAATGCACAGAAATGGAAATGCCCAGCAAGCGGATCAAGAAATCCTGAGGGAAACAGCGACCGTCCGCAAATAGACGAAGAAATGCCCAAAATGGAAAAAGAAGATCGACAGCTCCTGGAAGAAAAAAGCCTAGCAAGCGGATCAAGTCCTATAGCGGGAAAAAGCGGCCGTCGGCTAACAGACGAAGAAAGAAAACGCATAGAGACACAAGATCGACAGCTCCTAGAAGATTTAAATACGTATAAAGCAAACTCAAAGGATGAAATAAATAATGACGAAATAAATAATGATGAAATAAATAACGATGAAATAAATAATGATGGAAAAGTAATGACGGAAAACGGAACGCGAAGCGCAACGGAAAATGGAAATATAGAAAGAAACACTGAAAGACAAAGAGAACAAACGCCAGAACCGAATTTCAGATCGCCAACGCAAAGTTCGAAGAGTCAAGATGCAGGACAAATCGACGATGACACGCAGAATATCGAATGTACAGGAATCGGACCGGCTTTCCGAATACCGACAGCACCGACTAGGATTGGCAATAGTCAACCAGATAATATTAACAGAATCGACGACGAGGAAGAAGATTCAGAACAGACGGGTACAACGGACAGGGAAACGGACGACGAAGACTACCAACCAACGAACTACCACAGGAAAAGACTAACAGCGCCACGACATCAACGAAAAACAAGAAATGCAGAAGACGACGAAATTGACAGAAGAGACATTGTTACTAACGGAATTACAATAACGCAAGACAACATAATACAACGAAAGGACAATATAGCATATTTCATTTCAGCAGACTGTATATTAAATACGATAACGACGGAAATATTAACAGAAAAAGGCAAGATAGATAGTGCTAGCTTATTACGATGCAATCCCGAAATAGGTGACGTAATAATTACAAGAAAAAATTTAACCTGCTATTTCGCGTTAGTATGTAAAAAGAAATACACAGACGATACAAACCTACAGACCATAAAACAATGCCTAGAAAGACTACTGCTGACGATACAGAGAGCGGGCATCGAGACAGTCACAATACCGAAAGACCCAAAAATAATAGACTCACTCACATGGTCAACGATAATAACATTTTTAAGCAAGAAAAAAGATAACAATAGTAAAATTACGTTATGTGAGGGACTAATCACGGTACCAACAGTAGACAGAAGACGCCAAATAATTCAAGAATTCCATAGTTCAGTGATAGGTGGACATAAAGGGGTGACAAAAACGTATCGACGAATAAGACAGAAATACTATTGGAAGAATATGAGACGCGACGTAACCGACTTTATCAGGTATTGCATGGACTGCCAACGAAACAAATTAGTTAGGATCAAACACAGAGCACCAATGGTTATCACGGACACGCCGACAGAACCTTTTGACAAAATAGCTATTGACATTTGTGGACCATTGCGAAGGACGAAAGACGGAAACGAATATATATTAACAGTCTTAGATCTCTTTAGTAAATTTTGAATTGCTATACCGTTAAAACAACAGACAGCGACAGACGTAGCGACAGCACTAGCGGACAGGGTAATAGCAGTTTTCGGAGCACCAAGAGCGATACTTTCCGACCAGGGAGCGAATTTTATGTCAGAGACGTTCCGACAGTTTACAGAAATTTTCCAAATAAAACATTACAGGACATCGACCTATCATCCACAATCGAACGGGGCGGTAGAGAGAAGTCACCACGGATTAATAGAATTTTTAAAACATTACATAAACGACGAAAAGGAATGGGACAGATTATTACCGTTAGCATCATTTTCCTATAACATTAGCATACACGAAAGCACAGGGCACACGCCGTTTGAAATAGTCTATCATCGAACCGCAAACACACCATCCGAATTTCCGCCGGTAGAAAAAGTAATAACGTATGATGAGCACATGAAACAAATTAACAAACGAGTAAAACAGACGCAACAGGCAGTATTCGAACGACTGATACAGTTTAAAGAAAGGATGAAGAAATACTATGACAAAAAAACGAAGCAACTGAACTTTCACGTAGGGCAACCCATATTTTTATTAAAACAACCCAAGAAGGACAAACTAGACTGCAATTATACAGGACCGTTTAACGTAGTACGCGTTTTAGATAAAAACAACATAGAAATACAAATTGACGAAAACAGAACAAAAATTGTACATATAGACAAAATCAAACCCGCGTATGTTACAGGTGCCTCACGCACATTTTAAGTGTAGTGATAGCAAGCACAATACTGCCGCTGGAACGAAATCAAGGACTGTACTCGACGACTATAGGGACATTACAATTATACCATACGACATGGACATTAGTAGCACATATAGACACGCAGGGAATAGCACAAGAATACGACATCGCAAGACAGAACACGGAAGCGCTATCGCGAGTATGCAAAGCAATTGGTACGACATGTTATTTCGATACGAAAATTAAGACGATATTGACACGACTGAACAACGCAAAAAGAGAAATCGATTCATTGCAAGAGTTAACACCGGAGATACAGATAAATAGACGAAAAAGGGGAGCACCGTTGACATTCATAGGGAAAATTAGCAAGGCATTATTTGGAACAATGGACGCAAACGACGCAAAACGAATTGATGCACAAATAAACACTCTAGCCAATAGTACAGAAGAATTAGCGCAGATAATAGAAAGCAGGACACATATAATAAAAACGAAATTCGACCAAACAACACAACAAATACGAAACCTTACAGTAGTAGTGGGAAAACAGATAGACAGAATTAACAGCGGACTGACACAGATAAGGAACCAAGAGATGAATATACAGAAGAACGCGGAAATAACATTTTGCATCTCAGGACTAACAGAAGCTATAGACGAAATAGAGCGACATACAAATATACTAATACAAGCAACGCTATTTGCAAAAATAGGACAGATACACCCACAGGTACTTACAACGCGACAAATACTAAAAAGTGCAAAAGTAATACAAAACACAGTGACAGACAGAGAACTCCCAGTACCACCAGAAGCGACACACATATCAGATCTAATAAAAGTGAGCGAGGTAGCAATTTATCACAATGGAAAGGAAATAGTATACGTAATAAGGATACCACTGCTAGATACCACAAAATACAAGCTATACCGACATATACCAATTCCGGTACCGCAAATTTTTAACAACAAAACAATGAAATTCGCATTTATCAAACCATTAACAAAATATTCGGCAATATCCATGAATTTTGAGGAATATTATAACATTGAGGACTTAACGACGTGTAAAAGATTGACAAATAAGTACATATGCGAGCAAACGAATCCCAGACAGAGAGTTAGAGACGATGCAGAGTGCGAAATACGCATGGTCATAAACCCACAATTCAAAAACCCGGAAGACTGCGACGTAAGACTGAAGACGCTAAGGAGGACACATTGGACAAGAATTGACAACACAAACTCCTGGATTTTTGCGACACCGAAGACCGAAACAATATATATAACATGCGACGGACACGAAGCAAGGACAGAGACGATACAAAAGACCGGAATATTAACCTTGGACGCTGAATGTATAGCAAGAACGCAAACGGTGAAACTAATCCCTACGATTGACATTGTATCAAATATTTCAGTAGCAGCATCGAAAGGACAACCATACGCGCTAAACATAACGAAACTGATAAAACATGCACTAGAGGGACAGGACGTGACGAACTTTACGTATGTACTAGCGGAAACCGAAGCGTTTTTACAGGCGATAGATAGCGGCACAAATGGGAAAGATGAATTGGAAAATGGAGAAACAAAGTTAAAAACCATAATACACAAAGCGAGAGAAATTAATAATGTACACAGTAGGCTATCAGTCATGGAAAGGCTTCTTAAGTATGTAGGTATTTCAATTGTTCCAATGATAGCAATAGGAGCGATAGCAGGGAAACTGTCGTTGTGTGGAAGAGTGGAAATGGTACGTAGACTGTTACAGTGTAGACGAAGAAACAGAGGAACGCCCGAGACGACCCTGACAAGTAACGCAATGCCACTGACAGTTTACATGACGCAACCAACACGTGCGAATGAGATAACTCAAAGAATAACAGAGTTAACAGCCATCGCGGACGGAAATGTACCTTAACATATATACTAACCTATTATATTTAACCATTATATAACATTAACACATTTAATTAATAAGCTATAACTAACACATTTAAACTAACAGCTATAACAAGCGTATCCAAACTAACAAATATAACTAATACATTTAACAATATGGTATACACTAACAAAAAAAAAAAAGAGGAAAAAAAAAAAAACAACAAAAACGCACAGCGATAATGTAATGATAGGATGAAGAAAGTCAGCGAGACCAGGCCACGGGCGATGCTGTGCCCGATATGCAACGGCCTGACCAGCCGAGGTGCGGAGCATATTGCGTGGTGCCTCCAAGAACTGGAGCAACGGACAGAGGAGCGGCTGGAGAAGAATACAGCATGCGGGATATGCGGAGGATTAATAGCGAATTCAGATATAATCCGCCATTACGGCGAATGCGCGGAAAGAATGATCACAAAGTACCAATATAATGAGGCGATGTTGGCATTAGCTAAAGACAAGGACGAAGACGAAGACGAAGACGAACCCAAATGGGTGAGATCTCAGGGGACACAGACAGACTTGACAGACGATGACAGAACAATAAGAAAATGGACGAGAGTACAAGAGACACAGACAGAAGAAAGAAAAATAAAGACGAAGGGCCAAACGACAGAAACGGAAAAGCGCGAGATTAAAGACGAAGGAACACAAACAGACCAACAGAACATAGAGGGACAGAAATGGACGATAGACATAGATGATGAAGGACGTGGACTAAGACGACGAGACGCGATGGAGATAAACGAAGAAATAAAAAAACTGCAGAACGAACTAATGAGACGGACAGTAACGCTGACGACACAAATGTTCGGACGAGTACAGATAACAGAGATTGACAATGACGAACAATGAATACTAGCAAAGACAGAATGACTAACAACGAGACTAACAGACGAAATACTAATAATACATATACTTTATATTCTACTAACATACATTTATACGAAACATTATATTAAACACATCCTTTTTTTTGATACATTATATACATATATACAAAAGAAAAAAAAAACTATAGTCAAAACAAACCAACAGTGATTTTGTTTATGCAACGGAAGCGTCGAACTAGAGACTTACCGCTGGTGCTTTAAAAAACCCGACACGATTCAGTCCGTTGGATCGGCACACTTGTCCCACCTGGCTTGAACGTCCTTTTACACTGCACAACAGGTCCTTGGTTGCGTCTGCGTCGAGTGCGTCGTTGATTCGAAGTCCGAGGTTTCTTCCACAAGTGCACTTGGGAAGTTGAACGACCTTCGTCAAGGTCCACCGTGCGTTCGAGCACTACGAGATTTGGTCCGAAATGACCCGCTTACTGCACGCACTGTCGCGTCGAAAACAGTAAGCCCCCGGGTGACTCGATGCACCCCTTCGATGGAACGGGTTGGACTTTCGGTAAGCACAAACCGCGTTCAGGCGAATTGGACACAACGATGCCCGAGTTCGTGAGATCAGGGACTGTGAGAACGGTTAACTACCGGGCACGGTTACGAGACGACGTACTGTGAATGATCCGCGAAACGTATGAGAAAAGGGGTCCAGAGCTCAGCAACTTGACTTGCACGAGGCGAAGCTAGGAATCGAATGACGAGCGCGGACTGAAGGCCCAGCGTGCAGACCCCCGAAAGACAAAACGCGATCGCTCCTGGTCATTACCCCGCTACGCCTGTGACACGCGCGACGGCCTCCACGTGCCACCACGAGTGAGATCAGAGTTCTCGGAACACTGACAATGTATTCGAACCGAGCATCGAGTCAGAAACATCTTAAGCAAAAAATAAAAGTTTGGCTTCCTTAGGTTAAGACTATGTAAGAATTAAGCCGTTATGTAGCAGTAAGTAATCCTAAAAGAAGAGAAAATAACTGAATTCTGAACATTCCGCCCGCCTTCGTTGACGCAGGCAACGAACCACCCTTAAATTCCTTAAATGGATAGAGGACGTAATTTTGCTACTGGCCGCTTTAGCACCGCTGTTGCAGTTTTAACTGTGACCACCCGCGTGATGTTATCAGCCCCTGGATGCGTCTGAAGGACACGACCTAAGGGCCATTTGGTCGGAGGGTACCGCTCATCGAGGACCAACACCAGATCACCTACAACCACTGGTGGAGACGCTTTGTTCCATTTATGGATAGCATGAAATCGTTGAAGGTACTCGCGCGACCACTGCTGCCAAAAGCTTTGAACCAGCTGCGTGATTCGTTGCCACCGAAGTAAACGGTTTGTGGGGGTTTCGACAAGACATGGTTCAGGAATTAAAGAGAGCGACTGACCGATGAGAAAATGCGCAGGAGTCAAGACGTTCAGGTCATCAGGATCATCGGTCAGAGGACACAATGGTCGAGAGTTTAAAATTGCTTCGATGTTCGTGAGGATCGTAGAGAACTCTTCATAAGTGAGCAACGAATTGGCAGCCACCCGTTTCAAATGGTACTTCATAGACTTAACACCTGCTTCCCATTTCCCTCCAAAATGGGGTGCTGCAGGGGGGTTAAACAACCATTTCGTTCCATCGTGAGCGATTAAGGTTGCGAATTGTTGTAGCTCGGAGGACGACGCTGCGAACAATTCACGAAGCTGCTTGTCTCCGCCCTTGAAATTAGTGCCACAGTCGCTAAAAAGCGTAGCAAAAATTCCTCGACGCGCTGAAAACCGCTTATACGCTGCGAGGAGTGCGTCAGTCGTATAATCAGTGACTACCTCAAGATGAATTGCGGACGTGGATAGGCAGACGAAAAGAGCGACCCACGACTTGTATGACCGAGCCCCTTTTCCCTTCCAAGCTTTGAGTGTGAACGGACCTGCGTAATCCAGTCCGGTGTTAAGAAAGGCCCGAGATGGATTAACGCGAGAGGGAGGGAGCTGGCCCATCAATTGGTGAGCTTGAGAACGACGAAACCGTGTACACTTGACACACTTGAGAATAAAAGACCGAACAGGCGCTCGGCCTCCGATAATCCAGCACGAGTTCCGAATATAACTTAGGGTATCCTGAGTGGAACCATGAAAAGTCTTTAAATGAGCGTCCCGAATTATGAGTGTCGTTAACGGGGATTGCTTAGGCAAAATATAGGGATGCTTTGCTAGCGGATCCAAACAGGAGTGTTCGAGTCGCCCTCGGACACGGAGAATTCCTTCGTTATCGAGGAATGGACATAATCGGAACAGGGGATTAGACCGCGGCAATTCTTTCTTTGAAGAGATAAGGCTGATATCAGACATAAATGCCTGACGCTGGACGGCATAAATCCAGAAGCGGCGCGCTGAATCTAACTCTTCCGGCGAAAGCGGAACACGGAGAGAGGAATTCGGAGATCTTCGAAACCGGCGTGACACACGGGAGCAGATCGCTGTAATCCGCAGCAACCGATTCAGCGATGAATACCGCTCTATGAGTTCCCATACGTGTTGTCGTTGCACTGAATGGCAGGTGGCAACCGAAGGCGGTCGTCGTTCTTCGTCAGGCGAGTCCGCAGCAGAGGAGACAAAAGATGACAAAGGCCAAGCAGATATATCGTCAGCTAACCACGGGGGGCCTTGCCGCCACAGGGAAAGCGACCGAAGGTCGTTCACAGAAATACCCCTACTTGCGCAATCTGCCGGATTGGTGGTTCCTGCGACATGCCTCCATTGAGCGTGAGGCAAAGTCTCCTGAATGAAACAAGTGCGATTATGCACGAACTCCTTCCAACGAGACGGGTGGTTAGTAAGCCAGGTGAGAACGATTGTAGAGTCTGTCCAAAGGAAACAACCAGAATTACTAAGATTGAGTACGCGAATTGTGTGAGAGACAAGGCGAGTCAGGAGAACGGCGGCAGAGAGCTCTAAACGTGGAATCGTCATCCTCTTCAACGGGGCTACTTTAGTTTTTGCACAGACTAAAGAAACGGTTGATTGACCAGTCGAAGATACAGCCCGGATATACACGACCGCTGCCATGGCCCGCTGGGATGCGTCACAAAATCCATGAATTTCAATGGTATCTGCAGAGAGCGTACCTGTCCAACGTGGTATTTGAAGAGACTCAAGCCCGTCCATATCTCGGAGGATAGACTCCCAAGAAACAACTTGCGGAGCAGGTAGAGGATCATCCCATGCTAGCTTAATGGCCCAGAGTTCTTGGATGAATATTTTAGCGGTAATAAATACCGGGGCGAGAAAACCAAGGGGGTCAAATAACTGAGCCACTCGGGAAACAATGGCCCGTTTGGTTAGTTTTGAGACTGCTGACGTTGGCGCGGAAAAACTAAAGGAGTCGGACTTAGGATTCCACAGGAGACCCAGAGCATGGATATTTGTGTCCAAGAGCGAAACTGAAGTGGCTGGGTTTCGATAAGCCACGGGGACGTCTTGCAGCACCTGAGGATCATTACTGATCCATTTACGCAATGGAAATCCGCCCGCCATGCAGAGCTGGTTTACGTCTTTAAGCTGGATTTGAGCGTCGCGAACAGTGTCCGATCCCCCAAAAATATCATCGACGTAGCGTCCTTTGGTCATCGCATCGTTGGCGTTAGGAAATTTAGGACCCTCATCAATGACAAGCTGATTCATCACCCGAAGTGCCAAAAAAGGGGCACATGCTAGACCATACGTAACAGTAGTCAGATTGAAGCGAATAGTTGAATCTCCATCAAGCCAAAGGATGCGCTGAAGTGGCTGATCCTTGGGATCTACCTGAATCTGACGGTACATTTTTTCGATGTCGCACGAAAACATGTATTTAAATTGACGAACCCACAACAGAATATCAAAGATATCTGTCTGCAACTTTTCTCCAGTGTGCAGCAAGTCATTGAGGGGGAGCCCGGCGGAAACAGAACACGACCCGTTAAAAACCACTCTAAGTTTGGTAGTAGTGCTGGATTCACGGATAACTCCGTGATGCGGCAAATAGAAAGCGTGAGCCGGCTCAGGGTCGGTGACCGGGATGCGGACCATATGTCGAAGCTCTTCGTATTCTTTGAGGAATGCGGAATACAAATTGGCGTAGGTCGGATTGACCGCGAACTTCCGCTGGATAGTTACGAGCATACGGCGAGATGCAGGGAGAGAATCTCCTAACTTTTCGATAGGTAATCGAAAGGGGAGTCGGACAACGTAACGCCCTTCAGTGGTCCGGTAGTGCGTCGATATAAAATGCTCTTCGCATTGTTGGTCGGCAGAGGAACGAGAAGCGGAGGTGCGAGGGACGATTTCTTCCTGCTTCCAAAACCGTTCTAACAGCTCAGACAGGTCATGGTCAATCGAACAATGAAACGTGCGATGCACAAGGTTATCTGCGCGGCAGGTCGTCGGACCTGAGATGATCCATCCGAACGAGGATAATTGGGCGACAGGAGTATCTGGTGGCCCTTTAATGAGCGATCCTTCTAACAATTGACCGTATGTCTCTGCACCAATAAGAATATCAATGTGACCAGGTTCAGAAAATCTAGGATCGGCAAGGGACAATGGTTTAATGTGGTCCCACGAAGAGCGAGCTACTGAAACAGGAGGAAGCACGGAAGTAAGCTTCGAGAGCACGTGAGCCTTTAAAGAGATCTCAACGGATGATTTAAAGTGCGGCTTTAAGATTAGGGTAACGGCGCCTCGAGTACGTCCGCCGTTAGCGAGGCCGACACCGGTCAGCTTAATGTGCGAGGAGGTGCGAGGCAATTGCAACCGCTGTACTAACTTTTCGGAAACCAGCGAGATCTCCGAACCCTGATCAAACAAAACACGAGCAGAAACCGCTTGCTGATGACGGTTCAAGACTCGGACTTCAGCGGTTGCTAACAACACGGTCGGTCCCTGATTGGTCGGTGACTGTGTGTGGTTCACAGTTTTGTTAGTTTCGGCACTTGAAACCGTTGAACTATTTTGTTCCGAAGTCGAAGCATTGGGGGTTTCAGAAGAGGTTACAGTATGAATAGACGTGTGGTGACGTTTCCCACACTTGAAACATCTAGACGTCGAGTGACATAAATTAACCCGATGAGCTCCCATGCAATTGACACACCGGTTGAGTTTTATAATGAGATCGCGTCGTTGTTGAACAGATTTTACCTGATATTTAGGACATCGAACCATGCCATGCGAACCCTGACAGACAGGGCATGTTTTTGCTTCCTTTGAATGAGACGCGGTTGTTTGGTGCGACCGAACGGCAGATTGCCGAGAATGCGATGCTGAGGATGGGCCGCCGAGTGACTTTTCGAAGGCTTGCAACGAAAACAGCCTCGTGGTCATAAAATCGGTAAGCTGACGCCAGCTCGGAGGGGCTTTTGTCGACCCAAGTGTATTTTCCCAGGCTTTAACGGACTCTGGGTCAAAGCGATGCACTGTCAAATAAACGAATATATCATCCCAGTGATGCACCGGACGATTAAGAGATTCCAAAGTACGGTAAACTTGCATAATCGAAGTATAAAGCGCCTCCATTTCCGACCCCGACTCCTTGGACATCTTTTTAATTTTGAACAACGACGAAAGAGCGGAGGTCACCAGTAGTCGATCGTTATCATAAAATGAACTCAGTGCTTCCCATGCACTATGAAAATTATCAGCAGTTAAAGAGGTGTTTCTTAACAATTGCGAGGCGGTACCCGTTAAGCAGTTTTTCAAATACTGTAGTTTCTCGACCAATGAAATACCAGAATTCGAGATAACTAGCGACATAAACATATCGCGAAAAGGCAGCCAATTCGAAAGATTCCCATCGAATTTGGGGAGGTCGATCCGCGGAAGCCGAGGAGCATGACAAGTGCGAGTTGTGATCGGGGTCTGCGGTAGCGAGCGCTCAGGCGATTGTTGACTCGACCGATTCTCTGAACTCTCGGACAATGTAGTCATTTTAGCGAGAGTTTCGAGATAACACTCATACGTGTGATCGAAAAGATTCGCGGAGAAGTATGAATGTTGCTGAACGGTAGCTCGAGCATCATCTTCGAGACGCGACACGGCCAAAGAAATCGCTTTATGGAAGGCTTCGAATTCCGTCCACTGGTCATTAACCGCTTGTAATCGAACATCGATCCGTTGCGGGGTAAGCG
The DNA here is from genome assembly GCA_963989405.1 of Trypoxylon attenuatum. Classification (NCBI taxonomy): domain Eukaryota; kingdom Metazoa; phylum Arthropoda; class Insecta; order Hymenoptera; family Crabronidae; genus Trypoxylon; species Trypoxylon attenuatum. The sequence continues at coordinate 21,711,693 of OZ022490.1, forward strand.
GACCCTGCATGAGATTCTCAAGCGCGGTTGCGAGACGACGGCTTTGCGAGACCTGCTGTTCGAGGCGGTATATGACGTGCTCGAGCCTCATTGTGAGAAAGTAAACTACCGATCCCGTCACTGATTTCGGTCGGATCCGGCTCGAAGGACCAAAAAATGTTTATGCAACGGAAGCGTCGAACTAGAGACTTACCGCTGGTGCTTTAAAAAACCCGACACGATTCAGTCCGTTGGATCGGCACACTTGTCCCACCTGGCTTGAACGTCCTTTTACACTGCACAACAGGTCCTTGGTTGCGTCTGCGTCGAGTGCGTCGTTGATTCGAAGTCCGAGGTTTCTTCCACAAGTGCACTTGGGAAGTTGAACGACCTTCGTCAAGGTCCACCGTACGTTCGAGCACTACGAGATTTGGTCCGAAATGACCCGCTTACTGCACGCACTGTCGCGTCGAAAACAGTAAGCCCCCGGGTGACTCGATGCACCCCTTCGATGGAACGGGTTGGACTTTCGGTAAGCACAAACCGCGTTCAGGCGAATTGGACACAACGATGCCCGAGTTCGTGAGATCAGGGACTGTGAGAACGGTTAACTACCGGGCACGGTTACGAGACGACGTACTGTGAATGATCCGCGAAACGTATGAGAAAAGGGGTCCAGAGCTCAGCAACTTGACTTGCACGAGGCGAAGCTAGGAATCGAATGACGAGCGCGGACTGAAGGCCCAGCGTGCAGACCCCCGAAAGACAAAACGCGATCGCTCCTGGTCATTACCCCGCTACGCCTGTGACACGCGCGACGGCCTCCACGTGCCACCACGAGTGAGATCAGAGTTCTCGGAACACTGACAATGTATTCGAACCGAGCATCGAGTCAGAAACATCTTAAGCAAAAAATAAAAGTTTGGCTTCCTTAGGTTAAGACTATGTAAGAATTAAGCCGTTATGTAGCAGTAAGTAATCCTAAAAGAAGAGAAAATAACTGAATTCTGAACAGATTTCATTCATTCATGCCACCTAACCGAAATAACTAAAACCAAAAGCGACAAAGACATTACAGGTTACACAGCCATACACAAGGAGCATAGACGGACAATACCAAGGAGAGAGAAAAAGACATATGTTAACACAAACTAAGGCAAAATAGGCATCCAAATCATAAAACCAAACACAAGGTAACAGAAAAGAACAATCTAATAGTGAGAACAGGTAACAAAGTAACAACAGGTAACAGGTAATACATACAAAACAACAAAATAATAATATTAATAATAATAATAAAAGAAATTTTTTTATTTTTAACCAAAATCACGGAAATAACTAGATAAATATTAAATTTTCATGAACGAAATGACGTAAGGACGAGGACACAAGGACATACGAAACGACGAGACTTGGACAACAACGGACGCATTGACAGAAATAAATTGGAAAAACACTGATGCGGGAGCATCAGAATCAAAAGCGGGGGAGTGTAACGGACGCTACGCCACTGGACCCAAAATGCTGACACTGCTCTCCCTACCCCCCGACGCAACACCTCACGACGCTGGACCCCCGACGACGACTGGAGATTACTTACTTACATTCTGACTGCTAACGAGCCTAGACGTAACATTACGAATCCGGACCGACTTGATATTAAAGCCTTTACAATAGAGACAGTGTTCCTTTTCTCTTAACCGCGAACCCTTTCGACCATCGTGACACCTTGATCGATGATGGATCATAATTAACTAAGTGCAGTCCTTCCATCGACGTAAGCCGTGAGAGAGCTATGTAGGTTTGACCACAACTGAAAATTGAATTTCCGACATCAACAACAGCAGAACGTAAACTTAAACCTTGACTTTTGTGGATGGTAATTCCATAACTAAGGGATATTGGGAATTGTTTTCGGATAACGTATGCTTTATCCATTACTTCAAATTTAACACTAACACGTTCTAGCTCTTGCTGCTTTCCATTCGGTAAGGTGATGGTTAATGTATTCACATCTTTGCTATCAATATCACGTGAGATGTCTGCAATTACAGCAATGGTTCCGTTGACGAGTCCAAGTGTAATATCGATATTTTTTCGAAGCATAATCTTTGCTCCTATTTTAATGGTTATTGTTTTTGCAAGTCCAGCAGTTTTCGTACTGTCTTCGTCGTTTACATCAATAGCTTTCAGTACTTTTTTCTTTAAGTATGGCGGACAATCTATAGTGTTTTGCGCTACTAATGAAATGCTCTCAGAAGCAATACGTTCCAACATTGCAGTGTTAAGAACCTCACACATGTTACAAGTTGGCAGCAAGCATACCGTATCATGTGGCAATTTCCCAATGTAATCACACAGTTCATTCAATTTATCACTGCTTGACATGGATGTGAAATTAATTTTTCTACTGTTCAGTATTTTATTGTCGTCATCTGTTACTATACCGAGTCGAAGTCGGGAAAGCATTTCTCTGTAACTGTTATTGGTATGACCTTGTTGTCGCATGTTTATTTGAAGTTCGTCGTACGAAAATAAATCGGCCCATAAATTTGCAACCGCTAAGGATCCTAGATGCTTTTCAGACTTGGCCTTCTGTATCTGAATAAAAGCGGGTTCTTCGTGTACTGGTGGTAACTGCAATAGATCACCAAACAGCATCATATGCTTCTTTCCGAACCAACCATCCTGATCGTCAAAAGTATTAAAAATTACACTCAACCGCATGTGCATATACATGAAAGTAATATTCGACACCATGGATATTTCATCAACTATTATCAGAATAGTATTCTTCAATTCATCTCTTAATGTTTTTAAAACAGCATCTGATAACTGCTTATACTTTGGCGTGTGACCATGTTCTACTGGTAACTGGAAGAATCTGTGAATGGTTAAACCATCGATATTAAAAGCAGCGATTCCTGTCGGTGCAGTTATCGTCACATCTCGTTTCATCGTTTCTTTTATCCAACATTTTATGGTTTTTATGAGATAACTTTTGCCCGTTCCGCCTTCGCCACTTACATAATGCCTTAAGCATTTTGAGTCGGACTTGATGGCATTTGTCACAGTGTCGAATATCCGTTTTTGATCTAAATTTAGCTTCGAAATTAATTCGCCCACATTCACTTCCTCCGATTTTTCTAAAACATCTCTAAATTCTTGCATCGCATTCCCTGCTTCAAAGGCGAGACATTCCACCTCATCAGTAGAATGCATTTTATTATCTGATGGTTGAACTTACGTCAGATTCTTTTTGATCGCCTCTGTAATATCACGTAAATTTTTTTCGCTCCCAACAAGCTTCTCATGATAAGCTGTCGCGTCCGGTAACTCTGACTCCAGGCTGATAAACGTTTCTGCGTACGTCTTGTTTTCTATTTTTAAGTCGGCTAAATCTCGCCATGGTTTGAATAATAATAGAAGAGCATAAAAGTACTTTTGTGGCTGCACGTTTACATTGTGTCTATAATGGTTTATTAAATATGGTCGATCTCTCTTTTTGAAGTAAACTGATTCTTTACAATCAACATCTGTGAATGTGTAAAACTCCTTTTTGGGCTTGACTCTCGTAATATCAAACCATTTAGCAAAGTTATAAAGACTCATTGACGCAAGTTCGACAGGTCTGCCAGGATAATAATTGTCAACTAGAGGTTTACAAAAGATATCGGTCGAATTGTTATCTAACGATTTAATCTGCTCACGTGGTTTTATTTTCCGATATCTAATTTGATTCACATCCAACCATCGAATTACAGTATGTCGATCAGTTTCGTACAATGAAAGTCCAAGCAGAGTATCTGCTGCCTTTGAAGCTCCACATTCTCTATTATTTAAATCACGCAAAGCAAAATTCCACAGTCGACTGCACAATGACTTTGTGGAATTAATAGCTTCAAATGTGTCGCTGGCGTAAGTAGACTCAGATTTCGTAGTGTATTTCGTACAGTACCAATTCAAGATTGTAGATTTTTCTCCAATGAATTGTATGTCCATGTTGCCTTCCCACGCAGTAAGAATTACAGGATTGTAGTCATTAATATCTTTCTCGTCCTTGTTACGAGGAAGATCATACAATCGACTTTTGGCTTTCAATTTCTTTCTACCAGCGATTGCGGATACTAAATCTTTCAAGACTAGAATATCTGTGACTTGACGGCAAAATCCGAATCGGCAAACACGAGTAACGCGATTTTTTACTTTTTTCGTTCGCAAACAATAGCTATTATGGTTATGACGTTGATGAGTGTTAACTCTGCGATACAACGATGGCGATACATTTTTATCCGGTAATCTACATGTGACGTATTTCAGAATGAAAGCTGAAATTTCTTCATTGGACGATTCGCCAATCACGGGGGCACCCTTTATCCATATCAATAGATGAAAGTGTTGGGTTCCTCTGCTTTGATATTCGCGTCTCCAGAAATAGTGCGTTACTTCTCCGATTGGATGATTAGCAGAACAAATAAAATCGAGCATAGCGTGAAACTTGTTCTCCATAAATCTCGATACCGAGATGGGGTCGCTTGCAATAAGTTCATTTGCCGGTTTTGTTGATATTTCCGGATTTACTTCCCGAAGGTATTCAATCATATCTGACCACAACCATTCGCTTGGACTTAGCGTTAGGAACCAGGTAGCAGGTCCGTAATGATGAATCATACAGCTCAGGTTACTTCTAGGTATTCGCCAAAATTGTTCCGTATTACGCAATCTAGAGAAAATTGTATTTATATTTCCTTCTAGTTGTTCTTTCGACATTGCTTCCATGAAACTTTTCGCTGTGTATCGCTCTGTAGGATTTGTCATGTTCAATTTATGATAAATACCGCTATTTAATTGTCTTATATTGGCGTTGTTCAGCAAGTAAAAAATATACTGCATATGCAAGCGAAATTGAGAATGTTTTGACATTAAACGCGATTTAATAAACTCACTGTCTGCAAGATGAACTGGTCTATTTTTGTGTTGCCCATTCTTACCAAATGGAAATAGGTCGGGAAAACACAAAAGGTCTAAACTTTTCTCCCGATTGTCTAGTGGTTGACCTTGAACATTTAACATTTGATACAATAATGTGGAGTTTAGGTTCAACCTTTTTTCGTACAAATGATGGATAGTATATTGTTCATAATGAGATTCCGTATCTTTAACTTGCGTTAATATTGCGGCACCTTCGCTATTCTTATCCAGCTAATATTCAGTTTCATTCAAATTATCAGTTAACAAATCCTGGGCTGATTTTGGTAAGCGAATTTTAGCATAAATAGGATTATGTTCTTTTAACCACTCTAATGTCTTGTATACTTTTTCAACATTTACCAAATTCTCCCATATAACTTTATTTTTTGTTGGGACACCACGTACTATTATGTATAATTCATGATTATTGTTTATTGCATCAATTTCGGCACAAATTTTATTCATAGTTTCTTGGACAGGTAACGGCAAATGAAATGTTCTACCTTTAACTTTTTCCTGACGATGGGAATATGGTATATTCTTATTCAATACTGTGCCCATAGTTTGCACAGTTTGAAAAGCTTTTGCTCTTTGTATTAATATTTTTTCGTACTGATTCAACGTACCTATCGAGTCAATCGCCTTGTCTACATATAAATTATTTAATATACATGTTGGCAGCAAGGAGTCTTTGCGGAAGTACGACAAGCAGTATTTACACACGTAACAACCATGTAAATGACTTTTCGTATAATCAATTAATCTTTTCCATTGCATTCCTGGAATCTCCGTTCTAAGTCTTGTTATTTGAACAATATTCTTCTTAAAACAAAGTATGTGAATCGCGGTGCATCTATACTTCATTTAGTTAACAGACTGAACGCCTTTTCAAACTTTTGCATAATTTCAGTCTCATCTAAACAGATGGCATGTTTATCATTTACACTGATGGGCATACCAGATTTCTTTGCGCGCCTGCTCTACAATTTTTTTTAAAACTTACATTGCCCGAGCATAAAGCTTTCCGCAGCGTTAATATCTGGTTGTAGCAATTCTTCAAACGATATGCCAGTCTTTTCACATTTCTTACTTGCGGGTAATGTGGCGACAGTGTTTCTACTGCCAACAGATTAGATTTACACACTTCATGGTCGGTGTAACATAATTGTGAATGACCCAATCTATGCAAATTTTTAACGGTACATATTATCGATGAATTTGATAAGCTTTTTAGTCGATAATGTTTTTGCGCAATTTGCAAACAGTGATAGGAATTTTTCCTGCCTTTCAATTAGTGACAATTCATCCCCTTTACACATGGAACCGCACTGGTAAGATATTTTTTTCTTAAAACTTTTGGTTATTGGAAGGATATTCACAACTTGACCTATTTCGTTAATCATAAGTGGTTCGTGAAATTCGATATATCTATAACTAGTTTCTAGGAAGTACGCTTCGGACGCAGGTGTGTGTCTACATGGTCCACAAAGAGCTTTCACATAAGCACTGACATTAGAAGAACATTCCTTTGCCTTGCTCAAGTAAATTATCGCTTTCTTTTTTAATAATGAAAAGGTTTTCTTTAAAGTAAGTGCATAACTTTGCTTAATATGAATGCACCATTTAACTATATTTTCTGCCTCTAATCGCCTTTTAGCAATATCTTGGTTCTTCATCTTTCTCAAAAGCACTTTGACGTATATTTCCATCATGTGTAAATCCGTGGTTGTCTTAACAGAAAACCAAAATTGGCCATTCTTTTTAATGTATGAAATATTTTGTTTCTTTCTATCATTCTTTTTAATACTGTGTGCTGTATGTTTCAAATTGCGGCAATTACGTGTATCGACCGTTTCCCTTCGCGGCCTGTCAAGCTTGACAGTGTCATTGTATAACTTTAGTGCATTAACGGTTTCATATTTTGCACGTTTGGTGGAACGGTGTGTTTGTAGAATTGCTTCAAAAGCTTTCCGTTTAAGTGTCAGTCGTTTTGTCCCATTCAAATTTATTCGATTCCTCTTGATTGGCTGATTTTCGATGTCAGTGTCACTAGTCTTACGTTTCAGGACCTTTACTTTTGCATCACGCTTATGTGTATTAGCGGTCCCTTTCATACATCGTAACTGTTTTAAAGCTTGAACGGCGATTTTCGCAAATTTGCGGTTAAGTTTACGGCTTTCGACATAGCATAATCGGCGCTTACGATTTATATTATTTAAGCGCAATGTTTCAATTTCATAATTGTGAGTTTCAGACACATTTTTCTGACATGAACTTTTCCCGACATCATTTATGTCTCTTACAGAAAAATGATTTACTTCTATTAACTGAGTATTGTTTTTTGGAGATAATTCGTTGTCCTTTTCATTTTTACCATTAGTGTCTTTTACAGGCAAATTATTATGTTTGTCGGTTTTAACATAATCGATGTCTTTTGCAGACAAAACAGTTTCTATTCGACTTTCGATTTGAGTAGTGTCTTTTGCAGACAATTGGTTCTTTTCGTTTCTATGATTAGTGTCTTTTACAGACAAATACAATGGATCCTTATGTGCAATATCTACCGTGTCTTTTACAGACAAATTATTCTTTTTTTCGCGTTTAACCCTTTCGCGCCGAGCGCCCCGTCCGCCGAAGTACCGTCACTGAACGGAAACTCGCGCCGCGTATATCGCGATGCCGCGTATATGCGGCGCCCGTACCCACAGGTCGTCGAGTGGATGCCGCATATATGCGGCGCTCGGCGCGAAAGGGTTAACATAATCGATGTCTTTTGCAGACAAAACATTTTCTATTGGACTTTCGATCTGAGTAGTGTCTTTTGCAGACAATTCGTTCTTTTCGTTTCTATGATTAGTGTCTTTTACAGGCAAATACAATGGATCCTTATGTGCAATATCTACCGTGTCTTTTACAGACAAATTATTCGTTTTATCGCGTTTAACATAATCGATGTCTTTTGCAGACAAAACATTTTGTATTGGACTTTCGATCTGAGTAGTATCTTTTGCCGACAATTCGTTCTTTTCGTTTCTATGATTAGTGTCTTTTACAGACAAATACAATGGATCCTTATGTGCAATATCTACCACGTCTTTTGCAGACAAAATCATTAAACTGTTACTTTCTGGTTTTCCTTCATTTTGCTTATTTTGTTGTTTGGATCTACGATTGAAGATTGTTCTTTGCCGTTGTGCGTACGCAGCTTGCCGTTTAAATTCTATCACGCCTAAAGACAATATTTGTTTAGGTTTGCTGAAATTTGGATTCTGGGGAAAATGCTCTATCACATTTCTTTGAAACATATGTTACGGGCCAGCCGTGCGAGCCCGTTTTTACCTTGCTTTATTGCGAGGCGACGGGTTCGCTCCTAACTTTTCTTCAGGGGAAACGTCGCGAGTCCGAGCGATCGTCGCCGAGTTGGAATCTGTCCGAATTCGATTAGTCGTCCGTGATACTTTTCGCAGCACATATGACTGCGAAATCTCTTGGATTATAACCGTTTCAAGCAGATTCTTCCTCACTCGGTTCAGATTGTCGGATTAGGATTTGGAGGATGATAAGGAGAAGACACGGCTCAAGAATACTCTTGAACGCACACATTTGGCGCCCAAGTCTTCTTCGAGTCTTACTGCGTCCCGTGGGGAGGTGTTCCCTGACTACGTTCCTTGATTATGGTCTCCTGTGATGATCTAACTCGCGAGGGTATTAGTCCAGAGACTAGTCCTACTGGGTGTACGGGTTCGACCTTGAATTATATCCGAATACTTCCTACAGCACATATGACTCTAGGATCTCGGGGTCTATAATTCCGATCTAATCGTACCGTAGGTCATTTCGATAGTCTCTAGGAAGGAAGAGGGTATAGGATTGGCTAAAGTAAATGCTCAATAATACTCCTGGACACACACATTTGGCGCCCAAGTCTTACTGAGCCTTATATTACTCCGGATAGGTATATCTGAGCGGCTAAATAACCTATTCTAATTTTTGTGGGTTCTGTGCACTACTACGACTTAGATGTTACGCATGGACAGGTGGTAATTAACTTTGAGAGAGTGCTTTAAGGAAAAGAAAATCAGACAATTATATTCTAATATCAAAAATACAAAAGAGTGAAATCTTACAAAAGGTGTTTAGTGCTCGTGTGTGTTTGTTACAATTTACCTTGTGTAGCCCTCGTCTGTTCGCACTGAGCTGAATTGAACAGTATTTCTTTACTGTTTTGAGAGTTATACTAAATTTTGGTCGAAAGTAACTGACTACGATCTCCCTCGAGAATAACCCCGTATTCTCACGTCTAAATAATGCTTCGAAGGTGACTGTTGCACGATCTACTACAATTTGACCAGAGCTTCGCCGTCGGTGAAGTCTGGCTGGAAACTAGTCTCGAGGCATTATTCCCGAGGGTTTTTATACTCAGTTAAATTAGGCGGATTCTCGGAATAAGTGGGGAAAGGCTTTTTCGATTCTTGGAATAAGTGGGGAAAGGCTTTTTCGATTCTTGGAATAAGTGGGGAAAGGGTCTTTTCCGATTCTTGGACCAGGCGTAGGTTTATCGAATTTATGTATAGGGCATGCTGCGGCGGCGTCAATTAAGATTGCAGCTGCATCGACTGTTTGGGACGTGGGTTTTCCTTGAGTGTCGGGAAATAGGGGAAAGGGTCAAATGAGTGTCTACGGGAAGGATTGCCTGAGCAGTGTGGAATCTTAATATCTTTCGGAGTTCAATGATCTTATTCGAACGACGAAACGGAATTACAAGAGAAAATTTGAAACATAATAACGAGGCGGATGTAACACCTCCCCCCTTAGATTGAACATCGCGCCAAGTCGCGGTGCTTCACAATGGAATTGACAAAGAATCATATTTTCTCTTGTGTTCGGCCTATTCTGCAGACGAGGGTGAGTGGTGTGTGTGTTGATCGCGGTGTGAGTGTGTTGTGGGTGTACTTAGCTTATATTTCATCTTCCTATTGGCTCCCGGGATGATCACAGGGTCGATCGCTCTTCGTGGTAGATCGGTAGACGTCGTCCAGAGTGTCCGGTGGTACTTAGTCAATACGGCTCTTCTTCTGACGATATCCCACTTGTCTCTATCGCCTCTTCTTCTATTGAATCACAGGAGTCATCCGTGTCTGGGTAGTTATTCTCGGCCCAGTAAGGTACGTCGAAGTTTCGATTGCCACGAGTCACATTAAATCCCGCGAAGTCGTGCAACTCGTACCCCCATTCAATGAGGTTGTAGTAATGTTCCACTACGACCTTCTGGCAGGGTTTGCAGTATTTTATCGCTCTGATCTTGCTCACAGGGTAATCCATTCCACATCGTCGGCACTGACACGGTTCCGAGACTTGATAGTACGAGAAGTGTAGGAAGGTTGTTCGAAATCCTGGTGGCCTTCCCGCAGACACGAAACATGCTCGGCACAAGATTTCCCGTGTACCGTGGTGCTGGTATACCTTGCCCTTTACGCAGACGAAGGCGTTTGCATATGCTTCCCAAACGCGACGGTCGTCAAAAGGTACTACGGCCATGACTGAAGTCCTTGCTGAGAAGTTGTCGGTGGATGGAGCAAAACTGAACTGTTAGTGGTTCGGGTGTGTTACTCAGTTTTTAAGGGTCTGTTTATCCTCATCCCCTCCTCTGTTTCTTCCTTGCTTCTCCCGGCATGAAGGCCTTTACGGATTCGTCGTCGAGGGTGGTCACCCGATCCGAATTCCATGTCACGACTTCGGTTGTGGTTTCTTCGATTGCTTCCTGGGGATTCGTGAATTTGTATCTCCGTTGCAATTTGCAGGTCTGCGAATCCCGCCCTCTCCTGAATTTTCCAGTCCCGGAGACGAAATTCGTTGGGTTGCAAAAGATAATCGTGCCCTTCCTCTTCTCTTTCTCCCACGCACCCATCGCCCCTGTTTGCATGGAGAAGGTACGCGTACCTTCGATAGCGTCGGTTTGTGTATATTTGTTCATTCTTGCAAATAGGTCACTGGTTTAAGCGTCGACTGGTGGTTGCTAGTCGCAAGGACTTGAGTTTGTCTCCATTCTCCCTCCTTTTCCCTTTTGGTCGCAGGATGGGTTGACTGCATTTCCCTTAGTGATTGGTTGTGGAGGCGTCGTTATCCCTGCCTCTATCCCGGGAATACCCTTAACCCTAGAGTATACTTATCCTTATCTTTATACTACATCTATCCGTTCTTGGCGGGGTGACAGGTTGTCCTTGACAAGTGTTTCCTCTTCTCTGGCCGTTGCTACTTTCGTAAACGAGACGTTGATTTCAGCCGGTCGGTTGCTGTTTGACCTGCGTCTTCGGTATACGTGCCATATTACGTATGCGATGCCGATGATGCAGATTATACCCCACATACTCCATGAGGAATAGATGTGCGTATATAGCTGGGTGTTAGATCTCGAATGCCCCTGTAGGATTTTGGCCTGTTTTTCTATATCGCGCAATGAGAGCGAGTATGTATCAACATTCCAGGCGGAGTGGTTTGTCTTCGTGAAATTGAGCAAGTTCAACGCTTCTTCATGGTGGTGATCGCTGGGGTTGAGGTAGGTGAAGTTAATAGGAGTTGCGGTGCTGTAAATGGTGTTCAAGTCCGTCTCTCCTGTACTCATGGATATGATCTGCACTGTGTCTGTTATTATTGAGCATCCTTGCTTCAGTGTCAGGATACCCGTACCGCTGAGCGTTTCAATTTCGTTGATATTGCGTTGGCAGATGATTCTAACTCTTTCAGGTTCCGGTGCGTAGAACAACCAGGCTCCCTTCTGTAGTAGTGGTTCCCAGAATAGTTTCCGTACTGGTGATATTCTTACGTTGCAAGTATGCCATGGATTTTCCTGCTGGTGCAAGAGGGTTCGAACTACGCAGTTCGAGTGTGTATCCACGATGACCTGTGGCAGGCTAGCTTCCCCTATGTACGTTCGGTGCAAATGATAAGCGTGATCAATGTAATCTTGGTCTGGCATTATATAACTTCTTTCATCTGTGGCAATCGCTATGTACTGGCTGTCTGGTTGGATGTATGCTGACACTTGTCGGTTCCGTATGGTTTGTTGCGTGGGTGCAGGATGTACCTTGTAAAGATGAAAACGGGAGCGGTCCAAAAGTGGGAACTCTATTTCCACTAAGATTCTCCCTCTCTGGAATTTCAGTCGCAGAGCCGATACTTTCTCTATCTTTTCGGCTAAAAGTTCTTCTTCTGTTAACGGGAATTCCAATGAGGTAGTAGCCTTCAAATCTTCCACGGCCTTGGCTAGCTGCGTGGGGGAGAGTAGGATCGGATGCAGCATCCCCTGCTTGGCGAAAAGGATGGCATCGGTGATCAATAGCAGATCCTGGAGTGCTCGTTCGTACTCGTCGTGCAAGTTCATTGACCACTCCGTCATTAAGTATTGGAATCTGTCCTGTATTGCTGACTTCCGTTGTTGGTTGTAGGCTTCCGCTGTTTTGGCCGTATTTTCAATTAAGGTTCGGATTTGACTATCTAGTTCCAGGATTTTATCTTGATTTTTCTTGAATTCGGCGCGCATCACGAAAGCTTGTTTCTCGATTAGCTTTGCCATTGCTTTGTTTTCTGAATCTAGTCTATCAAATTCCTTGTTATATGATTCGGCGTCTTCTTCCGTTAGGGTTCCGAATAATGCTTTCGATACCATGCCAATTATTCCCAGTGGCGCGCCTCGTTTGGTCAATCTTCGGTTATCGTCCCCTGCTTTCAGTGTGGCTGTTAGTAGAGTCCGATATCTTTCCAGGAGCATTTGTTTTTCTCGCCAAATTCTGCCTTGCGCAGCAACGATACAATTGTTCGTCATATTCATTTTTGCGCACAGGGCCTCAGATTCTAATACAGTCCTTGCAGAGCTCGGTAGGTGCTTGAGGTAAGTTTGGATATCTATTCCCGTCACTAGTTTCCATTGGCTGGAGTATATTCTCAGATCGTCCATGGGTTCGAAGTACAAACCGGTGTTCCCTGTTAGCGGCGTGATCTTATAGTTGCCTGCTTCGGCACCTTTCAATAGCACGAATAAGAGGAGACTTATCGCGGTCTTCATTGTCCTAAGCTTTATGTGTTCCTTGGGTCTGAAATTCAAATGTTCTGATTCTCCTTCAGTGAGCCAATTTTAGTTTGTCTATGTGCTTGGTTATGGTCTTGCCATCGGAATTCCTTAATACAACATTATTCCAGTCGGTAGTATTGATGACGGTAAAGGGTCCGATATATTGAGGATCGAATTTACTTAATCTAGGTTCTTTTAACACAAAAACGGGATCTCCTATTTTTAAATCTATCGGGTTCGCATGTCTGTCGTAGTACTCCTTCGATCGACGCTTAGCGGCAATTAGATTATCGGTAGCTTCATTGCGCATACAATCCATTCGTTTGATTAAGTTCATAATATAATCGTCGTATATCGGCAGATTCTTATCTCTATCGAATGCGGTAGGTACTTTGGCGGGCTTCCCAAAGATCAATTGGTAAGGAGAGAAAGTGGTTGCTTCGTGAACCGACGTGTTGTATGAAAACATCGCGAAGGGCAACAAATCGTCCCAATCTTCGTAATTGTCCATATAATGTTTTAGGTATTCGGTTAAGACTATATGACTCCTTTCCAATGAACCGTTGGTCTGCGGGCGGTAACCCGAGGTGGTTACCTGCTTAATCTTGAATATTTCGGCTAACTGCGTTAGTATTTTTCCTATGAAACTAGTTCCTCTATCTGTTAAAATCGCTTTCGGTGCGCCATAAACTGCTATGAAGTTTTTAGCGAATGCGTCAGCTATGGTTTGTGCTCGTATATCGGGAATTGCTACTCCCAGACAATACTTAGTTAAATTATCCTGCATGGTTAGTATGTATTTATTCCCATTGGGCGAGATCGGTAAGGGACCTACGGTATCTAATGAAATCTTTTCGAACGGTTCGGACGGAGTATCGGTAATCAACATTGGTTGCTTCGTCTTTACTCTCACTAATTTCTGCTGCTGACAACTAATGCACTTCCTGACGTGATTTTGTACATCCAGCTTCATTTCTGGCCAAAAGTAATACGGTCGTAGACGCTTATACGTTTTAGTCACACCCTTATGACCCCGTACTAGACTACCATGAGCTTCCTCTATCAGATTCTTACGAATTTCTATTTTTGGGACCGAGACCTCGGACGTGCAGATAATTATTCGAACATTAGACTTTCCGAAGGTTTGTGTCAACATCTGCTTAAATTCTTCTATACTAATGTGATCGTGACCGTCCCCTTTCCATGCGATTCTAAACGAATATATTCTTGATTTATATAAAGAAACTTTCAAATTTTCTAAACCATTCACGATATCTTGGTTGCTCATTTCCTCAAAGAAGTGATTGGTTCCCACAATACTAAATATTTTCTGATGTTTATATGACGAAACTAGAACCTGATCTTTCTTAGGGTGTCGTTGAAGTAAATTATTTTTATCTATGTATTCCATTTCTTCAAGGGATGTTGTTACGGGTGAGTTTAAATTGCAGTCGGCTGAGATAAAGTGAGCCAAGTGCATTTTTTTTTAGCTAGCAAAGGGATATCAGTAGAAGTGATCTGGAAACTGTCTCCTTCGTGACCGCTTTCACTATCGCTTTCGTCAAAAGAGATCAAATTTCCCTGTGCGTCAGGGATCGTGTCCCAAACACTTTGGTTATCGATGACGGCGCCTAAGTTAGAATTATCTAGTTGTTCCGGTACTAGTGGCTCGGGCAAAAGTAAAGTCGCATCCAGCTCGTTAGTAAGAGGGTCTTGAGGTATAACCGTACTACTTGACACGTTCGGACTCTCAATGCTGGTCATGAGTTCGGTCGGTGCTAGACTAGCGGTTCCCGTGGAGTCGTCGAAGGACACCAGATTCTGGGATAAGTTATCGTTTCCGGGCGGTACGTTCGGTTGTGAAGGTTGAGGATCGGGGCGAGAGTGTCCGGCGCTCGGGGAATAGCTAGGGTTGAAAGGGAACTGGCGTCTGGGCGTTTCTTTATCTGGCGGGTCATTACCTTCGTCAGGAATCTCGATAAGGCTGCTCCGTCTGTCTTGTCTGCTGCGCTTATCGCGAGTTAAATTTTTTATTCTGTTGCCGATGGATTCTGCCCGTTGGAGTCTTTTGGGTATATACATTTTAAAGTCCGGGTCATCGTCCCTACCCATTAGTGGTAGACAATTTATTGGGTTACGGGAAAGTGCGTCTGCGTTTTTGTTACTCTTACCGTCCTTATACACTACCTTATATTCGAATTCTAATAATCTTAGTTTCTACTTCATTAGACGCGACGTGGGATCCTTCACCGAATGCAACCAGACTAAAGGTCTGTGATCTGTCACGAGCGTGAATGTAGTGCCATATACGTAAGGTCTGAAGTGTGGGACAGCATAAACCATAGCTAAACATTCTTTCTCAGTTGTCGAATAGTTCCGTTCGGCCTTGTTTAACGTTCGGGACGCATACGCTATCGGGAGATCTTTCCCTATTTCGCCCTGACTGAGGACTGCTCCGACTGCGTAGTCTGAGGCATCAGTCGTAATAACAAAAGGTTTCGAAAAATCTGGATATTGTAAAATAGGTTGTTTACATAGTTCGTCCCGCAATTGATCAAAGCTAGTTTGCTGTTCGTTATTCCATTTAAATTTAGTTCCTTTTCCTAATAAATCGACCAGTGGTTTCGCTTTAACCGAGAAATTTTCGATGAATCGTCTGTAGTATCCTACCAATCCTAAGAACTGTCTAATGTTCTTGTGGTCTCTAGGCGTCGGGAATTCTCTGACCGCTTGTAATTTCTTAGGGTCAGGTTTCACCCCTTGTTCCGAAATTATATGTCCTAGATATGCTACCTCTTTACGCAGGAATTGGCACTTACTGGTCTGCAAGGTTAGTCCGTTATTTCTAAGTCTGTTCATTAATTTGCGAATTTTAATCTCATGCTCGCGTAACGAAGAAGAATAGACAACAATGTCGTCAAGATATACAAATAGTTCCGTGCCTTGCAGTCCAGTCAGTACCTGGTTCATTAATCTCTGAAACGTCGGCGGCGCATTTTTTAAACCGAATGGCATACGGGCAAACTCATAATGATCGGTAGGCGTAGTGAATGCAGTTTTCGCACGGTCTTTCGGATCCATTTCGATCTGATGGAATCCGTTCGCTAAGTCGAACACAGAAAAATATTTGGCTCCGCCTAATTTGTCAAGTATTTCAGTAATCTGCGGTAATGGGAACTTATCGCTGACGGTTTTATCGTTTAGCGCGCGATAATCTATAACCATGCGCCAACGTTTATTGCCCAGCGCATCTGGCTTTTTCGGGACAATCCAGAGGGGACTGTTATACGGTGACTTAGAGGGGTTAATGATCCCTTCTCTGAGTAACGCGTTTACCTGAGTGTCAATCTCCTGTTGATGGACTGGCGGGTATCTGTATTGCCTCGTGTTTATCGGGATGTCATCCGAGATGTGGATGGAATGATAGAAATCTGGGGCCTTCCCCAGGTTGTCTCCAGGCAGGTAGAATCGGTCCGGAAACTCACTCACTAATTTGAGCACGTGTTCTCGTTCTTCTCCATTTAGGTGTTCGAAATCCAGATGCTTCCGTATTTCGTGAATTCGTTCTTGCGTTGACGAGAAACTCTTCGGCGTTTGTCTGAAGTACTCTTCTTCCGACGAACTAATAACTTCATATGGTTGTATTTCCTGGTCTTCGAGTTCGAATTCGACTTCTTCCTCGCTGGTGTTAGTCGCCATAACTTGGCAAGTACCGTTGTTATTCGTAACTGCGGCTTCCCCGATGAATATGTCTCGGTGTACCTTTATTCGTGGCAGGTAACCCTCGCGGATCGTCGTGTTCACAGTACGCACTGCAATACGTTGACTGGTTCGTCCCGGTATTGTGTATCGGTTACTCACGCTGCCATATTTCTTCAGTTCTTCAGCCTCTTCTTTTCGGCTTGGATAGTTGACAAACCGTACAGGAATCGTGGATTTGTCCTTTAGTACCAGAGTCTTGTGGTAGTATGATACCTCAGCTTCTTCTTGTACTAAAAACGGACTGCCTAATAGCCCAACTGCTGATGGTAAATTCAGGTTTTCGATTGCATAAAACATCGCTGGTATATCGTTCACATGGATTATAACAGTTCCTGTGGTTAGTATCTGTTCCGTCCGACGGAACTAAAAAGCGCGTTCATTAAATCATGCATTTTACTTAGAGGACTCCACCGAAGGAACGGGACTATTTTAAACGTCTAACAATTCGGACCCAGGACAATAGCCTTTCTTTTCGGCCTCATCATCGACTCAAGGCCCCAACGGGCAATAAAACCAAGGATTCACCGGTGGAGACGCAGCCCATCTGCTATACAAGTGCACCAACGCAGCATACCTGCGAGGGAAACCCCAAGTCCGGGGAAATTCGGAACTCATCGCCACCGACGTCGAGCCGCTCCCAACCCGCTTCAGAAGGGCGTGCTTCGGGCATACCAAGCGGGGTTGGGCCCATTCAGAGGGACCGCTGATTGGAAAAACTAAACGACCAATCAGCGGGTCGAAGAAGGCAAGTCGAAAGATCGACGTCTCAGCACTGGAATCCGGCAGTATTCTTGTTCCATCGTCGCGGCGAACAACATCGGTCTTCGAGTCACCAGTTTCAATTCTGGCATCCAGGAGCAATTCGTCGATACGGAATTGCTCCTCTGTTCGGCACTCGAGCCGAACAGATTAACCGTTCGGCAAATCGATACGAAGTCTTAAAGGTTCGGTATCCGAGACGGGCGTCTGATCGGTTCGAATCACCATCGCCGCATGTCATTCGATCATTCACACGAGTTCAACCATTCGAAACTTCGAGTAGTATCCCTTGCTGACCAACATCCGGGTCAAGGTGCGATCAGAATCACTCACCATCATTCGTCAATTCATTCGTATTGAAATAGTTACTCAATATTAATTTGGCGAGTAATAGTTGCCCTCGCGACGCAACAGTATCGGTACTGAGGCCACCCCTGTAACCTCGATTTCTTCTTTCTGAATTTCTACCTTGTCCAAATCTAACATCTCGATCATAATCAAATTGACTGCAGCTCCTCCGTCTATCAAGAATTCACTAGTACCCCCTTTCATTTCCGGAACCCTTGCACGGATTCTTGGTACCGGTGCTTCTTTCACGAGTATCTTCTTCTTTGCTGATTCCTCCTTAACTGCATTTCGCGTTGGCGTATCTATTTCTCTTCGTTCGCTTGTCCGCCGGCAAAGCGAACGCGATTGCAGTTTAAATGACCGGTCTTGTCATCTTTCTCAAAACTACTCGGCCGAGGGCTTGGGCTCCTCGACGAGGCACGATATTTAAGGTTGGTTCTGCCAGCTGGAGACTCACAGGTGCACTTGCAGTGGCACTGGGTCGTCCGGTGGTTAATTGCTTCGTCTTCTTGTGGTCGCCTAGGACGTCGTTGGTACTGTTGGTCAGGGAGATTTATGAGGCCTGGGGTTTTTGACCTGTCGCTCCGGTCGAAAGCGAAAGCGGTCGGTCTTGAATACCCGCGGGGGTCCTCGTCCGTGCCAGATGTGGTATCTTCTCTTGGAGGTCCTTGGTGTCGGCGCCAGTTCGATTCAGATGCATAGTAGTTATTTCGTGGTCTCACGAAATCTCCTCGAGGGCGGTCCTCGTCATATCTTCCTCTGCTTCCTTCGTCCTGTGTCGCTCGGCTCGGCCAGTCGCGACTGATTTCCAAGACTTCTTCGAAGATGTCTTCTAATTTCTTGAAGTGTCGGGGGTTTACCCTTGTTGCATACCGCATTGGTAACCCATTCACAAAGTGCTTAATAATTTGAGTCTCCATGTACGCGATCATTTCGCTTTTATTACCTTCGTATTCCTCATTTATCGCGGCGCGCGTATTATGCATGAGATGCCGTGTTCTATCGACATATCCTCGCACTGATTCGTCGCGGTATATTCGTAGACGCGTAATTTCACCTTGGAAGGACATTAAACTTCTTCCAGGTGCGAAACACTTTTTCAGGTATTGTAACAATTCTACCACTGATTTAAACTTTTTGCCATCTACGGCTTCCCTAGCAGGACCATTTAACCTAGTCAATACTACTTTCAGGTATTTTGGTTCTAAGGAAGGAGGCAATAGTGATTTGCCGTCCTCTACGCATTGGACAAAATGCTTAAGACTGTCTGATTTTCCGCTGAACGCGGGCACTCCTTGTGAGGCTTGCTGAATAGCTGAAGTGATCTTCATCTCATTCATGAGGCCGATCAGTTCACTATCGTTAGTAGCCATTTTGAATTATTCAAAGGAATTCTAATTCGAAATTTAATAAAGGTAACACTAAGAGAGTAGTAGCACAGAATACTCAACGGTTTCAGAAGGAAACCACTTCTACAGAATGTAGTAAGAGTATCCCACCGCTGTCACCAGTTTGTTACGGGCCAGCCGTGCGAGCCCGTTTTTACCTTGCTTTATTGCGAGGCGACGGGTTCGCTCTTAACTTTTCTTCAGGGGAAAGGTCGCGAGTCCGAGCGATCGTCGCCGAGTTGGAATCTGTCCGAATTCGATTAGTCGTCCGTGATACTTTTCGCAGCACATATGACTGCGAAATCTCTAGGATTATAACCGTTTCAAGCAGATTCTTCCTCACTCGGTTCAGATTGTCGGATTAGGATTTGGAGGATGATAAGGAGAAGACACGGCTCAAGAATACTCTTGAACGCACACATTTGGCGCCCAAGTCTTCTTCGAGTCTTACTGCGTCCCGTGGGGAGGTGTTCCCTGACTACGTTCCTTGATTATGGTCTCCTGTGATGATCTAACTCGCGAGGGTATTAGTCCAGAGACTAGTCCTACTGGGTGTACGGGTTCGACCTTGAATTATATCCGAATACTTCCTACAGCACATATGACTCTAGGATCTCGGGGTCTATAATTCCGATCTAATCGTACCGTAGGTCATTTCGATAGTCTCTAGGAAGTAAGAGGGTATAGGATTGGCTAAAGTAAATGCTCAATAATACTCCTGGACACACACATTTGGCGCCCAAGTCTTACTGAGCCTTATATTACTCCGGATAGGTATATCTGAGCGGCTAAATAACCTATTCTAATTTTTGTGGGTTCTGTGCACTACTACGACTTAGATGTTACGCATGGACAGGTGGTAATTAACTTTGAGAGAGTGCTTTAAGGAAAAGAAAATCAGACAATTATATTCTAATATCAAAAATACAAAAGAGTGAAATCTTACAAAAGGTGTTTAGTGTTCGTGTGTGTTTGTTACTATTTACCTTGTGTAGCCCTCGTCTGTTCGCACTGAGCTGAATTGAACAGTATTTCTTTACTGTTTTGAGAGTTATACTAAATTTTGGTCGAAAGGACCTGACTACGATCTCCCTCAAGAATAACCCCGTATTCTCACGTCTAAATAATGCTTCGAAGGTGACTGTTGCACGATCTACTACAATTTGACCAGAGCTTCGCCGTCGGTGAAGTCTGGCTGGAAACTAGCCTCGAGGCATTATTCCCGAGGGTTTTTATACTCAGTTAAATTAGGCGGATTCTCGGAATGAGTGGGGAAAGGCTTTTTCGATTCTTGGAATAAGTGGGGAAAGGCTTTTTCGATTCTTGGAATAAGTGGGGAAAGGGTCTTTTCCGATTCTTGGACCAGGCGTAGGTTTATCGAATTTATGTATAGGGCATGCTGCGGCGGCGTCAATTAAGATTGCAGCTGCATCGACTGTTTGGGACGTGGGTTTTCCTTGAGTGTCGGGAAATAGGGGAAAGGGTCAAGTGAGTGTCTACGGGAAGGATTGCCTGAGCAGTGTGGAATCTTAATATCTTTCGGAGTTCAATGATCTTATTCGAACGACGAAACGGAATTACAAGAGAAAATTTGAAACATAATAACGAGGCGGATGTAACACATACTAACTAAATGATCTCTCATCAGAGAATGCTCGTATCGAATTGCCTCGGGTTTTAGACCAAATAACAATGAAACAGCAAAAGCTATAGCGTAAACACCACAGTCATTTCTGTTTGGGTGTTGCTGCACACATGGAAACTGTACCGTCTTTGCATTGAAATTAAAAAATGGAAATAGTTGTTTTAGATATACCAGATACTGAGGATGCAATGTTTTACTATTTAGTGAATCATAGATATATATCGTTTTTTCATCATAGAAACTGCAAACCCAATGACCATCAAATGCAGATGTGCTGCTATGTAAGATTTGTACGTGACGTTTTGTTGGAGAGACTGCCTGAATTGTTGTACGACACTGTATTCTCCATGTGTCTTGCGGGCAAAAGGAAGAATAACGCTTAACTAATGAATGAAATGCATCTATATGTGTGTCTTCTAACCAATCACCTTGCTTTATGATATTTATATCGGAGGTCGATAAGGCATCGAGGTGTGATTTCTCCATGTTACGGTAATACGTAAAAATTATTATAAAAAAATTATTATAACAAAAACTAAAATTAAAAAGTAAAACTTACAATTAACTAAACTAAATGGATAAGAGGAATAATCCACAAAAGGGCACTTATGTTCTTACACCACTCACGCGCGAAAATCAGGAATTTGGAATAGCACTTAGTAAGGAATTCCAAATTGCCAAAAGCACACGTTCGCGTTAAAGAAACAACTGAAAGTCAAAACGTCAACTCCATTCGTCAAGCCAAAAAGTAGAAAGGGTAGGGGAAAGCGAAAATAACATCAGGTAAAATTTTATGAGGCCCTATGCGAAAAATGGTAAAAATATACCTGAGAGAAAAATGCGAAAACACGTGTAACATTCGCTGTAGGGGCGTACCGGCCCGAAAATAAAAGGCACGGAATATTATACCTTAAACTGTAGGCATTTACAATCAGACAGAATTCGCATTGTTTAACTCACGAACTAATCAGTCTACACACAGAATTGTGCCCAAAGTTAGATTACTTACATGTACAAGTATAATTTAGATTCGGAATTCCTTTCTACAATTATCATTAGTCTAAGCGGTATACTATACTGCAAACTTCATATTGGGAATAATTTTTATTTTGATAATGTATCTGATATGGTATGTACTTCATATACTAATATCTACGCGGTGCGCTCGGCTATACAGCGTGATTCGTTGAGTCTTATCACGGGTTATACCACGTATTCTACGCACCAATACAAGCCTAAAAGTCCAGTAGCGGAATGGTGAAATCTCAACCCTTTCGGAGATATGAGCGTCTAAAATTTGAACTGTAGCAACGCGAAGCCCGAGACGCGCCGCATAGCAACCGCAATATCGATTATCGACGCAGCGGTGGGAAAAACATAGCAACGGTTAGGTATAAAAGGTCGTGCGAGGCCCGATTCCGGGGAGTCAAGCCGGACTCTCCAGGAGAGGTCGAGGATACCAAACCACGGCCGCCTGGAAGAGTCAGGGAGAGGACGAAGCTTCAGCTTCGGCCGCCCGCCGGCAACCGGAGAGTACAGGAGTTTTGTACCTGAGGGACCTCTTGGTGAGGAGAGAACGGCAATGGTGCCGGTCCTCCTCGGAGAGGAGAGTTCGGCTAGTAAAGCCGGACGCCCGAAGAGGATGGTACAGGGCAAAGTGCCTGGACGCCGGGGATAGGAGAGATCGGCCACTACGGCCGGTCTCAAACCTTTTTATAAACTCTGTTCGCTACAGAACATATTTTAAAAAATCACATCTTCTGACTGGTTAATGTGAGAGTCACGGTGTTTTTTCCAGAACCTGCGAAAGAATTAGAGCAATCTGGAAAAAAATAGAACTGGTACATAAAACATTATTATTAGTTTCTAATCGTTCAGTATACAGTTTTAGTACGAACGCAGGCCATACGTATCTGAAAAAAATCAGGAGTATTCTTCGATGCATGCTGATAAACATTCAATCATAAAAGTTTAGCTATCCTCATGAATTTCGGCGTAAAAAATCATTGAAAATTTCGCTACAGTGTAGCTCAACCAGTTTTATGGCGGTATATGTCTTGCGACGCCGATCCGCCCGCGCTGTCGGCCGTACCCGCCCACGCGGCCGGGATCGTTCGCAATCTGAATCTTTCGTGCGCTAATCGATGATTCCCCCGCGACTCGCCTACCCCGCGATTGGGCGCCAGGCCCCCGGAAGGACCAATATTTGTAATTAAAAACCCGAGAGAGGATGTTGGGGCCAATCGCGGAAGAAAATTCAGCTCTCGTCACCCGGCGCGACCAGCTCAGATCTCTGCAAAACGAGTCCGTGCTCAGCCCGAGGAAAAACGCAGTCTGGCTCGGCCGTCGGAGTACGGTGGAGACGGCCGAGTATAGTCGCCAATCCCCTGAAAAATCAAGTATGCCACGAACGCGAAGAAATCCCGAGGAAATGAGCGAATTCGGAGAGAAAGTACGCCGTCAGATATTTATTTCACAAAAAGAACGTAATTCGATGGGTAGACAAGATGGCCGTCGAGGCCGGCCCCCGATTTCCGGTCGAGAACCACGTTGAGTTCGAATCTCACACTTCGGCCAATCACAGGCCCGCTCACGCGTCGCGTGTTGCTCGCGGCCAATCAACGGGCCGCTCGCCGCTGCCCTACTCTATGCCGGCCAATCACCGGTCCGCTCGCCGTTACACGCTTCTAACGCGGCCGCACGCTCTTAACAGCGACTTGACTGGAAACCGGGGAGATTACGCACTTGTCCCGACTAGAAGCCCGTCGTGGTCATTTATCAGCTCTGGCCTGTACCCGATGAGGCCTCCGAGGGCCGGGGCCCCCCTCGAAGCCGTCGCTCTAGGCTTGCGACTTTGTTTCCCCGGTAAATTACCCCCCAGGACTCTACCACCCTTCGACCACGACGAACTCCTATCCAGACTCTATTTCGAACCGTCCCGAGACCCCACCAACGACCACACACACACCGAAGACGCGCAGAAAGGAAAGATGTGCCACTTACCGTCACCGCCCGCTAGTCAACCTGCTCCGCTCGTCCTCGGCTCCTTCGACTTCTTCCCGCGACCACGAAACTCCCCGACACAATCTAATACGCGGCCGATTCCTGCACTCCGCTACAGGTCACTCTTTCTGATTCGCTCGTGATTGCAAACGTCCGTAATAAGGCTCTAAACGCTCTAAACGCTCCGTTGTACTCGTTGCCTCGCACGCCGGAAGTCAAGTGAAGCAGGTTAACACGCGGTCAGCGACGCGGACTCGTGACGCCGATTACGCCGCCTATAATTGGGAGGGTTGCGCTAGGAAGGTCCCCCGGCGGCCGACAGGTGGTGGGTCATGTCCCAAATTGGCATCGATCCGCTGCCTGGATCTTTCGGGTCCTCGTCCTGCTGTCTGCCTCGTTCCATCCGCCGCTGGTTTTCCTGTCAACTTCGGGATGTCGACCGGGTGATCAGTCCGGCCGACATCACCGAACTTTCTCTGTGGCTCAGAATATACAAGATCGGGGTTAGTCGTGTACATATTTCGGTGGTGCGTGCTTGGCCCTTCGGAACGCTCGTCCCCCCCCCCCCCCCCCCCCCCGACGTGCGAGGTACATTCCGAACCGCGGAGGTTGGCGGTGACGGAGCGAACACCGGGACGCTTCGTCACAGTCTTTACCGGTAGAAGAAGTCCCGAACTCGTTCGGTCTGTGTTTAGGTAGGACAGTAAAACACGGGTTACCGCGAAGACCTGGGACCGCAGCCCGCTGTGAGTGAATAGGCGTAAGAGAGAGAAAGAAGTATTCAAGACTTCTACTGCCGCTGAGGACACATGCCGTCATAAAACTCCGGCTCAGCGACAGTGCAGCGAAACCTTCAATGATTTTTCACGTGGAAGTGTGATTAAAATCTAAACTCTTTATGATTGAATCTTTATCAGGATGCATCAGAGAATACCTCTGATTTTTTTAATATCCGTATGACCCGCGTTCGTACTAAAACTGTATACTGAACCATTAAAAACTAATAATAATGTGCCTTAACAATAATTTATGTACCAGTTCTATTTTTTCCAGATTGCTCTAATCCTTGGCAGGTTCTGGAAAGAACACCGTGGCTCTCACATTGTTCAGTCAGAAGTAATGAGTTTTTAAATGTTCTAATTTTACACGCTCATATCTCCGAAACGGTTGATATTTCGCCATTTTGCTACTGGACTCTTAGGTTTGTGTTGGTGCGTAGAATACGTGGTATAACCCGTGGTATAACCCGTGGTATAACCCGTGGTAAGACTCAACGAATCATCCTGTATATTATAATACTTTGCGCGAGTCCCTGTCACATCTCTTGGTATCTTTTTTTCTATACTTCCATCGAAAATGTTTCAATTCCGATACTAAACTTGAATCCTAAATGCATAGTACTGAACTAACCCTTCGATATGAAGGTGTACAATGTTTTAAAGCATAAAAGACGCGTCGATACAAATATGGAAATAAATCGATTTAGTCGATTCGCGCCGCTACGATTAAGATTCTATTGTAATGCCTACAGATATAAAGATAGGATAGAGGCCAGAAATGTTAGGAATTCTTTTTCAGACTCAAGACAGGTAATCTACCCGAGTGGATAGCAATAAAACAATAAACGATGTATTATATCCAAATCAGGTAAAGCTCCACTGACCAGACTGTTATTCGGTCATTACGGTTTGTAATTGAAATTCGGGTGGAGTTTGTTTGGAACTACCTGCCAATAGCTGTCACATCGAGTGTGGCGAACGGCACTCCGAAATTACTACACTTGTGCCGCGATACAGAGGGAAAACCCTAATTAACACCGGTCGCTCAGTCATTGTACTTGGCGGGAAGTAACGGTGCCAAGACTCTTTACGGCCTGTAGAATTATGCCCCTTCGGGGGTTTTCCAAGCTCCATAAAACCCTGCATACCTTTGCCCGTATTTGTCAGCACTCCACATTATCTTTTGGCGTAAAGTTACAAGATTTTAGATTAAATAGTTAATTTTATGCCACTTCGATTACGATTGTTCATTATAAAAAAATAGTTCATGCATATTCTGTATCAGGTATGCATGTTATTTCAAATCACGACGCGCAATTTGGAAACGTAGCCATTAGTGAAAATTAAATTTCTTCTCATTCAATGCGCGTGCAATTTCGACCATATTTCAGTGCTTTGTTAATATCTTTATCATAGATATAGATATAAGGAATAGAGTAATTTT
The DNA here is from genome assembly GCA_963989405.1 of Trypoxylon attenuatum. Lineage (NCBI taxonomy): Eukaryota > Metazoa > Arthropoda > Insecta > Hymenoptera > Crabronidae > Trypoxylon > Trypoxylon attenuatum. Next base: position 21,737,839 of record OZ022490.1, read on the forward strand.
TACAGTGTTTTCTATGGGGGCTTCGCAGAATACAATTATGTTTTTTTATTTTTTATTGAAACAAAGAAAACTATGCTATGTTTTTCTCGAAAATGTGTTGGCATTTAAAGTGACAGTGACATTGATAACCCCGGGAAATTGGTGTCATTTACAATAGTGGTACAGTACTGCCGCGTTAAGCGCGCGGGCTCAGGACTGAAGCCGCGCTTTAAACGCGAGCTTCGGGGCAATGGTGCTACATTTGTTGATGCTCCAAGGGAAGCTCACAGCGCGCCGAACGTAGAGAGAGACAGATGCAGTCAAGTCGTAAGAATGAGTGAGATGGCTGATCTTCGACACTCGGTCGCCGAGCAAGCATGCGGATCAGATTACATGGTATCTGAATTAGCTAAAGTTAAAACTTTTTTATTCTTTGTTATTTTTGTATGAAATTTGTTGTAATAAATTCGTGAGGTTTGACACGTTACGAGCGCGTCGAAGTGGGCCGTCTCGGTAGCTGCAGACGTTTTCGGCCTGACATATTTAATTATTATATGTAAATAGACTCGGAATTCCACCGTGTTTGGTATCATTTTAATTGTAAAAATCTCACGAATTTATTACAACAAATTTTATAAAGAAATAACAAAGAATAAAAAAGTTTTATTTTCGCATTAGCGATGACTCATAGAGATTATCGATCCGATGCTCGGCGACCGAAGACCGGGTACCTGAGGTGGCTGGTTCCAAAAATTTAAAGGGGGATCCCCCTTAGTAGCGGGGATAGTTCGCGCGCACTTATCTTTTTTGTATCGCACTTATCTTTTTTATATCGTCGAAAATTCGCCAGGGGCGCTAGTGTTCAATATGGCGCTGTTTGCGATTCGAATCTACCTACGGTCTAAGGGACCCAACTTACAAGGGAACTTGTAAGTAACAAGGGAACTACTCGAACGGTCCGCCTCCGATTTTTTTGAAACTTTGTAGGCTTCAAGAAGACCAAAAAATAGGAGACCCGTATTTTTTTTAGCTGCGGTAACTCAAGTTTAAGAGCTGAAACCACCCCTCAAAGTTCGACCCCTAAATGGCTAACTCGGAAACGGTTAAAGATAGAGGAAAATTTTTTAAACAAAAATTGCATAGTTTTGAACGTATTGAAATAAAATATAACAACCCTTGGAAATATTTATTATTGTTTAAAAAAAATGTATTTGTCATATTCATTGCACGAAATACAGCGATGGTCCATATAAGAACAAATGTAGCATTTTTGATTACAAAATCCACGGTGTATATATATATTTGTAATTCCCTCCACGGATTTTCAAATTTGTATTATTCTTCGCTGAGCGCCCTGTAGCTGCGCTGTCAGTGACCGCGCGCGCGCGCGCCGCTCCTCATCTTTCTCCTCAACTCCTCAACGTGGTTGCATAAGTTATTACTGTTCGTTAATTTGCTAACATAAATTATTTAATTTTTTCATACATGTTGATACATTTACAATTTAACAATACGAATCGACAACTATTGATGATAGTCAGTGCAATAATGGTACTCTCCGAAACAGTGCTTTAAGCATAAAGACTTTTTACACCAAGCGCATTTGACAATTGCAACTTCGCTGCAGACATCGCACCCTGTTTGAGTTCCCACGGAAGTGAAACAATATTCTACCGGATTCTGGAAGCGATCCGGCCGCTCATCTACATACCCACTCCTGTACCACGAACATTTGGTTATTTACCACGAATGATTCTCATCGCCAAGATTTGAAAATTTCATCAAATATTCGTGGTACAGAAGTGGGTATGTAGATGACTGGCCGCATCGGCTTCAGAATCCGGTAGAATATTGTTTTACTTCCGTAGAAATTCGACCAAGGTGCGATGCTGCAGCGAAATTGCAATTGACAAATGCGCTTGGTGTAAAAAGTCTTTATGCCTAAAGCACTTTTTCGAGGAGTGCCATTAATGCACTGACTATGATCCATAGTTGTCAATTCCTATTGTTAAATTGTAAATGTATCAACATGTATGAAAAAATTAAACAATTTATGCTAACAAATTAATGAACCATAATAACTTATGCAACCACCCATGTAACCACAACAACTTGAAAGATAAGGAGTGGCGCGCGCGCGCGCGGTCACTGACGGCGCAGCAACAGGGGCGCTCAGCAGAGAATAATAAGAATTTGAACAAATGTATATACACCGTCGATTTTGTAATAAAAAATGCTACACTTTTTCTTATATGGACCACCGCTGTATTTCGTGAAATGAATGTGACAAATACATTTTTTTTAAACAATAATAAATATTTTTCGACGATTGTTATATTTTGTTTTAATACGTTCGAAACCATGCAATTTTTGTTTGAAAAATTTTCCTCTATCTTTAACCGTTTCCAAGTTAGCCATTTAGCGGTCGAACTTTGAGGGGTGGTTTCAGCCCTTAAACTCGAGTTACCGCAGCTAAAAAAAAATAGGGGTCTACTATTTTTTGGTCTTCTTGAAGCCCACAAAGTTTCAAAAAAATCGGAGGCGGACCGTTCGAGTAGTTCCCTTGTAAATTGTTGTTCGACCTTTTTTCTTGAAAGTTGCTTCAGAAATGTCCTTTCACACGTATGTTTTGCAATCTTAAAGTATTTTAGTAGACGTTACGTTTTCTTATGATTAATAATAATCACTTTTAACATCTTTCGTTAATTTCTTATGATGACACTTGTTCTAAGAAGAATATATATGGATGTTTACTACCTTGTGGCCATGATCTTTGTGAAACAATATCATCGTTGATATAACATCACGTTGATCTACTGCCTTTAACTATTCTTAATATATTTGTATAATGACCGCTATCTAAAGTGTTTCCGTGATGAAATATTGCACTTGTCACCTTATAAAATTTTGATGCAATGGATATTTTGGCTGGAGGAATACCCTTAATACTATATTTTGTTATTTTCGGTATACCATTTTCAGTAACACTAAATAAGCATAACTGCAGTACAATTATCGATCTGCCCGAAGTAATGTCATATTTAATCGACGATTGAAAAGTTTCTTTGCAACTGCCACATGCTCCATCAAAAGATGACCAACGTGAAAAATTATATTTTATTAAATATTCCAAATCTATACTTTTAGCCTAATACGTTGGAATCGCCAGTGTGACTATAATATTTGCCTCGACATTAGTCCTTGTGGAATTACACTTTTTACAGTGGACAGTTATAGAGAGGTCATGTTCCATCAAATTTCTCAAGGTCTGCATTTTTGTACACATTGCCATAAGGAAATGTGCAGCATCCTGTTGTGCATTTAAATAAAATTATTCACCCACAAATTTTCTAACACTCATCAAACTTAATAGATTCTTATCGCTGTTGCTGTCGTTAATTAAGTCCCTCATCTCGTTTGTGTCATCATGTTTCGAAAATAATTGCCAAATAACGTCATTATGTATAATACACTGCAAAACAGCGTTTGCATAGCATGAAACCTTTGATTAACGATAATGAAATTGGAACAGATTTTGTTGATGCGCATGTGTCAGGATCAATACAAAGGGTCACTAAAGTTGACCACTGTTGATCTCGAACCTTAACAGAAGAATTTTTCTGTACATGAATAACTTCGGCATCTGGACGATATGATTTCCTTAAGCGATTGTATTCCACAATGGCTAATTCGATTGCCTTAATGGCTGACGGATCATAATTAATTAAATGTAGTCCTTCTATCGAAGTAAGGCGTGATAAAGCCACATAGGTTTGACCACAACTGAAAATTGAATTTCCTATATCGACAATAGCAGAACGTAAACTTAAACCTTGACTTTTATGGATGGTAATTCCGTAACTAACAAGGGAGGTTTCCAAACGCGAAATCGCAGATCTTAATGAAACTTATACCACATGTAGACATCATAAAAATATTAGACCCGTATTTTTTTTCCTGCTGAGTTGCATATTTAGGGGTTGTAAATGGGGGTTGAAAATCAGCGCAAAATTACGTTTTGTTAAATATCTTCTAAACTAAAAGAGGTAGACTCAAAGTATACATTGCAAAAATTCGCGGTTTTTTATAAGCGACAAAACTGCCGAAATGAATTTCTTATATTGGCCTTTGTTTTTGTTATATCGCGATTTTTCATATATTTTTTAATAATTTTACCACTAAACGTAATGGAATTTTTATCGGGCTTGGTAGGATTGTAGGGTAGGTATTTCCCCAAAATACGGATAAAACAGATTTTGCAAATTCGAATTTTAAATAAACAATATAGTACTTGAAATTGGACGTACTATTTGCTCCACGTCGAATAGAACTGAACTACCGATACGTGTCATAGTACCCGTGTAAGTTGTAACGACACTTCTTTAATTAAGGAGGAACATTTTTATTATTCCAACAAATGATTGACAGCAATAAAGGATCTGTAAGTGACGCAGGTCAATGCTGTTGTCCGGCCGACCGAAGGAGGCGATCCGGTAGTGACGCAAACCCGACCGCGGCGGGTATGCGAAAATACGTGTACTTGTTACGATGGCAAACCCTAATGAAATTGTATTTTAAAGCGAGGTCAGTTTGAACTCATTTAATCTTGAAAGGATTAATCTTTTAACAGCGTTATACTGATATTCAAATTGTGAGGGGGACTAACTGTCTTACGTTTTCCCGTTTTTACACCGGTCAGTGGTTTTGTAAAATTCTGTGTCTCGTTTGAAATTGTTGGCCCTGAAAAGGGCCATCATAATCGAGCGGATAGAATGCAGACTGTCCTACGTTTCCACCAATATGTAGCTCCGAAAGGGGCTGATGCATTAAGACTCTGCAGCAAGGCTGCATCATTGTTTTTTCGAAGCCTGAAATAAAAACCAGAAATATTAAATATATGATATCAAAGGAAGACCCTGAAATAAAAACTGAAAATTGGAAGCACTATTCGATATATTCTTCACAATAATGATAATCATTTACGAAGTGTTCAAAACGTAGATGAACCTTGCACCACGAGCACTTTAACATAACTATGGCGTTGCACTTACTACACTGCATATTTTCAATGTGTTGTGTGCGTGACTGGGATAGCCTCGGCGTTCCCGATTGTAGTCGTGCACGTTAGAAGGTAGGGGATCGTGTGTCACTTAAGGATAGGAATCCACTCCAGGAAACGTTATCACTTCGTTGTTTTATTGAAGAATGCCTGGTGGTCTACAACGATGGTTACAAGGTGCTCCGCGATACTGAGATCGGCGGTCAAACAGGCGGCCAGCGGCGTTACGGTATCTACTACTCGCGTTTTCAGGAATCTCCGCGTTGCTTCGCCGCGGGCCGTCTTTTATACAATATTTCTGCTTAGTCTACGTTTTTGGTCGCTGGGGCCTTATTCTCGAAGCTTCTATTTCTAAATTGTTGACGGTGCATCAAGGGGCGCTCAAGGTTATGCCCATATTTGGTAATGTTCGCGATCGCGCGGCCTATGACTCATCCCTATCGGGTTACTTATTGCGCGGTTAATTCGCGGGGGAGCTACGTGGCTTTTGGGGACCTACTACAAATGTCACTAAAACAAAACACCACTGGATTTGGAAACTACGGAAGTGAACTAGTGGTGTACCCGCACCGAAACCATGCGTATTTAAAAAGATTTTGATATCGCGGCACCGAGAACTGATTATGGGTTAACGATTGAATTTTTATAATATTATCACGCGCGCGTAAATTAATATTAATTTTCAGCATAATAGCAAGATCCGATATTTTTCGAATATAATTTTTCCAAATCCGAAAGCCGAACACGTCGAGGGGTTGTATTAATCCGGTCGCATGTTTTGGTATGGTTAGAACCGTGACTGATTTATTGCGCGGCGTTGAATCTCGAATTACATCGGCACTATATCCGTTCCACAAATCTAAAAGTAATACCGATTTTGAGGGCGCATTCGGAAAGTAAACATTTCTAAACCACGTATCAATATGTGCTTTTGTTAATTTCCCCGAAGCTGAAGAGGTTATATATATATATATAACACTAGCTGAAGAGGTTATATATATATATTGTCACGTGAAGTCCGCACCCAATTCGCGAAACTGCCCTGGCTAGCGGGACTTCACGCGAACAATGTAATTTCCTTGGACTCGACTTGGGGAAACGCGAATCAAAATCTACTGTCGAGACTTCTATGGGCGCCAGGCACTCGCGTGCCACGGGATTTCTCCCGCTTTTAATTTGTAATACTGGAATCGCGATACGGTTGATCTACGCGACCGAGTCTCGACCACACACACCGAAAAACGAATTCTTCCCCAAGTCGAAATTACGCGCAATACTAACGAACTCAGCGGGTGGGGTCGGTTACTCGAGAGGATCGTAAGGACGGGATAAGGCGAAATATAAATCAAATTCACAAAAATTTCGGTTTCCGAGAGTCGGCACAATTTATTATAAACGACCTCGCCCTAAGGCGGAATTACACGCGACAACCTACCAATACAACTCCCGGAACAGATACACTCGATTACCGCGACGACAATTTTCTTACACTGCTCGCAAAGCGATACGGAGAGGGAGCCGAGACGTGGACGTGAATTTGAACGCGGCCGAACGAAAGATAATGGACCACCCAATAGCACAAATAATTCATATTACGCAATAAAGCTCGCCACGCGAAAAAGGGCTACTCTGTTCACCTCACCATTTCAGTTGTTCTCGGCTGCAGTTGGTCCCCAAATTGTTTAATTGTCTCTCCGGCTCTCTCCGCTCTTCTCCTTGGCTGCTCGATCAAACTGGCACTCGCGAGCTACGTAAAATTTGCGGACTACTCTCGCTGACTGTCGCTGATCGAAGATCTCGAAATTCGTGCTCCTCTCTCTGACGGTCGCCGGTCGAAGAAGGAACTCCTCACGGATCCGCGCGATCCGCGAGGATCGCCTGCGCATGCTAATTAACGCGACTACCCCCACCCCGGAAACCTCATGAACGCCACGCCATAATTCGACTGTCGATAATTGATGACTTCTGCCCTGGATGCTCTGCCTGATCGGTGGTGGAAAATTGGGCCCTCTTCTTGCCGCCTCCGCAGGATGCTGCCGTTCGCCCAGGTTCCTTTCATTCTTTCTCGCTCCGGTCCAGCAGGGTCGGAAAGGGTAGTCGACCCGCGCTACCGAGCACCAACCCCCCTGGGGCCGGTGGGTCCCTCCAACCCGCCTTCCCCCCGGGAATCGTTGGGTTGGAGTACCGCGAGGTATCCCGTCCCCAATTTCGACGGGGCCTGCCTCGGCCGCGGCGACTTCTTCCCCCGCTGGACGTCCGGTATTTACCGCGCTCCGGGCGGGAATCCGGCCTCCACTGTAGACTCTTTCCCCTGGTAGCAGTTCCGGGCGGCTCTGGGCTCCGATCGTCGTCCTCGGTGGTAGGCGTTGGCAATACAAAAAAAAGGATTCACCGGGCATTAGTCGGCGTTCATGGTTTTGGTGAGGCCCCGAGGTGTGCTCGTCGCTACTCCCGTGCCGGGAATTTACTAATTTTGGGACGTTGCAAAATGCAACGTCACAACGACCCCCCCCCCTTGGGGGAGACCGTCCCGGTCTCCTTCGTGCCGAGGTGCGACTAGCCCTTTTCTTTAAATTTCATTTTCTTTCGAGCACAACTCGGGTCCTCCTCCTTCAGGTAACATACAAAATTAGTAACCGGCAATCATGCGCTACAAGGTCTTAGCAAACCTAATTACTTAAGCAAGACACAAAAGCAATAAAATCACACATAATCAGACAACAAAAAAAAATTCGATAAATCGCGATACGATCTTCAACACCCGGTCTCCTCTCCTATCGAGGATTGACCAACCTTTTCTCCAAGCGCGATAGCGAAGGGAGTTCTCTCCTTTACGAGAGAACTAAGCAAAAGCGAAATATCCAAATTCGTACTTACTCCTAACCTGGCCGCATACCTGGGACGAGTTGACTCTCTGCTTTTTCTACACGCTAAAATATTCGAAACGCTAAAAGTTTACCGCACGCTAGTGGAGGGGTACTTATTTTCCTTACAGTAAGCATCACTAATTTCTCTTTACTTATTTTATTAACTCCCCTCCGGGGTTGAACAAAACACAAAAAAAAAACGGATTATAATACTATTATTGTAATACGATAATACTGAACCTCCCCTGCGGGACTTACATTCTAACGAACAATATAATAGTAATTAGTTTAATCTAACGAACTCGTAACCTAAAATATTTCCCTAGCGGGACTTACTCTACGCACCCTCATAACTCCCGAGAGGGCCTTACAACAGAAAAAAAACAAAAGTCTAGGGTTCCCCCCGACAGGTGGGGCACTCGCCACGCGAGACCCCCGTTCTCCCGCAACGATAACAGAAGCGGGTTATCCGCTTCTCCGGGCAGTCGGAATATCGGTGGCCGCGGTCCCCGCAATTCCAACACCCTTGTCCCTTCGGCGTCTTGGGGTTCCATAACCCAGGGATCAACTTAAATTCTCCCGGTCGGGATCGCCTCCTGGCCTCTAGCTCCCGGGCTTCTTTCTCCCGGCGCTCCTTTTCTTCTCGCGCCCGGCGCTCCCGGGCTTCTCGCTCCTCGCGCTCTCGGCGCTCCTTCTCCGCCTTCTCCTTTTCTCGCCGCTCCTTCTCGGCCTTCTCCTCCTTTTCTCGTGCCTCCTTCGCCCACGACTCTTGGAAGAGCTTTATTTGTTGCTCGCGCCGCCGCTCCCTCCACGCTTGGAGGATTCCCTCCTGGCGCTCGCGCTGCTGTTGGTCCGCCAGGTCCCGTCGCTCCTTCGCGGCTTTTGCCTCCTTCTCGCGGGCCTGCTTCTCCCGCCATGCCTGGAGAAGCCTCTCCTGGCGCTCACGCTGTCGCCTCTCCTCTTCCTTATATGAGGAACTCTGAAATGGGTCGGTTCACAATTCTATGTTCTATACGGTTTTAGTTGCGAGATATGGAATTTCCCTACCGTCCTCCCGTGCTCATTCTCTAACTCATATATAACTCGCGACCGAACTCGCGACACGCGAAATGGACCGTGATATTTAGGTGCTAATTTTGCCGCGATATTCTGCGAAGCCGATGATAGAACGTGTTGTCTTTTCAAAACCAAATCTCCTACTCGGAATACTACCTCGCGACGATTTCGATTATAATAGTGAGCTTGCTGCTCGTACGCATTTTTTAAATTTTGCTCCACCCACAAGTGGACGTCACGCATGCGACTCATGCGCCCGTCCCATTCTTCTAATTCTTCTAGTGCAGGTCCGTCTAGGAGGTCGTTCTTTGCCGTGATGTCTTCTAGTCTTCTCATAGGTCTCGGTTCCCGTCCGAAATTCAAGAATGCTGGGGAGTTTTCCAACACCGAATGATAAGCGGTGTTATACGCGAAACGGAACGCTGGTAACTTCTCGTCCCACTCTCGATGGTCTTGTTCGAGAAAGGCCACAATCATGGTTTTTAGGACGCGGTTGACTCGTTCCACGGGATTCGCCTGCGGATGGTACGGAGGCGTTGTTGCATGATAAATTCCGTAGTCTTTCAGTAACGCGTCGAGGTCCTTATTGACGAACTCCGTTCCGTTATCGGTGAGAACGACTTCCGGTGTTCCCCAACGGGAAAAAACCAAATCCTCCAAGGCATCCGCAATTTTGGCTCCGGTGGCTTTTCTCAATGGGCAGCATTCAATCCACTTCGTAAATAGGTCTTGTACTACGAGTAAGTAGACGAATCCCTGCTTGCTTCGGGGAAAGGGACCCATTATGTCGGCTGCGACTACTTGCCAGGGTTGGTTAACCTTCCGACGTCCCATCAATCCCGGGGGTGCTGCTTGGCTCGTCTTCGTTCTTTGACACACCGGACATCTTCTTGTAAATCTCACTATTGTGCGGAACATCCCTGGCCAAAAGTGCGTTTGCGCCACTCGGCGATATGTCTTCTCCACTCCCAGGTGACCTGCTTGTGGATCTTCATGTTCCCGACGTACGATCGGGATGCGTTCGTGCTCCGGTAGCACCAACTTCCATTTGTCAAGATCATTTCCTAATAGCGTCTCAATCATTTCGTTTTCGCGACGATACCATAGCTTTTGGTTCTCTACCTTCCAGTTCGGGAATCGTTCTGGATGCTCGCGAATCTGTTGTTTCCGATGCTCGTACCAACTCAATCGCTTGACGGTGGAGATTAAATGAGAGACGGCCGGAATACGCGAAAGTGCATCGGGTACGTGATGGAGTGCACCCTTCCGGTATACTACGTCAAAGTCGTAGGCTCCCAACTCGAGAACCCATCTCCCTAAGCGACCCACTGGATCCTTGAGGTTGTGTAGCCATCGGAGACTGTTGTGGTCCGTAACAACAGTGAAATGATATCCCTCGAGGTAGGCTCGGTATTTCTTTACAGACCATACGATCGCGAGACACTCTAACTCGGTGGTGGCATAATTTCTCTCCGCGGTGGTAAGCGTTCTACTCGCGAACGCGACAACTCGTTCCCCCTCGTCGGTGGTCTGAGTGAGAACGGCGCCTAATCCTACCGTACTGGCATCGGTGTGTAATATGAAAGGCAGACTAAAATCCGGATAGTTCAGTACCAGCGCGGTTGCTATCATGTTCCGTATTTCTTCAAACGCGGTCTGTTGTCCGGAGTTCCATGCCCAAGGTTGGTCTTTTCGCAATAGTCGGGTTAGGGGCTCCGAAACGGTAGCAAACTGGGCGAGGAATCGACGATACCATGACGCCATCCCTAGAAATCGCCGGAGTTGCTTCACATCCTTCGGTGGTGGGTAGGACATGATCGGCGCGATCTTGTCTGGATCAACCTTAAGGCCATCCTCCCCGACAAGAAACCCTAAATATTTCACTTCGGAGCGACAGAACTCGCATTTCGCAGGGTTCACTAATAAGCCTGCTCCCCGAATTCGTTCCAATACGCGATTTAGCCAGTCGAGGTGCTCTTCAAATGTTTTCGTAACCACGATAATGTCATCGAGATAGGCGAAGGCATGCGGCTCCAGTTCTGGTCCGATGAGGCGGTCCAGCAGGCGTTGAAAGGTCGCTGGTGCTCCCGTCAATCCGTACGGCATCCGCTTGAAGTGGAATAGCCCTCTACCCGGCACGATGAACGCGGTAACCTCGCGACTCTTCTTTTCGAGCGGAACTTGAAAATATGCCTGACTCAAATCTATCGTGCTCAAGTATCTCGCGGCGTGGAGTTTATCGAGGATGCTACTCATCAACGGCAGTGGGTAGGCATCCTTTTTTGAAACGCTATTAACCTTTCTAAAATCGAGACAAAAGCGATAAGTCCCGTTCGGCTTTCTCACCATGATTATGGGACTCGACCATTCGCTATACGAAGGTTCGATAATATCGTCCGCGAGCATTTTGTCGACTTCATCGTTAATTGCTTGCTGCACGACCGGTGAAACTGCGTAAACTCTTTGTCTAATCGGGGGGTGATCACCGGTATCAATTCGATGCTCGATTAGAGTGGTCAATGCGGCTACTTGGGATAGTTTCGGTGTTACTCCTTTCATAAAATGATCCAAGCGCTCGCGTTCGCAATCGGATAACGGCCTCAGCCCGCATACTTGTCTACTGTTTGGTGGTGGCTCGAACGCGAAAGACTCATGTGGACGAAAATCAAAATGCCAAACGGCCCGATTATAACGAACAACAATTCCGAAATCTGCGATCGCGGGGACTCCGAGGATTAACGGACCCGGAATTTTATCGGACACTAGCGCGTTGACTGCTCTATGCTCTCCCTTAAGTTCCACCCAAAAGCTAACGTGTCGACTGGCTTCTACCACCTCTCCGTTCGCGACTATGAAATAATAGGGGGTTTCTCTTGGTCCGACGTCCACAATATTGGGAACCCTCTTCGCGACCTCCTGATGGATAATATTCAGGGCGGCTCCACCGTCTATTAGCGCGGTTACTGGGAATCCCTCCACCCGTACTTGTAAATACAGGGGTAAACGGCCCAGTCTCAGCGACGGAGGTGGCTCTACGCGCGATTCGGCACTCCTCGCGGGACGCGATGAATTTGTCGGGGAACTCGGGAATTCCTCCTGCGCGATCTGGTCCTTCGGGGTCGTTTGTGAGGTCTCGGTAGCCGATACGACCCGTGTTACCGGCTGCCTGTCGCATTTCCCGGGTTTCGAGAGCATTCAGGGCAATCACGAGTTGTGACTCCGGCTTTTCCGCAACGATAACAATGGATTCTACTCGGCTCGGGACATTCCCGAGAATAATGACCGGTTTTCTGACAGTTCCAGCACGTCGGAGTCGCGGTTGTCCTTAACGGGGCTCGAGGTACTGGACGGGGTGTACTCGAGGCGGTGGGCGGCGGCGGGAACCTCGATTTCGGCGGGTATTCTGCGGCTCGGGCGCTGGTCTCCTTCGCGGGAGCTTCGCGTCGCCCGAATTGCGTGCAAGTCTTTAATTCGAGGAGCAGTTGTTCGGCCGAAAACGCTTCGCGCTCTAAATCGGATAAATCGCGTAAAGTCGCGCGTACGATGTGCGCTCGAACTTGCGGGTGTAAATTTTCATAAAGGATATCTACCTGCTGGGCGAGGGGCCAAGGGGGATTCAATCTCCTTAGCCAGCCTTGCATCTCTACTAGATAGTCGATTACCCGTTCGTCCCACCGTTGCACGCGCGCCAAAATCTTTTTCTCGAAATCGGTTTGTTTTCGTGCGGTGCTAAAGCTAATTCGGATCGCCGTGACAAATTGATCCCACGTGCGCCATCGATCTCGACCGTTATAATGCCAGGACGCGGCGCGACCTCCCATCGCGTGGTGCAAATACGGGACTACTTCCGAAGGGTCGCACGATTTTAGTTCGCAGGCCTCCCAAATTTGATCGACGAAATATTCTAAATCTTCCGACGGCTCGCCCGTGTATCTAACTCCCCATCGTCTCAGCTGTTCGATGACTTCCCCTCGGGGATCACGGTGCGTCATCTCGTGCATGCTATATCCTCGCGTTCGCGGTAGTGGAGGTAGACGCGCGCGAGAATGATCCGAAATCGGAATTTGCATGGTTTCGACGAACGCGGGCGGTACATTGTCGGCTGGCGAATGCGGAAACTGTAATGAACTACTCGAGTTGTTTCCCTCACTCCCGGATGGGTCCGCGCCTTGATCCATTTGTTTATCCGGGTTGGACATGGTCCTTCCGCGCGATCACCCACTTTCCGATTCCTGCAAACTATCACCGTGATTCGTGGACGCGAATCTTCCCTATCCGGACGCGACGATGAAATCGACAACCCGCTATTTCGTGCTATTCACTCGCCGAACGCGATATCGCCACTCTCGTGTGAGCTTGACAAGGCAACGGCGAATACCAAAAAAAAATAAAAATAACGAAAAAAAAGGGATATTCTATTCGATAACCTAGTGCTGCCAATTTCTCGATAATTCCGTAATTAACTCGCAACGCGATCTAATTCCTCCAAACAAAAAAAAACGTTTCGATAATCTCGAACGAATCCACGAAGAAAAAAAAAATTTTACAATGAGCACAGTAGGATGACCTAAGTTTAGATTATCACGCGAAATTCGGTAACACCGAGAAATTCGTAACTAATATTTTCACCAAAATCCAAATAATTCCTAAGTTCCGATAATTCCACTAATTCCAATAACTCATTAATCCAATTACTCCAATAATTTTTCATGATTCAAATATTCCAATAATTTGGCGTGATTCAAATAATTCCAATAATTTCGTATAATTCAAATATTCGGTCAATTCCAATATTCCATATCTCGCTGCTTAATTCTAACGATAAATAAATTTCGCATACACAAAAAAAAATATAAGCAATAGAATATCGCAGTAGCAGAGAGAAATACGTAGCGTCAACTCGCCCAGGGATTCTTCAAACCTGGCACCACGCAATAAGCAAAAGCCAGAAAACAGCGAAAATCGAAATTCATACACATGATATCAATAAAACAATAACAATTCAAAGCATAAATTTTCGCAATAAATAGCCAGGAGTAAATATTACACATAAATCATATATAAATCACATATAAATTCATAAATATTTCGACCGATGGTGAACCACAGTGATCAGAACCACAAGACAAGCACTGTTCCTTAATTTCGTGCTGTTCCAATTCACTTCCAGATTTTACTTCTCGACATTCTCGAGATCCATTCAAATTTCAAAAAAAAAACTTCAAACAAATTCTTCTCAAAACCGCTAAACTCTATCAAAATAAAATTCGCCAATAACCCAAGGGATGACTCGACACAAAACGCGACAATCTGCACGAAACGAAACGAAAATCCAACTCGAAACGCGAAATTTTAACAACTGGTACCAATAGGGGTACCCACGAAACCCAATAAATTAACGAAAAGTAACCAAAAAGAGGGGACTATACAAAAGACGAATTAACTTTGGCGAATTAATAAAATTTTTATTCCACAAATTATTCTTGGTAAGATTTTAAATTGGTTCACCACGGTACACCCGGTATATTTCCGAGTATATCAAACTCCAAACAAAATCAGGCGATCCAACTCGCTCGGCTCAGCGCGTTCTTAGGTTACCGAGAAAAAATGTCAACATGATAATCGCGCCGCGATACTTTGTTCTCGAGCTCGAGATTCGAACGTTGGAAGGCTGTTACAAAGACTCCGTGAATGCACGCTACGAATAATTTCAAATATAACTCGTGATTCAAAAACTCTAATTCAATAATTTCTTCGCAATTTCTCAACAATTCATTATCACGATTTAATTTTCCGCACGCACGAAATCGCTATTTTATTTTACACTACAACTCGAATTACTCGATAAACTTTAATTCCTATTCCCAAAACTCCGAAATTTTCCTCAAAACGCAATAATTAACACGAAATTTCCTCGCGAAATCCTCTCGAATACCTCTCTGTACAGGAGAGGCCCCACGTTGGGCGCCAAAAATTGTCACGTGAAGTCCGCACCCACTTCGCGAAACTGCCCTGGCTAGCGGGACTTCACGCGAACAATGAAATTTCCTCGGACTCGACTTGGGGACACGCGAATCAAAATCTACTGTCGAGACTTCTATGGGCGCCAGGCACTCGCGTGCCACGGGATTTCTCCCGCTTTTAATTTGTAATACTGGAATCGCGATACGGTTGGTCTACGCGACCGAGTCTCGACCACACACACCGAAAAACGAATTCTTCCCCAAGTCGAAATTACGCGCGATACTAACGAACTCAGCGGGTGGGGTCGGTTACTCGAGAGGATCGCAAGGACGGGATAAGGCGAAATATAAATCAGATTCACAAAAATTTCGGTCTCCGAGAGTCGGCACAATTTATTAAATACGACCTCGCCCTAAGGCGGAATTACACGCGACAACCTACCAATACAACTCCCGGAACAGATACACTCGATTACCGCGACGACAATTTTCTTACACTGCTCGCAAAGCGATACGGAGAGGGAGCCGAGACGTGGACGTGAATTTGAACGCGGCCGAACGAAAGATAATGGACCACCCAATAGCACAAATAATTCATATTACGCAATAAAGCTCGCCACGCGAAAAAGGGCTACTCTGTTCACCTCACCATTTCAGTTGTTCTCGGCTGCAGTTGGTCCCCAAATTGTTTAATTGTCTCTCCGGCTCTCTCCGCTCTTCTCCTTGGCTGCTCGATCAAACTGGCACTCGCGAGCTACGTAAAATTTGCGGACTACTCTCGCTGACTGTCGCTGATCGAAGATCTCGAAATTCGTGCTCCTCTCTCTGACGGTCGCCGGTCGAAGAAGGAACTCCTCACGGATCCGCGCGATCCGCGAGGATCGCCTGCGCATGCTAATTAACGCGACTACCCCCACCCCGGAAACCTCATGAACGCCACGCCATAATTCGACTGTCGATAATTGATGACTTCTGCCCTGGATGCTCTGCCTGATCGGTGGTGGAAAATTGGGCCCTCTTCTTGCCGCCTCCGCAGGATGCTGCCGTTCGCCCAGGTTCCTTTCATTCTTTCTCGCTCCGGTCCAGCAGGGTCGGAAAGGGTAGTCGACCCGCGCTACCGAGCACCAACCCCCCTGGGGCCGGTGGGTCCCTCCAACCCGCCTTCCCCCCGGGAATCGTTGGGTTGGAGTACCGCGAGGTATCCCGTCCCCAATTTCGACGGGGCCTGCCTCGGCCGCGGCGACTTCTTCCCCCGCTGGACGTCCGGTATTTACCGCGCTCCGGGCGGGAATCCGGCCTCCACTGTAGACTCTTTCCCCTGGTAGCAGTTCCGGGCGGCTCTGGGCTCCGATCGTCGTCCTCGGTGGTAGGCGTTGGCAATACAAAAAAAAAGGATTCACCGGGCATTAGTCGGCGTTCATGGTTTTGGTGAGGCCCCGAGGTGTGCTCGTCGCTACTCCCGTGCCGGGAATTTACTAATTTTGGGACGTTGCAAAATGCAACGTCACAATATATATATAACACTAGCTATATATATATATATATATATATAGGTTATATATACAGGGTGAGTCAGTGACCTTGCACCAAACTGAAACCACGTATTTTAGGGGTCAATAGAAGCATAAAAGCCCGGGAACACAAAGTTGAAATCTCAACCCTTTCGGAATTACAGGGGGTTGAAGTTTCAAGTTTTAAAAAATCATATCTTCCTACGGGATAATGCTAGCGTCACGGGTCTTTTTCTAGAATATGTGGGAGGGCCGGAGCTATGTGAAAAAAAATAGAAATCATTTAAAAATTATTATTAAGTCGCATTATTATTGATTTTATTGCACTTTTTCGATGAAGGAGCAACATTTTCAGGTACGAAAAAAATCACAGTCATTCTGTGATGCACCAAAAAAAATATCGCGTTGTGAAAAGTTTAAAATTTTAAGAAATGTGGCCAGGATAAATTATTTAAAGTTTTCCGCTAGAGATTCTCAATCCCGGGTTTACGGCTGCATGTGTCACTGCGGCGGTAGAAGGCTCGAAGTCGGCTCGGGTGTCTGTTTGCCTAGGTCAGTTAGGCCCAGCTTATTGATTTTCTTGTAATTCTTCTATGAACGTGAAATTTGCCCGTTTAGAGAAAATCAATAATAATGTGGCTTAATAATAATTTTCACGTCGTTTATATTTTTTTCCAGGTACCTCGGGCCCTCCCACACATTCTAGAAAAAGACCCGTGACTCTAGTATTATCCTGTCGGAAGATATGATTTTTTAAAACTTAAAATTTCAACCCCCTGTAATTCCGAAAGGGTTGAGATTTCAACTTTGTGTTCCGGGACTTTTAGGCTTCTATTGACCCCCAAAATACGTGGTTTCAGTTTGGTGCAAGGTCACTGACTCACCCTGTATATATATATATATATATATATATATACTAGGTTATATATATATATATATATACTAGGTTATATATATATATATATATATAACCTCTTCAGCTTCGGGGAAATTAACAAAAGCACATATTGATACGTGGTTTAGAAATGTTTACTTTCCGAATGCGCCATCAAAATCGGTATTACTTTTAGATTTGTGGAACGGATATAGTGCCGATGTAATTCGAGATTCAACGCCGCGCAATAAATCAGAACGTATATATACGTTCGCGGCTCGAAACACATTTTCGCGTACACGAGGTCCCAGCTGACCTCCAGGTTCCTTGAGCACTATAAACAATGGCGACAGTAATTTTCCATCGGCAGATACTGTTCGTTGGACCGTGTAACTGGGTGTTATGGATGCTGCAGACTGGATGAGGGAGTCTGTGTGTCTCTCTCCTTTCCAAGAGAGAGTTCGGCCGGCGTGCATTCCTAACTGGAATCCACTTTGGTCACTATTAAATATGTTCGAAGGTCCATGGCTCTGGAAATATTTCTTCGTCTCTTCCACAAATTTGTCCGCTGTTTCTTGGATTTCTTTTACCTGTGTGCACTGGCTCCTTGTGACGAATTTCGTGGTCTTCCGCGACACAACTCGTTCTGATGTTTTAAATTTCCATAGCCACTGCTTTGAGGCTCGAAATCCTTTCTATATCTGCATTTAAATTTTCTTGTAATGCTCAGCGTCTTAAATCTGCGTCGTGCACACTAATTCCAATATGTCGGGCCTGAATAAATCGATTTCGTAGATTTTCCCGAATTTTTTCATATTTATCCCGGATTGATCCACCACGCTGTAAAATTTTCTCCCAATGATGTAGCTGACTCGCATACTTCACTCTTCGAAATCGGCCCTGGACAGACTTCACACTTCGGTTCCCATTCCGACCATGCCTCCAGCATGCGACTGCATCTTTCTTGTACGTCAATGGTATACCATCTTCATTATTATGCGTATCTCCTTCTTCGATGCAGTCTTCCAAATTTTCTTTAATTTCTGCGGACGCTGATGGTTCGGGTGGCAGATCGTTCAAGACCAAGTTTTGTTCGGTTTCGACCTCGATATAACCGGCTATGCTATAAGTATTAATCAAATCTATAATATGTAGCGCTAACTCTAATTCTCTGGAGTTTGGACCCTCCAGATCAAGGCCAGGTTGATAGTTATAAGTGTTAATAAGGCTATCTATAACTATATGAGGATTAATATGCATTCTGGTTAGATGAAATGACCGAAAATGTGTTAAATGTGTTATATGGACAATGAGAAATGAGTATGAAATGAACAGTCTCTCACGTAATTCCAAGACGAAAGCCTTGAGTAAGATTTTCTCACCGTTGCGTTGCTCCGAACACGTCGTCACAGAAAGCACAGGCGGAAAGAGTATAGAGATTCAAGAGCACTCCTATTTATGCTAGTAGGAGTAATAAACCGGCCGGTGTAAAAACGGGAAAACGTAAGACAGTTAGTCCCTCTCACAATTTGAATATCAGTATAACGCTGTTAAAAGATTAATCCTTTCAAGACTAAATGAGTTCAAACTGACCTCGCTTTACAATACAATTTCATTAGGGTTTGCCATCGTAACAAGTACACGTATTTTCCCATACCCGCCGCGGTCGGGTTTGCGCAACTACCGGATCGCCTCCTTCGGTCGGCCGAACAACAGCATTGACCTGCGTCACTTACAGATTCTTTATTGCTGTCAACCATTTGTTGGAATAATAAAAATGTTCCTCCTCAATTAAAGAAGTGTCGTGACAACTTACACGGGTACTATGACTCGTATCGGTACTTCAGTTCGATTCGACGTGGAGCAAATAGTACGTCCAATTTCAAGTACTATATTGTTTATTTAAAATTCGAATTTGCAAAATCTGTTTTATCCGTATTTTGGGGAAATACCTACCCTACAATCCTACCAAGCCCGATAAAAATTCCATTACGTTTAGTGGTAATGTTTGAGAAATTGCATGCACACAGACGTGAAGAGAGTTTTGTGGGTTCGTGGAGTTGAACTTCAACTGTGAGAGAGCACTGAATGGAGAAAGTTAATAGTTTATTGAGCTGAGCAGTAGCAATGATAAACGAACAGTACCTGTGAGTAGCACGTGGGTGTCGATCCACGTGCACGGTGCGCGTGAGGCGTAAATTCACGCACGATGAGCACTACACTTAAACTATTTGAGCACACGAGTAGAGCACTAACAAGTTAATAGATGAGACACGAAATTGTAGAGAACTGAATGGTTGAGAAGTCCGAAAAGCACAAAGTCGTTTTCGAAAATCGCGTGTTACTGCTGTGAAAGCCGAGACATAAGTGCCGTAATGGCCGACAATGTACGACCACGCTGCGAGAAGCCGACGACGCGCATGCGTCACGAGCTGCTCTTCGATCTGGCCATCGATCCTTGATCGATGGCGTCGCGCGAGTCGTCCTTATAAACTAGTTAACCTAATCTAAAGGTAAAGTCGGGTTATCGCTAGCGCAATCCGCAACAGGTAACATTATTAAAAAATATATGAAAAATCGCGATATAACAAAAACAAAGGCCAATATAAAAAATTCATTTCGGCAGTTTTGTTGCTTATAAAAAACCGAGAATTTTTGCAATGTATACTTTGAGTCTATCTCTTTTAGTTTAGAAGATATTTAACAAAACGTAATTTTGCGCTGATTTTCAACCCCCATTTACAACCCCTAAATATGCAACTCAGCACGAAAAGAAAATACGGGTCTAATATTTTTATGATGTCTACATGTGGTATTTAAGTTCTGCGATTTCACGTTTGGAAACCTCCCTTGTAAGTGATATTGGGAATTATTTACGGATAACGTACGCTTTATCCATTATTTGAAATTTAACACTAACACGTTGAAGTTCTTGCTTTTTTCCACTTGGTAAGATGATAGTTATTGTATTCACATATTTTGTTTTATAGTTGCGAGACTTCGGCGATCGCGCGCGAAGTGCAACTCGGTTCGAGGGTTCGTAGGGGAGCGGAAATGAAGGAGATTTAATTCGACACACAGCTAATTTCAATCATAAATTTCAGTTTTTATTTGTTCATTCGTATAATTCGTAATCGTATGATTTATTATATTATACTAATGGTCTCGCAGAGGCAGCGGTTGCTCGGCTGTCTCCGGCGAAGCGTGAAGTCCTGGAAGCTGGAACAAAGAGCACAATAGATTAGTGTCAATATTATGCGTTCAAGCTTGACGGTAGCGAGCGCGAAGTCCTCGCGATCGCTATCTACTAATGTGAATTCAATTTGTGGACTGTATCAGTATGTTACTTCTGGTGTTATTTGAAATAAACTAACACCTGAATTTCTGTAATTGCTTGTACTAGTTCCGAGTCGAAGTTGATATGAGCACGCAGAGGATCGTAAATCCTCTGCGGATATTGACCGTTATCTTAGAAAATTATTTTCCTTCCCGATCAAAGCAATTCGGTTACTGCAAAGACTTGACGTCTTTGCAGTGACTCGGTGGAACCTGCGTTCTTGACGCGCGAGCCGGTCAACCGTCACGCTCGTGGCAGCGAAACAATAGATAAGCCGATTATCGCGTTATCGCGATATTCGTGTTTCTAAGTGTTTCTCGTGGTGGAAAATGGGATGTGTTCCAGCTGCTGCCACGAAGGCTCTCCTTTTAGAGTTTAGGGCGTGCGACGACTTGTAAATAAAGTGTTGTCGGCTGGCAGTGCTGCTGCGAGGATTATCTCTCGTTTAGGCAGGCTTGTGTTCAGCTCGACAGTCCGCATGTACGTGACGACTCGTCTTCGCTGCTTCCTGGAGGAAAGCGAAGACGAGTCGTGCTAGGTGGCGTGCAAGATAACTTCTTATAGAACTTACCTGTCATGCCATTGGTTCTCTCGCGTACGAATTACTGGAATTCACTGAAATGACCGAACACGCATCTCAGTAGGGCGAGTCGGATTTTAAACATTTCTTCCATAACACTAGCGCGTATTCAACGGATATTAAACATATTTTGTTTTATAGTTGCTTGAATCCGGCGATCGCGCTCGGAGTGCAACTTTCGCTGTAGAGGGTTCGTCTGAGGAAGCGGAGATGAGGGAGAATAATTTTTATTTTTACACACAGCAAATTTCAATTAGCACACGATTTTATTTTAGTCGATACAAGTATTAATATATCTAGCGTCTTCGGCGAGGCAGGTGAAGCAGCTGGCGTCAGCGAAGCGTTAAATCTGGAACAAAGAGCACAATAGATGAATGTCAATATTATGCGTTCAAGCGTAGCGACGGCGACCGCGAAGCACTCGCAATCGCTGTCTTCTAATTCTTGCGAATTGTGGACTGTATTAGTTCTGGAATTTCTGATGTTAATTTAAATAAACTAACACCTGAATTAAGTTGACTTTTCTAATTCCGAGTCGAAACTATTTAATTACGCAGAGGGTTGTAAATCCTCTGCGCGTGTTGATCTATGTAAGAAAATGATTTTCTCGCAATCAACTAGTTTCGGCTGCTGCAAAGATTTAAAGGCTTCGCAGCGACTCGGCGGAGCCTGCGTTCGAGACGCGCGAGACGGTGAGCCGTCACGCTCGTGGCCGCGAAACAATATTCATTATCGCGGTAGCGCGATAATCGTGATTCTAATTGTTTCTGTCTATTGGAAACTTAATATGATCCAAAGGCTGCCACGAAGGTATTCCAAATTAGCTTAATGGCATGCATATACTCGTGAAGCAAGTATTGTCGGCTGGCTAAATCTCGTCGAGGATTGACGCTCGAGAGGGGACTTGTGCTCAGCTCGGCTGTTGTCATGCAAGTGACGACTCGTCCTCGATGCTTTCCAAAGGAAAGCGAAGACGAGTCGTACTAGGTGGCGTTCAGTAAGAATTCTATTAGCACTTACCTATCGCTCACCTTGTGGTTCTCTCGCGGACGAATTTGCTGGAATTGACTGAAGTGACCGAACACGCAACTCAGTCGGGCGAGTCGGTTTTTCAACACTTCGCTTCACAACACTAGCGCGTACCAAACGGATATTAAACATATTTACTATCAATATCGCGTGAGATGTCTGCAATTACAGCGATGGTTCCGTTGACGAGTCCAAGTGTGATGTCAATATTTTTCCGAAGCATAATCTTCGCTCCTACTTTAATGGTTATTGTTCTTGCATGTCCCGCAGTTTTAGTGGTGTCTTCATCGTGTATGTCAATAGCTTTCAGTACCTTTGGCTTTAAATACGTCGGACAGTCAATAGTGTCTTGCGCTACTAACGAAATGCTCTCGGAAGCTATACGTTCCAACATTGCAGTGTTAAGCATATCGCACATCTTGCAAGTTGGCAGCAAGCATACTGTATCATGTGGCAATTTTTCAATGTAATCACACAGTTCATTTAACTTATCACTGCATGATGTAGATTTGAAATCAATTTTTCTAGTGTTCAGTATTTTATTATCACTGTCTGTTACAATGCCGAGTTCAATTCGTTGAAGTATTTCTCTGTAACTGTTGTTGGTATCGCCTTGCTGGTGCATGTTCATTTGAAGCTCATCATACGAAAACAAATCGCCCCATAAATTTACAACCGCTAAGGACCCTAAACGCTTTTCAGCCTTGGCCTTCTGTATCTGAATAAAGGCGGGTTCTTCGTGTACTGGTGGTAACTGTAATAGATCACCAAACGACAGCATATGCTTCTATCCGAACCAACCATCCTGATCGTTAAAAGTATTAAAAATTTCAGTCAACCGCATGTGCATATACATGAAAGTAATATTCGACACCATTGCTATTTCATCAACTATAAACAGGATAGTATTTTTTAATTCATCTCTTAGCGTTTCTAAGACAGCATCAGATAACTGTTTATATTTGGGAGTATGATCATGTTCGACTGGTAACTGGAAGAATCTGTGAATCGTTAGACCATCGGTATTGAAAGCTGCAATTCCAGTCGGTGCAATTATCGCACCGTCTTGTTTCATAGTTTCTTTTATCCAACATTTAATGGTTTTTATTAGGTAACTTTTACCCGTGCCACCTTCACCACTTACATGATGTCTTAAACACTTTGAGCCGGACTTGATAGTACAGGGTGAATCGCTCGCCATCGAAAACCTAAGAGGTGCCCTAGACTAAACGTCACGGCAATAAGTCATTCACCTACAGGCTCACAAGGGACATTACGGAACTGGTACACTCCGATTTTATTCTAATTTTGACCACATGTAGTTTTCGCAAATCTATTCGACACGTATTTTTTTTTAGCTGCCCAAATTCACTTTTAGGGGTTGAAAAAAGGGGTTGAAGTAGGGGGGTTGAAACCTATTTAGTTGAATATCTCGAAAATTAGGAGAGATAGGGGAATGGTGTAAATTGCAAAACTTCGTGGTTTTATAAGACGAATAAAACTGCGTAAATGAATTTTTTCTATACCTTACCGTTATTGTTATATCCTTATTTTTTAACAAATTTGTTATAATTTTCCTGGAAAACGTAAAGTAATTTTAATCGTGATTGGCATACTTGTTGAGAATGTGATTGCCGACAATGCAGATATAATGGAATTTTTAAATTCCGTTTTCAATAAACAATAGAGACATCGAAAAATTGACGCTAAATCGTTGTGTGGGGATTCGAGTCAAAGTGGTAGCTTGACTCATATTCTTGGTGTAACGTGTATTAAATGTTATGGGGCAATCGGGAAATTTCATAATTATTGTAACAAATGACGAAACACATGGCCATAAAAATTACGAGAAACGCAGGTCATTGTCGTCGGCCGGTCAAGACTCAAGGCAGCGCGCCATATTCCTAACCCGACCGCTACGCCCGGCGTGGACGATTAGCTTTCTTTGCTCCAAATGGATATTTTATTAGGCAACTGCATGATTGCACCCGTAAACTAATTAAAAAGTAATCTAAAAGGATATCAAGTTACATGCTCAAAAAGAAACTCCGGATCGTAAGAATCTACAGGTGGATAAATTGCTAATTGTGAGAGACAGATGAAATTAATATAATATACAAATAGGTAAATGATTGAGAAATAGATGAATGATAATAATATGCAAGGAAAAGAAGGAAACCCTCTCACCGCTATTACACTTGTACCGTCGTGAACTACGTGACAAGCGCAAAGGCGAAATAAGGCTAAAATGGAAAACAGGGTACTACTTATACTGTGACGAAAACCAAATTTACTCCACTCATTTCTCGACATTCTGGTGGACATTTTCAGGGCCAGTAATAAAATTACGACGGGAAAAACATTATAAAACCAACGTGGGGCAACGAGCATATACTCCACGGAAAAACGTGGAGTATATGGTCGTTGCAGGTAAACGCGTACTTCGTGATTTGGTAAAATAGGGAAAAACCGAATTACGAAAAGTAGCGCAGCACTAATTTTTATTGCATTGTTCAATAGGATATCTATTTGGAGCAAAGAAAGCTAATCGTCCAAGCCGGGCGCAATGGTCGGGTTAGGGATACGGCGCGCTGCCTTGAGTCTCGACCGGCCGACGACAATGACCTGCGTTTCTCGTAATTTTTATGGCCATGTGTTTCGTCATTTGTTACAATAATTATGAAATTTCCCGATTGCTCCATAACACTTAGTACACGTTACACCAAAAATATGAGTCAAGCTACCACATTGACGCGAATCCCCACACAACGATTTAGCGTCAATTTTTCGATGTCTCTATTGTTTATTGAAAACGGAATTTAAAAATTCCATTATATCTGCATTGTCGGCAATCACATTCTCAACAAGTATGCCAATCACGATTAAAATTACTTTACGTTTTCCAGGAAAATTATAACAAATTTGTTAAAAAATAAGGATATAACAATAACGGTAAGGTATAGAAAAAATTCATTTACGCAGTTTTATTCGTCTTATAAAACCACGAAGTTTTGCAATTTACACCATTCCCCTATCTCTCCTAATTTTCGAGATATTCAACTAAATAGGTTTCAACCCCCCTACTTCAACCCTTTTTTTCAACCCCTAAAAGTGAATTTGGGCAGCTAAAAAAAAATACGTGTCGAATAGATTTGCGAAAACTACATGTGGTCAAAATTAGAATAAAATCGGAGTGTACCAGTTCCGTAATGTCCCTTGTCAGCCAATGTATTGGTAAAATTTTAGACTAACCCTCGCAGCGGGCGGTAGCCGAAACCTTCACCAATACATAGGCTGATCCTGTAGGTGAACGACTTATCGCCGCGACGTTTAGTCTAGGGCACCTCTTAGGTTTTCAATGGCGAGCGATTCACCCTGTATTTGTCACAGTGTCAAATACCCTCTTCTGATCCGAATTTAACTCCGAAACTAATTCGGCCACATTCACTTTCTGCGATTTGTCTAAAACATCTCTAAATTCTTGCATCGCGTTCCCTGCTTCAAAGGCGTGGCATTCCACATCATCAGTTGAATGCTTATTCGGATCTAATTGCTGAACTTCCGCCATATTCTTTTCGATAGCCTTATTTATATCTTGTAGACATTTCACGTTGTTGTCAAGTTTCTCGTGCTAAGCAATCGCATCAGGTAACTCTGACTCCAGGCTAATAAACGTTTTTGCGTATGTCTTGTCTTCTATTTTTAAGTCGGCTAAATCTCGCCATGGTTTGAATAATAATAACAGAGAATAGAAGTACTTTTCCGGCTGTATCTTAACATTGTATTTATAATGATTAAGTAAATACGGTCGGTTTCTTCTTTTAATGTATTGTGACGAAGCGTTTTGGAATCCGCTCCGTCACCGCCAACCTCCGCGCATCCCGCTTCCATACGCCGGACCTCTTCATGCAAATCCGACAGGGTGGCAACGTCGCCCAGTCTCAAGACGAAGCGATATTTCTTAAGCATTCAGTGGTAGGTAAGCGACAATAAAGAGGTGGGGACCATTCCGGCGGGCACCCGCGCATACAACGCTTGTAAGTCGGCCGCGAACTTCCCGTAGGGTTCATTCGGCCCCTGTTTCCGTAAGTATAAAGCTTCTAGATCGCGATCCACGTTTACTATCCGGCCGTACAGGTGCAAAAAATCGCGCCGAAAATCCGCCCACTCGGTCCATCGCGGTCGCGCGGCCGTAAACCACGGCGTGACCTCCGATCCGAACACGATAAACAAACAATCCATTATTTCGCGGTCCCCGATCCTAGTTGACGCGCGATACAAATCCAATTTTTCCAGAAATTTCCGGCCATCCTCCTCTGGTGTTCCGTTAAAGGCCAGCCCCCACCGGCGGACTAAGGCCTGAGGGTCAAGCGGTCCTGAGGCCATCGGACTCGTCGGATTGGGTGTCGAGTGACGCTGGGGTTCGCCAGGGCCCCAGGTGCGTCGTGGCCGTACCCCCGCATGTCGAGGAGCGTGCAGTTGCCGATCTAGCTCGCGAGCCATACTTCTCACCGTGGAATTTAATACCGGGTCAGGCCTGGCCTTCCCCTGACCTCCCGCCTCGGGTACGTCGATCACGGTCTCAAAGGTGCCAACGGGAGTCGTTGGATCCAGTTCGGGAGCCGTCATTGTCGGAGGGGTGGCTAAATCTACCGTATGTTCCATTTCGGGGTCGGCCGGTGCCCCCGGGACCCTAATGTACCGGCCCGCTTCAACCGGGTTTACAGGTGTTGCGCGAATCGGTGCGGTGAAATGTGCGCGAATGGTTTTCCCTCAAGCCAGTTCACTCGCAAAGGAGGTTGATTGGAAAAGAAGAGATGTTCACTTTGAATAACTGGTAAAAGCTGGTTATATTGCAATATACATATTGTAATGAATTTGCTCAAACTAATACAACGTTTCAATTTGGAGTCCGAAATCGAAGTAGTCAGTATTTTTGCGGGCCCAGCGCTCTGGGCTTCAAGTCTCCCACTCCTGTTGTCCTTGAGCGTGGGGTGGTCCTCCACCACGCGTTCAGCCTCGGGGTGGTGAGCCAATGGGGTGGCCGCTGGTCCGATGTCTCCAGGTTGGTGCGGTGTCTTCCGGTGACGCGCGCATCTTCGCAATCTCGCCCGCCTAAACTGCTCTAACGTTGGGGAGGGGGTACGCGAAGGCCCAAGCAGGCCCATGTGGTCTGCAGCCCTCCGGTAAAAGCAATCAACTATTTTATGGTTTAGTGGCATTGTTACCATTCTCTAAGTTTTCTCGGAAAGGTTGCAGGGTAATCTGTTTAATTTAACTTTAAGTTATTGGCTTTTACCGTAATGCTGCTTGGACCCTATGGTATACTTTTCTTAGCCTTTACAATATAAGGGTACGCGATTGTCCTAAACTTCTCTAAGTCACGTACAAGCAATTTACGAAAAGTTAATCCGGTCCTATTCATCGTTAGTAACAAAACCTTGTTTTTGAGAGTCTTATTTCGCGATACCTACGCGTATTTTCCGAATTGCACCTATTGTATTTGATTTCCGCGCGTTATTAAGCTGGTCTTATTCCGCGGCTCGCGAACGCGACGCGTGAAGTTATCAGCGAGTATGAATATGGAATAAAAATTAAGTTGTGCATCTAGAGGTTGCATAATCCGTGAGCGAACGTTCCGATTCCGCAACACAGGTCTACCGGTCGCGTCTCTCCCTGCATTACCGACCGCGGCCGCCTCGCGCGTCGCTACCTCGTCATCAGCCACCGCCAGATCCGCTAGTAATACCATCAACCTTCTACATTTCTCCCCGAACCAGCACCCCTCCGGCAAGCCCTGTGATGTCAGCACCGATTCCAGCCAGTCCGGCGTGATTGTTGAGTTTCCGGGACCTTTGCCTCCGCGCGCGCGGTCCGCCATAGCTTACCACCAATCTAACCCGCTTACGCGACGTAAACACGCGGCCTAGCTCACGCGATCTCTATTTACGCTTCTTTTCGTTCGCAGGTTCGAATTACCCTTTGTTCCCGAGCGGTTAACGCGCGGCGTAATTACTCTATAGAGCCTAATCTTAATCCGACTTGATCAACTAAAATCTACCGATTTCTCGAACTTTCCTTCTCGCTCCTGGATTTCCGTTCAATTTACCCGATTCAATTCGCCAATTTATTAATTAAATAATTCTCTGTTCAACGGAATAATTCTCTGGTAAATTAACTAAGTCGTCCCGCTGCGTTCACCCTCGGGCCCCACGTTGGGCGCCAAATTTGCGACGACGATCCGCTCGCGCCGCCGGCCGTACCCGCCCACGCGGCCGGAATCGTTCGCAAAGAGATTCTTGGTCGCCCCTCGGGTTGTTCCCCGCGACTCGCCTACCTGGGAATTGGGCGCCAAGCCCCCGAAAGGACCAAATTTATAGTTAGGAACCCGAGACAGGATGCTGGAATCAATCCCGGAAAGAAACCAGGCTCAAATCACCCGACGCGACTTGCTCAGGTCTTCATCGTTCGGGTCCGTGCTCAGCCCGAGAGAGAACGCAGTCTGGCTCGGCCGTCGCCGTACGGGGAAAACGGCCGAGTATCGTATAATCCCCTGAAAATTAAGCATGCAAAGAAACACAAGGAAATCCCGCTGAAATGAGCGAATCCACAAAGAAAGTACGAGCTAGAGTATTTATTATAATCCTAGAAAGGAGTTACGACGTTCCACAACATGGCCGTCGATGCCCGTCGCCAATTTCCGCTCGAGTACAACTCTAGGTTCGAATTTTACTCCTCGGCCAATCACCGGGCCGCTCGCCGCTATGCTACTCTCGCTACCGGCCTATCACCGCCACTATGCGTTCTATCGCGGCCGCGTGCTCTTAACGAAGACTTGACTTGTACCGGGAGAATCTACGCGTCGTTCAGGCCAGGATTCCGTCGTGGTCATTCACCTGCTTATGGCCTGTACCCGATGAGGCCTTCGTGGGAAGGGGCCCCCCCTCGAAGCCGTCGCTCTAAACTTGCGACTTTGTTTCCCCGGTCTTTGCCCCGCAGGACTCTAGCTCCCTTCGACCACGACGCAATCCTTCCCAGCACTCTTCCGAACCGTCCCGAGATCCCACAGAAGACCGCACACACACACCGAAGATTCGCAAAAAGGAAAGATGTGCCACTTACCGTCACCGCCCGCCTGCTAACCTGCAACCTCCTGTCCTGGACTCCGTCACCCTTAATGTGCACCAGTCACCTCGCACGCCGGAAATCAAGTGAGGCAGGTTAACACGCGGTCGGCGACGCGGGCTCGTGCCGCCAATTACGCCGCCTAGAATTGGGAGGGTTGCGCTAGTTAAGTCCCCCGGCGGCCGACAGGTGGCGGGCCATGTCCCAAATTGGCATCGATCCTGCGGCCTAGATCCTCGTTGTCTCCGTTCTGCTATCTCCGGTGGCCGCTCTGCTCCCCCCGTGTTCTCAGCTGATCAGTGGCTGTCGTTGGTCGGGACGTCGGCCGGGTGATCAGTCCGGCCGGCATCGCCGAACTTTCCTGGGACTCATAAATGTAAACGAGGGGGTTAGTATTAGCGTAGTTGTCGGTGTGTGCTTGGCCCTTCGGAACGCGGATCCCCCCGGCTCGACGTGCGATGTGCTCTTTGCCGCGCGGAGGATGGCGGTGACGGGGCGGATCCTAAGACGCTTCGTCACAGCACGCAGTAAGAATTACGGGATTGCAATCATGAATATTTTTCTCTTCCTCTTTACGAGGAAGATCGTATAAGCGACTCTTAGCCTTTAATTGTTTTCTACCAGCTATTGCAGATACGAAATCTTTCAAGATTAGAGTATCTGTAATTTGACGGGAAAATCGAAATCGGCAAATACGTGTAACGCGCTTTTTCACTTTCTTAGTTCGCAAACAATAGCTATTGTGGACATGACGCTGATGCATGTCGACTCTGCGGTACAACGATGGCGATACATTTTTATCTGGTAATCTACATGTGATGTATTTCAAAATGAACGCAGCAATTTCCTCATTAGGCGATTCGCCAATTACCGGTGCATCCTTTATCCATATCAACAGATGAAAGTGTTGGGTGCCTCTACTTTGATATTCGCGTCTCCAGAAATAATGTGTTACTTCACCGGTCGGATGATTAGTGGAACAAATAAAATCGAGCATAGCATGAAACTTCTCGAAGGTATTCAATCATATCGGACCATAACCATTCACTTGGGCTTAGAGTTAAGAACCAGGTAGCTGGTCCGTAATGATAAATCATGCAGCGCAGGTCAGATCGCGGTCTTCGCCAGAACTGTTCTGTATTACGCGGTCTAGAGAAAATTGTATTTATATTTCCTTCTAGTTGTTCTTTCGACATAGCTTCCATGAAACTTTTCGCTGTGTATCGCTCTCTAGGATTTGTCATGTTCAATTTGTGATAAATACCGCTATTCAATTGTCTTATGTTGGCATTATTCAACAAGTAAAAAATGTACTGTATATTCAACCGAAATTGCGGATTGTTTTATAGTTGCGATACTTTGGCGATCGCGCACGAAGTGCAACTCGGTTCGAGGGTTCGTATGGGAGCGGAAATGAAGGGAGAGTAATTTTTGGAGACGACACACAGTTAAATTTCGATTATGAAATATTACATTTTATTTTCTCGTACAAGATGTTAAGTGTCCTATGTACCGAGAAGTGCCGTGATCGTCGATGACTGTGGTTGTTGCTGTCGTCGGCGAGGCGTGAAATCCTGTAAGGTAGAATAAAGAGCACAATAGATTAGTGACAATATTGTGAGCGTTCAAGCTTGACGATAGCGAGCGCGAAGTCCTCGCGATCGCTATCTTCTAATTCAATTCAATTCGTGGACTGTATAGTTTGGAATTTCGGATGTTAATTTCACATAAATTAACACCTTGATCTATTTGAATTTTTGTTCTAATCCCGAGTCGAAGTTAACGTAAGCGCGTAGAGAGTTGTAAATTCTCTACCACTTTTGATCCGTGGATGAGAAGAGAATCTATTTGGATCAAGTTAATTTCGACTACTGCATTGAGGTAAAGTCTCTGCAGTGACTCGGCGGGGCCTGCGTTCGTGACGCGCGAGACGGTAAGCCGTCACGCTCGTGGCCGCGAAACACTAGACAAGCCGATTATCGCTCTACCGCGATAATCGAGAGTATAATTATTTTTTTTGGCTGGAAATTTGAGAAATATCCAGAGGCTGCCAGGAAGGTGTTCCCGTTAGGTCTATCATGCAATTCACTTGAGAATCAAGTGTAGTCGGCTGGCAAGGTCGCGTCGAGGATTAGCTTCTCGTTTGGCAGACTTGCTTTCAGCTCGGCTTTTCGCATGTAAGTGACGACTCGTCTTCGCTGCTTCCTGGAGGAAAGCGAAGACGAGTCGCACTAGGTGGCGTGCAAGATAACTTATTATAGAACTTACCTGTCATGCCTTTGGTTCTCTCGCGTACGAATTACTGGAATTAACTGAAATGACCGAACACGCATCTCAGTCGGGCGAGCCGGTTTTCCTCATTTCTTTGTCACAGCACTAACGCGTATTAACGGATATTAAACACGGATGCTTTGACATTAACCGCAATTTAATCAACTCACTGTCTGCAAGATGAACTGGTCTAGTTTCATGTTGGCCATTTTTGCCAAACGGAAATAGGTCAGGAAAACATAAAAGGTCTAAAATTTTCTCCCTGTTGTCCAATGGTTCACCTTGAACTTTTAACATTTAACACAATGATGTAGAGTCCATGTTCATTCTTTTTTCGTACAAATGATGAATAGTAAATTGGTCATAATATGATTCTGCACCTTTAATTTGCGTTAACATTGCAGCGCTTTCGCCACTGTTATCCAACTGATATTCAGTTTCATTTAAATTATCTGATAACAACTCTCGAGCTGATTTTGGCAAGCGGATTTTAGCATAAAAAGGATTGTGTTCTCTCAACCACTTTAATGTCTTGTATACTTCTTCAATATTTACTACATTTTTCCATATAACTTTATTTTTTGTCGGCACACCACGTACTAATATGTATAATTCGTGATTAGTGTTAATTGCGTCCATTTCTCCACTTTGTTTATAGTTTCTTCGAGAGGTAACGGCAAATGAAAAATTCTACGTTTAACTGTTTTCTGGCAATGTGAATGTGGTATATTTTTCTTGGATACTGTTCCCATAGTTTGCACAATTTGAAAAGCTTTTGCTCGTTGTATTAATATTGTTTCGTATTGATTTAACGTATTCATTGAGTTCAAGGCTTTGTCTACATATAAATTATTTAATATACATGTCGGTGGTAAAGAGTCCTTGCGAAAGTACGACGAGCAGTATTTGCACACGTAACAATCATCGAAATCACTTTTTCTATAGTCGATTAGTTCTTTCCATTGCATTCCCGAGAGCTCCGTTCTGAGCCTGGTTAGTTGAACAATATTCTTTTTAAGACTAAGTTTTTCACATGACAAGCATGTGAATCGTGGTGTATCCGTACTGCGTTTAGCTAATGCATGAAATGCCTTTTTGAATTTCTGCATAATGTCAGTCTCATCTAAACTGATGACATGTTTATCGTTTAAACTGGCGGGCATAACAGATTTATTGCGCGCTTTCTCTAGAAATTTATTCAAATCTTTTTTATTACCCGAATTTAAAGCTTTCCGCAACGTTAGTATTTGTTCGTAGCAATTCTTCAAACGATATGTTAACCTTTTTATATTTCTTATTTGTGGATAATGTGGGGATAATACTTGTACTGCCAACAGATTAGATTTACACACTTCATGATCGATATAACATGACTGTCATGACCTAATCGATAAGAATTTTTTACTGTACATGTTTCTATCAATTTAAAAACCTTTCTAACCGCCAAAACTTTTCTGCAGTTGGCAATTAGTGATAGGAATTTTTCCCATCTCTCAATTAGTGTCATTTCGTTTCCCTTACACATTGAACCGTATTGGCAGGATATTTTTTTCTTAAAATCTTTACTTATTGGAAAGATATTTTCAACTTGGCCGGTTTCAGTGATCACCAGTGGTTCGTTAAACTCAATATATCTATAACTAGTTTCATAGAAGTATGCTTCTGACGAAGGTGTATGTCTGCATGGTCCACAGAGAGCTTTCACATAGGCATTGCCATCGGAAGAACATTTCTTTGCTTTGCTTAAATAAATCGTAGCTTTCTTCTTCAATAATGAAAACGTGCTCTTCAAATTACGCGCATAACTTTGCCTAACATGAATGCACCATGTTTTATAAACGTTAATCTCCGCAGGACTCGAGCCTCTGCGGGAAACGGCCGGTTGAATGGGATAGGCGGATTGATAGGGTGAATAAATTACTCAACAGGGAATTCCCCGAAATTAAATAATTATTTGAGAATTCAAGTCAATCCAACACCTAGTATATAGAATAAGTAGGAAGAAGAAGATGTAAATAGAGGCGGCGGCTGCTCCCAAAGAAACTCGGCTCGCCACGGATTATCGGCGGTCTCGGTATCTGTAACAAAAAGTGGAGCGGTTTTTATAAGTAGAGTTTGTCGCGCGCCGAGTTCGCTCGACGACGGGACGTAAACACTCTCGCTCGCACTCGTCTATCACGTATCCGCACTGGTAATATTCACGTTATCTTCTTTCTTCTTTTGTGGTTGAATTGCTGACTCCTTGTGCACCGAATTTATGCAGCTCCGAGAGGATTCTCTCCTGCTTCGAGCTGTGCGGTGCGTTCGGTAGTGGCTGCAGTAGTTTCTTAGATTCGGTCGAAATTATAATTTCGATTTCCGAATCTAAGCCAATTCGCCGCGATGTCAACAAGCGTTAATCCGCTAGTGACAACAATGCTCGGCGATGAATTTCGAGCTCACAACAGCCTCAGGTCGTTGCTCCGACCACGGAATCAGCTGTTTTCTAACAGATCGAAACTCTTACCTGAATACTGCAATTGTGGACTGTATGTTCGTTTTTTGGCGGAGTACTCTTGTACGCAATCTTCGTATCTCCACCTGAGGCTGTGGTCCGATCCGATCAATTTCCAAATAATCTCCGTCGCTTCTGGCTTGGACTGCGAAAGTGAGACTTTTGCAGTGGAGCTTCACCGGTTGGAAACGCCGTGGATTCCTCCTGCTCGCGCACGGGTCGAACTGCTGCAACAGCACTGGGTTCGGTGGCCCGCGATGTTCGGCTGGTCGTTTCTCGTCGATGCAAGCTTCAGCTCGCGCACGGGTCGAGCGTTTATAGTGAAAACCAGCTCGTTGGTCCGTGATGTTCGGCTATTGCCAGAAGTGAGGCTTATGCTTACGCGGAAGGCTGCGTATTTCTTCCGCGTTGCGAAGTCGGCTTACTGCACTCTTCCGCACGACGACGTTTGGAGCGATCGGTCTTCTTTGTCCAATTCCTCGATTAACTCAACAAGTCTCCGGTGATTCTAGCGAACGTCTTGCTACGTCAAGCGTCCAAAATCAAGTGTCCGGTTTTCGGAGCTCTTGCACCTCCGAAACCGCGGATTTTTGGGGGAAATCCCCACTCCTCTTCGTCTCGGGCAATGACTTTCCTCGCGAATCCTTTATCTTCCTCTTCCCGAATCTTCTATCCGGGGTTACCGCGTTCATCGCCCGAGGCCAAACGTTGACCCTTCGCGAACGTTCGGGACGTTACCGATCGCGCGAGTTTGTGCCTCGTGTTTGGCAGTTTTTTTCCGCGAGTTTGCCTTCGGTTTTTCTACTATCGCGGCTACAAAGGTTCGAACCTTTTTGCATCGCGACTTAACCGAACCGATTTCCGACAATAGAATAGGAGAATTTAACAACGCGCGATTAATTTGACGGGTTGTTTTATCGCGGCTACGAGCATTCCTCCATGCACGCTAGTTGACCCGTTTTAATCCGCGGAACCTCTCTATTCGATCGCTTGACTATTGAATATTAAACACACCATTTAACTATATTTTCCGCTTCCCTTCGTTTGTTAATCATTCCTCTGCCCTTCATACTTCTTAAAAGAACTCTAACGTACACTTCCATTAACTGTAAATCCCTAGTTGGCTTAACATTAAACCAAAATCTACCGTTATTCTTTTTAATATTGCGTGCTTAGGTTTCAAATTGCGATTATTACTTCCATCGGCCTTTTTCCTCCACGGTCTGTCAAGTTTGACAATGTCATTGTACAGCTTTAACGCATTAGCAGTTTCAAATTTTGTACGTTTCATAGAACGGTGTGTTTTCAAAATTGTTTCATAAGCTTCTCGTTTTAATGCTAATGTTTTTGTTGCGCGTAAGTTCATATGTCTTTTCTTGACAAGCCGATCTTCGATGTCAGCGTTACTAGCTTTACGTTTTATCGCCCTTACTTTTACATCAAGTTTAATTGTTTCAGTGACACGTTTCATACATCATAATTGTTTTAAAACTGCAGAAGCGATTTTCGCAAATTTTCTGTTCAACTTACGGCTTTCGGCATAACGTAATCGCCGCTTAAGATTTATCCGTGTCTTTGCCTGCATCCAATAACTTTGGTTATTTAATTTCTTTATAGAAGTAGATGTACCGTCAGCTTCGTTATTGCATACATTATCACAGCTTGGATTAGGACCAATGACTTTTACACTTAAACTGTTCAGATTGTTGTTTTTCCCAACATCATTTATGTCTTTTACAGACAATTTGTTTTCCTTTTCATTGTTGACATTAATGTCTTTACAGACAACGTTAGTGTCTTTTGCAGACAAATTAATTGAATTTTCACTTGTATTATTAACATTAGTGTCTTTGCAGACAAATCAATTGAATTCTTATTTGTATTATCTAGTGTGTCGCTGACAGACAAATCAATCGCATTTTTGTTTTTGTTACACGTGGTGTCTTTGCAGACAATGATAGTGTCTTTTTCCGACAAATTAATTGAATTCTTATTTGTATTATTAACATTAGTGTCTTTTGTAGACAAATTAATTGAACTCTTACTTGTAATATCTACTGTGTCTCTTACAGACAAATCGGTCGTCTTTTCATTTCTATTCTTTGTTTTCTGACTTTCGCCGGATCTACTATTATAGAGTGCTTTTTGCCGTTGTACATATGAAGCTCGTCTTCGAACTTCTACTAAGCCTAATGACGGAATTTATGTGGGTTTGCCAAAGATTGGATCCTGGGGAAAATGCTCTATTGTATTTTTTTGAAACATGTTGATTAAATGCTCTCTCATCATAGAATGCTTGTATCGAATTTTCTCGAGTTTTAGACCAAAGAACAGTGAAACAGCGAAAGCTATTGCGTAAACACTGCAATCATTCCCATTTGGTTGTTGCTCTACACGTGGGAACTGTAGTGCTTTTCATTGATAATAAGAAGCGGAAATAGTTGTTTGAGGTATACCTCATGCTGATGATGCAATCTTTTACTATTCAATGAATCATAAATATACAGGGTGTCCCAGCAAGAATGTCGAATGGAAATATCTCCGTCAATTGTGAAGATACGCGAAATCCGCAGAGGGCAAAGTTGCATGGTTCGAAGGGGCTCGTTGAATGGCGGTATGGGGGTGTTTTTACAATAGGGTGGTTTTCAGTTATTAATGTTAACTTAATATTTCTCACCTGATCGACCTACTTTTTTTCGATGTTCTGAATGCTGGGATCAAGGCGAATTCAACGACCTATGACAAAAGGCCTTTGGGGGTAGTTCACCCCCCGGGGCTTGTAAATTTTCTCCTTTAAATATCTCTTAAGGGGTTAGGTCCAGTTGTAAGGAAAAAAAAGAACGCTTTTTTGCAAATTTTTTCTGAAGACGGGTTTTATTATTTATAAATAAATCTTTTTGTACATTAAAGATAGATATTTCAAGAAGTTACAAAAAAATTTTTCATGTTAAAATGTCCATAATATTACGAGATATAGTCAATTTGCTGAGACACCAAAAAAAAAGACGTTTTGCGGTGATCACGATTGCAGCAGTCTGGATCATCTGAAACCAAAAAAACGAACGGGTATCTTTAGTAAATGAGTTAATGCTCCGGATGGACGAAGGATTTGTTCATATTTTGATTTGTCGCAAAATGGCGGACGTTTAAAGTCAAAATTTTTTTTTGTACCCAAATTTTCATCACTTTTTCGGCTATAAAAAAAAAATTTTCATCGTACAAAAAAATCCTTCGTCCATCCGGAGGACAATTATATTTAAAATAAGTCGTTAAAATTTCAAGAGGATCAATGCAGCCGTTTTCGAGTTACAGTGATCACCGACTTCGAAAACGTGGTTTCGAGAAAAACGCGTTTAAAGTTTTGAGTATGTAAACTACATGCAGATAAAATTTTTTTTTATATACCTATACAGTATCATCTATTCCAGGACCATAGAGTGTGCCTTCCTTTTGCTTGTCAGCTGCCCCAGCAGCGAATTTCTTCCGTCGCAGAGACGGAAACGGTGGCAAGTCCATCAATGCACAAAATTTTGTTGCTCCTAGATAACCAATACCTAATACTCGCATTGCTAATATAAATCAACGATTTATACTATAAGAGTGACCAATATATTCACATGATGGTATATATTGAGGCGCACAACTCTTACACGTCACAGAAATTTTAAATCCTAGGCCACGTTCGTTGACGATGCCAAAAGCCACTGCTCCGGTGCATTTCGCACACTTAACAAGACTCGAAATCACTGAAAAAACAGTGAAAAAATTCAAAATTCTAAATTCAATCGAACTGTCTTTAGGCACATGGTATTCTTCTTGGTCCTTGAGTTTTTTTGCTGACGCACTCATTCCATCGTCTGAAGCCTCTGCAGCTTTGGGATTAAACGACTGCTTCCTTTTTATACTTCTTGCCTTATAAACGTGGTCACTTTTTCTTAACTCTCTCGACACTTTTTTATCCATTTTAACCTCAAAATATCGAAGCTATTTTAAAATACAGATGCGCCCGGACCAAGCAATGCGACGTGCGTTCAGCTCAAAGTATCACGTTCAACTGCTGTGTAAGCAGCTGCTAGCTGAAAATGTACGTTAAAATCTTTCAAAATTATACAATAGAGATGTATTGCGACGTAGTACAATATATGCTATGCTATGTATATGCCAGCCAGGTAAGAAAAAGACAAAAGAGAAAAGGTAAGGATCGAGCGTACAGATGCCGCTACCTATCTGTTTTTGAGCACTCGAGGTAGGTGTGTTCTAAGTTGTATATCTCGGCGAATAATAGTCCGATTCATCTAAAACTTTCAGGGAATACTTTTGAAATATTATACTTTTAGAAAATGTAATAAAAAAAAATCGATCTTTTGAAAATCATGAGTGGACCTAACCCCTTAAACAATTATATTTAGAGGAACAAGGTTCCAGGCCGTGTTCGGCCTGGACGCTCGGTCGTAGAACCCATCGCTTCTGGCCAACAGGTAGGCAGAGGTCCACCCACATCTCGCCAGTGGAGATTATGTTCCAGAGGATGGTTGGGTCGACCTCGTATTTTGCTAATAGATCCTGGCAAAAGTCCAAGCGGCGGTTGGCAATGCAAGGTGTTATAACTAAGGGGGCCTCAAGGTGGACACCGTAGCGTGACGATCCAATGCGGAGGAGGCCGCGGTGGACTGCAGAAGGGGATACGGCAGGGATCCCCGCTATCTCCCGAACAGAGGCGTTAGGGTTCGCACGGAGAGCAGCGGCGAGGGCTGCCTCGTCCACACCGGGAGGGCGACCGCGCAGACGCGATCGTTTAGGTCGAATAACCCGGAGTTGAACCGTCCCCACCAGTGCGAGACGGTGCAGCGATGAATCCCGCCGGCATAATAGGTGCAGCTGATTTCCTTGGCCTCGGACTGAGTACACCCGGTAACGTACAAGTGCATCAGCACGTGTCTGATGTGCTCGCGGCTGGCGACGATAGGCTCGCTGTCAGGGTCAACCACAGCCTCTGTGTCCAGTTCCATGTCGGACATCCTAGATGATTGGAGGCTGCGAACAAATGATTAGGATCGATTAAAGTAGATAGGTATTGAGAAGAACGGAAGAGTGGAGATAGATAAGGCTAGGTGGACACACACCAGCGCGAGAAGGGTACAACATACGAAGGGAGAGGGTGACTTATATGGGGGAACCACTGCGGCAGCGCGTGGGCAAAAGGATAAGGGAAGGACAGAAACCCCCTCATGAAAGGGTTGACGGCCGAGGGCATAAAGTAAAGCGAAGGAGAATATAGCAGCAGGAAGGGGAATCGAGAGATGATAGGAGAATGAAAATTACTTACCGATGGATTAAACCAGAAGAAGGGGTGGTAGGCGGCAGAATGTAAGTTAGATGGAGGCGAAGTATGATGTCGACAACTAGTACAGAAGACCTGTAAAAGTAATAAATAAATAAATAAATAATAAATAAATAAATAATAAATAAATAAATAAATTACATTACATTGAACTCCACGATGCTGCGCCTGGTCGGGAAATAAGCTCACACTGAGGGCAATGGACTCGCAGAGATTAGAAGATTTTAGTCTAACGTCGGGCGATGCAGTAAGCTATACGCAAACAAGTCAAATCAAACCAAAAGACAAAGGGCAATGGGGAGAAGCGTGAGAAGAATGCGAGATAAGGACTAAAACACTCACCGCGAATTCCCAAGGGAAGCAGAAGCAGTAGAAAGTTGAGACTAAAGTTGTTTTATAGACAAGGCGCCGGAAAAAGGGGGAAAAGGTAGAGAACACCTGGTGCAAAGCAGAATCAAGGGATTCGGGGCAAACACACATACACGCCCGCACGAAGAGTCGTGCAGACAAAACACAACGCGGGGCGATACCCCTTCTATGCAGCCGAAAGAATAGAACACAAAAGCGTCGCATATGAGGATGTGAGTACAGAGCGGGTGGAACGCAAAATTCCGGAACACGGTATGGTCAAAGAAGTATACTTACCAATGAAATGACCCTGAAGAAAGTGATAGGCGATGAGATGGGAACAAAATCCAGGCGATGAGATGGGAACAAAATCCAGGCAATGTATAGCAACAAAAGACGGAAATAAAATAGACCTGCAGAGAAAGGAGTCAGCCAGACAGTGCTGATATGTGGCTTAAGAGAGGAGTAGATACTTACCAAGACGAACAAAACAAGAATTTGTATATAAGCTATAGATAGGGCGCGTAGTTAAATAGGATATAGCTAGCGTATAGCAGCGACAACGTGACAAAGGAGGCCTGCAAAAGAAAGGGAACTATATAAAAATAAGGTAAGTGCCAGGCGACGCAGCACGCTGCACGCAGGTATGACGATCGCGGGGAAGAAGACGGAAAGGAGAAAAGGAAGGGAAAGAAAGGGAAAATAACACCAGAATACTTACCAGAAACACCCGAGAAACACAGGAGAAAAGAAGAAAGGGCAGAGAAATGATAGCGCACCTATGAGATACCGGGTAGGAAAGCCGACGCCAGGAGAGCACCTGAAACAGAAGAAACGATAAATGATAACAGTAAACGTACATGGCGCGCATGCAAGAGATGCACGGACAAAGGGTAACCTGGAGCGGGCAGAGCCCCTCACTTACGCAGAATATACAGTAGCAAACAAAAGAAGCAAATAGGTTGGAGTCCGGAAAGACGGGCACTCCCCTACGAAGGGAGAAGAGAAAACTTGTCCCCACCGGAAAGAGCCACCGATCGCCAACGAAAGGGCAAGGAAAATATACCGGAGCGGTGAAAATCAGGGGACTTGGAAGCGAAATACCGCGGAAGTAGTCCGCGAGCACCCCGCTGACTGCGAATCCGGACCCCGCGCAAGTAAGTGGACAAGAAACGGAAAAGATGGAAGTCGGAAGGGACAAGGTCGGCGGAATACGGGGGATGCGGCAGCTCCCTCCAACCGGAACGTCGCAGGAAGCGGTAGACCTCTGGAGTCCGGTGAGGCCGGCCTCCATCATGAAGGAAATGAGGGCGTTTAACCTTTTAGATGCGGCAGGATTTTGCGCGTGGCTATTTCTCTGGACGGCAGTGTATGACGTGAACGATGTAAAAACGATACAACACTGCAAAGTGGGA
This sequence comes from Trypoxylon attenuatum, assembly GCA_963989405.1. Classification (NCBI taxonomy): domain Eukaryota; kingdom Metazoa; phylum Arthropoda; class Insecta; order Hymenoptera; family Crabronidae; genus Trypoxylon; species Trypoxylon attenuatum. The sequence goes on from OZ022490.1 coordinate 21,779,088, forward strand.
CGGGCAATGCCGTTCTGTGCACGAGTAGATTCAAATGAAGTAATTGATAATCCACTACAGCAGCGCGGCGTTCAAAGATGACATCCGCGAAAGCCGCTATAGTGATTCCTCGTTCAGAGAGATGACATACGCGAAAGCCACTATAGTGGCTGCTCGTACCTAAAAGGTTAATATGGATGGGAAGAGGATGGGAGGAGAGAGCTAGGTCCCTGCGAGTCAGCTTGCGACGAACGGTGGCTAGAAGGGAAAGATACACCTGGGAGTCAAGAGACTTACCTTCCTCCAAAACTTCAAAATGGATAACGCCAACGGAACACCATCACACCGAGAGGAGAAGGCGTACACAATGTGGAGAAGAACTGGATGTATAAGGAACCTCTGAGGGAGACTGGCCGGGTAAAACCTACTGGGCCGCACGAAGAACCGGGCGATATACAGGGTGAGTCAGTGATGGGTGCAATAAATCAAATCACGTATTCTGGGGGTCAATAGAAGCCTACAAGTCCGGGAACAATAAGTTGAAATCTCAACCCTTTCCGAGATAGAGGGGGTTAAAATTTCAAGTTTTAAAAAATCATATCTTCCGATGGGATAATGCTAGCGTTACGGGTCTTTTTCTAGAATGTGTGGGAGGGCCGGAGCTATGTGAAAAAAATACAAACCATGTAAAAATTATTATTAAGTCGCATTATTATTAATTTTCTTGCAGTTTCTCGATGAAGCAGCAACATTTTCAGGTACGAAAAAAATCACAGTCATTCTGTGATGCACCCAAGAAAATATTGAGAATCTCTAGCGAAAAACATTTTATAATTTATCCTGGCCACATTTATTAAAATTGTAAACTTTTTATAACGCGATATTTTCTTGGGTACATCACAGAATGACTGTGATTTTCTTCGTACCTGAAAATGTTGCCGCTTCATCGAGAAACTGCAAGAAAATCAATAATAATGCGACTTAATAATAATTTTTACATGGTTTCTATTTCTTTCCACATAGTTCCGCCCCCCCCACACACACATTCTAGAAAAAGACCCGTAACGCTAGCATTATCCCGTCGGAAGATATGATTTTTTAAAACTTGAAATTTCAACCCCCTCTATCTCGGAAAGGGTTGAGATTTCAACTTATTGTTCCCGGACTTTTAGGCTTCCATTGACCCCCAGAATACGTGATTTGATTTATTGCACCCATCACTGACTCACCCTGTATAAGCCAAGCCTCGTCGCACGTCACAAGCTGGTCTAAGAGGAGAGGATCCTGAGAGTGTAGCCGCAACAGGGATAAACACCGATCCAGACGGAGGAGGCGGCGGCGAGAACTTAGGGAATCGCGGGCGACCAAGGGACGGGTGCGCCTACGAGCGCCGCAAGCACGTAATCGGCGATGCGCAGAGGACGTGGAGCGGCCCAGGCAAAGAGCCATCTCGGAAATAGAAGCTGCAGGTGCGGATAGAAGGACTGCACGCAGGGCCGAAGAGGTAAGGGAAGCAGGGCGACCGGATCGCACACCATCTTCCAATGAGCGATCACCGCGGCGAAATCTTGCATACCAACGATGGCACGTGCGAGAGGAGATGCAGGAGTGGTAGAGCAGAGAGAGCTGGGGAAAACCGGTGGCGGAAGAAAGACCAGCATCATATTGGTAAAGCAAACAATGACGCAGGTGCAACGGAGGCAAACGACCAACCGAAGCCATAGCTGTGCAGATAGGCGAAGAAAGAATTACCAGATTGCAGGTAGCAGAATGGAGGTATGTACTTACCGGTGAGAGTTGAGCAGGATAAGCTGCGACAGCAGGCGCTGCAGAAGAAATAGCTTCGACGAATAGATCCGTAGATAGCACTCGTGGTCCGCTCAAAAGAAATACACGAATGATTAAGGACAAATAGAGAACGTATTACAATAGGGAAACCGCGGCGCAATAGCACGTAGTAAGAGCCAAAGGACACATAGGTGTAACTAACTGAAGAGGGGTACTCCTTGTAATAATGACAATACAGGATCGTAACGGTAGCAGGTGGTGGGTATGGTGTCGCGATACACGGTACGCGAAGCGGGCTATGTGCGATGCGGGAACCGACTGGATGAACAATGCAACGTCCCGGAGGTAACAGATGGGCGGGAGCTGATCGTAACTACAGGATAGATAGGACCGGCAACACCGCACCAAAGAACAAAGTAATAGATGGGAATGTACATAAACACAAGGCATACACAAAAACACTCGATCATGGCATAAGTCGCGTGAAGTAGCTTACGCAATTCTCGGAAACCCGAACAAAGCAAATAGCTTAATCTAGGGAAGCTAGGTATGGCGAGCAATCGCGCGTACATAAGTATGAGGGGAGCATCACCAGGGGCAGCGGGAATAGGACAGAACGACGGAACAAATAGGCAATCCGGAGAACTGTGGGAACAGTGAAGGCGCAGGGAGGCGGGTCGGGCCCGGATCAGGCCGGGTCAGGCCACCCGCCGGGCGGCGGTACCCGAGAGACGGGATGCTGGATGCTCAAATATCCAATGTCCTCTCCGCCTGGCGGAAAGGGGACGACGGCCGGCACGACGCAGGGACGGAGGGGGAGGGCGAATTAGCCCTCCTTCGGCGTACCCAGCGGGTGGTGTGCGCAGGCTGCTCCCGGGGGGGGAGGAAGGGAGAGGACGCGAACGACGGAACCATTGAAGGACGGACACGCGGCTAAATATGGATAGATCTACGAAAGTATGAGGCAAAGGCTACGAGGCACTACGTACGGGCGTAAGATCGCGCAAATCAATTTGGTCGCAAGCGAGCATGTGCGGACACCTAGCGGCTGTAGAGGGTAATCCAAACGAGGGCCGCGCTACGTAGGAATTGGAAGGGACAATGCCGGAATCAAATAGAGACGCGGCGAGGCGAAACGGACATGAGTAACGGGAACGCCCAAGGGGGCACGCGATGAGCAGACGACGCCGGCCGCCTTTTGGGACGGCCCGCGCACGTGGCACGCGACACGCGAGACCCGCCGGAGCGACAAAGTGTCGATCGGCCGAACTCGAGGGAACTCGGGAGAGGTCGGAAGAGCACAGGAACAGTGGCGCGACCTACCTGGAGCCGGATTTAATCAGGGACGGGGATGGAAATTCTTCGAATGACGTCACAGGTGCTCGGCGTAGAAATCCGAGAGGATTTTTCCTAGTGCTGGCGTGGCGAGGAAAGGTGGTGGGATACGACGAGGAGGGGGAAGAAAGTGGTGACGGTGGAGGTGAGGAAGGGTGGATGAAGAGGAGGAGGAGGTGGAGGAGGTAGATGAGAAGGAGGTTATGGAGTAAAAAGCAGGAAAAGGAGGTGGAAGATTGGCGGAGGAGTTGGATGATAGGGAGAAGGGCGAAGAGGAGGAGGATGAAAAAATGGACGAGGGGCAGTGGACAAGAGAGAATCTCGCGAAAACGTGGCCAGCGTGACACAGGAAACGGAGACGGCGTTTCTTAAAATTTTAGCTATATTTAAGGTCTATTATCTCCACGATGGATAAACAAATTGTTTATAACAATTATGCAAATTTATCACCTGGGCATGGACTCTCAGAAATTGTTCATAAAAATTTGAAAAATTAATTGGTTTATGGAGTTTTAGCATTGCAAAGACAAGAGTAACTTCTGTCTCTGGAATAGATACAAGGTCTGTCTTTTCCTACTTGGCCCGAGATAAGACCATGTCACTTGATTAACAACTCAACAAGAACCAAGTACAATAAACTAGGCCAAGACACGACCGGTCTCTTCTGTGTCTCCTGTACGACTCCGCTGTTCCCGTCGCTAACGATAAATCGCCGTTGTCTCGACGGCCAAACACTCCCATCTCGATCACACTCGAAGCCAAGGTCAGATTCGTAGGAAATATCAGATTCGTAGACAGGGACGGACGTAACATTATGAAAGAAGTCGTCAATGAAAGTTTAGGGCGAGGATGTTCGCGTTATTAATTCAGTGCGATCAGAATTACAGCAGAACTTTTACTCAATTGTGTTATGGAAACTTTGCTTAAATGAATCTTCCACCGCAGCTTTTAGAAGAAGTGAGTCTGGACATGGTTGACATGGGCGGAAATAGTAACACGGTTGTACAGGATTGCAAAGTAATTTTGGATGAAAATCTTTGTAACTGGCTAGCGGGGAATCACTATCTCGCGTTATTTTATCAAAACACGCACCCTGAATGATTAACTTTATGTTCTAATGAGTTTTACAAACGCAAACAGAATGTGTACCAGAATAACGAGAGAGGACATACTCCTCTGGGCGCAATTCTGCAAACTTCGAACATCCTGCTTTAATATTAGGGTACTCATGCCAAAATGCACAATGAAGATTTTTTAAATTGGATAAGAGTAAACGTTTCTGCGCAGGAGTTTTTTGCATCGTGCGTCGCATTTATAAAATTCATGGAGTAATGCAACTGTACTCTATGATAAGCTCTTACTGCGTTTGGGGTTTGGAGAAGATGCAGGACCCTTTTCTAAAACTAACTTTTTGATATTTCTTACCGTATGGTTTGAAATATTAAATTCTTGTTTTACACGTCGAATAGACCACTTGGGGGGATCAATAGACAAAAGGAACGTTCTCAAATTTTTATCACTTATAGTCGATAATTTACTCTTACTGATGGTTAAGATTCGCGAATTTGATTCTTCGGCACTATCGCTTGAATCGATATCTAATTCTCGCTTCATAATAGTTTGACAACTCCTTAACTTACGTATAAGTTGTCCCGACGTACGAATTATTCTATATCAACGGATGATCCTCCAAAAGACACTAGTCATTCGTTCAAACTGTTGATGACGTTGTCGCGACCTACTGTGTTTGCAATGCTTGAATCTGAACTTGACTGTTCGACAACATGCTGCGAACTCTGCGATGAACTCAGACTGGCGACAAGTCCGCTGTGCGTTTCGTCGGTTTGATTGCTACTGTCACTGCGTGGTTCACTAATAATTTGTGGTACGGCCTCTACATGTACGGCTCTTATGGCAAGGCAAATTAAGTGGATTGCAACACATTGAAGGCATTTTAAGCTAGTACCCGAAATTAATTTTTCGAGACGTAAAGAAAAATGCGTACCTGCCGATGGAATAACTTTGCACTCCGATATTTGGAAAGCATTAAAGTAAAGTTATCAAATGTCACAAGTATATTATACCTTTTTGGTACGTGTTTAACTTTGGAAGCACAGGTTGTTCGCACCTGTGACCAACGCGCCTGGTAATGTAGGGAACGGCAAATGAGGGTGATCAAACTATTACAATTGAGTTCAACTGTTAACAGAATTTTATTGATTAACTGTACAGCTTCATAAAGAGATTTGAGTTAGGCGTACTGTTTTATAGTTGCGAGGTCAGGCGGTCGCCCATTGACTGCAACTCGGCCGGAATGCCTAATGTGTTACGGACCGGAAACCTGTTTTCCGGTCGCAGTTATGAGGTGAATGCTATTGTTGCGATGCGAGCGGAAAGTTCCTAGAATGGGCCCTGAAAAGGACCGTAGAGTTTGTAGAGGTGGGCAAGTCGCCCGTGGAGCGCTACGCGCTCTGTTCACCTCACGATCACGAACTAGATAGATGTCTGCCGGAATAAAATAAGACTGGATTTTTGAATTCAACACGAGTGCCGATTTATTCAACTTTCTAATACAAGTTTCGATGCTTGAGCCAGTGGTTCTAGAACCGAGTTTGGAAAGCAAGTGAAATCCAAGTTTTTGAGTTCCGCGCTGGAGTCTTCAGACCTCCCACTCTGCTTCGTCGTCTTCCACGCGGCGTCGTCGGGGTAGGGACCCAGCGGGCCCTCTGGTTGGCTGGTGTCTTCGGGCATCTTCGGCTGTGGGAGGCCCGCAGCGTCGAGGCGTTGGCGCGCAAGGTCTCACGGCGGGTCGCTCGGAGACGGAACGCGGAAAGGCCCAAGCATGCCCACGTGGTCAGGAGATACTCGGCGAAGGTTTCGATTTAGAGCGTTTTATGGCTGTGCCCTATTGTCTGACTTTCTTATTTCAAGAGGTGGCTTGTTTTGTATCGAAAAGACTAAATGTCTTTTCGCTATTTTTATATGGCAGTTCTATTACTTACTTCCAAGTATCGGCTTGAACCCTCGGGTTGCTTTTCCGGAGCCTTTTACAACGCTAAGTACTTTAACAAACTAGAAATCCTACGTCCTCTGTTATTTGCCACGTCCTGGCAATTAACCACATGCTAGCTTGACTCTAATAATCTGCGAAATACAATACCTATTCAAGAATCCTAACGTTTGGTGTACATTGTTAGTAACGGTGCCGAAATCTGAAGTTTATAATTACGGCGCGATTTCTTGTTGGGCTTCGCGGCGCTGGTTTGATTCGCGGCCCTATGATCGCGGCTTTAATTCGCGCACCAGTCGTTGCGATCACGGCGTGACGTAACACTATGGAAAAAGGTCAGGCCCGCTCCTAAATCTTTATGGAGTAATGACAGCCCAATTAATAATCGCCAATTCGTATGAATTTGACGGTGCAATATTGATTGGTACAGGCTTTGGCTTAGAGATGGACAAGAGATAGTTTGAGGTGCCACCCGGCTACACGTACGCGCCGAGTCTCTTCCAAGTCTTATACTACCCCGGATAGGAATATTTGAGCGGCTAAATATCCTATCAGTTAATGTGGGCTGTATGCACTCTTGTCGATTTCAGTGTTATTTCAGAAGATTTTTTAATGACAGTTGGTGAATGAAATTGAAATAGAGAGTAATTACACGGAAAATAAAATAGTTGTGTTCTAAGCTTTCAAGAGTAGCACAATTCGTGTTCAGTGTGTGTATATTTGTTAGAATTACCTTGTGTTATTCCTCGTCTGTTTGCGCACTGAATCTAGCACTCGAAAACTGACTTCACAATTACTTCGGTTTTACAACGACTTCGCAATTCTAAATGCTCGAAGGTGACTTATCCACGATCCCGAAATTCACTTTTTGCTCGAAGGTGACACAGGGCACGATTTCACTCAGAGTAAGGCCGTACTCTTATGTCTGAATTCTAGCTTCGAAAGAGCAGAGCTCGATCTACTACAATTTGGACAGCGTTTCGTTGTCGATGAGTTTTAGCTTTAAACTAAAGCGTTGAGTCTTCATTCCGACTCTTTTTATAGTAAGACTTTCAGGGAAATTTCCGGAAAAAGTAAGGAAAAGTCTCTTGGTTCCCAGGGATGGCCTAGGACCTATTGTGGTGTCGACATGATGTTCCTTGTCTTCGTTCGTGCTCGTGTATTTGGTTTTTGCGATTATTCGCTTGTTTGTCATATTACGTCCGGCCTTGAATTCCCCAGTCGCTGGTTTGTAATTGGCAGAGTTGGCGAAGACGATGGTGCCCTTCCTTCTCTCGATGAGCTAAGTACCAACTTCCCCGGTTTGCATCGAGACGGTACGGTGACCCCCTCTGCGGTCGGCTTGCGTACTCCTGTCCATTGCGTAAGTCTCTTTTTCCGAGGATGTTGCGATGCGTTCGAGGTGTTATCTCACCTCACCCCGCTTTAACAAATTTGTTCTAATTTTCCTGGAAAAGGTAAAGTAATTTTAATCGTGATTGACATTCTTGTTGAGAATGTGAATGTCGACAATGCGGATATCAATAAACAATAGAGACCTAGAAAATTTGACGTTGAATCGCTGTGTGGGGATTCGAGTCAAAGTGGTAACTTGCCTCATATTCTTGGTGTAAGGTGTATTGGGCGTCATGGAGCAATCGGGAAATTTAATAATTATCGTAACAAATAACTGGTGGCAATAAAAATTACAAGAAACGTAGGTCATTGTCATCGGCCGGCCAAGATTCAAGCGCACCGTAAGCCTAACCTGACCGCTGTGCCCGGCATGGACGATTAGTTTTCTTTGTTCCAAATAGATATTTTATTGAGCAACTGCATGATTGCACCCGCTGGTTTTATAATGTTTTTCAGGTTGTAATAAATAGCTGGCCCTGAAGAGAGCCTGCAAAATCCAGTGTATACTCGTGGATAATCTACGTTCATATTGATTTGGGAGCCCTGAATAGGGCTAATTTGTTTGAAATTATTAATTGAAAAAAATCTAATAATAAATTATATTATACAAATAGGTATGGTATCAAGTTAGGTATCATGCAAAGTATCGAGGTATCATGCAATGTATGTTTCGCAAAAGTGGTGGTCCTGGACAAAGTGTTCGAAACATAAACTTATTTTGCATCAGGAACATCTTAAAATAGCAACCGCCGCGGACTCTGAACACTGCAAGTTGTCAATTTAGTAATGCCGGGATAACCGCGCGGAGTTAGCTCAAGTTAAGCGCGCGCGGACTATCCCCACCAGATCTGGGAACCAGCCGCCGCAGGTAGCCGGGCTTCGGCCGCCGAGCATTGGACCGATAATCCGGATGAGTCACCACTAATGCAAAAGTAAAACTTTTTTATTTACAGTTGTATTTACATACCGATTTTTGCAATAAATTTGTGGCGCTCTTCCGATGAAAATGATATCAAACATGATATAATTCGGACTCTATTTACTCCTTTTACTTTGCAACTACATTAATGAACTTCTGTGGACCTGCTGTGGGACGAATTCTTAACGCTTGTGCAGAAGCGAATCGATAGTCGACACCTCTGATGGATATCAGATTTCGCTTCTTCACTCACGTTGAGAGCGTGATGATGACCAGGTGTTGCGCTCACTCGCATCTCACTCGCTCTTACGGGTTGCCTGCGTGTGTCTTTTTCTATGTTCGGCGCGCTGTGAGCTATTCTTGGAGCACAAAAAAACGTAGCACCAGTGCCTGGAAGCTCGCGTTAGGAGCGCGGCTTCAGTCCCAATGCCGGCGCGGTTAACCCGGCATTACTGTACTTGTGAAACAGAACTTCACTGGATTATCAAAAAGGGGAGGTGGCTCTAAAGTGTACTCGCAACGAAACTAAGCGTGTTTAAAAATATTTTTATACGCTGCGCTGTATTATATATAACCGCGGCGCCGGAAACTGAGTATGAATTAATGATTGAATCTTTATGATATTATCCCGCGCAACTAAATTAAAATCGATTTGCAACTTGATCACGATATCTGATAATTTTCTGATATAATTCTTCCATATGTGAAACCCCAATACGTCAAGAGGTTGGATAAGACCCGTCGTATGTTTTGGAATTGTTAAAATAGTTACCGATTTATCCCGCGGAGTAGAATTTTGAATCAAATTGGCATTATACCCGTTCAACGAGTCTCACAGTAAAATTGAATTTCGCAGCGTATTTGGAATATAAATATACTGAAACCGCGTTAATAAATGTTCTTTTGTTAATTTGCCCGATGTCGATGCACTCACATATACATTTCCGGCTCGAAACATATTTTCCCGCACTCGCGGACCGAATTCGCCTCCTTGTTCCTTCAACACAATAAATAGTGGCGAGAGGAGTTTGCCGTCTGTTGACACTGTCGGTTGGATGGTACAACTGTGGGTCATGGGCCCCGCACTCTGGATTAATCCTTCGGTGTGTTTCTCATCTTGAAAAGATAATGTTCTGCTAGAATGCATTTCAATTGAAAGCCACTTTGGTCACTATTAATAATATTAACTTACTTCCAACTGCAGACAGTAGTTCCATGTCACAAACTTCGTTGTTTCCCGAGACACTATCCGATTTTCCTACTTAAATGTCCACAGCCATCTTTGGCTTGCAGTATATCCACCGATGTTTACGGCCGCATTTTGTTGCCATGGCCCAACGTCTCAAATCTGTATCGTGTACAGTAATGCATTTGCTTTTTGCCTCGATGAGTTTCTCCAGCAGACCTGCTCGTATTCGCCTTAATTCCTCTTTCCTTGACACGGCTTGCTGTATGCACTTTTCCCACGAGTAAAGCTGTGTGCGGGTTTTCACTTTCCCTGAAACGATGTTGCACGGTTGTTAAACACGCTTGTCCGTTTCTGCTACTTCTCCAGAATTCCACGGCACGTCCCTTCTAATCTACTGGTGTATCGTCGTCAGGCTTCTCTTCGTTGCTTTGCTCTTCAACACTCATCCGCGCTAGTTTCACCACTGTCACTCAACACTACCGTAGGTTCTTGCATTATATCGTGAAAACTTAAGTCCTGGTCGGTCTTGACATCAATATACTTGGCAGTTCTATGCCGGTCAATTAAATCACTAACATGCCGTGCTAATTCTAATTCTTGAACATTTGCAGGCTGCCTATCCGGATCAGCTTGGTAATGATATGTATTGTGACGAAGCGTCTGACGACCCGCTCCGTCACCGCCCACCTCCGCGGAATCTTGCCCCTAAAACCGCGCACGCCGGGGGGGGGGGGGGGGACTCGCGTTCCGAAGGGCCAAGCACACACACCGATGAATAAAATAATATTAACCCCTTTTCGTTCGAATTGTATTTGAGTCTCAGGAAAACCCGGTGGAGTCGGCCGGACTGATCACCCGGTCGACACCCCGATAGACCACGGCCGACGATCAGCTGGACGCACGAGGAGTAGCAGAGCAGCCACCAGAGGAAGCGGCACAATACGAGGGATCGAGGCCGCAGGATCGATATCCCAAATAGGACAGGACCCACCACCTGTCGGCCGCCGGGGGACCTTCCTAGCGCAACCACCCCAAGTCTAGGCGGCGTCACTAGCGGCATGGGCCCGCGTCTCCGACCGCGTGCTAACCTGCGACACTCGACTTCCGGCGTGCGCAGTGGGCAGACACCTTGGCAATTTCGGAAAGTTTCAACCGTTTTTGAGCGTGATTAGATTGCAGTAAAGTGGAGTTAGCTCGTCTCAGAGTCTTTCGGCCGCGTGGTAGTGGACGGATCGCGTAGTTTTCGGCCGCGGACAGTAAGAAGTGAGCCAGGAGCGGACAGCAGGTTAGCAGGTGGGCGGAGACGGTGAGTGGCGCATCTTTTCCTTCTTGCGTTCTTTTGGTGTGCGTGCGATCGTTGTGGGGTCTCGGTGCGGTTCGGTATTAGTTTAGTAATATATATATTAGTTATATATATTAGTTATATATAATATATATATTAATATATTATATATATTAGTTTAGTAATATATATATTAGTTTACATTCGGTTGCAACACACTTCGTACGGCTTCGTAACGTACAAAAACATCTTTTTAATGTGGCCAATTGCCGGTCTCCAGCCCGGAAAACACAGAGAGAAAAGAGTGTTTTTGTCAGTGTAATAGCTTACAAACGAGCGTAACAGCAAATAATCATAAAACTAGAAATCGAAACGCTTATTTAAGTAATTAGGACTCTTGAAGTTTCAGGTAGAAGTATATCATTCGAACGTACCAAGTACGGTTGCCGCCGGCCGCGCCTGCCGCGGCGCGCGCCCGGCCGGTCTTTCCAGTTATAAAATTTTATTGCTCCGGAAACAATTGCGGCACCAACCTGAAACCTGTGGCATTCTTTTCAGTAGATTACAGAGCATCTGTGACATTTTTTTCAAGGCAATCGGTGCTGTCCTTCCATATTTTATTTAAATTTTAAACATTTATTTATATTTTACAACTATTTATTTATATTCTAACAACACGAGGTATTTTTTTTATTAAAATTTGAAGTTTTCCGAATAAAACGGCGGTTCGCACAAGTCGATATCTTTAATAGTTTTTTAGTTATGAATTTTAAAAAAAATTTTGATCCAAAAGTTTGCAGTTAAATAACTAAAAAACTATTAACAATATCGAGGATTGCAAAAAAGCATTTTTCAGTGCTCGATGAGGGCTACAAATCTGCAAAGTTTAAAAAAAATCGGAGACCAAGTGTGTATAAGGTGTGATCACTTGGCGTGGAATCGCTCATATGCTTAATTTCATTTTGAATCACATCAACCGTTTCTTTAATAAATCTAATTCGTATTGGTCGACAGTATCGCGGCGAAGATGGCGTTGGATTTTGCCAAATTATTTTGTCATTGCTGGCAGACTTTAACTGTAAAGGTACCAGAGATGTCTGGAATACATTGGCATCCGATTCATGGATGTCCATGAATTTTTGCCGGTATTCCGCTTGCTGTGATCCGTCACATCCCCACTTGCTAAACAATATTAATTGTTCAGTTTCAGTCTCTGGCAGGCTATTAATGACTGGGGACAAGTATAAAATTAGGCGCTCCGAGGTGTGATTTAGTAGCTGCTGCAGTTCAACCTCAGCAATTGTTTCGGTGACTGTGAGCGCTTCTGGTACTGGATAACAATCCTTTTTCGCTTTTTGCAGTCGACTGTAGCACGGCAGAGATTTGTTGTACGACCTAATGGTTTCGTACTGTTGCCGAGATAGTCCCGCGTCCACAAACATGGACAGAGCCTCGGAAGTCGACATAACTTTCTTGCGACTTTGTTCTCTGCTCGTAAGAAATTTCCTGCATGTTTTTGCCATTGTTGGAGAATTGGAAATTTCTCTTAATGTCACCGAAGCATCTACTTGGCCGGTAGCTCTTAATTTTGACTGCGTGGCGAAAGCTAATTCTTCCGTTGAGGTTCTTTCTCGAAGCTGCTCGGTTTTCCGCCGCTTGCTTCGATCAGAGAGATCTGCAAACGATTTTTCTTTGCGTCCACTTGTTCCTGTCCTCGTGGGAACTTCTATGGTCCCTTCCAACCATTTTTCATTTTTGATGCGGAAAACATTGGGTTTGTTGTGGACAGAGATCCACCTCCGTTTGAATTCATATTTGAAATACGAGAGTTTTCGTTTTAGAATCTGGCGCTCCTCTTTCGTATGTTGTTGTGCATTTAACAAATCCTCTTCTAAATACTGTAACTTTTCGTTAACAGTTCCGTCCTTGCACTCTTGCATAATATTCAATAAATCCATTCGTCTGAAAACTTTGTGTCCAGCTGTCGATGGACCTGCACCATCTTCCACTATAGCTGTGGTCGACATATTTATTTGTCTCGATGGTTTCTGGACTGTGTGCACTTGCTGTATTCTGTTGTGTGTCAGTGTATCTCGTGTTCTTAGACTGCTGTGTACTAGCAAATTTGTGTCTTGCTTTTATATGCAACTGTGGAGTAAGGCTCGCAAGTAGACCTTGGGGGTGTGTTTTCAAAATTCGCATATAATTGGTTGTCATGTCTGTTTTTACGCTATAATGGAAAGGAGGTGTACGCCTACGAGGACCTTGCTAAAGGGCTGGGACTTCGAAAAAGCAAATGTGACATTAAACAATAAGGTGACCCTTCATTAACAGGTCAAAAAGCCAGGTCACGGGAAATATCGTCGGGTGCATAGGAACCGGTGCTGGGCTGCCTCTGGTACTTCCCCGGGTTTATGATATGCTATTAAATATACAAAACTGCCGATGATTGCTGAAAATGTCCTGCTAAAGAGCAATTCTGAGCGAAACTAGAATCTTTTTAAACTATTTGAACTATATTACTGTTTTATAACGTTTTCCTTTCGTACAAATAGAGGTACCAGTTACAACGTATAGGGAAGCAGTTGTAGCAGGTATACTCATAAAGTAATTTCCAAGGTACCGTGTAAAGTGGTGTAAAGAACAGTCAGGTTTCAAATATTTCTTTCTAGTTCTATCAATTATTTTACAACGAAAACAAATACGGTCCTAATTTAAAGACAACTAGACACGGGTTGTCACGTATAAAACCTGAATTAACTTAAGTAGGCTAAAACGTTTCATAGTGTAGCGCTACCTTGGAAATTACTTTATGAGCATACCTGCTACAACCGCTTCCCTATACGTTGTAACTGGTACCTCTATTCGTACAAAAAAGATAACGTTATAAAACAGTAATATAGTTCAAATAGTTTAAAAAGATTCTAGTTTCCCTCAGAATTGCTCTTTAGCAGTGCATTTTCGGCCAACACTGACAAATTTTTGTATCATCTCTAATTATCCAAAAACAATTAAAAAATGAGGGAACACGTGAGTTCCGTTTTTGTCCGCAGTTTATCGGCATAAAGTCACGCGAGGAATGATCAATATTTGATAAAAATAGATGAAAATATTTTTTTTTTAAATAATTTTTTAATAAATAAATATTTCGAACCTTAGACAAGGCTCTTAGTCGGTGCGTGTAAGTACAAACATTTAAAAAAAAATTCATGTTCCTACGACATCTGCTTCTCAAGGTATTTTAAAAAAACGCTGTTTGTGCTGTATCAATCTGCTGTGTCATTTCTGATTAAAATCTCTGTATAATGCCCATCCGGACGAATCCGGGATTGATTTTTTTTTCGTCGTAATCAGTAAGCTTTACTGAATAAAATGATGCTATGTAGAGCATCGGGACTCACTCGGAAGTATAACAAAATCATTAAAACATTTTTAGAATCCTGAATTACTTACTTAGCTTCTTCCCAGATTTCAAAAATTATTAACTATGAAAATACATGTAATGAACACATCGCACCTATAGAAAGGTAAAGGGTATACCAACATGAATGCTGCTGAAAATGTAAGAATCTGTTTAATTTGTTTTAAATACTTGAAAATTAGGTTTAAAGAATTACTGTTTTCGCGTGTCGTGAGAATGAAACGAGCGACGTAAAAATGTTCATTTTCCAAGGAAGACCAGAGTGTAATTAATGATTAAATGAAAAAAACAATGTTGATACAATGTTCTTCAGACATTTAGTTAATCGAATCAAAAGAGATAGTATAGTTTTTGCGAAATTTTTAAAATTGCATTTTGACCGCGTTTTCGGGCCAAATACCCCACTGTGAGACTGTCCGAACTAGGGCCTAAAGAGGAGTTCGTCGTGGTCAAAGCGTGGTAGAGTCCTGGGGGGTAATTTACCGGGGAACCAAAGTCGCGAGCCCAGAGCGACGGCTTCGAGGGGGGAGGCCCCGGCCCTCGGAGGCCTCATCGGGTACAGGCCAGAGCGAGTGACTGACCACGACGGGCTTCTGGTCTGGACAAGTGCGCGATTTCCCCGGTTTCTAGTCAAGTCTTTAGTAAAAGCGTGCGGCCGCGTTAGAAGCGAATAACGGCGAGCGGACCGGTGATTGGCCGGCGTGGAGTAGGACAGCGGCGAGCGGCCCGTTGATTGGCCGCGAGCAACACGCGACGCGCGAGCGAGCTGGTGATTGGTCGTCGAGATGGATTCGAACGCAACGTGGTTCTCGACCGGAAGTCGCGAACGGCCTCGACGGCCATCGTGTCTAGCCACCGAATCGCGTTCTTCTGTGTGAAATAAATATGTTTTGGCGTATTTTCTCCCCGGACTTGCTCATTACTACGGGATTCCTACGCATTCGTGGCATACTTGCATTTTCAGGGATTAGCGATTGTACTCGGCCGTCTCCACCGTACTACGACGGTCGAGCCAGACTGCGTTTTTCCTCGGGCTGAGCACGGACCCGAGTGGCCGAGGACTGAGCTGGTCGTGCCGGGTGACGACAGCAGGGTTTCCCTCCGCGATTTGCCCCAACATCCTCTCTCGCGTTTTAAACACAAATATTGGTCCTTCCGGGGGCCTGGCGCCCAACCGCGGAGTAGGCAAATAGCGGGGAAATTCTAGAGCAGCGCCCAAAAGATTCGGATTGCGGACGATCCCGGCCGCGTGGGCGGGTACGGCCGACGGCGCGGGCGGATCGGCGTCGCAGTACATATAACATAAATACATAATACACATAATACAAGTAATACTTTTATATACTGCAACGACGATCCGTGCCCGCGCACGGCCGTACCCGTTACCGCAGCCCGAACCGCCCTCAATAGTTGCCCCGATGACCAGCACGCTCCGCCGATCTCGTGTGTGGGCGCCAGGCCCCTCCGAAAGGAGCCAATATTTAATAATGAATCGAGATCGGACGCTGATCCGGAACGCGCATTTGGACGGTAGTTCTCCCGACTCGACTAGCTCCGGTCTTTGATAGGGGTCCGTGCGATGCCCGACGGGAAGCGCCGGAACGTCCGGCCGTCCTGGTACGGCGGAATCGGCCGAGACGCGTCAACGCGGCTGAAAAGGGAGCATGCAAACCCAAAGAACCCCGCGGAGAGAAATAACCCCGAGTTCGTGCAGAAAATAACAGAGATGAGTTTATTCAAGTAATCGTAATCCGCAATCGAGTTAACAAGATGGCCGCGTCCGCGTGCCGTCGCTGAACCTTCGAGAACACGCTACGTTCGAATCCGAATCGTCGGCCAATCGCAGGGCCGCTCGCCGCTCGCGTGTCGTCCGCGGCCAATCACGGGGCCGCTCGCACTACTATCGCTCGAGTTACTGACTTGACTTGACCACGAAACGGGGGAGATTACGCGTCTTCAGGCCCGGAAACTCGATGCCCTTCGGTCGTCTCTTAGCCTGTCCCAGGAGAGGCCTTCGAGGGCCGGGGACCCCCCTCGAAGGTGTCGCGAACCGCGCGACTTTGTTGCCCCGGTTACACCCCTCCTGGTCTGTTCCTCCCACGACTTACTAACCCACCGAGTCACCCATTAATGGAACCCCGCAAAGAGCCGCACCAGAATACCCCCAGAACCCCGCACACGCACCAGAGAGACGCAAAGGAAGGATCAAACACTTACCGTCACCGCCAGACCGCTAACCTCGTGCACTGCTCCTTGGACTCACTCCACACGGCCGGAGAATTCCGCGAAGGATCGAACACGCGGCCGAAAGACTCTAGGTGAGGACTCTCAACGCCAAACTCACTTTAGCAAAGCTCCGGAGAACGCAAAACTGTCGAGAAGATATCTGGACTGCTCGCTACGCGCGCCGGAAGTCAAGTGACGCGAGGTTAGCACGTGGCTGGCGGCGAGGGTTCGTGCCGCTCATTACGCCGCCTAGTTTAGGGGGATGCGCTAGATAAATCCCACGGCGTCCGACAGGTGGTAGGTCGAGTTCGATTCTCCATCGATTCGCGGCCTAGATCCTCGCCATCCCGGTCCTGCTCCCTCTCCGGCCGCAGCTCTGTCTCCTGGTTCTCCGCTGGTTGGTAGGTGTGATACTTGTCGGGATGTCGACCGGGTGATCAGTCCGGCCGACATCGCCCAACTTTCCTGTCTCGAAGGTACAAAATAATGGATGGGGTTAATAATTTTCTTATTTGCGGTGCGCTTGGCCCTTCGGAACGTGAATCTCCCCCCGTCCCGGCGCGCGTAACAAGTTATCTCACGCAGGGGCTGGCGGTGACGGAGCGGCGACGAAACGCTTCGTCACAATACATTTATATATATTTATATAACATAAATACATAAAAGTATATATTATATCGTTTAATATTGGCTTACTTAAAACATGTATTTTCTGCGTGCCACATCTGCGGCCACATTTATTAAAATTTTATTAACATTTATTTACATATATTATACATTTATTACATTTATTAAAATTAAAATTTTGAACTTTTTATAACGCGACATTTTCTTGGGTGCATCACAGAATGACTGTGATTTTTTTTCGTACCTGAAAATGTTGCTGCTTCATCGAGAACCTGCAAGAAAATTAATAATAATGCGACTTAATAACAATTTTTACATGGTTTCTATTTTTTTCTACATAGCTCCGGCCCTCCTACACATCCTGGAAAAAGACCCGTGACGCTAGCATTATCCCGTCGGAAGATATGATTTTTTAAAACTTGAAACTTCAACCCCCTGTATCTCGTAAAGGGTTGAGTTTTGAACTTATTGTTCCCGAACTTATAGGCTTCTATTGACCCCGAGAATACGTGATTTGATTTATTGCACCCATCACTGACTCACCCTGTATACAGGGTGATTCTTTGAGTCTTACCACGGTTTAAACCACGTATTCTGGGCACCAATAGAAGCCTAAAAGTCCAGTAGCAGAATGGCGAAATCTCAACCCTTTCGGAGATATGAGCGTCTGAAATTTGAAAGTTTAAAAAATCATATCTTCTGACTGGATAATGCGAGAGTCATGGGGTTTTTTCCAGAACCTGCGGCAGGACTGCAGCAATCTAGAAAAAAATAGAAATGGAACGTAAATTATTGTTAAGGCACATTATTCCTCATTTTTCATGTTCAAATATGCAGTTTCTCTATAAACCGCCCCCATTTGCAGGTCTGAAAAAAATCAGTGGCATTCTTGGATGCACAAAAAAGAATATCCAATCATCAAAAGTTTAGATTTTTCCCGAATGTAACGGTAAAAATTAATTGAAAATTTTTTCGCAGTGAAGCCCAACCAGTTTTATGACTGCATGTGTTCTAAGCAGCAGTCGAAGGCTCGAAGTCGATGGGTCTGTGTTTAGGTAGGCTAGTGGGACACGGATTATCTTACCTCGGCCTTGCTCCGGGGCTAGACCTCGGGGTATGTGGGACTCTCCGCGCCGGTGAGACCGGCGCGGCATACCCACTAAGACCCCCTCGATGCTCACTACATCATCACAGGAGTTGCTCAAAGTGCCCTCCTTGAACTTCCCGGCAAGTGTCAATTCGCGTACCCAACGCATTGCGGACCCGTAAAAACACTCCCGGATTTGCGCGAATCTCATCACAGCACTGAACAATTCGTTGCCTTAAAACCTCCACATTGGGCACTGGCTCCCGGTACACCTCCGCCTTCAAAGTACCTCACAGGAAAGAATCCAATGGATTTAAATCCGGTGACCGGGGTGGCCAGCGGACCGGTCCTCCTCGGCCGATCCATCTTCCCGGAAAGCGCTGATCCAGGAAGTCACGGGCGGCTCTACTGAAATGCGGCGGTGCCCCATCATGCATAAAATGCATGCATGCCCGTGTGTGTAACGCCACTTCCTCTAATAACACACCTAACTCATCTCTGAGGAAATTGGTGTATGATTCCCCGTTGAGACGAGCAGACAAGAAATGCGGCCCAATGAGCCAATCTCCAATAATCCCGCACCCCACATTTACCGAGAATTGGTACTGGCTGCGTACTTCTCTAACTGCGTGTGGATTTTCTGCAGCCCAGACTGAGATTCCGCCATTCTGCTACTGGGCTTTTAGGCTTCTATTGGTGCCCAGAATACGTGGTTTAAACCGTGGTAAGACTCAAAGAATCACCCTGTATATATTTCAGTCAGTTGTATCATATATATATATATATATATGTGATATACAGTGCGGTCCTCTCGCCACCGGACTATGTTATGCATCCTAGACATTCTGGCGCGTCAAATTTCAGCTCACGCACAAGCTAGGGCCTCACCAACACAAACGGCCTGCTCGCAGATAGCACATATCCTTCTGACCCACACATAGGCCCTAGCTTGTGCGTGAGCTGAAATTTGACGTGCCAGAAAGTCTGGGCTAGACAATGGAGTCCGGTGGCGAGAGGATCGCAGTGTATACAGGGTGAGTCAGTGACCTTGCACCAAACTGAAACCACGTATTTTGGGGGTCAATAGAAGCCTAAAAGTCCCGGAACACAAAGTTGAAATCTCAACCCTTTCGGAATTACAGGGGGTTGAAATTTTAAGTTTAAAAAAATCATATCTTCCGACAGGATAATACTAGAGTCACGGGTCTTTTTCTAGAATGTGTGGGAGGGCCCGAGGTGCCTGGAAAAAAATATAAACGACGTGAAAATTATTATTAAGCCACATTATTATTGATTTTCTCTAAACGGGCAAATTTCACGTTCATAGAAGAACTACAAGAAAATCAATAATAATGTGGCTTAATAATAATTTTCACATCGTTTCTATTTTTTTCCAGGTACCCTGGGCCCTCCCACACATTCTAGAAAAAGACCCGTGACTCTAGTATTATCCTGTCGGAAGATATGATTTTTTAAAACTTAAAATTTCAACCCCCTGTAATTCCGAAAGGGTTGAGATTTCAACTTTGTGTTCCGGGACTTTTAGGCTTCTATTGACCCCCAAAATACGTGGTTTCAGTTTGGTGCAAGGTCACTGACTCACCCTGTATATATTATATTCTTTGTCTTAGCACTCTGTTCACTCTCTGCTCTCTCGCCTTTCTTTCATGCTTGCTCGAGACTCTCTCCTTTGTCTCAGATGCGCAGCACGCATCTCCCCACTCTTCTCTGCGCTGTTCCTTAAGCCTGATTCACTCTTGACATTAAGCCAACTACACTCACACATTCACCCCCTTGGTCTTAATGTCTAACAGTCTCCATAATATATTTTATATTGTTAACACTTTTACGGCCGCACGTTTCGGAAAAAGATTTGCACTTGCCGCCGGCACATTTTGTCAGTTTGTGACAAATTGGCAGGCTTTTGAAGAAGACATTCTGGCAGTACACTATCACATAATTCATCTATTAACAGTATTTAATAACCATAATGTATCATATAACAGTGATATAATAAACTAAAATATAATAATAATACTACTATACTATATAATACAAAGTATAATAGTACTATACTATATAAATATACAAAATATAATAATAATAACTAAATATAAAAATAAAAAAAATAAAAACGTAATCATATAATAATTACTCGGCGTACTGGTTTTTAAACAATTAGTTTAGTATTTTGATTTGGTATGATATTTTTCAAAGCACAGTCCAACGTGCAGCGGGAAATTTTTTCATCTCCTTCGCGTTTGTGTCCGTCCATTTCCTATCTTTACTTTTTCCGATATCAATTTGTTGCCGTTCGTGATATAGATTCGTTTCGGTTACGAATAATTTCATTAAATCTTTATCAAAGAAAAGGTCTACAGATGATTGTATGCTCCATTCATCAAGCGATATTTGCACTCCTGCTTGTTCCTTACAGCTTTGTATATTGGGGGTGTCGTTTGTTCGGCTCCATGCCATTTCTTCTTCGTCGGAAGTACTACTATCCTCCTCATCGGAATCTATTCCTGGCTTCATCAAATTTTTCAGTTTCCTAACAAGAATTTCGCTTCCACTGTCTGAATCTTCGCTGTCATTTGATTCTGGCGCACTAACATTTGACAGGTTATCGGCGTATATCTCGTCGTCATTTTTACTCATTGAGGATAAGATATTTATATGAATATAAAGATAGAATAGAAAGATAGATAAACATAAACAGATAGATATATTATAGTAAATATAGTAATCACCGATACTCAGTAGACAAACAATTGATAAACAATAGACAAACAGTGGATGAATAATAAGTAACTGAGGCTTTGCAAATATTTGAATACATGAACTCCGCCGGTAACTGTCGATTGCGCGAAGTCACGTGTACGCGAGTTCGGCCGATAACCTCTGGATCGTGAACTCACGTATACGTGACTTCGGCCGATAACCGCTGGGTCGTGAACTCACGTATACGTGACTTCGGCAGTCAAAGTGTTAAGCAGTTTTGGTCCACTGAGCCCTTTCGTTAAGCAATCAGCTTTCATCTTATCACTAGGAACGTGTACAAACTTAATGCTACAGTTCTTTACGTTTTCTTTAACAAAATAACTCTTTCTATTCAATAACTTAGATCTAGAATTAAACCCTCGACCATTCGCTATATTTACCACATTCAAACTATCACTCCTTACTTCTGTTGCGATATTTTCCTCACCTGTTATCTCTCTTATCAAATTCTTTATCCATATTACTTCCTTTATTCCTTCTACCATAGCTTCAAGTTCACTTTCAGTCGATGATAATGCGACAACATTCTGTTTTCTACTTTTCCATTGAATCAAATCTCCATTCCGAAATACTACTACCCCAGTAAATAATTTAGCATCTCTCGCTGCATCCCATGATGCATCTGTCTCGCAATTTATTGTATTTACTACTTTACAGTTTCGAAAACGCAACTTATAATCTAAGGTTCCCCACAAGTATCTCAACACTCTCTTTGAAGCACTCATATTTATCTCTCTTGAATCTATATTGAACTGTGACAGACAACTCAAAGTATAGGCTATATCAGGTGTCAAATTTACACCAAGGAACATCAACCTACCCATCAATTCCTGATAGTCTCTCTGATTACATTTCTTAGATCCTTAAAAATTCTCTAACTTTACGCTTATATCAATCGGTGAAGATACGCAGATACAATCTTCCATTCCATACAATCTTAATAGCTTCTCGATATATTCTCTTTGGTGTACCTTAACACTTCCCTCTGTTTGTTCTATTTGTAATCCTAAATAACATTTAGCCACGCCCATATTCTTCATATCTATCTTCGTACTAAGAATCTCTAGATACCTTCGTTGTATTTACTCATCGCTCGAAACAATAATAATGTCGTCGACGTGTACAGCACAGTACAAAAATCGCTCACCTTGTCTTGTGTAAAACACACAAGGGTCTTCCGTCGATTGTCGTAATCCGCTTTTAATGAATTTTTCCGTCATATACTCGTTCCAGCACTTCCCTATTTGTTCCCGCTTGTTTCAAGATACTTCCCGATGCATCTAGTTAGAAGCTCTTCACTGGTCAGTTCTTCATACAGTGGTTTGATCGCTTCATAAATTGTCATTGAAAGAGTTGGCTTATGTTCGTGCTCGGCCAAAGTATTTCCAGCTTTAGCCCGTTGCCATGAGCACCATGAATCTCTTCCAATGGGACATTTGTCGTGCTGCGGTTTGTCATCGGTCGATAATTTGTGAGTCTATGTAGCCCATATACTACTTCTCATTTTTGCAACTGAATCGCAATTTCTGCGGATCGCTAATCCGTAATAAATTGAGAGCTCGTCTATAAGTTTTCCAGTTAGTTTGCCTCTTCCACCGAGACCTTTGGTTGATTTCTTCAAATGACGCAGTCGAGTGCCCATTCGTTTTTGCACATGATCTATATACTCTTTCTTGAGTACTGTGACATCGTGATACGGCTTAGCATCTGTAATGCCTTTAAAAGTCTTCGAGTCACCGTCACCAATATAATGTGTGTAGTTGACCTGATGCAAACTTTCAGAGCGCCGAAACATTTCAACTACTGCATCAACTTCCATTTTTCCAGCTGATCCGTTGTGATTCACAGCGCGCATTCTCTTGTATACTGTTCGGCTCACTCCGCATAGTCTTCGGTATCTTCTTTCTTAGTCCAATACTCACACGTTTTACAGTACTTTGATTTCACAATACAATCAACGATTTTTCCAGAATAATTGCCAATAAGTGTCACTAATCCATATAACGACGAAAATCCACGTTTTCTCCATGAACCTTCGCTTGATACTATTATTCCACATCTTCCATTTTCAAGGGAAATTGTTTTCTCTTCTTGCGCAGCTCTTGTCATACTCTGCTTGCTAACTAAATTGGTTGCAGTGGACATCCGTTTGACAACCTTATCATAAAATGAATGAAAAATAGGCCGAGGTAGTTCCATGATTGCGCAAAATTTCAGTATTCCATGCAAACCAACTCCAAGCAATCGCATAGCAATTACAATCCTACGATTGATCTCATAACCCTTGTCCACGAATGGACAACTCGGTATTTCAATTTTTGCACAATTTTCACACGACAGTACTAACTTGAATCCTAACCCGCGCTTGCCACTTTCCGTAAATTTTACTTGCGATTGGCATGTTTTGCAAACGACAACGTTTGAAATAGCCGAGAACAACGCAATGAAGTTTACGATACGGTAACCAAATGCTGGATCCACTTCGATGTCATATAGATCTTCGGATAGCTTTAGTTTTTTGGCCGATGTACTGGCATTCAAGTCATCTGGTGCTTCTAACTTATAGCGATTCAGTGGTCTTCTTCGGGATACATTTGGTCTCTTGCTGTTGCTAGATACCGTTTTTCCACCTTTCTTCCCAGCGTACACTACTTTGCCACTCATTGTAAAAACAAATCAATAATATTGCGGAAAAAGAAGTGAAAGTTCGCCAAAGTATCAAGATAAACAAGTATTTGTTGATTAGCTCACAAAAGGCGCTCGCAGCGGACCTGGCGGCGAAACTTTGTATTAAAATTCGAAAATCTAATACTTCGACATTCTTGCCGGCCATAACCTTTTGAGACATCATTTTTGAAGGTTTAAGGGACAATTTAAAACAAAACAAAAAAAATCGATTTTTCGAAAATCCTAGAGTGGCCTAACCCCTTAAGTCCATATATACTTTTCTTTAATTCACATACCAGGCCCTTTGGATTTCTGTAACCATCCGGTGTTTTCATATATACCTCTTCTTTTAGGTTTCCATGGAAGAATGCTGTCTTGACATCGTAGACTTGTATATTTTTCTTTTTCTCAGCTGCAATTGTTACGGGCTAGGCTCGCGAGCCCGGTCTTTCCCACTCGGCTTTTCGGAGTTCAAGGAGAAAAGGGACGGGTTCGATATTTCCAAATTTTTAATGAGGTACACTGCAGTGAAAAAGTAGTCGAGACGTTCCCATAGGATAACGAGCCTTCACCTCCGCACTGCAATGTTTAGGATTAAAGGTAGGACAACACTCGGTTTCAGAAGTTGGTCCGTTCCCGGAGGTTAACGGATCGCCTTCCAAGACTTCGTGGGGTCGAGGGTAAGGATATTCTCGAGCGGTAAAGAATATTCCTAATTGTGTGGGTTCTTTCCTCTAATGATTTCTCAATGTTAGGATTCGACAGGTGGTAAAGTGATTTTGACACAGTGATTTGTATTTGAAGATATGATCTCTATATTCAAAGACAATGTAGAATATCTGGTAGAGCAAAGTTTAAGAATAATACAATTTATGTTCAGTGTGTGTTTTCGGTGTTATAATTATTTATGTACCTCGTCTGTCTCGTTGCCGTAGTATTCGATTATAATAGGCTTCTCTATTCGAAATTGACTCTAATAAATGTTGTAATAATATATATATATATATATTATATATATAGATTGGTCGAAGGTATTGTGTACGATCTCCCTCGGAGTAACCCCGTACTCCACTAAGCAAAACTGCTAGTTTGAAATGCTTCGAAAGTGCAGGGCACGATCTACTACTCGGTTGGGCAGAGCTTCGCCCGTTGAAGGATTGTGAGAAACTAAATCTAATAAACGCACTAATGCGTAAAGATTGGTCGAAAGTAACGTGTACGATCTTCCTCGGAGTAACCCCGTACTCCAACGTCTACGGTTTATAAACGTTTGATATGCTTCGAAAGTGCCTAATACGATCTACTACAAGAAGAACAGAGCTTCGCCCTTCGCGGAAGAATCAAAGACTGAACTTCGGAGAGAACTAGCGCGGTCGATCCTCGGAAGGGCAGAGCTTCGCCCTTCGGAAGATCAAGCTACTAAAGACTCTGATGCGTAAGGTTACTGGTGGTTTATATACTTGAGACCAGCGCTAGTTTGGGGTAAAAAGTGGGGTAAAACCTTCGGATTCCTAGGCGAGGCCTAGGATATGACCAAATATGGGCGTGAGCCCGGGCGCAGCGTGCATGCAGCTGCACAAGTGTCTTGGGAGTCGGGGGAGGTCGTGTGAATGTTTACAGGAGGGTCGTCTCGCTGGACGCGGTTTGAGCTTGAAACTATGATTTTAGATGAACGCTAGAATATTCTCGTATTTTAAAGAGGAAAAATTGCGTGCGTAAAATACGGATGTAACACAATACTAAAAAGTAATTTTATAGATTCCATGTGCGCAACAGGAGCAAATGTTTCATGATAATCAAATCCTGGTTGCTGTCCGCATCCTACCGCTACCAACCGTGCCTTATATCTTATTTCACTTTTGTTTGGATCTTATTTCTTACTGAATACCCACTTACTGTTAATTTCTCTTTTATCTACCGGTCTTTCAATCAGATCCCAAACTTTGTGTTTATTCACATATCGCATCTCCTCGTTCATGGTTTCTCTCCAGGTTTGCCATTCTCCAGAACTTTTTGCTTCTTCCACATTTCGTGGTATACTCTCGTCTTCAAGATGCATAGCCAAGTTTCTGTTTTTTATTCTTAAAGATCTTCTCAGGTTTTCTTGTTATTCGTCTTCCATTCTGATTCGTTCTTCCAATCGCATTTGTTCGCGTTCTCTAATTGCTTCAGCTGTTGTACCCTTAGGTCTACCTCGTTGTTTATTACTCACTTCTTCTGTTATCCCTTGATCATCTACTGTTTCTTCTCTCATATTCTCAATTTCTGTTTCATCTGCTTCATGCCATTCTTCATTCTTTGATAAACTAGTTTGGTTCATTGATTCACTCCCATCGTCAATTTCCTCATTTTCGACGTGTATCTCTGTCTCCTCTTCTGTGTTCCTATCATCATTGCTACTCTCTTCATCCAATCCCAAGAAAGCAATGCCTTCTTCATTCATTCTTCATTTCTCTTCTTCATTTTTGTCTCTTGTATCTTTCTCTCTTTAAACTCACTCGATAGCTCTATTCCATCTCTACTTTCGTCAAATTTGACGTCGCATTCACACTTCGTTCATTTCCGGAATATATACTCTATATGTGTTATTTCTGTCATATCCTATGAAAATTCCTTTGATTACCTTACAAGGGAGGTTTCCAAACGTGAAATCGCAGATCTTAATGAAACTTATACCACATGTAGATATCATAAAAAGGTAATTATACAGAAAGACGGCTCACAACGGATTTTGATAATTTTCAGATATGTTGTAGTACTCACTCTCCTGATCATAAATATATATATATGTGGGTGGGGGAAACGAATAGGAAAAAAGATACAAGCAATCAAAAATTGTATAAGTAATTAAATACTTCCGCGCTTTACGGTCACAGATCAGGTCAGGCCAGGTCGGGTGGGGGCGGAGCGGGGGGCGTGAGCCCCCCGCATGTATCTCAGCGGGGGGGGGGGGGGGGGGGGGAATTCTGTAGAAATTTGTGAGAGATGCGGGGGGCTCACGCCCCCCGCTCCGCCCCCACCCGACCTGGCCTGACCTGATCTGTGACCGTAAAGCGCGGAATTATTTAATCACTTATACAATTTTCGATCGCTTGTATCCTTTTATCTAATACGTGCACATATCGAAATCGGTAACGAGGCACTTATTCTAAATCATGACACAACTCCACATTCCGCAGTGGCTTAGATGTTTATATACACTCCCTTTTTCTCTCTTAATTTGAATACAAGCTACCGCTGAATGTGGATTTCAAACAACAACACAAATCGCTTTGTAAACTAAGGAATGTATCGGTAAGCATGCTACCACAATTCAGTACACGGTGATACAGTATTGCGATAGCAAATCAAGCAGAGTCATAAAATAAAATTTTTGTTCTTTAATCGCTTGTATCTTTTTTTGTATACGTTTCCCCCACCCACATATATATATATTTATGATCAGGAGAGTGAGTACTACAACATATCTGAAAATCATCAAAATCCATTGTGAGCCGTCTTTCTGTATAATTACCCATAAAAATATTAGACCCGTATTTTTTTTTTCGTGCTGAGATGCATATTTAGGGGTTGTAAATGGGGGTTGAAAATCAGCGCAAAATTATGTTTTGTTAAATATCTTATAAACTAAGAGAGATAGATTCAAAGTATACATTGCAAAAATTCGCGGATTTTTATAAGCTACAAAACTGCCGAAATGAATTTTTTATATTGGCCTTTGTTTTTGTTATATCCCGATTTTTCATATATTTTTTAATAATTTTACCACTAAACGTAATGGAATTTTTATCGGGCTTGGTAGGATTGTAGGGTAGGTATTTCCCCAAAATACGGATAAAATAGATTTTGCAAATTCGAATTTTAAATAAACAATATAGTACTTGAAATTGGACGTACTATTTGCTCCACGTTGAATAGAACTGAAGTACCGATACCAGTCATAGTACCCGTGTAAGTTGTGACGACACTTCTTTAATTAAGGAGGAACATTTTTATTATTCCAACAAATGGTTGACAGCAATAAAGAATCTGTAAGTGACGCAGGCCAATGCGGCCGACCGAAGGAGGCGTTCCGGTAGTGGCGCAAACCCGACCGCGGCGGGTATGGGAAAATACGTGTACTTGTTATTGATGAGTTTTGAAAGGATTAATTTTTTAACAACGTTGTACTGATATTCAAATTGTGAGAGGGACTAACTGTTTTACGTTTTCCCGTTTTTACACCGGTCGGTGGTCTTGTAAAATTCTGTGTTTCGTTTGAAATTGTTGGTCCCGAAAAGGGTCATCATAATCGAGCGGATAGAATGCTGACTGTCAACCATTTGTTGGAATAATAAAAATGTTCCTCCTTAATTAAAGAAGTGTCGTCACAACTTACACGGGTACTATGACTGGTATCGGTACTTCAGTTCTATTCGACGTGGAGCAAATAGTACGTCCAATTTCAAGTACTATATTGTTTATTTAAAATTCGAATTTGCAAAATCTATTTTATCCGTATTTTGGGGAAATACCTACCCTACAATCCTACCAAGCCCGATAAAAATTCCATTACTTTTAGTGGTAAAATTATTAAAAAATATATGAAAAATCGGGATATAACAAAAACAAAGGCCAATATAAAAAATTCATTTCGGCAGTTTTGTAGCTTATAAAAATCCGCGAATTTTTGCAATGTATACTTTGAGTCTATCTCTCTTAGTTTATAAGATATTTAACAAAACATAATTTTGCGCTGATTTTCAACCCCCATTTACAACCCCTAAATATGCATCTCAGCACGAAAAAAAAAATACGGGTCTAATATTTTTATGATATCTACATATGGTATAAGTTTCATTAAGATCTGCGATTTCACGTTTGGAAACCTCCCTTGTTAGTTGCAAATTTCTCCACTCTCATTCCTTTCTTTAGTACATATGATACACATCCAAATCTCTTCATGTGTTTGATATTCGGGCTTCTCCCTTCCCACATCTCATACGGAGTCTTCCCATGGGCGGATGATTTCACTCGATTCCGTATGTGGGCTGCTGTGTATACTGCTTCTCCCCAAAATTCTAGCGGTAACTTAGAATCAGATATTAATGATCTTGTAGTTTCAATTACAGATCTGTTTGTTCTCTCAATCAATCTATTACACTGTGGTGTGTAAGGTGGACTAAATTCGTGTCGTGTTCCCCTGTTGGCTAACCATTCTCTAAACTCATTGTCTACAAATTCTCCTCCATTGTCAGTACGAATACACTTCAATGTTTTTCCAGTCTCCACTTCCTTCGCGACAATTAGTTTCTTAAGCTCAATCTTCGCATCTGATTTTGTACCTAGTAACTCAACAAATACATATCTGGAATGGATGAGTCTCCTTTGCGCACATTCCACTTTGGACACGGACCGTTTTTGGAACTTGCGCACGTGGAAATTGCGCACAGTGGAAACTGCCCACAGTCGAAATAGTGTTGAGTGGAAGTTGCACACATCAAATGTGGAAACTGCGCACAGTATGTCAAGTTCACAGTGGGCCTTTACCACACGAAAAATGGAGGTCGGCAGCAGAGTACTGCGTACACAGCTTAACTCTAATCATGCATAATTCGTACTGAAGATATTTTCAGGTATATCCGTGGTATTAACTATTTCCATTTGGCCATTATTTGCAAATTATACGTTTGCGCCCCCTTCGCCTCATCTGGCACTGACCTGACGTGTGACTGCAAAGCATAATGAGACTTATCACGTTTTAGAGTTGCGCCCCCTTCCCTTCATCTGGCACTGACCTGACCAGTGACTGTAAAGCAGAATGAGACTTATTACGTTTTACAGTCACAACTCAGTCATGCTAATATATGCATGATGTGTGCAGTTTCCACTGCCATGTGTCCTGATTCCACTGTGTCCAACTTCCAACGTGGGCAAATTCCACTGTGTCCGAAAATCCACATGTGCGCAAAGTGGAACGTGCGCAAAGTGGACACTCCCATCTGGAATAGTCATCGATTACAGTTAATATAAATTTCTTTCCTCCTGTTGATAATGGGGAAACTGGTCCAACCAAGTCAGCATGCCACATATCCATATTATATACTGCTCTCCTAGTCACAACACTTTTGTGAGTTTTTCGACATGTCTTTCCTTCCAAACACGAATTACAAACTTTATTACATTGATTCAATTTGTCAATACCAATTACCAATTTCTCTGTTCTCATTTCTTCAATAATTCTTTTGCTCGCATGTCCAAACCTTCTATGTCATATATCTTCTTCCTCTTCAGCGTTCTTTGCTCTTTCTTGTCTAATATTTTTTCCTGAAACATAATATTCGTTCCCTCTACGCAACGCTCTCAGTATCGCCTTTTCTCCATCCCCATAAACAATAGCGCCGTTTTTATCAAATTTCACCTTAAATCCATGATCCGTAAATTTTGCTACAGATAACAAATTTGAATTCAGATCTGGAACACACAGTACGTTAGTGAATCTTATTCTATTACTCTGGTCATTGTGTTCGAATATTATCTCTCCAATCCCACTCGAGGTAATTTTTCGTCCGTTCTTGTCTGCTACAGTCATTTCCCTATAGTCACACTTTAAATTATCGAATACGCTTTGTTCACTAGTCATATGACTCGTCGATCCCGAGTCAGGTAACCACTCAAAAGGCATGTCTTTATTCGTCTTATAGTCCGGTT
This sequence comes from Trypoxylon attenuatum, assembly GCA_963989405.1. Classification (NCBI taxonomy): domain Eukaryota; kingdom Metazoa; phylum Arthropoda; class Insecta; order Hymenoptera; family Crabronidae; genus Trypoxylon; species Trypoxylon attenuatum. The sequence goes on from OZ022490.1 coordinate 21,809,484, forward strand.
GCTTCCCATTCTCACGTGTTAGTTCGCTCTGACATTCGTTTTCTCACACACTCTTAGCACTTCGGTCGCTCGCATCAACGATTCTCCTCTCGTATATCCTCGTCCTCTTCCTGCAGTATTTCCTCGATGATTACCGCGATGATGTCCCCTTCCTCTGGGTTGTATGAATGCTTTGGGCTTTTTGCACTCTGCTGCGATGTGATTTGCCCCATTACAATTGAAGCATTTTTGACGTGAATAACATTGGTCAGCGAAGTGTCCAATCTTTCCGCACTTAAAACATTTAACCTCACTTCCGTTATTGTCGCGCACTTTTCTCACGTCCTCATTGTCTCTATGGTTGCGATCGTCTCTTCTGTTGTCCCTTCTCGACTCCTCCGGTTTCAACGCGTATCGCACGTCGTTCATCGATGCGGTCATTTGGCTCTCTAATACTCGTACACTCGATTCGAACTCTACTCTCAGCCCTCTTACCACATATAATTTTAGTTCGTAATCTTCAAATTCTTTACCCAATCGCTTACATTTATTTCTGATTCCTTCTGCCCGATTCAGATATTCGTCAACACTTTCTTCCTTTTTCATCTTCAAGGTAGTCATTTCACTTAGGTATTGCGTTTTCAGCTGCTCACTGTCTGCGGCCATATTATACTTCACCGAGTTCCAAAAATTTTCGGCATTTCTTTCATGGCAATATTTTAGTAGTTGAGCTTCACTCATGGTATTTAGTATTATCGTTCGTGCACTATAATTTTCATCGTCCCATTCATTCCATTTCGCAAGCTTCTCTGTATAGCCCTCTTCTCTCTCTGTAGGCTTCTTCGGCGGTTTTTCATACATTATCTTCTTCCAGAGCTTTTTCGATCTGAGGATTCCTTCAATCTTCTCACTTCATATGAAATAATTATTGTCGGTGAGCAATTCTACTCCCGCAACGTTCCATGTGCTATTCTCTGCCATCGTCGACCACGTGTCTGTTCCCGCTCTTCTGAATCTAACCACACGTTCTGCTACCAAACAACACCAGAATTTAACAGGAAGTCTATTTTGTCTTTCAACGAGTCGATTAATTATTTTATATTGTTACTGTTTTTACAAATAATTTTATGATTGAAGCGTCCTAAAGTTCGTTGGAGAGATTCCGTAACGTTTTTGATGTAAGGTACAATGAGTAAATTATTATTATTGTTATCTGCAATGGCGGAAGGAGAAGAATTGCTCGATTTATGTCGGTGATATTGGAGCCAGCGGGGTACGAATTTATGGATGATTTTAAGGGGGAAACCGTTGTTGAAAAGAATGTGTTTCACCAAGTTAATGTTGCAAAAGTGGAAAGAATTGTGAGAAAGAAGGATGGCTCTGTCAATTAGTGATTAAATAATCGATATCTTATGTTTGAAAGGGTGATTAGAATCAAAGTGAATAGTGTTCCCTACCTATGTAGATTTGCGAAACCAGTTGGTAATGATATGTATTATTGTCTTCGTTACGTAAAATCAAAATGTCCAAAAATGGAATTGAATTGTTATTCTCTTCTTCAATTGTGAACTGTAACTTGGTCTGGTAAGAATTAAAACATTCAAGAATTTGTGAAGAACAGTCTAGAGGGATGCAGGCAATAATATCATCAACATATCGTTTGTAAAATGGAACAGGATAAAGAAAAAGACTTAGAAAATGCTCCTCAAGGTCTTGCATGACCATGTGAGCAAGGATAGGGGCTATGGGGGAGCTCATAGGGAGACTTAATTCTTTACGATTATATTTTTGTCTCCCTTGAATTGTCACTTGATAATTTCACTCTTCCTGATAACCATAAATTTATTGCGTTAGATGTTACATCTCTTTTTACAAACGTGCCATTAGATCTTGTAATTTTTTACCTTACAAAAAGGAAGGACAATTCCAACACCCACTACCACTCTCAGAAATAATAACCGCGATTACTCTTATTATGAACAATGTGTATTTCACCTTCGATAATGTTATTTATAGGCAAATTTTTGGTCTCCCTATAGGCTCCCCCATAGCCCCTATCCTTGCTCACATGGTCATGCAAGACCTTGGGGAGCATTTTCTAAGTCTTTTTCTTTATCCTGTTCCATTTTACAAATTATATGTTGATGATATTATTGCCTGCATCCCCGTAGATTGTTCTTGACAAATTCTTGAATGTTTTAATTCTTACCACACCAAGTTACAGTTCACAATTGAAGAAGAGAATAACAATTCAATTCCATTTTTAGACATTTTGATTTTAATTCTTTAAGATTATATTGTTAGCACTGTTAATTTGTAATCGACTATTAATTTGTAATGTTCCTTAGCACAATTCTAACTATATATTTTTAAAGCATTAAAATCATATCATCATCAGAATCGTGGGTATTATAGAACAAGTCAAATGAGAAAGATGAAAAATCTTAATACGACGAATCTTTCGGACCACTCATACTGTTTAAGTAACGTGTCGATTATTGAAATACGTCGTCACTAGTTATATTGTGATTATAAAATTTCCAATTAACATATTACATACTTTCACATATAGTACTGGGTTACTAACTATCAGTTATCTATTATTGTACATTTAAACGGAAAAGAAATTAATGTAAACTTAGAAGTAGAATTAAGATTATAATTACGAAGAGAGATAAAGAGCATAAATAGTTAGGACCTAGTACTGTACATATGTGATAGTTAGACTCCGGATTCTTATGCAAAATGGTCAGAATTCGATGTTACAAGTATCTGCAAATTACAAATGATTATTGAAAACTAAATTTGAAATGTTTCTTGCGGTGTATTGTTACGTCCTCGTAGTTTCACATCAGTTTTTTCAATTTAAAACCTTCGAATATTCTAGAAGAAATCTTAGTTTCGAGCCACTAGTGCCTCAGATACCCCAGTCCTGTAAACATCCCCATGCAGCCCCTGCTGCAATGATTCATATACAGCTGCATATCACTGTATATGAATGCACTTTTCCAAGCACTTTTCCAAGAAATTAGTGCGTGCTCGACTATATAAACCACCGAAAATTCTACTCTGGAAGTTCAGTCCTTGATCCTCCATCGAAGGGCGAAGCTCTGCTCTTCTTGTTGTAGATCGTGCTAGGCACTTTCGAAGCATTTCAAACCATTATAAATCTCAGACGTTGGAGTACGGGATTACTCCGAGGAAGATCGTACGCGTTACTTTCGACCAAATCATTGCATTTGTTGCGATTACTTTATAAGCATTCAAATACGCCGCGAATCATATCTATACGAACAGACGAGGACTACACAAAGGTATTTTGTAACAAACGAACATATACTTAACACGATTGCATACTTTATTCTTTTCAATTATTTCAATATAGTTATCTTATTTTTCGTGTCAATTACTCCTTTTTCTACATTCAATTACCACCTGTCATAGCAAACAACGCTGAAAGCGACATCGTGCATAGAACCCACATTTAGTGTAGGAATATTTAGCCGCTCAAGTATTCCTATCTGGGGTAATATAAGACTCGAGAGAGATTCGGCGCCTTCGTGGAACGCCGCCTGGTACCTCCAGCATTTACCTGTTAGCCATCCTAAACCTTATTCCTTTCTCGGGACCTTCGAACCGACTCGGGTATAATCGGATTAATATTGTTGTGCCAATAGGTCTCATTGACTATAGCGCAGTGAGACGTGTTTGCACCTCGATTAAAGATCTGACTATACACCTCTTAGGACGGCTCTCTAAACTGACACCCTCGCGAATCAGGGAAAAAGTTGGGTAGTTTAAAAAACGATTATATAAGCAGGGCTACCTGCCAGAGACACCGTTAGACTTGAGAGAGACTAGGCGCCTTCGTGGAACGCCGTGTGTTACCTCAAGCTGGGTCTTTCCTACCCTTAAACCACATCCTGTACCAATCACTTTCGACTGTCAAGGAGAATCTGCCTGAAAGGTATTATTTTGCCAATAGTGCTCATTGACATTAGCGCAGTGAGATGTGTTTGGAACTTAATTAATCTCAGGCTTATTCGAATTGGCGACTGTTAATTGGGCTCGCATACCCTTAAAGGTTCAGGAGTGAGCACGTTTTCCGTAACCAAACGGATAAAAAACGGTCTCGCACCGCTAGCCCGTAACAGTATAAACTTCAGAAAGGTGGATAACGCGTTTTAAAGACAACTCCTTACAATTTTCTATCAACAATAAAAATCATATTTGCATAAAGATCAGGACTGTAGTGATAGTAGGTAATAGGTTACAGTTTATTATTAATCTTGTGCAGCAGATTAATAGTTTAACATTAGTTCTATCCTTTTGGACTTGGCCCGCAATAAAATCATATCTCTTAATAATATGCAGTACAGTAACTTCAAACATATTTAAAATAACAAATTATTATCATCAATGTATTTAAATCAATAAGTAAAATACAAAATAAGGAGGTACAGGTTAATGTGAGGGTAGAGGTGGTGGAGGAGGCCCGGCAGGAGGAGAAGACGAAGTGGCGGAGGTGGAGGTGCAGGTGGAAGTCGGGCAAGAGGAGGGGGAGAAGTGGTGGCGGAGGTGGGGGTGGTGATGGAGGTAGAGATGAATGTAGAGGTGGGTGTGGAGGTGGAGGTGAAAGTGGAGGAATGGAGGAGATTGTGAAGGATAGAAGTAGAGAAGGAGGTGGAGGAAGGGACGAAGGCCGAACAGGAGGAGGAAAAAAAATGGTGAAGGTGGAGGTGAGGAAGGGCGGAAGAAGAGGGGGAGGAGGTGGAGGCCAGGCAAAAGGAGAAGAAGAGACGGTTAAGGTGGAGGAGACGGAGGAGACGGAGATGACGTTTCTTAAGATTTTAGCTACATTTGGGGTCTATTATCTCCACGAGGGATAAACAAATTGTTTATAACAATTATGGAAATTAGCCTGGGCATGGACTTCCAGGAATTGTTTACAAAAATTTGAAAAATTAATTTGTTTATAGGTTTTTAACATTCCAAAGACAAGAGTAAATTCTGTCTCCGGAATCGATACAAGTTTTGTCTTCTTCTACTTAGCCCGAGACAAGACCTTGTCTCTTGATTGTAAATTCAGTGTGTCAGAGGAAAAGGAAAAGCGGCAGAGATGACGATGCTATTTGCGCTGGCACGTTAGTCGGACTGAATTGGATTAATAGCAGGAATGAACATACCGGGTGTTGGCTGGAGGGGATCAGGGAAACGACGGCAAAGAAGGAAATTCTGATAGGTAGTCTTCGCTGGAAAGTCTAGATCGGTAATAGCTAAGCTGTGCTGCTACAATGGTGTAGTCCGGACACGGGACGGTAGGATGGTCGTGGCAGAGTCTAATCGCACAGGACTTCGAGTTGGAGCATGGTTCATACGAGGAACTATTTCTTTTTCGGAGGCTCGAACTAGGAGTACGAGGAGATAGATCCGAACGAGGGATCGTGACCGTGGGAACCAGTGAATCTTCTTCTTACTATCAAGGCGGAGTAAAATCCCAGTAGACAAATCAGAATATCAAGAATCGAAGAGAAATTGCATTGAGCGTCGCTGAGTCGAGAGTGACGATTGTGGGCGAGAGAGCGATCGCCGCGGCCGGACGGACAAAAACCGATCGCGGGAGTGCGAGGGGCACTCCCTCGCTTCGACTCGCGGAGTCTTCGAGTGCTCGACTGATCAGAGATCAGAAGATTGAAGAACTAATAGGTTAAATTTAAACGAAGTATCGGCGACTCAGCACGATATGGCATGCGAAGAAAGCGAAAATGCACGTATACGCATTCACACTTGTTCAAAATAAACATGAGATCATGCATCATACTTGTTGGAGTTTTATTTAATACAACATTCGCTTTAGCATGAACGATCGAGTGATTGGAGTTACCACGCAACCAAGACTCCGCAAGCCGAAGCGGGGGCGTGCGGGGAGCACCAACGGTGTTTTCTCCACGGATCCGCGGCGTCCGCGAGCTCGCCCGCGATCGTCATTACTGATTCAACGACGCTCTAAGCAATTGTGTTTACGTTACCTTTTTCCCCCATATACATTTTCGCAAATTCACTACGCTTTGACTAATCACAGATTCACCGGTTCCTTGTCCGAACCAACACCCCGAAGTGGGTATCATTGGCCGCAAATCCCGAGTTCGGATTTAATTCTTTCTGCTCCTGGTTCGAGCCACCAAGACAGAAGCAGTCCCTTGTACGACTGGACTTTGCCGCAACCACACCACCGTCCCAAGTTCGGACGTCATTATGGCCATAGCGCAGCCAAACATTAATCCACGATTCAGACCTTCCAGCTACAACTATCCGTATCCCTACTGTCGTTTTCCTAATCCTAACCAGCCATCACCCGGCAAGTCCTCTTTTTTCCTTTAAATTCAGTCCTTTCGGCAAGCGTACCAGCTCAAATAGCATTCTCATTTCTGGCATTCTATCCTCTATTTTAACAACACTTTTCTCTCGTGTAAACCAACATTTCCGACTGGGATTGGGTTCAATCGACAAAGAAGACCATAATACATCAGGATTGACCTAATCTGTTTGACATTAATGGCCGAGTTGTCGGCAATTGAATTTGGCCTATTTTGGGGCAAAAATTCGTCTTGCCATATCAATTTTGAGCAGTGTATTTTTTGTGTCAGTACGCCCCGCGTCTGCGACTGCCGCCCGCCGCGTCTTCGCCCACCGCGTCCTCGCCCGCCACGTCCTCGCCACGCTCATCCTTCTGCAGCTCTTCCTCGGCCGCCGCGTTCTTCCCGGTCTCTTTCTCTCCCGCCTCGTCCTCTCTCCTCATCATTTATGTTTCGGTGGACTGCGAACCGACGGCCTTATTGCGCATGCCGTAACTCCTCCTTCCGTTTTTGGATCTGTAAACGTAAAAAAATAATTAAAAATATAATATTTGCTACATAACTTACCTTTGGTTTTACTTATCTCTTTATTTATTATTAATGTTGTTACGTACCTTGCGAATGTATTGCAATTCTTGCCTCGGCTCCAGGCGCGGAGACGAGGTCCTCCTACTCGTGGACGTCCGCGTCAGCCGATTTTTCTCCCTCATCACGACGGCGATCGCGCTCCTTCTTTTCGTCGGATTTTTCTCTTGTTACATATACTTGTATATGTGTATACTTAAATACATAGTTTTCAAATACGCGTGTAATGAGGGCGCAAATGTCAAGGCGATTACCGCGCTCTCAAGGAACCGTGTAAAGGCATGCGTTACGTGCTTTCCTCCTGCTTCTTGGCGAAACAGCCGAACTGTACGCACGGGTCTCCCAAGTTACCCAAAATATATAATAGTGATTACCGTCATTTTTACATTTGATTATTGAGTCGTGCTCCTATCACCCACGGACACGACATCTCTCTTATCTTTTTGTGTGTCTCGCATCTAAAAGCAAAGAAAATGAGTCAATTATAATATTCTAACAGGCAGATTAGAGAATAACTTTTGTGTTATAACGGAGAACAGTAATTGTGTACTTACGATGCTTCCCGTCGTGGCTGCGATTGCTAAATGAGGTCTCGCCAAAGTTGGCTCCAGAGCCATATTCCACTCCCCCAGGCGGCCAGGGCGCGCCGTGGTCGCCATGACACTGGCTGCGACGCGACGCTGACAATGAATCCGTTACATGCTACTGGGTGAATTTACAGTGTGTTATTCTAAGTGTAGGAAACCTCTTTACCACAGATTCCATGCATGATAAGGAGGAGGAATAGTACAAAAATTAAGTAATAAAATGTTAACCCTCTCATATACAGGGTGTCCCAGCAAGAATGTCGAATGCAAATATCTCCGTCAATTTTGAAGATACGCGAAATCCGCAGAGGACAAAGTTGCATGGTTCGAAGGGGCTCGTTGAATGGCGGTATGGGGGTGTTTTTACAATGGGGTGGTTTTTTATTATTAATGTTAACTTAATATTTTTCATCGGGTCGACCTATTTTTTTTTCGATATTCTGAATGCTGGGATCAAGGCGAATTCAACGACCTATGATAAAAGGCCTTTGGGGGTAGTTCACCCCCCGGGGGTTGTAAATTTTCTCCTTTAAATATTTCCTAAACAATTAGATTTAGAGAAAAATTTCTTTAACGAAAGTTACATGGTATTGATGGGACTATCAGTTGGTGTTAACAAATTTTTGAAATTCCAATTGTTTAAACATTTTTTTATAAACAATGTTTTTTGACCACGAACATCTAATTTTTTTCCCGGATCATGATGGGGAATCGAAAGACGAATTCATGGGTATGATGATATGAGCACTTGAAATTTCAACAATTAGAAATTTATTCCTCGTAAGAGAACTGTACTAGACAAAAGAGTTCAGCGTCTGTTGTGGTCCCTTTATGAGAAATGAATTTGTAATTGTTGAAATTTCAAGCCCTCATATGTATGAAGGGGTTAACATTTTATTACTTATTTTTTGTACTATTCTTCCTCCTTATCATGCATGGAGTCTGTGGTGAAGAGATTCCCCAGGCTTTGAATAACACCCTGTATGTATGTATTCAGCATGTAACGAACTTCGAAATCGACTGAATTACGGACGGGGAAGGCTTGACTGTTGCGTCAAACATCCGTACATAAAACAAAACAGATGCATGAGTGAAAGACAAGGGGTCAGAAGCACTCGTCAGCCAACGGTCTTTGCCTCCTTGGAAATACCGGGTCCCATTCGATCACCGAACTCAAGCAAGGTTGGGCATGGTTAGTACTCGGATGGGTGACATCCGAGATGATGTTTCACCCATCTTTGTGAAACACCACGTACTGTTGCGGACATAGTGGTTCGGATCCCAGTTAAAACAGTAGGTCCTAGGGCATATGACCTTAGCATTCGGTCCCGAAACACAAACAAAAAAAAAGCACTCGTCATGGTATGGGGCGAGCGGGGCAAGCGGGGCGAGCGCGGTTTCTGCCTCCCGATGACCTCACTCCTATCTCGGTACGCGAGCGCTCCCGGGCGCTCGGACTCCATCTCGCCCTTCAGCGCGCAATTAGAATTAAACTTGTATCGCAAGGTAATGTAGAATCTGAAAAAGCCGGTAATTGATAACGACCGAAAACGGTGCAAAAAGGCCGAGAGTATCCTACCGCCTTAATCTGCGACAGATCGAACTCGGCGACGATTGGTTGGACTCGCTCACCCTTAAAGATTTAACACATTAATGTTCGATGGGGTTCTGAAAAAAAGCTCTCGATTAGCAAACAAGAAAAGAGATTTATTGTTACAGTTGTGCACACCAATAGAATGGATCTGACTCTTATGTCTTCTGACTGCCGAATCGTTTCTCGATCACTCATTGTCAGTAACCAACTCAGTTGTTTTTTCCTTTTTTTTTTGTGTGTAGACCTGAAGTCTGATAACCGCTCCTACGAGCCAGGGCCCGTTTATCGGTATTCATGAATCTACATATATGGTGTTAACTCCCGGATATGGGTTTATCCTAAGGAAATCTGGAAATAGTTGAGCGTATAAAAATTTCAAAACATTACGCTGTCATATTGTCTAATAGAGTAAATTTGTGCTTAGCCAAAAGGACATGCAGGAAAACAGCAGATTTGTGTCCGTATATAGTTCGGTGCCCGAGAGAAAAATGGGAAAATCCAGTAGCATCCTAGGCCAGCGATAGGTTAGTGTAGGTAGCTGCTTCACGGCTTGGTGTTAACAATAAGTACGAGTTGGGTATTACTTGAAACTAAAGGCATGAATAGTGCCTGCCAACGAGGCGATGTGTTCTTGCAGGTATTATAAATGTATAGATTGATGTCACAAAACTCACATTGGCCTCAGTGAGTTTGGTCCTATGCAATTAGAGGGTCAGGGATTCCCGAGATTTCCCCTACTCCGCGGGTCGTCAGCCATGAAAGTAAGAGTTGGGAGTGGGTAGACGGCACACAGTGCCCAGAGCCAGATACACCGAGAGTCTTAAACTTTCGTTAGAGGGTATTTTAGTTTAGTTCTAAACGGATATTTGTGAAGATCGGTAGGCTTGGTGGCCCGATCTAAGGGATTTGGATGATGGTCAACTAAATAATTGTCAATTAATTTATTTATATGTGTCTCGTTTCCCATGATTTGCTTAAGGATCCAGCTCTGTGCTTGTTGGAACATGCACTTGGAAGCTGCCGTCCATAATTGAGATCCATAAGTAATAACTGGTTTTAGACAGAGTTTGTAGGTGAGGATTTTTAGTCCGGTGGCCAGAGGCGCACCATATTTTATATGTTTCAGTAGCGAGGTAGCAGCCACTCTAAACTTGTCTAAACGGTCATCGATAGCGGGAGACCAGGATAGTTTATCGTCGATAATAATCCCGAAACATCGCACCTTTTGACTCCAGGGTATTGGGTAACCGTCAACCGTGATCTTAGTGCTGAATGTATGATTTACCTTGCGAAGCGGGCTAATAATTACCGCCTCGGTTTTAGCGGCACTGACTTTTATTTTCCAGTCATGGTAGAAACTTGTGATCGAGTCAAGACTGCGTTGAACCACACAGATGGTACGACTAATGCATGGCTGGGACGCATATACTAAAGTGTCGTCCGCGAACATGGCTAGATGTGTTTCGCGATGTCGAGGGATGTCATTAACATATATATTGAATAGGAGCGACCCAAGGATAGACTCCCGAGGGACACCCGCTAGTATGGGCCTGACGTCAGACCTTGATCCCGCTACCGAGACTTGAAAGGTGCGCGAAGTCAAGTAGTTTTGAATAACCCGGAGTAGCATGTTTGGTACGCCAATGTGGTGGAGTTTATAGATTAAGGCTTCATGCCAGACCGCGTTGAAGGCCTCTGCAAGATCTATCAGCACAATCACCGACGGTATTCTGTTATCAAAGTTTCGTGTGACGAAGTTGGCCACCCTGACTAATTGCTGGGTCGTAGAGTGCTCCGATTTGAAACCGAGTTGCTGATCAATAATAATTTTCTTTTCACTCAGAAATTCAGACAGCAAAGTAGATATGCATCTCTCCGTGATTTTGCCGAGCAAGGGCAGGAGACTAATAGGTTTGTACGACTCGGGAGATTCAGGTGATTTGCCAGGTTTACATATCGGAATGACCTTTGCTAATTTCCATTGATCAGGAAAATATGCTAGGCGGAGTACTGCTCTAACTATGTACGTTAGCTGAATGGCGATTCTGTTGTCAGAGTTCTGGAGCATCTCAGTAGTAACTGTATCAAATCCAGGTGCTTTATGCGGCTTGGCTCTCGTTATAGCCTGACGGATGAAACTAGGATTAATTCGAGTCTGAAACTCGTATTCCAATTCGGTTTTACCCATATCATCATGGAACCCAGCAATGAATTTATGGATGGTTTTGTCGAAGGGTGAAGTTTTATTGAAGGCTTCTTGGTGGATTGCTGTGAATGCGTTTGCAAACATGTTTGCTTTGGCACTATTGTCTGAACAGACTGCTCCTTCGGTCAGCAGTGGTGGGATGAGCTTGTGTGAAGATGTGAGTTTGTGATATGTCCCCCAGAATATTTGGTCAGGTTGGGTCAGCGACTTTAGTTTATCAAGCCAGTACATATTCCTCAGGAATCTCATCCGCTGTTGGATTGCCTTTGTATAGGCCTTAATTAGGCCAAAACTGTACAATGATCCAGTATGTTGCCAGAGTTTGCGCTGTTGGCGCCTGTATTTAATAAGGCTAACAAGGAGTGGATCCATTTTGTATTCCACTGTGCGCTGGGAGGGTTTGCGCATTGCTGAGGCAGCCCGAAAGTGCGAAATGAGTGTACTGGTTAGTCGCTGGACTTCAATGTTCATATCAGACTTGCTTTCGATTTTGGGGTTAATTTTATAAGTACTGGTAAGCGATTTGAATGCTTTCCAATCAGTCCAGACCTGCCAACGTGGAGGACACAAGGCATCGTATATGGGGATGGCAATTACCGGCTTGTGGTCTGATGTATAGCCGTCAGCCACCAATAATTTATATTCAAAATCTGAGTTAGTTATGTAGAAGTCGAGGATCGACGGAGTTTCTCTACGGCTACGTTGCAATGTAGGTTCATTTGAATACAGAATTTTAACAGCCCGTGTTTGAAGGTAATTGTGCAGTTTGGTGCCTGATATATTTTGTTTCATGCATCCCCATTCACGGTGATGTGCGTTGAAATCACCGCCAATAATCACTGGCCAACCAAGAGTGAGCAGTCGGTCCAGAACATTCGTGTCAACCATATCCTTAGGTCTTACATACATGACTGCTACAAACAGCTTATGCTGAGACAGTTTAACCACCAAGAACTCATTAGTGAGATCTTCAGAGGGGTTAGAAACATTTGGATTGAACTCCGAGACTGGAATGCTAGTATCAACTAGAATGGCCACTCCTCCTCCACGAGGTATTGCGTGACTACTAGTAGCTGTGGTCCGATCGCGATCTTTACGAAATATGTGGTATCCCGGTATCACTAACGGATCGATGGGCCTAAGCCAGGTTTCAGTGAGTAACAATACATGCGGTTGCTCGACACTGATTATGCGGGTTAAGTCAGTATACCTGCGCTTGAGAGAATACAGGTTCCAGAGGATGATTTTGGGCAAGGTCTCCATTATTAGTCCTCAGATCCAAAATATTCCTGAGTTATTTGTAAAAAAGCGGAGAATTGGTCAGCGTCAGAAGCGCAACACTGAAGTTTCTCGAGTAAAGCCGATGCCGCTGCCAGCATTTTTCCTACATCACAAATTTTGCCAATTTGGAGAAATGTATTTAGGGTATCGTGAACTTGATTAACTGTGCCACCAGTAAAGGCGGAACTATTTTTCTTAGTTACTGTTTTTCGATCAAGTATCAAGGCTTGTCTATAATTACCCAAAAATTTGGGAGGGCTCGGGATAGGAAGTTCATCACGCGTTGGTCCTGCTGCCTTGGGTTGTCCCCGAAAAATATTAACTTTCGGGCTACTGATATCTTCGACATGCCTTACCCGAGGCTTGGACATTGGAGGAAAATCGTTTTCCACGCTCGTAAACTGGTTAAAAGGAGCTCTTAATTTCACAGGGTCTGCCGACCCAGGAATGAGTGCCTGTATACTATTAGCCGGGGCCTTTGCTTTTCGGGATAGATATTTCTTGAGAGCTGGGCACAGCATAAAGCTCGCCGTGTGCTCTTCTCGACAATTAGCACAAACCGGTGGGGTATTGTTGCCCTTATTGGGACAGTTTTTAATTTGGTGGTTGCCCGCGCATTTCACACAAACAGGGGGCAAGTTACAATTAGTGGCTACATGGCCAAAACGTTGGCACCTAAAGCATTGCGAATACGTCCTAGTCGGCTTATACTTCTCCCAGTATACTCTCGTGTAAAAAATGGATCCGTGTTTATTTACTTCACTGATTTTCGTACCGGTCTTGAAACGAACTTTATACAGCGCATTGCTAAGCACTTTGTTGTTAGGTGCCATCATATTGACGGATATCGGTTGTAACCCTGCTTCCACCAGGTGATTCATTACCTCATTTTCGGGGAGCTTAGGAAGACCACGAAGAACTAGTGTTGGGGATCTTTCGTCCTTATACGAAAAGGTGAAGAAAAATTGATCATTCTCTCTGAGAATTTTTAAAAGGTGTTCGTGTGCGGTACGCGTCGCTAGCTGCACTCTAACCCTGTTACCGAAGAACTTTAACTTGAACGTTTTGCCGAAATTTTCAATCAAGCTATTCACTAGAGAAGTGGTGTCACCGTTGTACTCCGTAAGGTAGACCGGTGGTGGGGGACGGAGGGGCGACGGTGTCGGTTTTGTCGCTCCGTCGGATAATGGTTGCGCGGACCGCTGGGTGACGTCATGGCGTGGGACTTGCGTGGCTCCTACGTCAGAACCGGAATTGCTGAGGGAATCCAAGATAGACATTGACCGGTCATTACCTGTAGAAGACGATTCTTCTGGTAGCCTAACACGCGATGCGTGCGTTTTAACACCGCCGAGCGGAGAGAGGAGATTAAACTGGTTTTGAACCAAAATGGCTGAAGCAGGCTGGGAAACAGGCATTTTGGTCGATTTTTTGGGCGTGATAAACCTATCGTTAGTATTGGTCTCATCGAGATTATTCGTTGCGGCATCCACATCGCAAGACATATTAGTATCCTCATAAAAAGATGTAAGCGTGGTTTTTTGCGACATAGCTTCGTTACACAGTGGGGGTGTCGTAATTATGTGGGCAGACGGGAGATTTTCCAAAATACCCTCATTAATATAGGATGTATGTTTTTCTTTTTTCTTTTTCTTTTTCAGCGGGACACTGAGATTAGATTTTAAGTATTTTGAAGAGGTGAGATCGTAAGGGGTTCGCTTGAGCTTGCCCTCTTCGGAGAGTTGTTTGTTTTGCAGAGTATTTGCAGAATCATTATTAGGACTATTGGGTGTACTCACCGAACTGTCTGATGATGAGCTTACTAGAAGATCCTCAAGCAAAGACCTATCGGAGTTATCCAGATTTGCTGATTTTTCCCCCACGGGGATGCATAATTTTTGTTTATCCTTGTGTTCAATTCTCGTAGAATTGGCTTGGTAACTCCTTGATAGTTGAAAGACGTATATTATAGCTTCCTTCAAACAAAAGAACAATACGTGACGTGACTAAGCGGCACTTGCGGTAGATCACGGAGTATTGGCAAGCACGTCTTCTCAAAACGAACACATACTGCGAACTGAAGTATGCAACTGACTCACATCAGTAACTAACTCATCTGTGTTTGTGCCCGGCTTATATCGGCGTCGACTTGCTGACCGTCCTTTATCGCGACATCTCGCTTGCATTCGCACTTTCTTCCACTTACTGATTACTTCACTTGGCCTTTCCTACCTAATCTTTAGTCCTTGAAGATTCTCTTATCTTATCGCAAGCGAACGGTTGTGTCGGATCGCTTCATCGAATGGCTTTAGTTATATCGTTTCACTCTCGATACTTTCTATGACCCTAATTGGGCGTATGTTTAATGAAAACTATATCCCCTTAGGGATATTATCTCATGGGTTTCCAACTTTTCTTATGCTGTCGCGTGTTTTCTTCCTGTATGTTCGACATATTTTCCATTACCAACGCGCACAGTTCGTCACGTTCCTCATTGTATAACTCTAACACCTTGAACGGAGTCATCCCAATCGCTCGCTGATATACGCGTATGTTGTTCAAGCACTTTTGCAGTCTACTTTCATTTTTATGCCACCACCCCGGATTACTTAAAGATAGCTTACAAAAGTAATTAGTTAATACCGGTAGAATCGTGGGTCCCTTTCTTTCAGCTTGACGGTTCCCGCGGGGGGCTCCTGTGGTGTGATGTATACATTTTTAATTTCCTCGCCTTTACTATACTTGTTAAACTCTCCGGATGTAAGCGCCGCACCCTCCATTCGAAATGATTCGCATCGGATTACCGAATCGATCTTGCTGAGCCTCCAACTTCGATAATACTTCCACGGCGTTTACTGTCTTTGTTGGGTAGAACGAAAGCGAAAGAACGGTTATTGTTGAAATATGATTCCTATTTCACCAGTAGCATTGGCACTGTGAGCCGGAAGTAGGAAACTATTAGAAATGCCGCCGAAGGCAGATATAAAAGGAGGCGGATCCTCCAAGGACTTCCTTCTAGAGAGTGCGAGAGAGTGAGTGAGCTTATTGTTTGAGACAAACCGATTGTGAAATTGTTAAAATTGTTTGTGATAAAAGAAACTGTATCACGGTTAAAACCTTTCACCCGGTTACATACGTGTTACAAATTAAAACACTCTGCGGAGTCACAGGCTCCAACAGTTATCCCAAAAAGCTCTGGATGTAATTCTTGCTAACTGGTATGAGACATCTTTTGACCGGACTGATTTTTTCCTTTTCGCGGTATACGTTCCTATTTTCTATTACGAGGTGGTAATTTATTCGAATTACTCGGTAGTTCGTTCGTTACTGCTACTTTTAACATTGTAAGGACTGTAATATCATCTACGTTCGGGTAAAAATATTGTTCGGGCACTAATCGACAAACCAAAAGCCAGTTTCGAAATTCGTTCTAGTTAGCAAGGCTTACGAAAGCCGCGTATTTGATACTCTCATTCGAAACTGACACACGGAATAATCCATTCTTTAACATTATTTTCACCAAAAGGTGTTAGAACACATTTTTCCAATTTTAACCTAAAGTTATTGTGCGAGTTTAATCATTTTTCCACAATTATTTTTTGACTTTTTGGAAAATTGTTTATTGTACTGGTTATTATTTCTATTATATTCTATTTTTCGAAAGAACGTAAATAACCTATCTTTGTTTATTTTTATATTTCTAACTCTAAGAATCGAGTTGTCCTACATATGAAGAAAGAATGAGTTATTGCAAAAATAAATAACATGAGTGAAAAATATTCCGAAATTGACGAAAGCTCACAATCTGAAAGTGATCACGAATTCCATAGCGATTATGAAAATTACTGGCCGAACGCTAATGAAAAAATCTGTATTAAATACAAATCGATGAATCAATAAATATATTACTCAAATTACACAGTCCAACAGCCAAAAATTCCTCGCCATCCATTGGGTGATTCTCATAGATTTTGACCTCCTAAAAACGAATCCGAAGCCCGTTTTTGTCCATCACCATCAGTTTTTGAGATATTCGATTTTGAAAATTTTGACCTTTTTTTAACTTTGAGCTGTATTTGCAACAAAACTATTACCTTTAAACAATTTTTGTTTATGGCAGCAGATCCAGTGGACCTTTATAATTAAAATGATGTATATTAATTATGCAATATCTCGTTGCAAATTTGTTTAAATAACGATTGAAGCCGCCGGGACCCGGTTTTTAGGCCAATTTTTCGGCTTTCTTTTCGATTTTACCTCGAATTTGAAGGCCCTTGAAGACCCAGGACCTCGAATCGAAAAGAAAGCCGAAAAATTGGCCTAAAAACCGGGTCCCGGCGGCTTCAATCGTTATTTAAACAAATTTGCAACGAGATATTGCATAAGTAATATACATCATTTTGATTGTAAAGGTCCACAGAATCTGCTGCCATGAACAAAAATTGTTTAAAGTTAATAGTTTTATTGCAAATACAGCTCAAAGTTAAAAATGGTCAAAATTTTCGAAATAGAATATCTCAAAAACTGATGGTGGTGGACAAAAACGGGCTTCGGATTCGTTTTTAGGAGGGCAAAATCTATGAGAATCACCCAGTGAATGTCGAGGAATCGAAAAAAGTTAAAATTTGTTGGACAGTGTTATCTATATCTAACTGATAGTTTAAAATCCCGACAGTTTCGGCAATTATTTGCATTCAAACACAAAGCGTCAATAGATGCCTGATGGTCAAAATATGTATACACAAAATCATGGTAGAAATAATAGTGTTAAATCTATTACTAAGAATATGCTCGCATCGCGTAGTTGGTCTACCTTATCTTCAATAAGTGGTACCTTATCTGAAAATGAACGAGTTTAGTTTTTTTGTTTTGTTGCATGGTCTGCAATCGCCAACGTTGACTTCAGATATTAAATGCTCGTCCATACCGTTTCCCGCATATCTGATAAGCTTTGAATCCCCCTCATAAATTAGCACTAGAACGAGTGACAGTTAAGACGTACTTATTTCTAACAAAAGTAGTCATAGTACCTAGTTTCTAATAAATAGGAAGTAACAGAGTATTTTCATATTTATATTAATTAAATACTATTCCGTTGGAATATTGTTAAGTTTCTCCAACGACTCAGATATTTTTAATCGTTTTGCCATTTTAAGGGCTTCTAAATATCGCTATAGAAAAGAAAGTTAGTCTCATTCCAACGTCTGTGGTATATGATGTGGTAATGATCGCGTGAAGTGGTACCGATAACTACGTCACGGTGCTATTTATGTCTATGTTGCGCGCCATATAAAACGTGCAATTAGAGCTCATAAAATGAATAAAATGAATATGAAAAAAATTTGTAAGAATTATTTGTAAGATAAATATGAACGTAGTTTATACGAATGATATAAGTAAGATGAATTTGAACAAAGTATGTAAGAATATTGTTTAAACAAGAACATACAACAATTTAATTTCTCAAAAATTTGTCTGCGGCTTCTCATAGTCTGTTCCAAACAGTTTAACTTTGCTTCAACAAGAATTTCTCTAAGTCTTATGGTTTTGCTAATAATTAAGGCCAGTAATTTGCTGGTTTTGGGGGGTGGTACACCCCCAAAAACCTTTTAAAATAGGTCGCTAAATTCGTCTTGATCTCAGTCTTTAGAATATGGAAAAAAAGTAAGTCGACTCATTTAAAAAATTTAAGTTAACATTAATAACAATTAACCGCCCCGTTGAAAAATCACCGCGCCCCCTACCATCAGAAAAGCCCCCTCGAACCATTCAACTTACCCCGTGATATTTTTCGTCGATCTCCAAAATTGATGGAGTTATTCCAATCTATCGTCTTAATAAGATATCCTGTATACTTGACGCGAGCCGCCGCCGCATTTTTTGATAGTAGGTACGTAGGCAATGGTAGGCAAGAAATATACGGCTAAAAGTATTCGGCGACATAAGTCCAAATGATAGACAAGGACATAAGTGGGATTTTGCAGGTAGACAAGGAAAGAGGTAGGCGAGACAAGAAGAGTATTTGGGAGGTTGTCAAGGAGACAAGTATTCGGGCAGTGGACCAGGAAGCAAATAGTGGACATAGATACAGACATTGGACAGGGACCGGCTGAGCAGGGCCTGCTCTCCTGGTTCATCGGTACTTGTCCCAAAATAGCACCGTCTCCGATATGACTCTTCGCTAAATCCAAATACTTTTCGTTCGCTCTCTCTTTTTCCTTTGCCTAAGTGAAAAGGCGGCGGGGGATCGTCAGGGAGCGGCAGCATTGCACGTTTAGGTCGTAATAGTACCTCCAAAGGTGCCTCCGAAAGATACTGACAGGGCTCGGAAAGGGCTCATTCGAGAGGTAAGGGTTCAGAGACGCCTGGTATCAATTTCGATCAGAATTCTCCCTGATTGACGTAAATGTGCCTGAAACACAGAGCTCGAAATCGTCGAATTTTCCCAACTTCTGACACTAATATTTCTAAACATCAACAATTTTCAACTCAATCCATGCCAGGCGTCCATCCCCTGAGCCTTTACCTTTCGAATGAGCCCTTTCCGAGACCAGTATCTCCTCATATAAAGAAATAATTAGCCATTTTCGGAAGCCCTTTTTCGACCTCAAAGCGGCGCTGCTGTCAGCCCGGGTCTACCCCCTTAACACCCGGCGGGAACCGTCAAGCTGACAGAAAGGTGCCCACCATTCGACCTGTATTAACTAATCACTTGTAAGTTATCTTTAAGTAATCTGGAGTGGTGACATAAAAATGAAAGTAGACTGCAAAAGTGCTTGAACAACATACGCGTATATCAGCGAGCGATTGGGATGACTCCGTTGAAGGTGTTATCCGGGAGAAAGATTAGGAAGAAGCGCGATCACGCCGTAATGGCAATAATAGAAGAAAAACCAGTAGAGTTACACAATGAGAACCATGACGAACTGTGCGCGTTGGGAAAGGAAAATATGTTAAACATAGAGGAAGGAAACACGCGACCATAGGAAAAGTTGGAAACACGTGAGATAATATACGGAAGGGGATATAGATTTTATGTAGGGTACACCCAATTAGGGGGACCGAAGATTAGGCGGGAAAGGCCGGCTGATGGAATGAGTAAGTGGAAGACAGTGTGAATGCGAGCGAGAGAATCTTTCACCTCATCCGGAACTTCACACAATGGGCAATCGCTACGGAAGAATACCTTAGCATAGTACACTGGCCAAGCATCGGCGATTTAACAAATCAGCATTCGTGGAAATGGTCAAGTTACCTATAAAAATAAGGAATAAAGTCCAACTGTCACTCGATTTCTAGATGTAAATATCTCGTTAATGACGCCGATATCGCCAAATTGTTGTAGTTGATTTTAGTCTTATTTTGGCCCATTGAAACACGTCATTTCGTTTGTCGTATCTGTTAGCAGGACGTACACTCAAATCAGTTAGTTACTGACAATAAGTGACCGAGCAACGATTCGACAGTCAAAATTCATAAGTTAGGTCCAGTGTGATGATAGAGTGATGTAAGCGTGCTGAACTGTAATAAGAATTCTCTGTTCTTGTTTCTTAATCGGAAAAGGTTTTCTGAATCCTATCCGATATTCATATAAAATAATTCAATCTGCTTCCTGGTTTTGGAGTTACAGAGTAGCCCCGCTGGGTTGAGCGAAGTTCAGTTTTTCACGACAGGAGCATTCCATCGTGCCATACGTCACATCGGCATTCCTTTTGCAGTGCTAAGCGTCGTAGCAAATACTGTTTTCTACTCACCATTGTCCACACCACTAGAACTGACTCATAGTTACAACGCTCAGAAGTTTTTTTAGCTGGCGACTTGGGCTCAAAGGCAACGATGAATTCTACCTCGAGCAACTGGGTATACCTAAATGCCCACATGGTAATTGCAACAAAAATGTCTGAGGAGTGTGATCACCTGCTGGATCAATATGCATGTTCATTGAGCTGGTGTTCATTCTGCGATTGTCAGGGCACAAAGGACACTCTCAAATCAAACCCTGCTGGGACAATTACTTCCGGAGGCGAGTCAGGAATAAGGAAAGCCGCAACCCCTAATTCCCCCGAGATTCTATCCCAGGATGTAGCTACCTACAGAAGGTTTTGCACAAGAGCGTTATACGCAATCAAACTCGCAAGAGACAGCCTCAAAAAGTTACAGGCCTTTGCTCTGAACTTCAAGGAACTTCAACGAACTTCAAGGAATTGTTCCCTTCTGGAAAGGTTACTAAACGTCCATAGATGAGTTACTCAAAGATTACTCAAATCCTACGATCTCGCAGTTCCTGAGCAAGCTGGCTATTTCCGAATCTCATGCAGGGAGTTACCTTGACGCACTGGAAGCTGGAGTAACTACATGCAAAAGCGAAATTTAGAGATAGAGGAGGTATTACATTTTTAGAATATAACGTCAAACCCTATGCCCGCTGCTGTCTTTGATATCTCTAATGGCTTCTAGTTTGCAGAAACTTGTTCAGCGTACCGGAAGAAGCATCGCAAATAGATTTCCAGATGGTGACGGAACTAAAAGCGGACGGACAGTACAAATGCAAGTGGGGTGAAAGGGAGGTCTGGGCGAACAAAGTGGCGTTTCTAAAGTTCAACAGTCCAAATCTACTACCCGTGAATTTATTATTAAGGACGTCTATTTCAGTGGCTCGTTGGTTCCTAAACCAAGATCTGGAACTACTGGACAAATACAGAAAGAAATTCCCGAATTGGTGTGAAAAGGTACAGAATGAGACAGACATTGGATGGGGTCATATGTGCGATGTTCTAGAAAAGTGCCCAATCAAGAAGTGCCAGTGGACCTTTTGTAACGTGTTTAGCGGGATCAGAACAACGAAATTAGAATTTCCGGAGTGGAACCTCATTCTTAGTGGAACCGTGGAACGGTACTCGTACTGGTTACACGAGTCCTGATCTAGTACCATGGAGAATTGTGATCTGCATCTCAGAGGTTATCGTTATTCAGGTATATCTAAAGTGTCCGCCCGCGAGATTAGCGCTCACACACATTTACGTTGCCATCTGTCGCGGCTTATTAGCGTCGTGAAATCTCATGGCGGAGGTGATTGAGAAACAGCAACAAATATGCGTCGAGTGTCAATTGGATCACTTTACCGAAGATCGCTGTCTCGGTCTAATTACACTGTCCAACAAAATTTAACTTTTTTTAATTTCCGGAATATCTCATAGGTAATCCTTGTAGATTTTGGCCTCCTAAAAACGAATCCGGGCCCATTTTTGTCCTAGACCCTCAGTTTTTGAGAAAATCAAATTTGAAAATTTAGACCTTGTTCCAACTTTGAACCGAATTTACCACGCATCTGTTAACGTTAAACAATTTTTATTAATGGCATCAGATTCTGTGAACTTTTACGAATAAAATGATGTATTTAGGTTATGGGATATCTAGTTGCAAAGTTGTTAAAACAACAATTAATCCAACGGGACCCGATTTTTATGCCAATTTTTCGACCTTTTTTTCGATTTTATTCCAAATTTGGGGGTCTAGGACAAAATCGAACTAGCTTACGCGATAGAGCAGACTTTTTTCTATGGAAAACCATCTTTACAAAATCCCGAATATGATCCGTTGTTGCTGAAGAAAATAAAATATCCGTGCATGTCATGCGGCGCAGTGGTTTTCGCGCGCAACGGGACCCACTGTCGTTCCCGAGTGGATAATGTTAGAATCATGGGCTTTTCTCCAGAACCTGTGGAACGACCAGAGCACTCTGGAAAAAATAGAATTTGTATGAAAATTATTGTTAAGGCACATTATTATCAGTTTTTCTTGGTTTAGTATGCAGTTTGTGTATGAAAGTTGTAATGTACGGGTACCTGAAAAAATCAAGGACATTCTCTTCTGCACGCTCATAAATATCCAATCATAAAATTTTAGTTTTTTATAATAAATGTCAACGTGCAAAATTATCAAAGACTACGCTGCACTGTAGCTCAACCAGTTTTATGGTCTGCTGTTGTAGAGTTCGTCAACCTTATCTTTCTGTCTCTTTTTCACTACCTAACGCCTATTCACTACGAGCTCGGGTTTCAATAGCTAGGCCCTTGAAATCAGCTGTTCCTTACTGGCCCACTCATAGACCTAACGATTTCGGGTCTCTTACTGCCGCTCAGGACACAGGTAGTAAGAAAGAGACAGAAAGATAAGGTTGACGAACTCTACAACAGCAGACGATAAAATTGGCTGAACTACAGTGCAGCGTAATCTTTCATAATTTTTCACGCTGACATTTATTATAGAAAACTAAAATTTTGTGATTGGATATTTATGAGCGTGCAGCGGAAAATGTCCTTGATTTTTTTCAGGTACCCGTACATACCAATTTTCATACAGAAACTGCATACTAAGCCAAGAAAAACTAATAATAATGTGCCTTAACAATAACTTTCATACCATTTCTATTTTTTTCGGATTACTCTGGTCGTTCCACAAGTTCTGGAGAAAAGCCCATGATTCTAACATTATCCAGTCGGGAGATATGAATTTTTAAATGTCCGATCTTTAATCGTCAATATCTCGTAAACAAGGCCGTTGTTCGCAAATTGCCATACTGTTTTTTTGTCTTATTTTGGGCCGTAGAATCACCCCTTGAAGTTTCTACTATTAGTAGCTCTCCACCCTGTATATCTCTGTACTCTTCCTTTAAGTTCCTATTTTGTTAAGACTTTGTTATTCGCGTTGTTTCAAGTGGAACGAACCTACAGAAGAATGTATCGCACGTTTGCGCTCGGCGTGTCGCCACTTAGGTTGTCGATTACGTAGTTTATCAAATTTTGCATACCTACCCTCGTGGCGCCTGCCAAATACGTATTTGGATGAATTTAACATTTCAATCAAAAATTTGCGAAATTCGAAACTCAGTTTGTTTAAAAATCTTAGCTTTGATTCTTTCGGCTGTGAAAATGGGTCTTCGAAACTTTTATCGACAACATCCAACCAACCCCTCCTTCCAAAACTTTCAAACTTAACCCTTTAATTACTGTTGGTGCCGTAAGGCGGTCAAAACGTTGTACTTCTGAACCTGTAGGCCTATATAAACGCTTAAAAATATTCATTTTATGGTTTTCTACCCATCCATAGGCGCCTCTTAATTTAGCTTAACGTTAACGTTACATTTGTAGCATCTATACTAAAGATTAAAAAACCTGGACAAGCACTGGAGAGAAAGCAGGTGGAGGAGAGTGATTAGGTTTAGGCTGGGGAATGAAATGAGGGGAGGAAGGTATTGGGAGGGAGAGGACAAGAGGAGATGTAGAGGGTGCCTGGGAGAGGAGGAAAATTGGGAGCATGTCGTGGTGGTGTGCGGGAGAGGGATGTTGGGGGTGCCGCAGGAGGAGGAGGAACAGAGGGGGGTAGGGCAGAAGGTCAAGGAGATACTGGATGAAGAAGGAGAGGCAGA
Organism: Trypoxylon attenuatum; assembly: GCA_963989405.1. Taxonomy (NCBI): domain Eukaryota; kingdom Metazoa; phylum Arthropoda; class Insecta; order Hymenoptera; family Crabronidae; genus Trypoxylon; species Trypoxylon attenuatum. The sequence goes on from OZ022490.1 coordinate 21,833,500, forward strand.
AGGGTGGATGAGGGGGTGGGAAGGAAGGAGAAACGAAAGGGTGGCCGGGCTAGAAGGAAGGGAGGGGCAAGGGTGGAGAAATGGAAGGATGGACGGATAGCGGTCTCTCTCTCTCTCTCTCTCTCTCTCTCGCACAGAAGGATCGAAGGATGAGGAATGGAGATAGAATGATGGATGTAAGGAAGGACGAGTAGCATTTAAGTAGATATAAGAAGTAAGATAAAATAGGTTAAGAAAGCGGAAATTAGGATAAGAATGCGAAGATTGTAGGAGGGCCGGACTCCGAGCGTAACCCGGTAGGGCGCTTGAATAAACTATACTAAAGATTAAATGCAAAATACAAAAAAATAAATAATATTCCCTTAACACTATTTCTACCAAAGAGGTGTCCAAAGACACCTTTCCAATTTTAACTTAAAATTATTCTCTAAGTGTGATCATTTATAGTAGAATAATGAAATAATAAAAAAAATCTAATCAATGCGCATCAATATATTGCTAAATGTCATAAGGCGGTAGACACGGGCAGCAGCGCCATTTGTAGATCCAAATAGTGCTTTGGTAGAGCAAGTTTTTTTATTGTAAATAATGAAGAAATCGAGCTCGGAAATAGCTCATTCGAAAGGTAAAGGTTCAAATTTTTGTTCTTTGGAAGCAGATTTCTGAAATTTTGTCTCAGATTAACGTAAATCTGCTTGAAATACTGGACCCAAAATCGCAGATTGTTCCAACTTCCGACACTAATATTTCCGAATATAAACAAAATTTCAAAAATCTGCTTCCAGAGAACAAAAGTTTGAACCTTTACTTTTCGAATGAGCTATTTCCGAGCTCGATTACTTCATTTTTTACAACAGAAAAACTTGCTCTACGAAAGCACTATTTTGATCGGCAGCATAGCGCCATCCTGTTCTTTCGCATACAAAACCATTAAAACGAGATAATGTGTCTACCGCCATAAATACATTATGTATATGGAGTTCAAATTTTAGTAAATTTTAATTCATTTTTAAGCTGTATTGCTCAAATTATGTATATTTAAGTGACAATTTAAAATCCCGACAATTATGGTTAGTATTTGCATTTATACGTAAATGTGTCAAATGACAACTTTTGGTCGAAATGAGTATACAGAAACGCGTAGTGAAAGTAGTGTTGATGCACTGGGACTCACTGTTTCGATTATTTCAATCTACTTTTTAAAAAATGCAGGTCCGACGAAAAGTTCCGTCGTTTTTAGAGAAAGTCGCGAAAATAAAGGGAATAAATTCCTATTGTATCGAACGGCTGATGCATCTTAAAGTCTCAGAGTAGTCAAAAGATTAATACAATTCAACTTCAATTTCAAATGCAATTTGAAATTCACTTTTAAATTTAAATTCATTTTTAGATTCAATTCAATTCGATTCAATTGAACTCCAAATTAATTTTCAAATTCAGTTCAATCTAGTCTAAAATTCAGTTAACGAATCAATTTGATTCAATTAAATAAATAATGTTCTCCTAATACAGTGGATATCACTGTTTTGATTATTATTCAAAAGCACTAGTAAGTGTTAAAATATCTCAATCGTAAGACCTGCTACTCCCGTTTGAAATTTGATTGGCCAAAAGACTCGCCAATCCTTCCGACTAAAACTTCCGGCTCTCGGTCGCGCGGCGGCGCAATCAGCGCACGAGCAACCTGGCAGGAAAAAGCATGCGATTAGCACGAGGCCTGTCCGAAGAATATGGCGTCCGTAGTCAGAGGTGCGGCAACCAACCATTGATTCCCTCTTTTATCCGTAAGCTTTAGTGAATCCTCTGATCACCGTTTCTAATCTATTTTTCTCAATCTTTACCTTTCTTATTCAACGTGCAACAGACACCGGGGAAATCTGGAGCAGACTCTTCGATCACCGACCTTTTCTCCACGGTGAGATCCGGTTCTTCGTTCGCGAATTTCAGGTAAATTGAACTCTGCTCTCAATGATTACACTTTCCCGGGAAAAAGAAAAACAGTTTCTTATTTTTTTTCTTTTTCATCTTATTTCCATTATTCTTTCGATATATTCAATTGGAAGTATTCGATTAGGCGACTGTGATAATTATGTGCTGAGTGTAAATAGTCGAATGTTTTTGAAAAACAATTTCTTCTTGAGGTGTATATATATTTCCTTTTAATTATTTAATAAATCATTTTTAGCGAAGTTTATATTTGATTTTGATGGAGACTTTTTTTGCTTGTGGTAGAAGCTTGTGAGAGAGAACGGTGGGTTAGGTTAGGATTTAGGGATTGTGTTTTGAGATTGACTTGGAGAATTGAAGTGGAATTTCGGAAATTGTTGAAAATTTGTATTATTGGGAAATTATGGGAATGTCCTGAGAAATTAAAATTTCGGGAAGCCGAATTTTGAGAGGGTTTTGGAACTGTGGGACAGTGCTAATTGGGCGATTTCACAACGTTGAGAAATTACTGAGTTACGAATTTTTGTGGTTTAAAAGTGTTGTTGAATATGTGATTATGATTCTTAGTATTTTATATAAGATTCTTCTTAATTCTTGGACCAATTTGAGAGTTTGCGACGCTCCGGTTGGTCTGTACAGTTGAAATTCATTAGTGGTCTTTTCAGAGAGCAGTGAATATTATTTATTTCTTTGTATTCGATATTGAATCCTTAACGCAGATATTGAAAATGTAACGTTAACGTTATGCCAAATGAAACTGCGCCTATAGCTTTGTAGAGTATAATAACAGAAATATTTTTAAACAGCTTTAGGTGCCCATATTGGTCAAAAAGTTAATTCAGAATTATCAGTTATCATTTTTTAATTGTCACTTTTGAATTTTGCAATTCTCAACCGTCAGTTATCAAATTATTACTTTGTAGATTCCAGAGGTAGTAATTGCCAGCCAATGGTTGTAGAGTTTTACCTAATGTTTCTATCAAACAGTTTTGCGCAAAGTTTTTTACTTCTGCACTAGAATTTTGAATTTAGTTATATAATTGTACGCAAGAAACAGAATTTCGAGATAGAATAATATGTATATTCAATATCTATATAATTCGAATGCGAACAATAAGTATAATACGTGTTGGATTCTTCGAAATTCAGGACAAGAGGAATGACAGAGAGATCGAGCAGCTGTTCAAGATCCTCGAGTACACAACAGAGTTGAAGCAAAACCAGCTGGATCGCACAGAGGAGCTTGGTGATACGCATCTACCAGGGTTAAAGGCGAACGTGGATGTCGCATTGAGCATGTGCGAGAGAGTTCTGCAGAAAGTGGAAAACGCTAATCATGTATGTAAAGCTAAAAATTTTAGAATCCTGAAAGAATTGATGTTTCGAGGAATATGTTGGGTGTTGTAAGTTAAAAGAACGGAGTTTCTGCATTTGAATTGAATTTCAAATTGAATTTTAAATGGAATTACAAATTAAATGTAACATGGAATTGAGTTAAATTGGGAATCGAATTTCGAATTCAATTTGGAATTCGGTCTTGGAATTAAATTGCAATTTCAGTTTCCAATTCAACTTCCGATTCGAATTTTCAATTTAAAGTCAAATACAGTTCCAATGACGACGTTAAAAAATGCCTTTTAAAAAATGTAACATACAAAATTCCCTAGAGTCATCGGAATCGCTAATTTTCTCCGAATTCCCCAGGGACAGCAACTCGAGGAGAATCGCCGCCTAAGAAAAGCGGAATGGGAGAAGTTCATTAACCACATGAGCGTTGAATGTGCGAAGGTGGACAAGACATTCCTCGCGAAGGAGAACGAAATCCGTCAGTACTACATTGATGTTGAAGAAAAATTACACATCGCCCCGTAGAAATTAAATTAGCTCGTAAACGTAACACGATGCCAATCGAGCGCATCGAAGATCCATCGATCCGAATCAAGCCGCCACGGAAGTTACTCGAATTCCTTCTGGCAAATGTTAATGATGTAAAATCCTTGCCAAAGAATTTGTCTGGTTTGAAAAAGGATGATAAAAATGAACGTGAAATTACTTTAACGGTGAAAGACGTGCGATGGTTGAAGGAATTCTTGGAGGAGTATCGAGAGAGAACCGAAGAGAAAATTTATCTCCATGAGCTGTTAGAGAGTTCGGAGCTTGAATTGCCGATGCCAAAAGTTACGCCGAGGAACCCTGAACTTGACGCGAGGGTACAGAGGCTCATTGCACAGCAGAATGCTAGAGACTATCGGGCTATGACTAAGGATGTCGACAGTGTGCGTAAGGGGCTGCCAGAAGACACTATCGCGTACCAGTGTAAGTTTTCTTTCATTTTCTTCGGGCGTTATTCATATTGGAGAATAGTTATTTGTTGATTAACACCTTCCGTGTCGAACCGTTTTTGTCCGACTTGTCGTTCGGGCCGCTTGATATTTTGACGTAAGATTCATATATTATTACACAATATTACATTACGTCATCAATCCATAAGGAATTAGCTTATTTAGAGTAGTTATCACATTGTGTGTACCAGTTATGGCACATGTGGCGCTGCAATCAGTTCGATTGTAAGAGTCAGTCAGATCAAAACTGTCCAATTATTATTAAAAAGAACCCGCTGTATTCGAGTTTGTTAGGTACTAAATGGGGGAAGTAAAAATTTTAATGAAAGATGTATATTAAATGAATATATCTGAATATATATCTTAAATAATTAATGGATAGATTAATTATTACTCGACTGTTAATCGATTGTTACGTTTCAATTTCAATCTCGACTTCATTTTTCAGTTTCCTCGTTGATGAATTGAATAATTGTATTAATACTTGATTGTGGCAATTGAACTCCGCGAATTGAAAAGAAACTGCAATTTGTAAAGTGGTTGTTTATTCCAGTGAAGCAGATCAACCGGCAGCTCATCGCCATCGCACAGTTCATCTTCTCGGTGCTTGCTGGCTTCGCGTTCGGCTTCATTGGGATTGAACTGATCGTCGGCAATTTAGACTTCGGATTCAGATTACTACTTGGCATCATGTGCGCACTCGTCATTGCTCTCGCCGAAATCTACTTCTTGGCGATCAAGCTCAATGAAGAAACCGCGGATGATGTTACAACGCAACCTTTGCCGAAGAAACTCCATCAGGAGTGAATCTTTTGTCTATAGTCAATCTAACTGTTCTATAATTGTTCTTTAACCCTTGACGGCCGAGAGCTAAATGAAATTTATTTTCATTTTTATTTATGAAAGTATCATATTTTTCTCCGTGATTTATTATCTGAAAATTTGATTGTGTATATATTATTGAATCAAAATTGACTAACACTTCTAATATTAGAAATACTCAAGAGTTGGAAATCAGCAATATACCCTGCTCAAAATAATTATGGGATAAAAGAGTTTTGGTGGAAAATAGGTTAAATCGGATTGATGATAATAAACGGTGATAAATAACTAAAATTAAAACTTAATAGTTCTTTTCATGTCCCCCTATTGGGGCATTTCTTCGTTTTCTATGGCACGTGTACTATGTTCTCGCAGAGGAACCGTTCGGCCGTTAAGGGTTAATCATTTGTTAATTATTCTTTAATTATTCTATAACTATTCTGTATAGATTTAATGTAAAAATAATTTTATTCGATTAAATCAAATCCAACATTTTTTATTTTTTTTACTGAAAACCCTTTCGATATGATCGATCAATCATATTAAAAATTCGTAGAAATTCAATTTCATTCAACGAAACAGTTCGACAACTCCATTCACTTTTGGGTTGCAACGCGTGGATGATTCTTTGTATTTATTACAAATTTGAGAATTAAATAGAAACTGATTAGGTTTAGTTTAATTATCGATCATTTAATTATTCTAATTATTTTTGCGTACGATTAATTGTCTTTTTGATTTCTTAAAGTTAGAATAATTACTATGATGCGTTAAAAAAATATTTCTTGTTTTTAATAGTACGCTGCTTCGTAGGAGGTACAAAATGTAGGAATTTTGTGGGGCATGACGTAATATTACGTCTTTTTGAAAATCGAAACTTAAAATAGATTACTTAGTACTACGCCAACTGATTTTCAATTTTCAATTTTTCCAAAAGACATAGCCTACGTTATCTGTTCTTAAGCTTTAATTTTCGACAAGACGAATTTTTGCGCCCTTCGCTTCCAATTTTAATCTTTCCAAGCACATAATACTACGATAGCTGATTTTGATTTCAATTTATCGAAACGACATACTAATACGTTAAGCAGTTTTAGGTTCAATTTTTAATTGAGTTAGTTGTTAATTTTCAATTTTCAAGTGTCAATTAGCAATTGGCAATATTCAATCATCAGTTACCAATTTTCTACTTTCAAGTTTTAATTTTCAATTAAAACTAAGATCGGTTGACATAGTCCTACGTTATCTCCTTTTAGCTTCAAGTTTTCCATAAAACTATATCTTCTGCTCTTAAGTCTGAATTTTCAAAAACCCATAGCACTACGTGACTAAATCCTAATTCCTTCTATTTCTCTCAAACTGTTCCAAAAAATCTCGCCAAATCTACTGCTCCTAATAATACTACACAAAATACAATTGCAATCCACACACTTCCATCACGAATAAACAAAGTTCGCACCAAGAAACTTATACTAAATATAAAAATAAAACTACAATCTATCTTTTAGTATCTTCTTCGCTATCACTTTTCCCACTCAGTTCACTGCGCTCGCTCTGACTATTCCCATTCTCCTCAGCTTCGCTGCGCGCTTCGCTCTCTGAACCACTTTTCCCCTTCTTCCCAGTCTCGACTGTGCTATCGGTATCCGAGTCACTGTCACTTTCACTGTCACTGTCCGAGCTGCTACCTGAGCTACTACTATGACTTGAGTTTCTTGCTGCCATCATATCTTTGAATTGGCGCACAGTGATCTTCCGTGGCATTATTTCCTTCAAAAATTCCAGAGTATTGTTCGTTTGCACTACTTCTGCCAAGTGTTTATAATCCAGTGACGAACCATTGTTTGACTGCAGCATTGCTTCTTCCGTCAAATAATGAATAAATAGTTCCTTGAAAAAATATCATTCAATTATTAATTCCTCTAACCAGTTAAAATTCTTTAACCGATTAGCAAAGAAATTACGTGTAAATTAATTTTCTTTCATTTCTTTTCTTATTTGGATCGAAATTTGAAATGGGGTGATATAAGTCGATTGAGCTGCTATTAATTAGGATGTTCAGAGGGATTTTCGAGAAATGAAAGGGAGACTGTAAATATAACCTCCAAATTAAAGATGTGAATAATTACCGTAGCTTTTGTCACTAAATATAAACCGTCCTGGCCAATCGCCTCGACGTACGGCGAACTCTTCATAATCGTTTTTACACGCGACATTGGTAAGCGCAACTCCTTCATCTTCGACGGCGACGTTTGCGCTGACATTTTTCTCCCGCGCAAAGCAATTTGTAAACTGTGCTGTTCAACACTCGCTCTTTGGGATATGCCTACTGGGAAATATGCAAGGCCTGGACACTTTAATGGAGGACTTGGGAACAGGCGAGCGTTGCGCCGCCAGTTATCGTAAATACGAAATTACAAGAGGGATGTGGATGTGCTGTTACGTCACGCTGTGAGCTGTTGCGCGAATCGGTGCGGTGAGATGTGCGCGAATGGTTTTTTTTTCCTCAAGCCCGGTTCACTCGCAAAGGAGGTTGAGTGGAAAAGAAAAAGGAAGAAAAGATGTTCACTTTGAATGGGTGGTAAAAACTGGTTATATTGCAAGATATATATATTGTAACGAATTTGCTCAAACTAATACACGTTTCAATTCGGAGTCCGAAATCGAAGTAGACAGTAGTTTTGCGGGCCCAGCGCTCTGGGCTTCAAGTCTCCCACTCCTGTTGTCCTTGAGCATGGGGGTGGTCCTCCTCCACGCGTTCAGCCTCGGGGTGGTGAGCCAATGGGGTGGCCGCTGGTCCGATGTTTCCAGGTTGGTGCGGTGTCTTCCGGTGACGCGCGCATCTTCGCAAGCTCGCCCGCCTAAACTGCTCTAACGTTGGGGAGGGGGTACGCGAAGGCCCAAGTAGGCCCATGTGGTCAGCAGCCCTCCGGTAAAAGCAATCACCTATTTTTATGGTCTAGCGGCATTGTTACTATTTTCTAAGTTTTCTCGGAAAGGTTTCGGGGTACTCTGTTTAATTTAACTTTAAGTTATTGGCTTTTACCGTAATGCTGCTTGGACCCCATGGTATACTTTTCTTAGCCTTTACAATATAAGGGTACGCGATTGTCCTAAACTTCTCTAAGTCACGTACAAGCAATTTACGAAAAGTTAATCCGGTCCTATTCATCGTTAGTAACAAAAACCTTGTTCTTGAGAGTCTAATTTCGCGATACCTACGCGTATTTTCCGAATTGCACCTATTGTGTTTGATTTCCGCGCGTTATTAAACTGGTCCTATTCCGCGGTTCGCGAACGCGACGCGTGAAGTTATCAGCGAGTATGAATATGGAATAAAAATCGAGCTACGCGTCTAGAAGTTGCATAATCCGTGCGCGAGCGTTGCGATTCCGCAACAGAGCGCAACCTTAAGCCCGCGAATTAAAGCCGCGATCATATCCCGCGAATCATACGAACGCCGCGGAACTCTAAACCGCGATTTTCAAGCCGGTAAGAAACAATGTACACCAAGCGATAGGTCTTTGAATAGCTATTGTGTCTAGAATTATTTTAAGTCAAAACTAGCATGTGGCTAACTTAGCCAGGACGACCTAACAATAGAGGCCGTAGGGTATTTAGAATTTGTTAGGTTACTTAGAATTGTAAAATGTAATAGTTATAAAAGGAATAGCGTACCCAGGGGGTTAAGCCGATACCGGGTAGAAGGCATTGAAATAGAAATAGCAGAGCAGGAATAATAAAACAGTAATTGAAAAATAGCGAAGAAACACTCTGTCTCTTCGCTATTAAAACGGGCTACTTTCCTTTAACATTGGAAGTCCAACAATAGAGCCCCATCATAAAATACCCTTGGGTAGATGCCTTCGCCCGCGTCTGCTGACCACATGGGCCCGCTTGGGCCTTTCCGCGTTCCCTCTCCACGCGGACCGACCCAGCGCCGAGCACGTGAAACCTCAGCGCGTGCTACCTGTCCAACGTGAAAACGTCGACCCCGAAGCCGCCAACCAGCGCCCAGCCGGGCCCCCATTGGGCCCCTACCCCGACGACGCCACGAGGAGGAGAACTAGGCGGAGTGGGAGCACTTGGGCCACGAGGACTCTTGGTCGAGAGAACACAACCACTTCCTCTTAGAGACTTGCTCGAGCAACGTATATAAAACTTGTAGTATTTTGTTCAGCCAGAATATAAGAAATTCCATTTTCAGTTTAATCAGTGTTAGGCATTTTTATTTCGAACCACCCGCGATCGTCGAGCAGAGCGGTTCTGCGCTCCATGGGCTACGAACCCGCCATAGTTTAAAGTCCTTTTCAGGACTCGGAGCAATATTCACCTCGATCACGCAACAGTGCCATAGGTGCCATATTGCCGAGATGGAATGCCACTGTCGCGGGAAGCTCAAAGGAAATAAGTTACCATCCACACCCAGGAAACGAATTAAATCAGTTTAGATTAATACTATAGTAATGTACTGAGCTTTGCATAATAAAATTTTGATTGGAAGATAAACTAATGATTGTAATATGAAAGCAGAGCTTGTAAAATTCGACGAATATTTAATTAATTATTTACTTTGTATTTTCTAGACAGTTCTAGCTTAATCTATCTGTTCCTGCTTGTTTACGCCTACGCTATTTTTCACTATTTCAGCATGTAATTGCATGCCGTTAGATAAAACACTATCTAGTCCTATAAGAAATACTTATTGTCATCAGCTTGAAATCAGCACCAAGGTATTGCTAGCAACAGGTTGCTAAGCAACGCTCAACCCGTGCTCGTCATTTGACATTTGTGATCAGCTGTGACCTGCTGTGGGCTGTGAGTAATCGTGTTATCACGTGTTATTAAGTGCAGTGCAGTGATTAATGTAATTGATAAACATATATCAAAACGAAGGCAACCTAAAATAAGGAAAGTGATAAGTGTAGAAAGTGGAATGCAACTGTTTAGTGTGTATAGACGCAAAAAAGGAGTGAAAAATGTCGGAAGACTTTATCATGTACTTCGTCAAATGGATGTAACAATTGCAAAGGATAAGTATTAGTACAGTGTTTTAATCAATGCGATCTTACGTGGAAGACTTATTAACCTTGACTTGCTTGTATTTCAGGTACGTTTCCTGCGATCTTTCAATCAACACGTGTTAACCACCTGAAACCAACCAACCTAGGGCGGCCGGAGAGAGGTGCCATAAAAAGGGCAACAGGTGACAAGGACCAGGACCCAACAATGCAGCTTCGCATTTGGCTTTTTGGCCCGTATTTACAGTCGTGGTTGAGCCGGGAGTTCAAGCCTGACATCTGGGAGCCCGAATTTTTGAGCTGAGCCGCGCCGTGAAACCGGTGCGGTTGCATTCAACCGGCCGGAAAACTAGGTGCTTATTCACAGTCGTGGCTCAAGCCTGGATCGACGGAGCAAACGGCGTTCTGAAGCTGAGCCATTTACTGCGAGCGTGTGTGTGTGATGTAGAAGACTTCGGGTGCTGTCGGGATAGTGTCTGACGTATCGACCAATTAAATCACAGGTTACAACGGACGAGGCTCTGTATCGTTCCTGCTTTCTCCTCGAATTCAAATACGTGTGTTAAGATTCAGCATTGTCAAAGCGTGATCGTCAGAACTAAATTTAGAACTAGCTTAATTGAAACAGGATGGAAATAAGAAAACTTTTTCGGTTTAGAAAACAAACAGTTTTATTAAAATATTACAATTGTGTTAAAATATTACAGTTTTTTTTCCATTCCTCCCTTGAGGCAGGGACATCTCCAAATTCCAAACGTCCATCTACGGCTGTCCATCTTCTAATGTGGATGGCATTATATCTGAAATAGAATTAGAATTACAAATAGAATTAGTCTTCACAAAATTAGGACAGAGATTAATGGAGAAAAAATACATACGCTTTATGATCCTCAGATGCAGGATTGGCGTCAGCAAAAATGAAAGTGCTGGAAACTGAGCATCTCCCATCAGCACCCCGTCCAATTCATGTTCTAATTGTAAAAGTTGTACAATTTGAAATTCTGAAGACCAAAAAAGAAATACAAGTTAAAAGTTGAATTGGATGCAAATCAGTATACAAAACATAACCTTCAACTACTTACTGTATTCCTGGTTCATCCCGAAATTTGAAGATAGACCGTTGGACACTGGAAATGGCTAAAAATGGCTAAAAACTGGACACTGGACATTAACCACTACAGACTGGGCGTCAGACATTCGACGCGGGACGTTCAAAAATTTGCTCAAGCCACCGTTTTAGCTGACTTCGGGAATCCACCCCCTCACCAGCGAAAAATCCGGCTCAATCCTAGCCCGCTCGACTGTGAATACGGCCGCAAATAAGTCGGATTTCGTAATGTTGCGTGTCGAGCGATTTGTACGCTGAATATAGTCCTGAAAAGGACCGTTGTGGACAGTGGGATCGTTGCCCGTGGACCGCGACGCGCTCTGCTCACGATCGCGATTGGATATTCGTTTTGGTTGAAATAAAACTGTTTTGGAGATAAAGCACTAGTAGAGTCTATTATTAGGAGTTTCTCTTTCTACAAACTCGGACAGGAGTCAGACGTTTCGCCTGCAGAATTCGCAGAAGAAGGGTGTAAGAGTTTTTAAAGTTTTTCACTGGAGCCCTCGGGACTCCCACTCTGTGTCGTCGTCTTCCTAGTGGCACCGTCGAGGTAGGGACGCAAGGAAACCTCTGGTTGGCGAAGAACTTCTGGCGTCTTCGGAGGTGGGTGGCTCCGCTTCTAGGGGTTGGCGCGTAAGGTCTCAAGGGAGGGCCGCTTGGAGAGGGGAAGCGCTCAGGCGCAAACGAGCCCACGCGGTCAGCAGACACTTGAGGAGGTTTATATTCGAAGCTAATTTACGACTATGCCTTATTGCTGGAGGTTTTTCGATCCCGAGTGGTGGCCTGGTTAGCCTTGAAGGGACTAAGTGCCTGTTCGCTATTTCTCAACTACTTTATTACTTTTTCCTCAAGTGTCCGCGTAACCCCCTGGGGTGCTTTCCGAAGCCTTTACAATGCTGAATACTTTTAACAATTTTACAAATCCTAGGTCCTCAATTTTAGGCACGTCCTGGCAATTAACCACATGCTAGCTGGACTCTAAATAACTCAAAACTACAAAGCCTATTCACGAAACTCTACATTTGGTGTACGAGCGATTCCACGCAAAGTGGACACAGTCCACACACATCTAGTCTCAGATTTTTTTTTAACTTTGTATATTTGTAGCCCTCGTCGAACCCTGTAAAATGCCGCTTTCCGTTTCTCAATATCATTAATAGTTTTTAAGTTATTTAAGTGTAAAGTTTTGGATCAATTCTTCTTTAAAAATTCATAACTCGAAAACTAATAAAGATATCATTATGCGCGAACCGCCGTTTTATTCGGAAATCTTCAAATTTGAATAAAAAAAATACTCCATGTGTGCAAAATTGTATTAAGTAGTTATAAAATATAAATATTTGTTAAAAATTTAAATAAGACAGTGAAAGACATTCTTGATTACTTTGAAATTAATTTGACATATGCTCTGAAGTGTTTTGAGGAACCCCTGTAAATTAGAAGTTGGAGAAATGCGGAGATCCGGAGTAATAAAATATTATTGTTGTAAAGACCCAGCCGAGTGCGCGCTGCGCACGCCCTCTATGGTCGCGGCCCGTCTAGCATGATTACTGGTATGGTCGCCGCCGGGCGCCGGGCGCCGTACGGGCCGCGACCATAGAGCGCGTGCGCAGTGCGCACTCGGCTGGGTCTTTACAACAATAATATTTTATTACTCCGGATCTCGGCATTTCTCCAACTTCTAATTTTCATTTCTCAGGTCATTTCAGGTCATTTTTTAAATAACCTCAAGTTCTTGAAAAAGGTTTCGAATGAACGAATTTTCAATATTCAATCTTGATTTGATCTGCTGAGGGTCATCCTAAAAAAAGTTCAAAAATACGCATTTTCGACGTAAAATTACCCGCTCTTTCCGAATCCGTTATAAAAAATAGGGGTTACCATGTAAAAAAATCCCTTTGACCTTCGAATGACCTTGAAAGTCAATCTCAGGGTTAAAACTGATATAACAGAAAGTTGATCCCTATTATCCTGAACAACTTCTGTCTGAACAATTTTTTTGTGCAACGCCAAGTTTCCAAGATATTTGCGTGTGTCCATACTTTTGGCACACCCTGTATGAATCTTAAATTAAAACATAGAATGGCCTGAACGACAAGTTGGGCAAAACTGCTTGGCACGAAACACGTTAACGGTTTCTTGGTGGATTTCAACTACTCAACTATTTTACAAATTCAGCAATTCCTGCAGTATACGGGCCATTCCACGGGAAAACGATCACTTTTGGCAGCAGGTCCTCCGATTTTGTTTAAATTGTAGTATGGTGTAGTTTTTGCAAAACAATGGTAAATTTAATTAATCATTTCGCTGAAATAAAAAACGTTAAAAAAAATCGGGATCGCGAAAAGTCCAACTAACAACATATTTTTTTCAGATTTTTAAAAGCGTGAGCACGTCGTCGTTTTCGTAAAATAAAAATTAATTAACAATTTCCAAGTTGAAAAAATGGTTGCTATAACAAAAACAAAAATATATTCAGAAAGGGCGGTTCTTTATTGTATAGTTTAAAAAAAGACTTTGCGATAAGTGCCATAATTTCGGAGATATTAATTCATTTATGGGATCAAATTTTTGTAAAAATGCACTTTTTTCCGATTTTCAACATCCCGTATTTTTTTAACGTTTTTTATTGCAGCGAAATGATGAATTAAACTTACCATTGTTTTGCAAAAACTACACCATACTACAATTTAAACAAAATCGGAGGATCTTCTGCCAAAAGTGATCACTTCCACGTGGAATGGCCCATACATTACTTTTCTACTATTTGCAGATTTGACAGTTTATACTGTGACTACAATTTTTTGAATGCTTGCAAGTTGTACAACTGTTACAATTGACAACATTTTGACCCCTGGCTTTTGACTACTAGGTTCTGACCACTGGGACTAACTACTAGTTTTTGACTACTACTTTATGACTATTTGTTTTTGGCTACTAGTTTTGACTTTAAATTCAGTCGATCGTTAATTCATGTATTCATTCATCTATTTATCTGTCAATTTGACAAAAAAAATTACACAACGATATCGATGTGGTATAAGAGCACTAATAGCTACTTTATTATACTAAGTATTAATACATAGTATAAAATGATCGTAGGGTCTCTTTACGTGGTGTCCTGAGTTGAAGAGTAGGTGCCATTGAGTGCCATTTGAACCGAGATTTCCGCGCTACGCATTTGGATAGTTATAATCAGCACAGTTGTCAGCGCCGAAAAAAACTGGAACCGTAAAATTTACGATATATTCAATAGTTATATATACGAATATTATGAGAGGAAGTATATGTGAAATTGATCCCGAAGTGAATTTTGTTATAACACAAACCTTTGTGATAAAGGAATATCCGAAGAATATGAATTCTTTCGCACTGAACCTGAGCGGCTTGCCCAGTGTGTAAAGGACGAATTGGTAAGCTATCTTCGATTCCATGAAAAATACTCTTTTAAGTTCTCCCCTTTCTTAATTATCGACTCTGCTTCGAATCCACGAACTTTTCGATTCCCTCTTTTTTACGTTACGTTTACCTTTGGGTTTACCCAAATTCATTTTATTAACATTCTGTCTCGCGCAGAAGAGTACAATTTTCAGTCTTCATTTGTCAGTTGTCAATTCTCAATTTTCGGTCTTGAATTGTCAGTTGTCATTATCAATTTTCACTTGACAATTGCCAATTTTTAGTTTTCAGCTATCAATTGTCAGTCTTAAGTTGACAATTCTCAGTTTACAATTATCAATTGTCAATTTTTAGTTGTCAGCTGTCAATTGTCAGTCTTTAGTTCACAATTCTCAGTTCGGAATTTACCATTAACAGTTCTCAATCTTTAATTATCAATTGCCAATTTTCAAAATTTTAAATGGCAATTGCCAGTTTTCAATATTCAGTTCCCAGTTGTCAATTTTCAGTTCAGTTGTCAAGTTCTAATTTTCAGTTTTCAATTGCCAAGTGTCAATTTTCAGTCTTCATTTGTCAATTGTGTACACGGATTTGGTTTTGAGTTATTTTAATTTGCACCCTCATACTACAAGGATTCTTTCTACCGTTCTTCCAATGCGCTAGTAATTTCCAATGGATCGTGGATCAAACTCAAAGTCCTTATAAAACGTATCGCATTCAAATCTTGCGCTTACCGCTCGATGCGTTGTGTTGTCGACTACGCAGTTCACCAAATTCTGCATCACTGTTCTCGTGGCGCCTGCCTGACAAAGTATTACAATTCTTTTTTTTTATATTCTTCAAAGTTCCTATTTTGTTAAGTTTCTTGTTCGCGTTGTGTTGAGTGTAAAGAACGAATTATAGAGCTATCTTTGATTCCGCGAAGAATATTCTTGCAATTCTTCCTTTCTAGATTATCGACTCCGCTTCGAATCCACGAGTTTCGAGTTACTCTTATTAATGTTTCGTTTATCATTTACTTAGCTTTACGTTCGTGGTCTATAAATATTTCGAAAAGATCCAAGTTTTGCAAAGCCGTTCGACTTCAATTCACTGTGGTTATTGTGAAACATGCGTACCCCAACTGCGGGACAAAAGCTTTCTTTCGTCTCGTGGTAACTTTGTTCCCGAGCGTTTTAATCGCAATGATCGAGAAGACTGATTGTGAGTCGATGGGTATAGACACATAAAATAAGATATACCGACATAGAGATAAAGATGCAGTACATGACAAGACGCATAATGTTTTATTTTTATATTTTTTTATACGTTTTTTATAAGTATATTTTTACATTTGTCCTATAAGTTTCTTTTCGTTAGGAGTTTCTTATTCGCGTTATATCGAGTGGAATGAGCCTTCGGGAGACACGTATCCCAAGAGGATAAATTTCATGGTAGAAAAGAAAGATTAGTTGAATCGTTGATTGTTACTCTCACCTTCTTAGCGACTGACTCACAAAGGAGATTGAAGTAGATCAACCTCGTGGCGTAAATGGCGACGCAACTGTGATGAATGATCATTTCGATCAAGTTGCCGTCTTTTGTAAGCGTCTCGTTGTAATATGCTCGGTAAGTGTGGTCAACGCTGCCGTAGGTAAAGACGAAGTACGAGAGCATTTCCATCGCGATTTGGAGGCCAAATATTCCATTAAGGCTCCGGGAGATCCCGCAGAGTCGAAGGTGCGCGTGTCTAAGATCAGAATTTTGAAGCGAATTCGTCATTGAGGGTTCGCACAAACGAGAAGAATCATTCTTGGCAGGTTGCTGAATCGTAAGGGATCCAATGTCCGCGGCGGAAGCAAGTAAAACGATTAGAAGGACTTTCGAGAAATTTAGCCAAAGTAACATTTTCCCTTGCATAAGCCTCCTGTGCAGATTATATGCAGGACCCTCTCTGCAAATCAATTGTGCAGAAGGTCGTTCACAGACCTGCAACCGGTTATTGGACGGTTTATGCAGCAATGATTTTGCACACAACCTGCATTGCAAACCGTAGAGGTCTTATGCAACCCCTATGCAAGACATGGGAGATAATTTGCAGGGTACACGCACATAATTTAACAGATCAGATAAAATATTTTTGCAGATATTTTGCAGGGTTTGGTATGCAGGGTGGAACACCACTAGAGCGGGAAACTCCAGGAGGTGATTCTATGGCCCAAAGTAAGACGAAAAAAACGTATGGTAATTTGCGAGTAACGGCTTTGTTTATGAGATATTGACGATTGAAAATTAAACATTTAGAAATTCATATCTCCCGATTGAATAATGTAAGAATCTCGAAGTTTCCCGCTCTAGTGCGACCCGCTTCCCGACGATCCCGCTTTGCGACGAAAGTTTCAGACAAAAGTTGCTGGATATCGAGGAGCTGGCCCTCAACCATGACCTTTCCCTTGACCATAATCTTTATTTTAAAGGTCACTTGAAGGTCAACTTTTGTTTTTCAAATGGGAACCACTACTTTCGATCCCGGATTCGGATAGAGCAGGAAATTTTACGTCCAAAATAGTATCTATAAACTTTTTTTAGGATGACCCTTAGCAGGTCAAATCAAGATTGAATATTGAAAATTCGCTCAGAAAACTTTCTCCTCCAGCTTTTAAAGATTGCGGACAAGTAAATGTTTTGATAATGTTAATTTTCAAGGTTATCTGAAGGTTAGAATCATTTTTTAAATAACCTCACCTTCATCCGAAGTCTTACTTCAGTTTCAGCATTTTATGATCGTATGGGACATTGCCAATTAAGAGATGGAGGACATTTAGAACAAGAACTTTAAATAAAAAGATGAACTTTAATAAAATGATTTTTCATCTTGCCTTTACCGGCCGTATAGCACTCCAATTGTGAGAGGCAAGGGGACTCACGTTAATCAAGCACCCTAACGGAAATACAACTTACTACGTCCATGTCGTTGTTTGTGGGTAATGCTAAAGTAAGGTTTCAGATGAACGTGAGGTGGTTCAAAAAGTGACTCTAACCTTCAGATAACCTTTAAAATTGACATTTTCAAAACATGTACTTGACCACAATCCTTAAAAGCTGGAGGAAAAAGGTTTCTGAACGAATTTTCAATATTCAATCTTCATTTGACCTGTTAAGGGTCATCCTACAAAAAGTTGATAAATACCATTTTGGACGTAAAATTTTCCGTTCTTTCCGAATGTGTTGTTAAAAATAGGGGTTGCCATTTAAAAAGTTCACTTTGACCTTCAAATGACCTTTAAAATGAAGGTCATGGTCATGGGAAAGATCGTGGTTGGGCCAGCCCCTCGATACCAAGCAACTTTTGTCTGAAACTTTTTTCGAAAACAAGCTCCCCAATCGAGCTATTTGAGTGAGGCGATTAAAATTGGCCACCTCGTATACAGATGGCCTTGCGAAAAAAGGCGAATAGCAGGGTACCTGCAGGTTGCCCTGCAAATATTCTACGCGCGCAGGCTAAATGCAGACTGTCCTGTAGATAAAGGCTACTTACAGGGTACCTGCAGGCCGCCCTGCACGAAGAGAGGATATGCAAGCTATTTACCGGCGCTTCTGCAGGAGCATCTTACTTGGGTGGTGAGAACGGATGGAGGGAGCCAACGCGGTTGTTTGATAGCAGCAATAGCGCATAAATAATAATGAAGCTTACGTGACCGTCCACATAACGTGCTCTTGTTCCCGATTGTCAATGAAATTCGAACCGATCCGAATGGTGGAGAGGTTTTGATCGACCCAGCGCTGCTTGCCGTTCCCCGGATAGATCAGCCTTCCGATCGACGCGTTCATCTCGTCGAATCTCGATCCTATGTACCTATGTTCGTTTTAAGTTGGGTAGAAACGGCTTGGCACGGAACGTGTTAAATATGATTGTTCAGCGAGCGATATCCGTACATACGTGAGAATCACAGAATTCAAACAGTAGACACTGACGTTCACGTAAAGATGGAAGTTGAGCCAATAGTTCCAAGCGAGCGCCGAGCTCTTACCGTAATACTCTACCGCGAAGTACCAATCGGTGCGCAGCTTGTAGACGACGATGAAAAACCAGACTCCGAGGAATATCCACGCTCTGCGGCGTAGTTTTGCATAGTCACTCGGAACGTCAAGCGCGGCGAGGGTTTCGTTTAGGCTGTCGAGGTCCTTTAAATTCTTCTGAAATTTCTGATACAAACGCGACGCGGTTATTAAATCTTCGAATACTGTAGGCAACTGAAGCCGCTTAAAAATATTCCTCTGATGGCACTCTACCCACTTGTAGACGCCTTTTAAGTTAGGTTTGACCATTCAAGACAGAAGAGTGACAATTGACAATTGATAATCAACAATTGAAATCTAAGAATTGCCAATGTAAACAAGAAAATCGGCACTTGAATACACGAATATGTACTGCGAAATCGATATTTCCAAAATTGATTTTCCTACTGTCTCCGTCTTTCTGAATTTCAAATGACTACATTAAATAAATCTGTATTGTACCCTACGGTGGAGCGATCCGAGCACCACGTTGAGAACAGAGGTCACGAACGTGCAGGATCGGCTAACAGCTGAGACCGCGCGTTTTCCAGTAAGTAGCCAAAGACTGTAAACGGTCGACGAGTGAAGCAGAAGACTGAAGAACAAATGAGCGCGGTTCAAATGAATCGAAGGATAATCGAGCGTTTGCACGCCTTGAAGACACGTCAGCACCAACAGTGGCCAGATTGCTTGCTGAACATTCTCCATCGCTTTGAAGCTATTTAACACTGACGGCAAAGCGACGCGACACTGTTGTCTAATCGCATTGATGCACTTTTGCATTAGCAATTTCCAAAGAGGTTTATTATCGAACGGACAATTAGAGTGGTGCACGCAACCGATCGATCGATTGATACGATGCTACCAAGGCGTAAACAGAATACAACAAATAAGAAAAAAATAGAGGAATTTAATTTTTAATACAATTTTATGTATAATAGAAGGTCAGTATATTTTTCCTTATACGTCAATTTTACACTCCAATGTAGTAACTTCGCAACAAAATGCTTTTCAGCAAAATTTCAATTTCAAGTTTCTGTTCCTAATTCAATTTTAAATACCAAATTCGAATACAATTTCTAATTTCAATTTTTTGTTTTTTTTCAATTTTTATTTCAAATTTCAATTTCTATTTCACTTACAATCTGAAAGTCATTCCAAATTCAAATTTCAATTTAAAATTTTATTTTTGATTCGACTTGAAATTTAAATTTCTAATTTAACTTAGAATTTCAATTTGTAATTTAATGCGGTGGACTAACTCACAGCCTACTTCTTCAAACACTATTCAAACTCATTTAATAGGGCTACACACAAAATGACATATATTGACACATCGAAGAATCCGTTCTTCGAATCCTATTGCGAAGAATTCAGTTGCAGTATTATCACCAGACCCATCATGGCAGACGCAAAGAACTGCGAAAGAGAGTAAATGCAGAATTATGTCGGATTCTTTATTCCCACTCTATTGTTATTTTCATTCGAGATAGTCGTGAGTTTGCTCGAACCTGACAGACGAATTCGTAGCCGAAATCGAAGAGACCCATCGCGGAGAGTCTGATGGGGCGGTCATAGGCTCGTAGAAGGAAAACTGAAAGCTGGAATGATAAATGCAACAAAGTTGGCAGGAGGAAAATTCTAATTCTGCCTAATGGCTTCGAATAATACTCGAAACGATTTGGGTACAATTGCTCATCTTCATTTCTAATTGATTGTCAATGATAATTCTCTAGATATACTTGATCATCGGGAGGTTTGCTCACATCTGTCTTCATCAGATTCTTCGTGAGCACGAGAACCCGGTTGCCGATCCTTCTGATTCGGACTGCCTGCGAACAAAGTATCTTCCACAAATAGTTCCAAAGATCCTCTTTCGGAAGAATAATCTGGTTCCGAGCTTCTCGCTTACCTTGGAAGTGATCACCTCAGAAATTTGATTGGGTGCAATGGATTTGATAAAGTATAGGATCATCCAAAAGAAAACGATGATTAAATTCTGCAATTTTTCGGTTACGTTGTCATATGAGATCAAGACGATTGCGTAAATGAAGATAAAGCTGCAGAGGGTGTACAAGAAATTGAAAATCATCTGGAGGCATATCGAAACTTGAAATACCTTGTTTAACTTGTACGATATGTCGCAGAGTTTTACGTGTGCGTGTCTGAAATCGAACAAGTACAATAAAACGTATTTATTCAGTTATTTATTTCTGTATCTATTAATTTCTTCGAGTATTTATTTATTTATTTCTTTGTTTATTTGTTTATTTGTTCATTTGCTCATTCATTCAATGATCTATTTCTTCATTCGATTCATCTAGTCTCTATTCGTTCATCTGTCCGTTCACTCGTTCATTCACACAGTCATTTGTTGTATGCAACACTTTATTCTCTAATACTTTTTGCGGAGTATCGATTATCATTATTGAATATTTCTTCTGGAATCTTGACTTCAGCTAGAAGATTTTCTTAATGTTTCTCAATGAAGAAAGTGAAAAGAAAGTGGGTAAATTTACATGGAAGTCCAGAGGATTCGTTGACGTTGTTCTTCCCAGGGGATGACGCGACGATGCCACTGCGAGCGCTTCTCCCAGCACCATCCGATTGGAATTTGGTCACTTATGAGGGTCTCCTCGATTATTTCGTAAATGCAGTCGAATCTCGAAGCGACGTATCTGCAGTAAAACTCATCCTATTGACTCCTTTCGCTCATCATTTTGTCTTCGCTCTTGATTGAACTTTTACCTCAATAGAACATAGTACTGAATAAGGACGATGTTAGTCGCGTGAATCATGTAATTGATAGCGAAGTAAATGAGTAGAATGTAAGATGCATCGCCCCTTTGCCACTGAAAGATGATGCTCCAAGTGTCGAGAATGGAATTCATGAGGAGCCAGAAGAGAACGATCTTGATCGAGGTCTTGTGCAGTTTTTGGTAGTCCGTCGCTTTACCCAAAGTCTGGAGGGTGTCGTTTATCAAAGCGACGTCCGTTAAGCACTTCTGGTACATCTGTTGACCAGGACACATTCTGTTAAATTTATATAAAAAATATCAATATCAAAAACTGTAAACTTAGCAAAAAGTGGCAACATTGCAGAAAATGTTGGAAAAAACTGTGAAACCTAGAGAATTGTAAAAGTACAATTTGCTGTATGTGGAATTGGAAGAATTTATAGAATCTGTTGTAATCATGGGCTTTGGCAAAATTGCAGAATGTATAAACTACTGAAATGGTGTAACATTGTATAAAATTGTGTAAAGTTGTACAAAGTTGTACAAAATTGCATAAAAATTGTGAAGAATAACCTTACTTCTGCATTTTGCGCAATAAAAAATGTTGACACGAAAGAAACGCCGATGGACAGGAAATAGAGCAGTACGTTGATCCACGGTAACTTGCTCCTGTCCACGGTGATCGATCTTGCAGTATATAACGTCAAAGCGAACGCCGACCAAAGAATCGCACTGTAAAGAACGGTGAGTTTTGGCCGCAATTTGCCTAACAGTGCAAAATAACACAAACGTTACTAAAATGCTCAGCAATATTCCAGGACAATGCAAATCGAGTTAAAGTACCCGAAAATATTCGAAAATATTCCTAGCAAGAGGATTCTGTGTTAGCGCTTTAAGTTTTCCAGCGAGAAAGAAGAAAGAGGACTAAGCTGGCGAGGTTTTGGCAAATTGGGGAAAAAAGCGGGGGTTCACACGACCTGCAGGATATTCAAAGACCTCGAAGCCGAAAAGCCGCGCCAGAATCGAGAGCGGTAACACGGCGCGTCGGAAATCCAAGGACATGGTCTGCCACGGCGTCTCGTCTCGTCTCGTCTCAACCCGTTACGATTCGTTTCAAGCCGTCGCGGCCAACTGACTCGAATTAGCGGGCATGCCACCCACGGGAATCGTAATACCGATCGAACAATAATCCTTGAGAGTGCGCTTCGTACAGTCCACTTAGGAGCTCCCGGAGCTCGAGGTCCGTGGAACGGAACGATCGCGAGGTACGTCGTGCCGACTACGCCGTGCCGACTACGCCGTGCAGCCGAGGGCAGATGGCCGCAGACGACATAATGCGCCATATCCGAGCTGCCGGTTTTTGATTGAGCTAGATTTTTGGGCAATCGGTCTCGTGACTCAATCACCAAGAAATACGTCTCTTTAGGGACTGAAACCCCAGATTCGACGGCTTATTAAGGTCCGTTGAAGAAAAGTTAACTTGCTGCGAGACAGCAGAACGCGCATTGTACTCATTACTGCCTTTCAGTCCTGCGCCGACTGTACAGTGCGTATAATGCATCAACGCTAATCAATTGGCTGAACGCTCCTCCAATTTGACATTAACAATGCCTGTTATCGATTATGACTGCGTTATTGATAATTGGCGCTCGTATACGCGAAGCACATTAAAATTCTACGCACTCTCGAGGATTGTCGTTGGATCGGAACTATGGTTCGCGTGGGTGGCACGCACGGTAATTCGAGCCGTGGACATCATGGCGAACCATATGCTTGGATTTCTGATGCGACCTGTTCCCGCTCTCGATTCTTGCGCGGCTCTTCGGCTTGGAGGTCCTCCAGTACCCGAGACGTCCAGTTTACCTCTGCTTTTTCTCCAGTCTTGCGAAACCACGGCAGCTTGGTACGTTTTTTTCTTTATCACCGAAAACGAGGAGACGCCGAGACTTAATTCTTTGACTAGCAATACTCCGGCCGATCCGACATATTGCCGAACGGTTCGGCAATTTTCTGGAGTATATTGTGTTTATTTGGAGGATTTTGCGATAAATTGGAGTATTTTGGATTATTTGCGAGTATTTTTTAGCATTCCGGTGTATTTTGCAAAATTTTGGGGATTTTAAACTATTTTGGAACAATTTGGAATATTTAAAAATATTTGTGGGATTATTACGTAATAAATAACAGATATTGCAACAGTCGTTTCTTAATTTCTTTTTATGCAATACATCACTAAAGCAACATCACTAAAGCAATAGAAAGGGCAAAAAAATGAAGAAAACAAGGCTGAAAATTTGATTCAGTAAAAAGATGCAACACATGTCCGTGTCCCTATAGCCCGTTACCCAACTCACTTCACCAGATCCGCATACTAGAAGCATTATTGTAGGTGGACCATTTGTGGGTGCGTCTTCATTTGTTAACTCTGAATTTTTCGAAAATGAGAAGTGTTGGAATTTTCAGTGTTCTTAATTTTCTGGGAAGAAGATATGTCGATACTTATGTCGGCTTCGATTCAAAAGGTAGCAAATGTAGAAACAGGTATGACTTTGGTTGGGGGCATTGGTTGGCAGGTGTTCGCCGCACAAGGCGGGTCCCCTCGAGCCCCTCTGCGCTCGGCGCACAAAAGTAGCGCACATTTTTGCCTGCCCTTGCCTTTCGGGAATTTTCCTTATTCTTCGATAATGGCCTAGACTAGTCGGAAAATCCCCGCGAACAAAGAAACTACCTAGAGAATATTCTTACCGACCACGAAAAACTATCGAAACCACGGGTTGGGCGCTAGGCACCGCAGTGCCGCGAGGGAAAAGCTCGTTCGAAATTAAACCAAAATGACCTGTGCTCCTCTACTCCGAAAACTGAATTCAAGAATCTTTCATCTTTCCCCCAAGTCTGAACTATGCAATTTGTCTCAGGGCCGTGCTTAAACGGAAATGGGTTCGGTTCGTTCGAGGGACGGTAGAATTACGGCACAAATCAGGAATATCACATAAAAATGAAATACCAAAATTTCTCAATTAATCCGAGAGTCAGTACATTTATTTTCCGTCGTCGCCTGGCGGCGGGATTACAAACGCAATGTTCAATTTTAACTCTCGGTAAAGCTTAAGGTAACGCACGCGGCGCAGTTGCGATACAATTCCATCTTCGAACAAAAGGAATCGAGTTGGAAAATCTCAACGGAATAACCGGGGAAGCCGGTAAACTTCGACAAATATACCGAATCAATCGTGATTCTACCGCGCAAATAAGTTACGAAATATACAAGAATTCAGAAAAGGGTTAAGTAAGATCGCTTAGAGCCGACTCCGCATCTTTACATGGCTCACTCATCTTCCTTTGTTCCGGCATTATCACCTTTTATTACATCTTACTCACTACTCTCAAAACACAACTACTTGCTACGAAGATCGGAGATCGATTAACCGCACGTGCGGTGTAACATCCATCCCCCCCTACCCCACCTATTTTTTACTTTAGATGTAAGCATAGCCCTAAGAACTTAGGAAGTAAGATAACGAGAGGCGCGCAGCGTTCACCGTGGGTCCCACCGGGATCAAGTAGCGCGGCGTTCGGCGAACGCTGCAATGACGCACCCGCAGGTGCAGTCAGCGTTACCTTATCATGTAATAGACAAAACAATAACCCCATCCCCTGGACTAAGTACAGATAACGGGCTACTGTTCACCTCTCCGAGGTCCGCACCAGGGGTATTTAAGCGATCACCGTAAGCATTAGTCTTTAGTCTTTTGACCAGTCCGACAGTTGGAAGTCAACTGGTCAGAGCAAGTACCGCTCAGTCATAGAACGTCGAAATCCTGTACTCTCACGATCTCATATTGTTCACCGTTCGTCTTTGCGCTGCGTCCTCCTGAGCGGGGATCCTTCCCGGCGTACGAACCAATTCCGTGTAACAATATATCGTCAGTATTAAGAATTCAAGTGTTCTTCATTATCCTACAATCGAACCGCGGCTCAAATCGTGTCTCCGACCAGAAATTCTCCTCAGGAACTCCAATTCTTCCAGAATCTCAACATCTACCCTCTCCCGACAAGATCATCCGGTGCAGGCAGGACTTATGCACGTTTGATCTCCTTTCTCTCCGCACCCTATCACGCCTCCTCCTACGCGTCTCGCGGTGCAGGCAGGGCTTATGCACGCTGGACGTCCCGCGCTCCAAATCCTCATCCGTGCGTGAATCCAAGGGGAGAATTACTCGTCGGTAACAGATCGTCTCATGGCCAAGAAAACGCGTCGCGGAGGTTGGAAGTACAACCACCTAAAGTTTCTCCGCTCCACGCACAAACCAGTCAGCTCGAACACTTTGCTCGGGGTTTGTACTGTACCTACGGTTCTCTCAGACGAAATCCTCGTGGATAAAGTCAACATCGTTCGTTCTCTCGCGACTGAAGCTCGGTCAGCTCCATTACAGCCTCTCGGTCAGCCGCAGAGTCTCGACCTACCCGGGTTTACCGACGAGGAGATTGCCCGTAAGATCCGGCGCCTAGCCGCCAAACTGCAATCACTCTTCGGGGAGGACAACGATCCTATTCCATTGCCCGTCAAAAGCCAAGCGACCGTGTCCTTGCCAATGGAGATTTAGGTTTTTCAGGGGCAAAACAGACAAATACAATCACGTCTACAGGAGTGGCGAGTTCGGAAGTCCTCCATTTTTGACCGCGCCATTCCGGGACGTGACAACTGGTGACAGCGGTGGGATACGTTCGATTTGGCATGATCGGCTATGCCGCTTACACGCGCTGAAGCAGACAGACTCGAGGCCGAACGCGCCGAGCAAGAATTCCTCCGAGCACAAGAACTCGCCACGCGAACGCGTCAGCTCGCTGAAGCCACAGCTCTCGCGGAAAGCACAGCCCGCGAATTAGGGGAAACTCGCCAAAAATTAGCACTCGCGGAAGAAGCAACCCGCGAAATCGAAGAAACTCGCCAAAAATTAGCACTCGCGGAGAGCGCAACCCGCGAACTTGAGGAAACCCGACGCGAACTCGCCCTCGCTGAAAGCGCAGCTCGCGAATTAGAAAAGAGTCGACGCGAATTACTAGCCCGCGAACCAAAGATGTCGTCACCCGGGCCTTCCTCAGACCTCGATCCAACCGCGTTAGCCAGAGAAATCAAAGTCCTCCAGGAGGAACTTAAACGACTAAAAACCAGCTCGAGTGCGAACCCGACCCCTGACGAGACGGTGCAAATGATCGAACATGAGGATCCGCGCGCCGTGTCCCACCAACT
This sequence comes from Trypoxylon attenuatum, assembly GCA_963989405.1. Lineage (NCBI taxonomy): Eukaryota > Metazoa > Arthropoda > Insecta > Hymenoptera > Crabronidae > Trypoxylon > Trypoxylon attenuatum. Next base: position 21,860,166 of record OZ022490.1, read on the forward strand.
TGGGTACTCCTTGCGCGAGGCCGTGGAACTCGTGCCCACTTTTGACGGAAAAAACATACCCGTCCTCCAATTTGTTCGCGCTTGCAGAAGAGCTCGCGAATTGGTTCCAGCCCAATCGGAGCTCATGCTAACACGACTGTTAAAATCTAAATTAAAGGGACACGCTTACTCCGCTGTCGAGGACGAACTATGCTCCACAGTAACTCAATTAACAGATATCCTTCGGCAAAGTTTCGGCCCTCACCGAACGATTGACCACTATAGAGGCGAGCTTAGCCAGATCTATCAATATCCAAGAGAGCACATCCTCGATTATATCGGCAGGGTAAAAGATTTAAGGTCCGCAATCCTAGACTCCTTGAGAACAAGCGGTTCTAGACTAACTACTGATACCGACGAGTTAGCATTGCAATCGTTCTGTGACGGCCTCATGCCAGAAATACGACATCAGGTGCCGTCGTCAATATGCGAAAGCTTGACCGACGCATACTATAGAGCTAAGGTGGTATACAAGCGGTATGAATTAGATAAGGAACGATACCAAGCTTCGCGGGAAGAACGGTACCCGACTCCGCGCGATGATCGGAACGCACGATACCGCCCGGACACAAATACAGCTCGCGAGCGATATCCAGTTCCACGTGGGGAGCGATATCTAGCTCCACGTGAGGAGCGATATCCAGCTCCACGCGCGGAGCGATACCCAACCGCGCGCGACGATCAGACTCAGGGAATCACGCGACTACCAAACGCACCGCCCCCTCCTCCTAGAACCGACACCGATCAGTCGTCCAGGAAATTTTGCAGGTACTGCAAAACCCCCGGACACGACATCAACGAATGCCGTAAGCGCCAATACAATAATTCGCGAAAAGACTCGGGAAACGAGCAAGGCTCTCCGATGGCTCAGGGCGAAGCACGGGGGAGCCGGACAATAAATTCGCGCCCGGTAAACCACGCACAAATCGAGTCACGGAACGAACAGCAGCAATAAACTTATCCCCTAGTAACTACATGCCCGTGATTCAATTAAATGCCGAACAATTAAAAGGGGATATCTCTTTTATGATAGACAGTGGAGCCGAGCCTAACGTCATCAAGGTCAGCTCCCTGCAGCCTACAATAGCCGTGCGGGTCTTCGATATTCTCGCTCTAAAAGGCATTACGAACGGCATAGTGAGAACACTGGGCTCAATCGACGTAACATTATTCGGACATTCGGTACTTTTCCATGTCGTCGGTGACGATTTTCCGATACCCACGGACGGCCTTGTAGGAGCTCATTTTCTGCTCGGAGATTCAGAAATCTCATATACCCGGAATGCGTTAACCTGGCGTGGCAACGAAATTCCGTTTGTGAATCCGTCGGCTCCTGTTACCGTTCCTCCGCGCACCGATACCGGAATAGAGGTCCGTGTAATTAATCGCGCAGTTATCGACGGATACCTCCCAAGAACAGAAATCGCTCAGGGCATATACTTCGGGGAAGCCGTGTTGCGAAATCGGAAGGGGCGAGCTTATGCGCGTATAACCAATACGACCCCGGAACCGATAACGCTATCAACCCCAGCAGTCACACTTGAAGAATTCGAAACCGCCGCTGAATCGGATCCTCCAACATCGATATCAAGTATTCTTGCTGTGACGGGCGTCTCGCGTCCAAAACACGTACTCGAGCTACTCCGAAATGAGCACCTCAACCCCGAGGAAAAAACGGAAGTCGAATCCCTTATACATAATTCGGCCGACCTATTCCACTTACCGAATGAATCTCTACCGAAAACTAATGTCCTCGAACATACTATACCCACCACCGACGACCGACCTACGCATGTCAAACAGTACCGGTATCCGCCGATCCATAAGGAGGAAATAGATCGCCAAATACGAGAACTCCTTGAAATGGATATAATCGAGCCATCTGCTTCTCCTTACAATTCTCCCTTATGGATCGTCCCTAAAAAACCGGATTCTCAGGGCAATAAAAGGTGGCGAATGGTAATTGACTTCAGAGGTCTAAACGAGAAAACGGTGGCCGATGCATATCCACTGCCTTGTATAAATGAAATTTTGGACCAGCTTGGCAGTGCCAAGTATTTTAGCGTCTTCGACCTAGCCAGTGGCTTCCATCAGATAGGAATGACAGAAAAGGACGCGGCAAAAACAGCCTTTTCTACCCCGTTCGGCCATTATCATTATAAGCGAATGCCCTTCGGGCTTAAAAATGCCCCAGCCACGTTCCAACGTCTAATGGATTCGGTATTGTCGGGCCTTCAAGGTACACAGTTGTTCGTCTACCTGGACGATATCGTTATATATGCCAGCTCCATAGTAGAGCACCGAGAAAAGTATCAGAAACTTTGCGACAGACTACGCGCAGCTAACCTACGATTGCAGCCCGACAAATGCGAGTTCCTTAGAACCGAGGTTACGTATCTGGGACATGTAATCAGCGACCAGGGAGTACGTCCCGACCCAAAGAAGTTAGGAGCCGTCCAACATTTTCCTACTCCCAGGAATGCAAAAAATGTCAAACAGTTCTTGGGCCTTGCTGGCTACTATAGGCGATTCATTCCTGGTTTCTCGCGGTTAGCTCGTCCCTTATCTAACCTTACAAAGAAAAATGTGGCGTTCTCATGGGGAAACGAGCAGCAACAGGCTTTTAATAGACTTAGAGAGCTGCTATGCGCGGAGCCTATCCTCCAGTACCCCGACTTTAATAAGCCGTTTAACTTGACCACGGATGCTTCGGATATAGCGATAGGCGCAGTTTTGAGCCAGGGGCCGCCGGAGCGAGATCTGCCCATTGCGTATACATCGCGGGTTCTTTGCGGGGCCGAGAGGAACTATTCCACGATAGAGAAAGAGTGCCTAGCAATAGTGTACGCAGCACAGCATTTCCGCCCGTACTTGTATGGACGTGAATTTACCTTATTCACGGATCACAAACCGCTAGTATGGATGCATTCTGTCAAAGACCCCACCTCCAGACTACTGAGATGGCGTCTCAAGCTCGCGGAATTTGATTACAAGGTAGTATACAAGGCGGGAACTACTAATCTCAACGCAGATGCACTGTCACGCAATCCCGTCCAAGCACTTCCCTTCTCGCTGGATATACCCCCAGAACCTTCAACATCCCAAACAAATCCGCCCCCCGACCAACCGATACCTTACGGACACCGGACACCGTCGCCACCCACCGATAGCGATACGGACGACCCAACACAGTACGAAGAGGTCAACAGTAACGGAGAACCAAACGAAGTCGGCCCCCGCCGTTTCAAGATGGCATCCACGCGAGACCGCTTAAGCATGCGTCGGGAAAGTATCGCGATATTTATCACAACAGAACGGGAACCCTTGGAGGAAGGAGCGCAAGAGGCACATCCACTTCTGGAGCAAACGGAATTTGAAAGTTTGGTCCTCGGGAGAGCACGACCATACCGAGTTCAAGGCCACTTTCTCATCGCTTTACCCATTAAAGAATCCATGCACGATCCAATTGACGTGGATGTATTAACAGATACCCTGATGTCGCTGGCAGAAGTCGTCAGGACCCTAAGAATAGCGTCCTTCAGCATTTCCGAAACCAACTTTTCAGACATACCTTGGGACTTCGTAGCGCAACACTTGATGGATATATTCCAAAACACACACCTTCAGATAACTACATGCCGTCACGAGATCCAGATTCCGGCTGAAGATCAGCGAGCAGATATAATCAAGGAAAACCATACATCAGCGGTAGGAGGCCACAAAGGAGTCTCGAAGACTTGCCAGCGAATCCGTCAAAGGTACTTCTGGCCACAAATGAAGACGCACGTAGCGGATTTCATCAGGAACTGCCAAAGTTGTCAACGCAACAAGCTCCAAAGAGTAAAAACTCGGCAGCCCATGGCCATCACGGACACCCCCAAGGAATCATTTGACAAAATTTCGATGGACATTTTGGGACCATTAAACGACACGCCGCAAGGGAATACCTATATCCTCACAATCCAGTGCCTTTTAACCAAATACCTTTTAGCTATTCCTCTAGCCAGAGCATCCTCTGTAGACATTGCTGACGCGCTAGTCCGAGAATTTATATGCCGATTCGGAGCACCACGTGTCATACTCACAGATCAAGGGACAAGCTTTCTCAGTAGCCTTATGAGGTTGGTAGCGAAACGATTCAAGATTCAGCAAATGCGAACCACAGCTTTCCACCCACAGAGCAACGGCTCAATAGAAAGGTCCCACCACGTGTTGGCCGAATATCTCAAACATTATGTTAGATCAAACGACTGGGACTCCTGGCTCGAATTAGCTACCTTTTCTTATAACACCAGCGTACATGAAGGCACGCGCTTTACGCCACATGAATTGGTTTTCGGTAGGCCCGCTCGGCTTCCATCGAGCACTCCTATGCAGTACGATGGCCGCAACGAAACATACGCCGAGTACTTGCATAAATTAAATGAAAAATTGCGCTTCACCCAACAAACCGCCAGGGAACATTTAATTACCGCGAAACAAAGGTCCAAGCGTTACTACGACCGAAAAGTCAATCCAAAGGAGTTCAAGACAGGTGACCTTGTTTGGTTGCTCAAGGAACCGGCGAAAGGAAAATTAGACGCACAATACACAGGACCTCATAAGGTTTTGGACATACTAGACAACCACGACGTTAAAATCCAAACTCCGCGCGGTCCACGCATGGTTCATGCTAACAAGCTCAAGCCCGCACACGTTAGCAACCAATAAGTATTGTTTTTTTTCCCATACCGCTGTATCATATCTTCGCTTCATACACATATTCACTTAGCCATAAGGAAATTAGTCATAAGAAAGAAGAGTGGGGGGGGGAGGCAAGGAAGACAAAGGCTTGAAGATAACCCCACTCCCGAAGTCCATGATAAGGCCCTATAAAACGGGGACCTGGGACCCTCTTGGATCAGTTAATCCTTGGGTCTCATGCAGAACGCACCATGACCTGCTTCACCACCACCCTCCTGTTCCTGCATATTGCAATGGCAGCCGCCATCATCGGTTACGACTGCGGGAGCGACCACCTAAACGTAACCACGTTCTCCCTTCTGGATGTCGGACAATGCAACGCAGAAAACAACGAACCAATTAAGAAGACCGTGCCAATCCAGCTTCTACAAATCGCCGAATTTCACGAGACCCACGCATATCAATGCAAGATTACTATCGACAGAACCATTTACCATTGTGGCATGAATTCTCACTCCTCGGTGGTAGCCAACGGGCGGAGAGAATATCTCCTCGAGGTCTCCAGCGATCTCTGCCGCCAGATTCAGACCACTGGTATGGTAAATCTAGGAAGAACGCACATCGGGGGTCTCCGACCAAACTCTACAGACTCACGCAGCATCCTCCTCGCAGGGTCCTTATCCACGGATGGCACCTGTCACGGATCTGACTACTCAGACGAATTTGGTTCATGGAACGGTGTTGTTGTACAAGCAGTCGTCCGATTCACCATCCGGGACTACCTGGCACCCATCAAACTATCATCCGAAACAATCGTCCTTCGTTCCGGACTTCGGTGCCCTGTAGCCGACGGATCCTGCCACGATGCCGACGACGGTCATACGTTTTGGTCACCTATACCTGAAGACAGTTGCAGATTCAATCAATACGACGTCCTCTACGAAGGACCCGCCACCCGCTTGAGCCCTCAAGGCGCAGACGGTGGACCAACAATATATACGGTCTCAGCGCAAGACGCAGTCTTTGCCCTCACCAAAACCACAAGCTTCGGACTGTGCGGTTATACGATGATCCGCACCGAACATCCACGACTACTCATCCTGGAAGCAGCAAAGGGGGAAACATTCCGCGCACGTGCCAAAATATCGGTATCGAACCTGGACCTATTCACATATGTGAACTCTAAATTTGTATACGTCGAGAAGCATATTAAGACACAATTAGGACAGCTGTATAGAGACGTAATAGAGCAGAAGTGCGCGCTCGAACGCCAAGTACTCAAAAACGCGCTCGCTCTTGCTCAGGTCGCCCCAGACGAGGTCGCATACGCAATAATGAAGGAACCGGGGTACATGGCAGTGACCGCCGGGGAAGTAATCCACGTAATTAAATGCGTGCCGATCCAGGTCACCCTCCGTAGGACCGAAGAATGCTATCGCGAACTCCCGGTCACCCATCGCAACCAGTCATTTTTCATTACCCCGAAGACTCGGATTCTCAGTAAGCATGGATCACAGCGGAATTGCAACGAACTCCTGCCTGTAATGTTCCACACCAGTAGCCTCTGGTATAGACTCCTTCCAAAGCCAATTGAGAGCAAGGAGCCTCAAACCATACAGCCTCTTACCAAACCAAAATGGAAATACGTAGATCCCGGAAACCTTGCCACGGCAGGTATCTATACACAAGAGGATATACAAAAACTGCGAGACCATATTATGTTCCCAATGGAGCGACCCGCTATGCTCAACAACATGGCACGAGGAGCAATGGGCCACCCGATCCCATCCGGGAGCGTCAAGCTGTACAATCTCTTAGACGAAGACGCACTAGAGAAAATTGCAAAAACAACAGGGGAGCGTGTTTGGTCCGGATTCATCACATTCGGCTCTGCTAGTGCAGGGATCTTCGCTATATATGTAATAATACGATTAATTAAGCTTATAGTGGACACGGTTATTCATGGATACGCACTGCACTCCATCTATGGATGGAGCCTCTACATCTTTGGAGCAATTTGGGCTTCGCTCACCAATCTACTGCTCCACCTGGGCACCAGGCCTAGGGATCAGCCCAACAAACAACAGGACGTCAAGGAAGAACAAGCATTGCCAGCAGCAGAAGAGAAATTGGTCAACCACAACGAAGATCCCAACAGACAATATCCCACCCTCAGCCAAATGTTTACTAAAAGCTGAACGAAATTCGCTCGTTTCACCTCGAATTTCTTTTTCTAAGGGGGGAGGTGTAACATCCATCCCCCCCTACCCCACCTATTTTTTACTTTAGATGTAAGCATAGCCCTAAGAACTTAGGAAGTAAGATAACGAGAGGCGCGCAGCGTTCACCGTGGGTCCCACCGGGATCAAGTAGCGCGGCGTTCGGCGAACGCTGCAATGACGCACCCGCAGGTGCAGTCAGCGTTACCTTATCATGTAATAGACAAAACAATAACCCCATCCCCTGGACTAAGTACAGATAACGGGCTACTGTTCACCTCTCCGAGGTCCGCACCAGGGGTATTTAAGCGATCACCGTAAGCATTAGTCTTTAGTCTTTTGACCAGTCCGACAGTTGGAAGTCAACTGGTCAGAGCAAGTACCGCTCAGTCATAGAACGTCGAAATCCTGTACTCTCACGATCTCATATTGTTCACCGTTCGTCTTTGCGCTGCGTCCTCCTGAGCGGGGATCCTTCCCGGCGTACGAACCAATTCCGTGTAACAATATATCGTCAGTATTAAGAATTCAAGTGTTCTTCATTATCCTACAATCGAACCGCGGCTCAAATCGTGTCTCCGACCAGAAATTCTCCTCAGGAACTCCAATTCTTCCAGAATCTCAACATCTACCCTCTCCCGACAAGATCATCCGGTGCAGGCAGGACTTATGCACGTTTGATCTCCTTTCTCTCCGCACCCTATCACGCCTCCTCCTACGCGTCTCGCGGTGCAGGCAGGGCTTATGCACGCTGGACGTCCCGCGCTCCAAATCCTCATCCGTGCGTGAATCCAAGGGGAGAATTACTCGTCGGTAACAGATCGTCTCATGGCCAAGAAAACGCGTCGCGGAGGTTGGAAGTACAACCACCTAAAGTTTCTCCGCTCCACGCACAAACCAGTCAGCTCGAACACTTTGCTCGGGGTTTGTACTGTACCTACGGTTCTCTCAGACGAAATCCTCGTGGATAAAGTCAACATCGTTCGTTCTCTCGCGACTGAAGCTCGGTCAGCTCCATTACAGCCTCTCGGTCAGCCGCAGAGTCTCGACCTACCCGGGTTTACCGACGAGGAGATTGCCCGTAAGATCCGGCGCCTAGCCGCCAAACTGCAATCACTCTTCGGGGAGGACAACGATCCTATTCCATTGCCCGTCAAAAGCCAAGCGACCGTGTCCTTGCCAATGGAGATTTAGGTTTTTCAGGGGCAAAACAGACAAATACAATCACGTCTACAGGAGTGGCGAGTTCGGAAGTCCTCCATTTTTGACCGCGCCATTCCGGGACGTGACAGCGGTAATTGGGCATTACTCCCGGCACGCGCATGTCCTTTCGAGATTTACGGCGTCGTTGTTGTGACGTCATCGGGAGTCCTCGTCATCCTCGTTAGATGTCATTAGCTGGTCCTTTTCGGTATTGGGGCGGCTGATGTTCGTCGCCCAGGAAAACTAGCTGCGGTAGGTCGATGCGATCGGAGAGGAATCGACCATCAGACGTCCGCGCCTCGATCTCCCCGGGATCTCCGCGTCCTGCGTGGATCACCCAATACACCGGGGTGTGACACCTGCGTGGTGTCACACCACGGCTTTCGTGTACCGGAGTGAGGGCCCCCGTGGCCCACTGACCCCCGGCAGTGGCAGTATGGCCTGCTCTAGAGAGAGATCCCCCCGGGATCCCTCGCCGGTCTTCGCACCCTGGGCGCCCCTCCTCACACTTTCCTCCGGTGTTTCCTCATTTCCTCGTTGGGCGGACCTCAACTCAAACAATTGTCGATAGTTAATACCGATAATATTTCTCCGAAAGGCCCCGAAAATGGTGACGCGCGCTTATTAATCTCCGTTTTAATGGTATTGTGGTATTGCCAAATTTGTAACGTCACAATACATATTAGAGCGATTCCACGCCAAATGATCACAGTCGATTCACACTTGGTCCCCAATTTTTTTTAAACTTCGCAGATTTGTAGCCCTTGTCGAATCCTGTAAAATGCTTTTTCCGTTCTTCGATATCGTTATTAGTTTTTAAGTTATTTAACTGCAAAGTTTGGGATCAACTTTTTTTCAAAAATTCATAACTCGAAAACTAATAAAGATACCAGGATGTGCGACCCGGCGTTTTACGCGGAAATGTTCAAGTTTTAATAAAAAAAATACTGCCGGTACAACGTAAATAAATAGTTGTAAAATATAAATAAACATTTAATATTTAAATAAAATAGTGAAGTGGAGCACCGATCCTTTTAACATTAATATCTCAGATGCTCTGTAGTCTACTAAAGAGAATGCCACAAAGTTCAGGTTGGTAACTATTATAGTTCCGGAGCAATAAATTTTTATAACTGGAAAGAACCGGCCGAGCGCGTGATAGAGCGCGACGCGACAACTGTTCACGTTTTGGATCAATTTTTCTTTAAAAATTCGTAACTCCGAAACTAATAAAGATACCAGGTTGAGCGAACCGGCATTTTCTTCGTAAATGGTCAAATTTAAACAAAAAAAATATGTCGTGTTGGTACAACCTTAATAACAACATTTATTTATATTTTGTAACTATTTATTGAGAGGGAAGGTAGCGGGCGCTAATCAATACAGGGATCGCCATCTAGGGCGCGCGCCAGGACCCATTAATATTGATTTTTCTTACTTGTCGCGCACGTGCCTACCGCTTCCTGTCTGGATCATCGTTTCCTCATTCGGCTGATAGGACCCCTAGCGTGCGGACGTGGTTCCCTTTAGCAAGTGCGACTAACCAGTGTTATAACGGGCGTGTTTGCATCAGCGGTCATTGTGTGCGAGGAAACGAGGATCCAGCGGGAGCGGTAAGTCCTTTTCCTTTATTTCCTGGGCATTGGGCGCGATCGCAAGAGCCGTTTTCTCTCTCCTCGGGCGTAAAAGATCGTAGGGTTAAAAGTGAAATAGTGAACTAGAGCGTGGGTAGGCGTGAGGGTCTTCGGTGGCGAGCGGTCAGTAGGAGGGGAACCGGTCCACGTGCGTGCAGAATAAATAGGGAGTGTCCGAGGCTGCGTGGCGGGGTTTCGGGCCCGTAGCCAGTGGGCAGCGCACGTGGCCCCTCCGAGGAAAGCCATCGAGGGCTCGCTTTCCCCGCGTGGACTCGGGAAGGCCCCGCGAGCCGTTAGCATTAGAATCCGTTAGCATAGTTGAACTCAGCCAGCGTGGGGAATGCGAATCCCCCCGGGAGTATTAAATAGTTAACTCAAGCATCCCCAAACCCAAAAGAATATTCATTGTTGCGGGCGAATTAAGGATCGGTCACCGAAGAGATCCGGGATTGTCGGATTCGACCGCGTGGCGTGACGGAAGGGCGAGCGACACCATCTTGGGCGCAACCGCGTGCAAACTTCCACTGATTCCCTCGAGTCACAACCACTGAATCTTGTATCTTCGATTTCGGTCCATCCTACCTTTGTTCGAGACTTAATCCCCCATTGGACAATAAATTATCTGTTGACGACCCGTATCTCCGAGTATTCTTTTGTTGCGCGCGATCCTGTTCCACGAGCGCGATTTTCGGTGCCTCCGGGCTTCGCCCGGGCTCACTCCCTGAAATTTAGATCCGAGCTGCCGGGAGGGAATCCAGGACCAAGGAAGGAAGGACGGAGAGGACCATCCAGATTCGGGAGCAATCATAAATGCAGTACCGGAGGGTACTGGGCGTCCACATCCCCGAGTTACTCCTTTGTCTCAGCCAACGAAGGCCCTTCTGCATACAGCACGTGTCTAGTATCTGCCGGAGAACGGCCGGCAGAGAAAAGCACGTTGCAATGCTTATTAGGGTACATCACAGAATGTGTCTGATTTTTTCAGGCCTGGAAGTGCGGCCGGTTCGTACAGAAACTGCATACTCGACCAAGAAAAATGAATAATAATGTGACTTATTAATAATTTTGATATCGTTTCTATTCTTTCCAGATTGCTCCGGTAATCCCACGCATTCTAGAAAACAACCCGTGACTCTAGCATTATCCCATCTGGGATATGATTTTTTAAAAATAAAATTGGGTTATAATACCCCAATAAAGTTGCATTGTGAAGCGAGGTCAGTTTGAACTCATTTAGCCTTGAAAGGATTAATCTTTTAAGAACGTTATATTGATGTCCAAAATGTGAGAAGGACTAATTGTCTTACGTTTTTACGCCGGTCGGTGATCTTGTAAAATTCTGCGTTTCGTTTGAAATGGAGCGAATAGAGTGGGGGCTCTTTATTACTTCCACTAGCATAAATAGAAGTGAGAGAAATTCGGGAAAATCTACATAGAGGAATTAGTGTGCACTACATAGATTTAAGACGCTGGGCATTGCAAGAAAATTTAAATGCAGATGTTGAAGGATTTCGGGCCTCAAAGAAGTGGCTATGGAAATTTAAAATATCAGAACGAATTGTGTCGCGGAAGACCGCTAAATCCGTCACAAGGAACCAGTGCGCACAGCTCAAAGAAATCCAAGAAACAGCGGACAAATTTGGGGAAGAGACGAAGAAATATTTCCAGAGCCATGGGCCTTCAAACATATTCAATAGTGACTGAAGTGGATTCCAGTTAGAAATGCACGCCGGCCGAACTCTCTCTTGGAAAGGAGAGAGACACACGGAATCGCTCATCCAGACTGCAGCATCGATAACGCACAGCTAGACCGTCCAACCAACCTCAAGGAACCTGGAGGTCAGCTGGGACCGCATGTACGCGAAAATGTATTTCGAGCCGCAAACGTATCCGTTTGCGAAACCGCTTCAGCTTCAGGGAAATTAACAAAAGAACATATTGAAACGTGCTTTAATCCTTTGCGGACGGCTGTCTGCGGACCGCAGCCCAAATACTCGCGTGCTGGCCGTGTCTCGTCCGCAAAGGGTTAAAAATGTTTATTTTCCGAATGCACCCTCAAAATCGGTATTACGTTTAGATTTGTGGAACAGATATAGAGCCGATGTAATTCGAAATTCAACGCCGCGCAATAAATCAGCCGCGGTTCTAACCATGCCAAAACATGCGACCGGATTAATACAACCCCTCGTGTTCAGCTTTCGGATTTGGAAAAATTATATTCGAAAAATATCGGATGTTGCTATTATGCTCGAAATTAATCGTAATTTACACGCGCGTGATAATATTATAAAAATTCAATCGTTATTTCACAATCAGTTCTCGGCGCCGCGGTATTAAAATCATTTTAAATACACATGGTTTCGGTGCGGGTACACCACTATTACATCTCCGCAGTTTCCAAATCCAGTGTAGTTCGGTTTTAGTGACATTGAAAATATGCAGTGCAGTAAGTGCAATGCTATAGTGATGTTAACGTGCTCGTGGTGCAAGGTTCATTTATGTTTTGTACACTTCGTAAACGATTATCATTATTGCGATATACCGAATATACCGAATGGTGCTTCCAGTTTTCAGTTTTCATTTTAGGGTCTTCCTTTAATCCCATATAATTAGAATAAGAATGTCAAATAAGAATGCCAAATTAGAAGAAAAAATGGTAGCACTCATGCACACATTGAGAGAGATCTAATAGTCGGGATCTAATCGCTCGGACAATCGAGTCCTCATCGTTACCATTACCTTGTCGCGTCATACCTGTCGCGCTGCAGGGGGGGGGGGGGGGGGCTTAATGTGGCTACACTGTTGAGCGTGACGACAAATTCATCGTCTGGCAGTGAACATCACAACGAATCGTCGCAAAATACGGATCGTTCAAATACAGAAAGATTCTCTATTTCGCGAAACGGTAAATTGACTCGACGGAAACCGTCCGAAGTTGAACCCGAGTCAAATGAATGCGGTAATTTGAGAATGACGAATATACAAAACTTTCCCAATGGGGAATTAGATAAGTCCAGACTACTCGACCATAACCAGGGCGGACCGTCTGAGGTTCACCTGGACAATGCATCTTATGCCGATCAAAGACGGCAATTGAGAGCTACTCCTGCCGATTCGCAAACAAGTTAGGACTGCGGGGGGGGGGGGGGGCAGAATAGGCCTGTGTTACACTGTTACAATTTGCGCGATCGCCGCAAATATTGAGCCGTGACTCTGTCGCTCTTTCCGTGGTTGTGTTCGAAGCAGTTTGCGTCTCTCGCAAACTCGGGATTGAGAATCTGTAGCGGAAAACTTTCAATAATTTATCCTGGCCACATTTATTAAAATTTTAAACTTTTTATAACGCGATATTTTCTTGGGTGCATCACAGAAGGACTGTGATTTTTTTCGTACCTGAAAATGTTGCTGCTTCATCGAGAAACTGCAAGATAATCAATAATAATGCGACTTAATAATAATTTTTAAATGGTTTCTATTTTTTTCACATAGCTCCGGCCCTCTCACATATTCTAGAAAAAGACCCGTGACGCTAGCATTATCCCGTCGGAAGATATGATTATTTAAAACTTGAAATTTCAACCCCCTGTAATTCCGAAAGGGTTGAGATTTCAACTTTGTGTTCCCGGACTTTTAGGCTTCTATTGGCCCCTAGAATACGTGGTTTCAGTTTGGTGCAAGGTCACTGACTCACCCTGTATATCAATACCGCTAATCATAGCATTGCAGTGTTTTGTAGAAATCAATCAATATAATTAGTAGTGTCAATATGCAACCTAAAACCCAATTCTGTGGAAATTAAGTGGTAAAGTTAGTATGTGTGTGTGCGCAATCTACAAGGACGTATCATCTGGCCGCTCAACCTTCCGTCAACACCATCAATACGCAGGTCAACAGACAATAAAAAGTAGGATTTTGTCAAAGGAGTAAGTCCACGCATCATATGATAAATCGTGCGCCGCTTGAAACGATAATTCGATATGGCGAAACACGTAGAACGCATATTAGATATAATTTCCACGATCGATGCAAAAGATATAGTTGATCCGTTCGGCAAATCTGTAATTCCGAAATCCGCAGTTTACACACAAATAAGTGATATTATGAGTAAAAATATAGATAAATTCAGCCATGTGTTCCTCAAGTACGTTTACATTATTTTAAAGAACAATAGATACGGTATTTGGGACAAAATTGTTCGCCTACATAACATTGAGGTCGATGCGTCGAATATCGAGTCAGAAAACGATGATAGCTTAAATGATTCGAAGCCGATCGAGATCTCATTGGAGTTGAAAATATCTGCGAAAGTTTGGTTAAAAATTGCTCCCGAAGAAATACTTTATTCAGACGCGGTGTTAAATGAAAGACAGTATCTATAGTGTCTACGCTATAGCGTTTTGCAACGGAAAGTTTGGACCGACGAATTATACGCGGAAATATATGCGGCTACAAAGCTACCGTGCGCCTTGAATTTCAAAAAATGCAAGATTTCGGGATATGGCATTTTTTGACGGTACTTACGCAATGTCCGGAATGCAATGCCAATTTTAAGGGCTGTATTGTTAATCGACCTGCGGGCGAAAACAATATTAAAATGGAATGTAGCATCGTTAATTTCGATGAATCTGTGACACATTGAAACAGCGGCAATTAAAAGGCGCACGGCGAGTAAAAGTATGCAAGAAGATGGTTGATGAAAATGTCTTGCCATGTACGTGGCGCAGAAAGTGTTTCGAATTTATATTAAGACTGTTTTAGACTCAGGTTTAAGCACGTTTACCGCGCAGTATTAAAAATGTTTATCTCTCAGTATTACGAATGTTTGTGACTCACAATTAAGATTAGTTTCCTCGCAATGTTAAGATCAGTTAAGAATCAGTATTGAGTTCGCTTATTCTATTAGTTTATAGGAGTTTATCCTATCGAGTCTAGAGTGCGTTATTTATGCGAGCACGTTTCTCACGACTTCGGTCCTAAGCGATTACGCAGCGGCAACTGTTTACGTAAACATCCTTATTCCTCCGTCAAGGGTTTGAGTCGTTCCTATTACGCGCTCGGGATACTCTCTCAAAAGGCATCTTATCGTCTCCTAGTACTTTGTCCTTTTCACACATGCACCGTGTGACCGAGCGAGGACCGAAGCAGTTTTATTTTTACCGATGCACCCAGCAAGGTTTGGGGCAAAGCGAGATCACTTGGTCTTTGACTCTCGGACGCGACGCTTGTGCTTTTCACCGTGCTTTTCTCTGTGCCTTTCTCTGCGATTTACTTAGTCGCTCAGTCTAGTGCGTGGACACCCGCTTATTTCTACGGGCGCGATCGGGTATCCGCGACGCGAATTCAGTTCGTGGAAATAGTTTGAGTAGTGAATTGTGCCGTTCAGTGTTTATCAAAAGGTGTACATGCTACACCTTTGGTCCGTGCTCTAGGCACCCTGACTGAGTTAAGCAGGTAGCGTCAGGCCCTTGCGGTCCTGACAACCACACACAGTACGTGCACTTGCACTCACTCTCACGGCTCTGCGGCGAAACCTGTGCTTTAGGCACCCTGACTTCGTTGAGCAGATATCGTCAGGCCCCTGGGGTCGTGACACACACACACAGTACGTGCACTTGCACTCACTCTTGGGCTCTCCGGAGCAACCCGTGCGTTAGGCACTCCGACTGCATTGTGCTGTTACGTCACACCGTGAACGCAACCCTAGACTCGCGAAATAAAGCCGCGATCACAGCCCGCGAATCACACGAACACCGCGGAACTAAAAAGCGATCGCGCGAAAAGTTAAATCAGGATTTTCAATACTGTTAGGAAACAATGTACACCAAGCGTTAGGTTTTTGAATAGGTATTGTGTTTGGAATTATCTAGAGTCAAATTAGGATGTGGCTAACTTTGCCAGGACGTGCCTAACAATAGAGGCCGTAGGGTATCTGCAAATTATTAAGTTACTTAAAATCATAAAAGGCTCCGGAATAGCGTACCCAGGGGAGTTAAGCCGACTTTCGGTAGAAGGCATCAAAACAGGAATAGCAAAACAGTAATAATAAAACAGTAATTTGAAAGCAGCGAAGAGACACTCTGTCTCTTCGTTATTAAACAGGCCACCTCCTTCTGAGAATAGAAACCCAAACAATAAGGTCCCGTCATAAAAATACCCTCGAACTGACGCCTTCGCCTGGGCCTGCTGACCACATGGGGCCGCTTGGGCTTTTCCGCGTTCCCTCTCCACGCGAACCGACCCAACGCCGAGCACGTGAGACCTCGGCGTACGCTACCCATCCGACCCAAAAACGTCGATCCCGGAGCAGCCAACCAGCGTCCAGTCGGGCCCCGATTGGGCCACCATCCCACCAACGCTACAAGGAGGAGGACTAGGCGGAGTGGGAGGACCTGGGCCTGGAGAACTCTTCGCCGGGAGAAGGACTTCACTTCATCTTGTTGATTTGTACCAGCAACTCGTCTAACTTGTATTGATTTCCTTCGAAGGAATACATTGAGCTAATTTTTCACCTTGCAAATACCAGTGTTTTGTACCTTTATTTCGAACCACCCGCGATCGTCGAGCAGAGTGCTCAGCGCTCCACGGGCTACCGTACCCACGGTCCTTATCAGGGCCAACTTCACACCACTCAGTAACGCAACAGTGCAAATTCGGTCGGGCTCGTGCGGTCCGATCAACCCCTCTTACGAGGAAACAAAATCATTGACTGAGATTCGTCGCTGCATACATCAAGGACACTGAACGAGCCTCAGGAATCTCATCGGGACGCAGCTTATCTGGTTTTTCTGTCCGATTCGGTCGGGTAATTCATCACTTGGTAAGTCCAATTCACGTTTCGAATCCGACCCGATATCAGACTGCCGCGACCAGTCTCTCGCATACTTTGCACCTTATTCAGAAAGGAAGCGAATAAACAAAGCAAAAGAAGAAATGCGGAAAAAAACATTGGGCATAATAGCTACTAATCCGGTGCAAAATTTAATAAATATGATGCTAGGAACACACGCTGGGCACATTCATGCCGTTAGAGCGCACCCTTTTTATGTCCTCTACTGGTCACAAGAACAAATGGCCATTTATTTACAATATTCAAATTTTATCTGCGTCGATGCAACAGGATCCTTGGTCAAGAAGTTAAAGCTGCCGACCACAGAATTATCTCGAAATATACAGGGTGAGTCAGTGACCTGTGACATAACTCAAATCTCGTATTTTGGGGGTCAGTAGAAGTGTTGCGTCGCGGCGGCAACTGTCGCCCGCCAAACTAATATTGGACGACGGTTTTTTTTTTTACGTATGATCGCGATGAATTTAAATTAATCGTGGACAGCCACCTAGACCCGTATGTTGGTCGGCGACGGAACCGTCGGAGGTTTATACTGTTGACGCTCGAAGAAATGCCCGAGTGAACTGCGACGTTCGCAATGCGACGGACGTTATACCCGAATGTTGGTATTTTCCGTTTGGGTCCGAATGATGGCCTTGATGCGACGGCGATGAATTCTCGAGCCGATTGGACGCCCGTCTCGGATACCGAACACTTTTGGAAAACTGTTGCGATGACCGAAAGGTGAGTCTGTTCGGCTCGAATGCCGAACAGAGGAGCAATCTCGTCTCTACAAAATTACTCCTAAAGAAAAACTTTGAAAGTGTACTGAAGCGAATTCTGATGTGTCTCCTTGCGGCGATGGAATCAGATTATCTCTCCTGTATCGCAAGAAACTGTTGACACCTTGAAGCTGTTTTTCTTGACTCGCTGATTGGTCATTTCATTTTTCCAATCAGCGAGTCACCCCGAAATGGGCCCAACCCCCGCTCCGTGTTTCTGAAACACGCCCTTGGAAGCGGAGTGGGAGCAGCTCCGCGTCGGTGGTGGTGAGTCCCTGGTCCTGTAAATTCCGCTGGGCGAAGTACCCCCCTTGCGGGTACTCGGTGTCCGCACACGTGTCCGGTCCCCGGAAAATCCCCGGTTTATGGATCGCCGGGTCTCGAGTCGAAGGTGCGAGATAAAGGCTATTATCTTATGCTGTAAAATATAATTCCCTGCTTCGTCTGTTGTCCTCTCGAAACCTGCCGGTTGTGAAGTCCTCTCGATTGTTCGGCTTTACGCAGGTCGAAACAAGAAGCCTAAAAGTCCGGGAACAAAAAGTTGAAAACTCAGCCCTTTCAGAGTTACAGGGGGTTGAAATTTTACGTTTTAAAAAATCATATCATCCGACGGGATAATGCAAGAGTCACGGGTCTTTTTCTATAATGTGTGGGAGGGCTCGAGGTATCTGGAAAAAAATAGAAACGATGTAAAAATTATTATTAGGCCACATTATTATTGATTTTCTTGCAGTTTCTCTATGAACCGGCAACATTTTCAGGTACGAAAAAATCAGAGACATTCTGTGATGCACCAAAAAAATATCACGTCATAAAAAGTTTAGAATTGTTCGAAATGTGGCCAGGATAAATCATTGAAAGTTTTTCGCTAGTTACTGCTACAATTTCATCGGAAATCAGTTTTTTTGGACAGAGGTTTCTCTTCTGACTTCTGTTTGCGCTGAGGAGACAGTTCCACATCTAGTATAGTTGCTATTAAAGGGTTGAAATTTTATTTGCTGAAAGGTGCTCGCATCTTCGAAAGGGTTATCATTTCATCAATTTGTTATAGCATATTCCTGCTCTGTTCGACGCATAGAATCTATACTGTCAACATTGCCCTGATGTTCAGATATACCCCGGAAAAGTTTGTCAAGTAGTTTGTATTCCGACCTTTGACGCTCCCCGGCTGTCGGATCACTTACAGCTCGATTATTGAAAGCGCGATTGTTTTCCCTTTCAATTAAGCGCCTCCCTTGCGAACCTCGGAAGTAATCGCAAAGACAGAGTCACGATGATTTACTGCCATATCCATATCTGTCCCAAATTGGGATTCGCGGATCAGCGAGGCTTACGCATGCGTGACAATGTAGATAATAAGAGATATGACATTTAGTAGAATAGTGCATGTTTATGGTGCGTTGTTCTTTTATTTATATTCAAAACATTGTAATGACTCTTTTAGACGGCAAAACGTTGCTGTCGCCGGTTTAGTTGTGCCGGAAAACGGCGTAAATCACGCGGAGGCAAGTGCGGATGCTTCGCGGGAAGTGATTGTACAAGATAAAGTGCGCCGTATTAGTTCTCCCGAGATGGAAGTGATTGATGAATATATTGAGATCACCAGCGACGCGGGAACGGCTACGCAAGAGCCAGGGGAAAGGATGTTCTCGGAATTAGCGGAGATGCCCAACGGCATGTCCTTGGAATTAGTGGAGGTGCCCAACGAAATGTCCTTGGAATTAGTGGAGGTGCCCAACGAAATGTCCTTGGATTTAGCGGAGGAGGTGTCGGACGATAATACAGAGTGCAATGACGAAGATGATCGCGAACTTCAGAGGACCGAATCGGAGGAACAGGATTTGTCGTCGTCGAGATATCAGATTGTAGATTTTCAATACATATTCGGGAGAATATGTCAGCTAGGACAGCACTCGCCTTTCGGAACGTGGCGTAGACCATTTGAAGATCACTGCCAGTCATTCGAAAGGACTCATTGCGACTTACCTTGTGCGGTGGGAAATGTGCAACTACGAAGAGCATATACCCTGCATCGAAGAGAACGAGGTTATGGACATTAATCACGACGCGGTGATTACAACGATGCTGACTGGCGGAGGATTCAACCAGCTGGAGGAATTTTTATGTTCGATAAACGTGAGATATATATCGAAGAGGAAATACCAACAGTGCCATAACGATATCATCGATACCTTCGGCGGCGCCGCTCCAGAAGAGGTGGATGCTGCCGCAGTAGAGGAGAAGACTCTCGCTATAGAGAGAGGCGAAATTCATCCAGAGAGCAAGATCCCCTGCATTCCGGTTTTTGCTAATGGAAGCTGGATGAAAAGATCATATCGCAGCGGTGATTACAATTCTCTCTCCGATGTGGGTGCCATTGTTGGCTACCACACCAAGAAAGTTTTGTACATCAGCGTAAAAAACAAGTTCTGCATCATCTGCGATAGGGCAGTCAAAAGGAAGGAACAACCGGCCGCCCATCGCTGTTTCAAGAATTGGGGACGTCACCAGAGTTCAACGGGCATGGAAAGCGCTGCAATTGTGGACGGCTTCAACAGCAGTGTAGCAACACATGGCCTAATTTACAATGTATTGGTTGCCGATGGTGACAGCAGCGTCTATAAGAAGATTTTGGACAATGACCTGTACAAGGAGTACTTAGTGCGCGTGAAGAAGGTGGAATGCAGTAATCGCCTATTGCGCAATTTTAGACGGGAGGTACGCGAGATCACCACAAAGGGCTGATACAAAGAATTGAGGAACATCGTGAAGCAAAATTCCCTCCGCTTGCGTATTGGCATCCTGAAAGCGGCGGAATACCGGAAAGGAGAACAGGTGCCACGATGGGAACAAATAAAAAATTTAAAAGTTGATATGGAGAATATCCCTAGCCACGTTTTTGGGGAACACAGGGATTACGCCAGATTGGTATATTTCTGTAAGAAGCACGACGGCCCAAATGAAACAAATTACGTACCGCAAATGATAGAAGCAGGGATTTACCAGGCCATCGAGGAAGCGATGTAGCCACTGTTCGCGCATGCAGACTAGGGTGGCCCTTATTTTTCAACTTTCATAAATTTGCGCTCCCACCCCCCTATCTTGTTCCAATGAACAAAAAAACAAACTGCACAAAATTTCAGCTCAATCGGACAACTGTAAGGCGACCCTCATCGACCATGAAGTTGCGAAAATTCGTAGGTACTCAATAAAAGATTTGGCAACTATTGGACACAAGAGATTCTACAGAGTCTCCTGAGATTTCTAATTTGAAGGGTCATTAAAGATGTGCGAGGCACGAGACATTGTCACAAATTTTTATTTTATGACTCGAACTTACCTGAACCTCAGCGTACCTGATTGTGCGTAGCTGTTAAAGTACCCCTCAATTCGCCCGCACTTCTAGTAAGAACCGATCCGCGGAATTTCCCGCTTACCTGGATGGTCGATAGTTCTGAGCACATGTACTTTATCGCGACATTGTAAAAATAGCCTTCTGCTAAAACGAAAGAATTAGTAATACAATATGGGGGTACCATACCAAAATTTTGTGAAGACCTCAGAATATCGACGACCAGCAAAGAGTAAAGAGTATTGGAGAAAGCAGAATTCAGAACTGTGTTTTTCGTACTGTGTGAAATGGCATCGACTTCTTCGGCTAGTTCGTCGTATGTATTAAGAAAAGACTTTCATGTCTCTCTTGTTGGTTACATTTCGAACCAAATTGTCGGAGCCAAATTGCCTTCAAACGGGCAAATTTTAAGTGTTTTTTTCTACAACGTAAGAGTTGTCAATCTTACAACGAAAGAAAGTGCTGCATTAGTCATCCAAGAAGTTGCGGTTTTTTGGCAAAAAGCTCGAATTCCTACCAGAAGAACTGACCACTGTGTTGAGAAGCTACTAAAACTATACGATGAATGGAAAGTTCTACAAAAAAATTTGACTAGGACTACAGGTAAACAGAAAGAAAAGAGAGATCTGTTTGTGGGAATGTTAGATGATTTATTTGATATATCACATTCAGAAGCTCTAAATCTTCTGAAAAATGAAGAGGACAAGAATTTCTTACTACTTCAACGCCAAAAAGGACGTCCAGGTTCGATGACTAGTGTCGATCGGAAATTACAAGGGAAGGAGGAAAGGATGCGAACGCGCTCGGCGATGGAAAGTGCCAGGAAAAAAAGAGCTCATGAAGAAATGGACGACAATTTTGCTTCTCATGAGCTTCCTTCATCATTTGATTCGTCAAGCAACGAAGACAGTGACCGCGACTTTACCATCGCTCAGGAAATACCTGCTATCCCAGCAGCAACAACAAGTCGAGCAATTCGGGGTACATTGCATTTTTTTACTCCTCGTCTTGCCGAAGTTTTTGACAGGTGCAAAGTCAGTGACAGAACTGCGGTTTACATTTTAATGGCAGCTGCAGAAGCTTTCGGACAGGACACAAGAAACCTGGTAATAAATCGCACTTCCTTTCAACGCCTACGCAAACAATTTCGAGAAGAAAGATCGTCAGAAATTCGGGAAAAGTTTAATCTAGACGACTGCCAGGAATTAGTATTGCATTGGGATGGAAAACTACTCCCAGCACTCACGGGTGTTGATAAAGTTGATCGACTTGCGATACTAGTAACGTATCAAGGCAAGGAGCAATTGCTAGAAATCCCTGAAATCCCAACGGCATCAGGAGAAGAACAAGCCCTTGCTGTTTACCAAGCAGTGGAGAAGTGGGGCATCATCGATAAAATTCAAGCACTTTGCTGTGATACGACAGCCAGCAATACCGGTCGATTAAATGGTGCCTGTGTCAATTTGGAAAAATTATTGGATTGTGATCTGCTTTACCTTCCCTGTCGTCATCACATTTTTGAACTAATTTTGAGAAGCTGTTTCGATACATTGATGGGTGCAACATCCCGTCCCGACGTGGCGCTTTTCAAAAAATTTAGAGAAAGCTGGGCGAAATTCGATAAAGAGAATTATGTCACTGGTATCAATGAAGTGTCTCATGATATCCGTACTCAAATTCTTGGATTTCTTGAACATCACCTTTCTACGCAGAAACACCAGCGGGATGATTACAAAGAATTGTTAGAATTAACAATGATATTTCTTGGTGGAATTCCACCGAATGGAATATCTTTTCGTCTACCGGGAGCAGTGCATCATGCTAGGTGGATGGCAAAGGCAATCTATGCATTGAAGATCTACATTTTTCAGGATCAGTTCCATTTATCTCATAGGGAGAAAGATGCTTTAAGACGAATATGTATTTTTGTTGCTCGAGTATATGTTCGAGCCTGGTTTTTGTCGCCGTGTGCAATCAAAGCACCTTACCATGATTTTCTATTAATGCGTCAGCTGATAAGTTATCAAAGTACTGATCCAGACATCAGTAAGGTTGCCGCAAAGAAATTTGCCAATCATCTTTGGTACTTAGCTCCGGAAACTGTCATTCTATCCCTATTTGACGATGATGTTCCAACGGAGACTAAGAGAAATATGGCTCAAGTTTTACTGGAAATAGAGAAGGCTGAACGAGAAGAAGAGGAAAAAACTCAATTAAAGAGATACATTTTACACGAAACTAATTTTTCTTCATTTACAAATGCCGAATATTCATCTTTAGTGACACCCGGTTCAAGATCTTTTTTCACGAGATTCAATATCAATACCGATTTTCTTCACAAAGACCCGTCAACATGGACTGATGACTCGGAATATATCAATGGAATGAAAAAACTGGAGAAAATAGTCGTTGTGAATGATGTTGCAGAAAGGGGCGTTAAACTCATTCAAGACTATAATAACATTTTGACAAGAAATGAATCTGAGAAGCAAATTGTTTTACGGATTGTTGCCGAAGATCGTAAAAAATACCAAACTGTCACCAAATCCTCCCTTCTAAAAAAATAAGTGTAATTGTTCACACTGTATTTTAATATTATAGAAATTATTGTCGTAAATAAAATATGTTTTACTTATAAGCTTGTGTGCATTATTAAAAATACCTAGGATCTCCCATCTTTTCCATGTTACTACTGAAATTTCTCAAACTAATTTCAGCGAATATTCATTTAGAAAATTTTTAAACGATTTCTGGAGTAACTTCGATGTGTCCATATAAATTTCTCTAAAAAATACAGGTAATAGTTGAAATGCGGAACAGAGTTAACCACTGCGCATAGTGCGCAAACTATGTTCCAGCAGTAAGTCGTTTGAGGGTCGCTTTACAGTTGTCCAATTACCCTGAAATTTTGTGTAGTTTGTTTTTTTGTTGATTGCAACAAGATTGGGGGGTGGGAGCAAGAAAATTCGAAGTTTCATAAAATGTCATATAGCTTAGGGCCACCCTAATGCAGACAGCCTCTTTTCCGGACTAAACAACAACACCGTGGAGTGCTTTAACAGCATCATCGCCAAATTTATTGGAGGGAAGCGAATAAATTTGGGAAGAAGCGGATTGTACCAAGGAAGAGTTTGAGCCGCTGTTTGCAGTTCAACACCAGAGAAGCGTTTAGTCGACTCACTCAAGCCATGGCCAAGTCACCAGTACCCAGTTTGAAGAACATGGAGGAACGACGGAAACGTACAGCGGAAATGGCAATAAAGTATAAGAAAGAAGCGAAGAAAACAACCAACAGCACATCCAAAGAAATTTGTGACAAGGACTACGGGCCGAGTGCGGCAAAACCGGACATGAAAGAGGCAGCCTTCTTGTCCGAAAAAGAGCGCCGTTTGAGTATGCTTCGCGAATGGTAAGTAAATCGGCTGAGGATTGAAAAGGAAACCCGGCAGCAGAGCAGGAGCGGAATGTGGCACACCTACCGAAGAAAATTATTGACTGCGTCTAATTTCGGAAGAGTATGCAGAATGCGTGCACAGACACCCCGGAGTAACGCCGTGAAAAGTATTTTATACTTCCACCTGATGAATGACAGCTGTTTGGAATACGGAAAGGAAAATTAAATCAACGCATTACGGCAGTTAGAAATGGAGTTAAAAATACCAATTGAACCATGAGGGCTATTCATCGATGCCGCTATTCCGTATTTAGGTGCAACACCCGACGGCCTCATCCAAGACGATACCATCGTCGAAGTAAAATGCCCGGAATTCGCTAAAGATTTATCTCCGGAGGAAGCAATACAGCAGCTTCCTCACATCAGGCGAATCTACCGAGGAGAAATGAATAAGCATCATTATTATTTCTACCAAGTGCAAGGCCAGCTGCACGTGACCAATCGGCAAAAAGCGGTTTTCTGTTTATAGAGTCTCCAAGACGCGATGGAGTCTCCATCATTTTATAAATTTTATAAATTTTATAAATTTTAATAACATTTTATAAATTTTTCTGGTCGTATATTTTTCCCGTCAAAAGTTGATATTGTATTAAATACGTCTCTAAATGTTACTGTACTGGCCATTTTGTTAGTTCTAATATGGATTTTCTACGGTAAAAGCAGTAACGATATGGATGATACGATCTCTGTCCTTTCGCGTTTTGTACTTACAGGGGAACCCTCCGAGGGATCCGCCTCCGATTTCAATTAAACTTTGTAGACCGATTAGGCTCGTGAAAATAAGAGATATGTATTTTTTTAGCGGCTAAATGAAATGAAACTTTTGCCCAAGAAATATTGTTGTATGTGCGATAGTTACCGAGATAGCCCTTTGATGCTCTCACTTTGGAGGGAGGTTTCATCCCCTAAAAATGAAATTTAGCCGCTAAAAAAAATACGGATCTCTTGTTTTCACGAGCTTAATCGGCCTACAAAGTTTAATTGAAATCGGAGGCGGACACCTCGGGAGGTTCCTTGTTAGTTTAGCAAGTGGAATACGTGGTTGAAATTGTTCTACGAATCACTGACTCATCCTGTATAAATAAGATTCCTTTTTTCTAGGGTACTCACGATTAATTTCCTCGCCAGGGCGTCCAGTTTTTTCCAAGCCTCTGTTCTTTGTCCTTCGGGGGTTTCAGTCGTGCACGTGGCTAAGACTCCCGCTGCTTTCAAGTATATCTGTAGCTGATATTTCCACAACGCACATCCATCGATATCCGCCAGTTTTTCCACATTTTCCAAAGCAAATGTAGTGTTTGTTACTGCAGCCATTTCTCTTCTTTCTTCCTCGTACTGTATTTTTCAGTTTCTGTTTAATTTTTCTTGATTTGTTTGTTCTTCTTATTCTCTCGTGCTCCACACGTGGCACCACTCTGGGTCCATAACCTGTTGAACCTGTCGAACGTGATAGATGCCCATGGGGATGCACGAAATAACTGTACACACTGCTTGTTATAGTTGTCACGGACGGTCGAGCTTTCGGGTGAATTTAAGTGATTACACTATTTGTGTTTAACAAGGTTTATTCGGTATCGGTATTAGTCCGGGTCAGTCTAATTGGTCTGTACTATTCGAGAGTTCGTCCGTAAGTCCCTGAGTCGTCGTCGGGGGTCCAGCGTCGTAAGGTGTTGCGTCGGAGTAGGGAGAGCAGTGTCAGCGTTTTGGGTCCAGTGGCGTAGCGTTCGTTACATAGTCACACAAAAGAATATAAATGTATTTTACAGATAACTCTTGTACACTTTTCTCATAACCTTCTCTCAAATCTTATACACGTCAATCTCTGCCAATCGCTCAATCTGTTCTACTGTTATTGTTCTACCTAGCTTCCTGCAACGCTCTGCAGCGCCTCGCTTGCGCATGCGCGCTCTGTACCTCATGTCGTGGTATAATTGAGATTATTTCCAACAAAAATTAATTACAGTCCACTACTTTTGGTGGACTGGAAACTGTTGCGAGTGCTTGGCACTCGCGGTCGCATAGACCAAGCGCTAGACATATTTACTAACACGCCGCTTGGTTCTATTGTTCCAGATCTAACAGGATAAAATCGCTTCGCTGCCTCCGAGCTCAACGCCGAGAGAAAACGTCTTAGAGTCTAAGATTTTGTATTATGCCTTGTACAGATATTTTAAAATAAAATTGTGTTCAGTCGAATTGATTGAGTCTGTGTCTGTTTCATACATGACTCTCGTTCATATTCGCTTTCCAATACGAATCTCCAATAGTTGCAATCCGTGTGCGAACGTCGGATTCGAGAAACTCTAAACAAATTGAGAGAATTCGCGATATCGGTTGTGTTAATTAATTAATTGTGTTGTGTATTGTGTTTTCCGTGTTATGTATATCAGTTTACATGTATATTTTCCGTTATTTCATATTCTGTGCAACTTACCGTTTGCTGCGTTGTCTCCTTTGTTTTTGGTTTTTCGTCTGTATTGTCCTCGTCTGTCTTTTTGTTGGTCTCTGGGGTCCTCAATCGGCTTTCGTGTTCACACTTCTGACACCAATATGTGATAGTCGAGCGGTTGAATGAGTTTAACTTCAAGTTTAGTAACGGCTTTTATTGAGAGCAAGGATTAGGTACACGTGGTGAGTCGTCAAAGGTTGGTCGGAGAAAGTCGTCGGTCCTTGTTCGTCTGGGTCTCTCGTTCGGTCGCCGGTTGATCACGTGTTGCGTAGTGCGGAAGGAGTGGGATAGTCAAGCCGTATCAACGTCAGGGCCGTAGCGTCCGTTACACAGGACATGATAAACGGATTAGGAAATTCGAAAGTAGCACTGTACAATAGTAAAGTTCACTACATCAGAATCTCGTTGAAGGGAGATAACCATAGCGATTCAGAATGTTCGTAGTTTTAAATGCTTCGAGCCCATTTTCAGGCCCAAACAATTAATTATTTTAATATTAAAAAACATCATATTCGGACTTGAAATTTCCCGTATGTATAATATCGGTGAATCGCGCTAGTGTGTGTGCGTGTGTGTGCGTGCTAGTTGCGTGTTCGGTCATTTCAGTAAATTCCTGCAAATCGTAATCGAGAGAACCATAAGGTGAGTGGCAGGTAAGCTTCATTAGAAACTGTCCTGTGTTGCGGAATCGCAACGTGCGCTCACCGATTATACAGGGTGTTTCGCCCGCCGCGCAAGATCAAAGGCCTGCCGTAGACTAAACGTCGCCTCGAAATCCAATTCACAGATAGGCTAATGCGTTTGTGTCCGTAGACCCGTCGGCTACCGCTGGCTGGGAAGGCTGCTTGTGTCGGTGACTGGTGTCTTGAGCGGGTCCTTCCTATCCATGAGCGGCCTGTCTGTGGTGGTGGCTTTTCCAGCGGCTAGGGCCGTATGACCTGATGCCCTGTCTAACAATAAGGCGCGCACGCGCGACTGTCAATTTAGCTTCCCCAAAGACCCAACGAATTGACTTTTTATCTTTAGTGAATGAAACTCTTACCTTTTCTTTATAACAAATGTTGAAAATGTTCCCCGCCCGCATCCAAACATTTTTGCAGTCTCCTTTTCATATTGTCAAATACGGCGAACAAAACTGCCTCATTAGTTCGTTCGATTTCTTCGGTGATTGCACATTTTAAATCCTGTATTGTTCGGGGATTGTTGACGTACACGCGATTTTTCAAATATCCCCAGAGGAAGAAATCGGCGGGGGTCAAGTCGGGAGATCTTGGTGGCCATAAATTTCGCGAGATAACTGTCTCATCGAAATAACTGTTTATTGCCGGAAAAGTTAAGGCACCACTTCCCGGGGTACTTTTTACCTGGACACGTCGACTTATTGCCTATGTAATAAACTGACGATTTTCTGGGGGTGCAAACTCTCGCAAAGTCAAATTTCTAGTCAGTCATGTTCAAGGCTTTCGAGAAGTTCGTTCAGTGTCCAGAGTAAAAATTCAATTGCTTTTTCCATAATGTACAGTCTTGAGCAAAAAGTTTTCATTGTGAAAATTTATTATTCGGGAGTTATTATAGAAGTGTGTCAACTGTTTGTGGAAAAATATGGTGGTGCAGCACCGAACCCATCAACCATACATCGGCTGATTGACAAATTCGAGACGACGGGCAGTGTGGCAAATTTGCACGGTGGTGGAAAGAAGACGTCACAGGAAACTGTGGACTTAGTGCGCGATCAACTTTTGCGAGAACCGACGACGTCCCTTCGCAAGTTATCGCAACAACTTGATTTACCGTTATCCACGTGTCAGCGCGCCGCGAAAAAGGAAAAGCTCCACGCGTACCGAATTTCCAGTGTACATGAATTGCTGGCTCCTGATTATGCAAAGCGCGTGTACTACTGTCAGTGGATGCTGAATTTGTTGAGAGGACAGGAAGACCTTGCCGATGTGATGTGGTTTACAGATGAAGCATGGTTTCATCTTAGCGGGTATTTGAATTCCCAAAATTCACGGTTTTGGGCAGCGGAAAATCCGCATCAAATTATGGAGACGCCGCTTCACGCTGAAAAGATTGGAGTATGGTGCGGCATCTCAAGGCGCCGGATCATTGGCCCAATTTTCTTTGACGAAACCATCACTTCACAAGTTTACATAAGAATCTTCAGGGATTTTGTAAACCAACTGACAGACGACGAACTCACCAGTGGCTATTTCCAACAAGACGGCGCAACTTGTCATACGTCGGCGACCAGTATGGCCGAAATTACAAGTTACTTCGATGAGAGAGTAATCTCGCGAAATTTATGGCCACCAAGATCTCCCGACTTGACCCCCGCCGATTTCTTCCTCTGGGGATATTTGAAAAATCGCGTGTACGTCAACAATCTCCGAACAATAGAGGATTTAAAACGTGCAATCACCGAAGAAATCGAACGGATTAATGAGGCAGTTTTGTTCGTCGTATTTGACAATATGAAAAGGAGACTGCAAAAATGTTTGGATGCGGGCGGGGAACATTTTCAACATTTGTTATAAAGAAAAGGTAAGAGTTTCATTCACTAAAGATAAAAAGTCAATTCGTTGGGTCTTTGGGGAAGCTAAATTGACAGTCGCGGGTGCGCGCCTTATTGTTAGACAGGGCATCAGATCATACGGCCCTAGCCGCTGGAAAACCGACCACCACAGACAGGCCGCTCATGGATAGGAAGGTCCCGCTCAAGACACCAATCATCGATACAAGCAGCCTTCCCAGCCAGCGGTAGCCGACGGGTCTACGGACACAAACGCATTAGCCTATCTGTGAATAGGATTTCGAGGCGACGTTTAGTCTACGGCAGGCCTTTGATCTTGCGCGGCAGGCGAAACACCCTGTACAATTCCTAGACGCACAACTCGTTTTTTTATTTTATCTTAATAGTCGCTGATAACTTCACGCGTCGCGTTCGCGAACCGCGGAATACGACCAGCTTAAGGACGCGCGGAAATCAAATACAATAGGTGCAATTCGGGAAATACGCGTAGGTATCGCGAAATACGATTCTTGAAACAAGGTTTTGTTAACAACGATGAATAGGACCGGATTAACTTTTCGTAAATTGCTTATACATGACTTAGAGAAATTTAGGACAATCGCGTACCCTGAAATTGTAAGAGGCCAAAAGAAAAGCATACTATGGGGTCCAAGCAACACTACGATAAAAGGCAATAACATACAGCTAAATTAAACAGATTGCCTCTCGACCTTTCTGAGAAATCATAGAAAATTTGAACAATGCCTTAGTCGTAAAATAGCCGATTACTTTTACCGGAGGGCTGCTGATCACATGGGCCTGCTTGGGCCTTCGCGTACCCCCTCCCCCAAAGTTAGGGCAGTTTAGGCGGGCGAGGTTGCGAGATGCGCGCGTCACCAGAAGACGCTACACCGACCAGAAAACATCAAGTCAGCGGCCACCCTATTGGCTCACCACCCCGAGGCTGAACGCGTGGAGGAGGACCACCCCCACGCTCGAGGATAACAGGAGTGGGAGAATTCCGTTGTGGTCCTTATCCAGCTATGGCCCGCACCCGATGAGGCCTCCGAGGGCCGGGGCCCCCCCTCGAAGCCGTCGCTCTACACCTGCGACTTTGTTTCCCCGGTGAATTACCCCCCAGGACTCTAGCACCCTTCGACCACAAAGAAATTCTCTCCCAAGCACTGTACCGAACCGCACCGAGACCCCACAACGATCGCACGCACACCAAAAGAACGCAAGAAGGAAAAGATGCGCCACTCACCGTCTCCGCCCACCCGCCAACCCGCCGTCCGCTCCTGGCTCACCTCCCACCGTCCGCGGCTGAAAACCACGCGATCCGTCCACTACCACGCGGCCGAAAGACTCTGAGACGAGCTAACTCCACTTTACTGCAATCTAATCACGCTCAAAAACGGTTGAAACTTTCCGAAATTGCCAAAGTGTCTGCCCACTGCGCACGCCGGAAGTCGAGTGTCGCAGGTTAGCACGCGGTCGGAGACGCGGGCCCATGCCGCTAGTGACGCCGCCTAGACTTGGGGTGGTTGCGCTAGGAAGGTCCCCCGGCGGCCGACAGGTGGTGGGTCCTGTCCTATTTGGGATATCGATCCTGCGGCCTCGATCCCTCGTGTTGTGCCGCTTCCTCTGGTGGCTGCTCTGCTACTCCTCGTGCGTCCAGCTGATCGTCGGCCGTGGTCTATCGGGGTGTCGACCGGGTGATCAGTCCGGCCGACTCCACCGGGTTTTCCTGAGACTCAAATACAATTCGAACGAAAAGGGGTTAATATTATTTTATTCATCGGTGTGTGTGCTTGGCCCTTCGGAACGCGAGTCCCCCCCCCCCCCGGTCCGGCGTGCGCGGTTTTAGGGGCAAGATTCCGCGGAGGTGGGCGGTGACGGAGCGGGTCGTCAGACGCTTCGTCACAATACATATCATTACCAAGCTGATCCGGATAGGCAGCCTGCAAATGTTCAAGAATTAGAATTAGCACGGCATGTTAGTGATTTAATTGACCGGCATAGAACTGCCAAGTATATTGATGTCGAGACCGACCAGGACTTAAGTTTTCACGATATAATGCAAGAACCTACGGTAGTGTTGAGTGACAGTGGTGAAACTAGCGCGGATGAGTGTTGAAGAGCAAAGCAACGAAGAGAAGCCTGACGACGATACACCAGTAGATTAGAAGGGAGGTGCCGTGGAATTCTGGAGAAGTAGCAGAAACGGACAAGCGTGTTTAACAACCGTGCAACATCGTTTCAGGGAAAGCGAAAACCCGCACACAGCTTTACTCGTGGGAAAAGTTAATACAGCAAGGCGTGTCAAGGAAAGAGGAATTAAGGCGAATACGAGCAGGTCTGCTGGAGAAACTCATCGAGGCAAAAAGCAAATGCATTACTGTACACGATACAGATTTGAGACGTTGGGCCATGGCAACAAAATGCGGCCGTAAACATCGGTGGATTTACTGCAAGCCAAAGATGGCTGTGGACAGTTAAGTAGGAAAATCGGATAGTGTCTCGGGAAACAACGAAGTTTGTGACATGGAATTACTGTCTGCAGTTGGAAGTAAGTTAATATTATTAATAGTGACCAAAGTGGCTTTCAACTGAAATGCATTCTAGCAGAACATTATCTTTTCAAGATGAGAAACACACCGAAGGATTAATCCAGAGTGCGGGGCCCATGACCCACAGTTGTACCATGCAACCGTCAGTGTCAACAGACGGCAAACTCCTCTCGCCACTATTTATTGTGTTGAAGGAACAAGGAGGCGAATTCGGTCCGCGAGTGCGGGAAAATATGTTTCGAGCCGGAAATGTATATGTGAGTGCATCGACATCGGGCAAATTAACAAAAGAACATTTATTAACGCGGTTTCAGTATATTTATATTCCAAATACGCTGCGAAATTCAATTTTACTGTGAGACTCGTTGAACGGGTATAATGCCAATTTGATTCAAAATTCTACTCCGCGGGATAAATCGGTAACTATTTTAACAATTCCAAAACATACGACGGGTCTTATCCAACCTCTTGACGTATTGGGGTTTCACATATGGAAGAATTATATCAGAAAATTATCAGATATCGTGATCAAGTTGCAAATCGATTTTAATTTAGTTGCGCGGGATAATATCATAAAGATTCAATCATTAATTCATACTCAGTTTCCGGCGCCGCGGTTATATATAATACAGCGCAGCGTATAAAAATATTTTTAAACACGCTTGGTTTCGTTGCGAGTACACTTTAGAGCCACCTCCCCTTTTTGATAATCCAGTGAAGTTCTGTTTCACAAGTACAGTAATGCCGGGTTAACCGCGCCGGCATTGGGACTGAAGCCGCGCTCCTAACGCGAGCTTCCAGGCACTGGTGCTACGTCTTTTTGTGCTCCAAGAATAGCTCACAGCGCGCCGAACATAGAAAAAGACACACGCAGGCAACCCGTAAGAGCGAGTGAGATGCAAGTGAGCGCAACACCTGGTCATCATCACGCTCTCAACGTGAGTGAAGAAGCGAAATCTGATATCCATCAGAGGAGTCGACTATCGATTCGCTTCTGCACAAGCGTTAAGAATTCGTCCCACAGCAGGTCCACAGAAGTTCATTAATGTAGTTGCAAAGTAAAAGGAGTAAATAGAGTCCGAATTATATCATGTTTGATAACATTTTCATCGGAAGAGCGCCACAAATTTATTGCAAAAATCGGTATGGAAATACAACTGTAAATAAAAAAGTTTTACTTTTGCATTAGTGGTGACTCATCCGGATTATCGGTCCAATGCTCGGCGGCCGAAGCCCGGCTACCTGCGGCGGCTGGTTCCCAGATCTGGTGGGGATAGTCCGCGCGCGCTTAACTTGAGCTAACTCCGCGCGGTTATCCCGGCATTACTGAATTGACAACTTGCAGTGTTCAGAGTCCGCGGCGGTTGCTATTTTAAGATGTTCCTGATGCAAAATAAGTTTATGTTTCGAACACTTTGTCCAGGACCACCACTTTTGTGAAACATACATTGCATGATACCTCGATACTTTGCATGATACCTAACTTGATACCATACCTATTTGTATAATATAATTTATTATTAGATTTTTTTCAATTAATAATTTCAAACAAATTAGCCCTATTCAGGGCTCCCAAATCAATATGAACGTAGATTATCCACGAGTATACACTGGATTTTGCAGGCTCTCTTCAGGGCCAGCTATTTATTACAACCTGAAAAACATTATAAAACCAGCGGGTGCAATCATGCAGTTGCTCAATAAAATATCTATTTGGAACAAAGAAAACTAATCGTCCATGCCGGGCACAGCGGTCAGGTTAGGCTTACGGTGCGCTTGAATCTTGGCCGGCCGATGACAATGACCTACGTTTCTTGTAATTTTTATTGCCACCAGTTATTTGTTACGATAATTATTAAATTTCCCGATTGCTCCATGACGCCCAATACACCTTGCACCAAGAATATGAGGCAAGTTACCACTTTGACTCGAATCCCCACACAGCGATTCAACGTCAAATTTTCTAGGTCTCTATTGTTTATTGATATCCGCATTGTCGACATTCACATTCTCAACAAGAATGTCAATCACGATTAAAATTACTTTACCTTTTCCAGGAAAATTAGAACAAATTTGTTAAAGCGGGGTGAGGTGAGATAACACCTCGAACGCATCGCAACATCCTCGGAAAAAAAGACTTACGCAATGGACAGGAGTACGCAAGCCGACCGCAGAGGGGGTCACCGTACCGTCTCGATGCAAACCGGGGAAGTTGGTACTTAGCTCATCGAGAGAAGGAAGGGCACCATCGTCTTCGCCAACTCTGCCAATTACAAACCAGCGACTGGGGAATTCAAGGCCGGACGTAATATGACAAACAAGCGAATAATCGCAAAAACCAAATACACGAGCACGAACGAAGACAAGGAACATCATGTCGACACCACAATAGGTCCTAGGCCATCCCTGGGAACCAAGAGACTTTTCCTTACTTTTTCCGGAAATTTCCCTGAAAGTCTTACTATAAAAAGAGTCGGAATGAAGACTCAACGCTTTAGTTTAAAGCTAAAACTCATCGACAACGAAACGCTGTCCAAATTGTAGTAGATCGAGCTCTGCTCTTTCGAAGCTAGAATTCAGACATAAGAGTACGGCCTTACTCTGAGTGAAATCGTGCCCTGTGTCACCTTCGAGCAAAAAGTGAATTTCGGGATCGTGGATAAGTCACCTTCGAGCATTTAGAATTGCGAAGTCGTTGTAAAACCGAAGTAATTGTGAAGTCAGTTTTCGAGTGCTAGATTCAGTGCGCAAAGAGACGAGGAATAACACAAGGTAATTGTAACAAATATACACACACTGAACACGAATTGTGCTACTCTTGAAAGCTTAGAACACAACTATTTTATTTTCCGTGTAATTACTCTCTATTTCAATTTCATTCACCAACTGTCATTAAAAAATCTTCTGAAATAACACTGAAATCGACAAGAGTGCATACAGCCCACATTAACTGATAGGATATTTAGTCGCTCAAATATTCCTATCCGGGGTAGTATAAGACTTGGAAGAGACTCGGCGCGTACGTGTAGCCGGGTGGTACCTCAAACTATCTCTTGTCCATCTCTAAGCCAAAGCCTGTACCAATCAATATTGCACCGTCAAATTCATACGAATTGGCGATTATTAATTGGGCTGTCATTACCCCATAAAGATTTAGGAGCGGGCCTGACCTTTTTCCATAGTGTTACGTCACGCCGTGATCGCAACGACTGGTGCGCGAATTAAAGCCGCGATCATAGGGCCGCGAATCAAACCAGCGCCGCGAAGCCCAACAAGAAATCGCGCCGTAATTATAAACTTCAGATTTCGGCACCGTTAGTAACAATGTACACCAAACGTTAGGATTCTTGAATAGGTATTGTATTTCGCAGATTATTAGAGTCAAGCTAGCATGTGGTTAATTGCCAGGACGTGGCAAATAACAGAGGACGTAGGATTTCTAGTTTGTTAAAGTACTTAGCGTTGTAAAAGGCTCCGGAAAAGCAACCCGAGGGTTCAAGCCGATACTTGGAAGTAAGTAATAGAACTGCCATATAAAAATAGCGAAAAGACATTTAGTCTTTTCGATACAAAACAGGCCACCTCTTGAAATAAGAAAGTCAGACAATAGGGCACAGCCATAAAACGCTCTAAATCGAAACCTTCGCCGAGTATCTCCTGACCACGTGGGCATGCTTGGGCCTTTCCGCGTTCCCTCACCGAGCGACCCGCCGTGAGACCTTGCGCGCCAACGCCTCGACGCTGCGGGCCTCCCACAGCCGAAGATGCCCGAAGACACCAGCCAACCAGAGGGCCCGCTGGGTCCCTACCCCGACGACGCCGCGTGGAAGACGACGAAGCAGAGTGGGAGGTCTGAAGACTCCAGCGCGGAACTCAAAAACTTGGATTTCACTTGCTTTCCAAACTCGGTTCTAGAACCACTGGCTCAAGCATCGAAACTTGTATTAGAAAGTTGAATAAATCGGCACTCGTGTTGAATTCAAAAATCCAGTCTTATTTTATTCCGGCAGACATCTATCTAGTTCGTGATCGTGAGGTGAACAGAGCGCGTAGCGCTCCACGGGCGACTTGCCCACCTCTACAAACTCTACGGTCCTTTTCAGGGCCCATTCTAGGAACTTTCCGCTCGCATCGCAACAATAGCATTCACCTCATAACTGCGACCGGAAAACAGGTTTCCGGTCCGTAACACATTAGGCATTCCGGCCGAGTTGCAGTCAATGCGCGACCGCCTGACCTCGCAATTATAAAACAGTACGCCTAACTCAAATCTCTTTATGAAGCTGTACAGTTAATCAATAAAATTCTGTTAACTCTTGAACTCAATTGTAATAGTTTGATCACCCTCATTTCCCGTTCCCTACATTACCAGGCGCGTTGGTCACAGGTGCGAACAACCTGTGCTTCCAAAGTTAAACACGTACCAAAAAGGTATAATATACTTGTGTTTAATATCCGTTTGATACGCGCTAGTGTTATGGAAGAAATGTTTAAAGCCGACTCGCCCGACTGAGTTGCGTGTTCGGCCATTTCAGTCAATTCCAACAATTCGTTCGCGAGAGAACCAAACGGCGCATGACAGGTAAGTTCTATAAGAAATTATCCTGCACGCCACCTAGTACGACTCGTCTTCGCTTTCCTGGAGAAAGCATCGAAGACGAGTCGTCACTTGCATGCCAAACACCGAGCTGAGCAGAAGGAAACGCACGAGAGCTATTCCTCGCTGTTGTATTCCGCCAGCTTGTAAACACTCGCTCCGCGAGAATTTGCATGTACTTTGTTTCAACGGAATCCCTTCGTGGTTGCTGCTGGAAATCAGTCAGATTTCCAGCCAAAAGAAATAGTTGAACTCCCGATTATTGCGGTCTCGCGATAATCGGCTCACCGATTGTTTCGCGGCCACGAGCGTGACGGAACACCGTCTCGCGCGTCACGAACGCAGGCTCCACCGGGTCACGACAAAGATTTATGTCTTTGTCGTAGCCGAGATCATTTGATCACGAAGAGAAAAACTCTTTTCTCTCGCTTAGATCAAAATTTCACCGAGAGCTTACAACTCTCGGCGAACTAAGCATCTCGACTCGGGAGTTAAACAAAATTAACCAATTAATTTCTGATGTTGAGTCGTTTAAATTAGCATCAAGAAATTAGAAATTAAATACAGTCCGCTATTTCTAATAGATTGGGAAGATAGCGATTGCGAGTGTTTCGCGCTTGCTATCGTTCAGCCTGAACTCACAATATTGACATTTATCTATTGTGCTTTTGTTCCAGGATTACACGCCTCGCCGACAGCCACCGCAGCTGACTCGCCGAGCGACGAAGACGAATACATTAATAATACTTGTATAGAGTCTAAATAAAATCGTGTTAAATTGAAAATTTGTTGTGTGTTGCAATAAACTCTATTCTCCCTCATCTCCGCTTACTTAAACGATCCCTCGAACCAAGTTGCACTTCGTGCGCGAACGCCGAAGTCGAGCAACTCTAAAACAAGGTCCTTCGAGCCGGATTCGTAGCGGATTTGATCTGAATCAACTCCTTCGTTAGCGGAGAGAGTTGACTAAGAGAATAAAAACATAACAGCACACGATGCCTGGAGGGAATCAAGACCCCCCTAACCTCTCTGCCTCTTTTGAGGACAGCGAATAGGAGCAGCAATTTCGGGCGATGCTGGAGGAACAAGCCCTGGATAGCCAGGAAATCCTCCGGCTAATCCCGAATCTCAAAAAAAAAGGAAGGGCGAAGTTTACGCTCGCCCTCCTACGCGAGAAGGAAGCCAGGCTGGTAGAGGCCTGGAACACCTTCAAATCGCGACATGTGCGCCTTCTGGTTATGTGCCCAAAAGGCAAGAAGAGCACCATTCCCTACTTCGCAAATCCCTTGTTTGAAAAAATAAGGGATGAAGTAACGGATGGCCGCGAGTATCTCGCGGAGGAGCTGGACCGTTTGACAGCCGACAGAGCTGAAGCGTCCACCTCCAAAGTCTCTTCGAAGCCACCGCAGGACGTTAAAACTCAACGTCCTCGCGTTAAATTGCCGGAGCTCACGCTCCCGAAATTCGCTGGCGATGTGAGACAATGGACTCACTTCGCTCAGCTATTCAAAGCCGCCGTAACAAGGAATGAAGCGTTGTCGAACGCGCAACGACTTCAACATTTGAATGCTTGTTTACAGGGCGACGCGCTCCTTGCCATCTCTACGTTGAGCATAGAGGATGGAAATTTCGAGATTGCATGGAACCTTCTCGAAGGGCGCTATGATAATCCTCGGATTACCATAAAAGCGCACTTTCAACGACTTTGCGCGTTGAAAAAAGTGCGCAAAGATGACGCTGAGAGTCTGATGGGACTGCTCAGCGAAGTTGAGAACTGCCTCGCAGCTCTTAATCAGCGAGCCGCCCCACAAAAATTGTGGGAGTGGATGATCGCGTATTTGGTGACCGATGCGTTCACCGGCGATCTCGCGAGCGATTGGGAGAATTCAGTGGAAGATTCCACGGAATTTCCCGATTTCAAAAACGTGCTTACTTTCTTGAAAAGAAAGATGCACGCTGCGTTGAGTTTGGCGCCCACGAAAGCGCATCAAACCACGCAAAAAACAAAACCGCGTGAGAACTGCCACACGACAGCTCACGACGGAAATAAGACGGAAGTAAAGACGGTCTGCGCGTACTGTCAGTCGCTGCACCGACTGACAGATTGTCGCGCTTTCCGCAGATTGACGGCTGAAAAGCGCATGGAGTCAATCCGGGGCAATCCCGTTTGCTTCCGCTGCCTCCGCTCAGGGCATACCCTGACAGAGTGCACCCTAGAAGCAGGATGCGAAGAGTGCAACGGGCGACATCATACCCTGTTGCACCTTTCCACTCCCATGGCGAAACCCGCGTACCGCGGGAAGCCGCCCCAGAAAAAATCGAGCGCAGTGCCAGAAAAGAGAGAGCCCGCTCCAAAAAAGGAGGAGCCGAAAAAGGTAAACCCTCCTTTGGACGTACAGGCACTTTGCGGTACGAGCAATGAGTCTGTCGCGCAGCAGATCACGCTCGCGACAGCGCTCGTCCGCCTGCACGGACCGCACGGGGCCACGCGAATTGCGCGAGCCCTTATTGATCCAGGATCACAAAGATCCTTCGTGGTCACCGACGTAGTCGATAATCTTCGACTACGAAAAGAAAAAGCTCCTGCTTCAATCGGGGGCTTCGGTGACACAAAGACCCAAGAGGTCAAATATAAAATTACTGTCGGACTTGGTGCAGCGAGCGATTTAACGCCGTTGTACGAAGCTAGTGCATACGTGGTGCCACGTATCACTAGCTATCGTCCGCCAACGCGTCTCTCTTGCATCATGCAAGGATACGCAGATTTGCAGCTAGCAGATCCGAATCCCTCCGATAACGCGCGAATCGAATTGCTTATCGGAGCAGATTTGATGCCACGAACGCTCCTCGCAGAGATGCGTATAATGGGAGATAATCTCCCTGTGGCGACAAAAACAGTCTTCGGTTGGGTATTGTTTGGCCCGACCGGCGAGACTGTGCGAGCGACCGAACCAGTGCAAACACTGCACTGTACGACTCTCGAGTCGCTCGATGCAACGCTCCGCAGGTTCTGGGAAACCGAAGAAGTCCCACAACAGAATGCATTAACTGCGGACGAACAGGCTTGCGAAGCACACTTCGCACGCACTGTCGAACGAAATCCTGAAGGGAGATTCGTCGTGCGAATTCCTTTTAAACACCCACGACCTGCAGAAGCATTAGGGCCTTCCTTAAAAAGCGCCATTTCTGCCTTGGGTCGTGTGTGGACCAAGTTAAAAGGAAACGAGAATTTATTTGCCGAATATTCTGCGTTTCTCGCAGAATATGAAGCGTTAAAACATATGACTAAGCTCGAGCGTGTTGATAAACACCGCGTGTTTATACCGCATCGAGCCGTCGTCCGCGAAGACAGCGCGACGACCGAAGTCCGAGTGGTCTTTAATGCTTCCAGCAAAACCACAGGCGGACAATCACTAAATAGCATACAATACGTTGGACCACGGTTGCAAAAGGACATTACGTCCCTCCTTGTCAACTGGAGAATGCATCGTTACGTACTGGTTGCTGACATCGAGAAAATGTTCAGACAGATTCTCGTACATCCAGAGGATCGCGTATATCAGAACATTGTCTGGCGCGATCCCCACTCTGAACAGCTGATTGCATCTGCACTGAATACAGTGACATATGGTACAGCGAGTGCTCCGTATCTTTCGATGCGTACACTCTTAGAATTAGCGACGCGCGAAGCGGAACGCTATCCACTCGGCGCTGAGATCATGCGATCCAGCGTCTATGTTGACGATGTGTTTATGGGCACTGATACCATAACACACTTAAGGGAAATCCGCATGCAAGTTTGCAAGATGCTTGCTGCAGGCGGCTTTAATCTGCGGAAATGGGCCGGCAATAACTCCGAATTATTGTCGGATATCCCCGCAGGTGACCATTCCCTCGCCGTCGATCTAAAATTATTCGACGAATCGGAGCTTAAAGTACTTGGTCTGCGGTGGCTTCCCGCTACAGACCAATTTCACTTTAATTTGCAGCGGTATAAACCACTGTCAATACCTTCGACAAAACGAATGCTATTTTCCGCAATAGCAAAATTATTCGATCCACTTGGCTGGTTATCGCCAGTGGTGATTCGCGCCAAGGTATTGTTGCAATCATTATGGTTGGAAAAACTTGGATGGGACGAACAAATCTCAGCGAATACGCACACTACTTGGAATGAGTTTTGTGAAGATTGGTCAAAACTGACCACATTGAAAATCCCTCGATGGTTAAATTACGGCAATGAAACCGATTCCATCGAGCTACATGGATTTTGCGACGCTTCGGTAGTCGCGTACAGCGCGGCTGTTTACCTCCGCGTGCGGACCAAAACTAACGAAGTCTTCGCTTCGCTTGTGATGGCCAAAACAAAAGTAGCCCCGATTAAGACGTTGAGTGTGCCGATTTTAGAATTAAACGGTGCTGTCTTATTGTCGGAACTAATGCTACATATACAAACGTCGCTGACAATTTCAGTTGATCGTATTGTGTGTTGGTCGGATTCGACCATAACATTGGCATGGATAAGGAAACATCCATCTACATGGAAGATTATAATAGCTAATCGAGTTTCCAAAATCCAAACAGCGTTGCCAAATGCCGAGTGGAGACATGTGCCCACTCGATTTAATCCCGCGGATCTTAATTCGCGCGGAGTCGAGGCAGATAATCTGCTCTCCTCCCCTCTATGGATGCAAGGTCCACAATGGTTGATAAAGCCAGAAGAGGAATGGCCAGTTAATAAAACTGACCTTAACACCGAAGAAGGGAAGCGTGCGGTTACTACCCACGTTGCAACCCATTCTTCGAATTGGAATTTGTTGCACAAATTCTCCAAGTGGAGCAAATTAATACGCGTTGTCGCGTATTGCATCCGCTTCTACAAAAAATTGAAAGGGCAAGCTAAAGACCAGAATGACCGGTGGCTTGACCCTTCTGAGCTGCAGGATGCAACTGAGCGCATCGCTCGTCATCTGCAACAAATATACTTCGCAAAGGAATATAATTGTTTGAAACAACAATTACCAATTCCTGCGAAATCAATGCTACGCTCGCTAGATCCCTTCCTTGATGAGAGTGACGTCATGGGAGTTGGTGGGAGACTACGTCACTCGCGCTTACCGCCAGCGACAAAATTTCCCATCATAATGCCAAAGCATTATGTAGCTAATTTAATTATCCGCCAATGCCATCGCAATACATTGCATGGTGGAATCCAATTAACGATGCATACAGTAAGACAGCGTTATTGGATTCTTGGCTGTCGCAGTACCACACGATGGATAATTCACCAATGCGTGGTGTGTACGCGATGGAGAGCGGAAACCGCCTCCCAAAAAATGCATGATCTGTTGCCAGACAGATGTCGTCCTGCAAGGCCGTTTAATACGACCGTAGTGGACTACGCTGGACCTTACAAAGTCCGCGATTCCGCAGGACGAGGGAAAATATCCCATAAAGCCTACATTGCAGTTTTTGTATGTATGGTTACACGCGCGGTGCATATCGAGCTCGTACACGAGTACTCGACGAATGCTTTTTTAGCCGCTCTCGATCGCTTCGTATCACGACGAGGTATTCCTAGCTTAATGAGAAGCGACAATGGAACAAACTTCGTCGGAGCTGATCGAGAATTAGCTCGTGAATTTGCACGAAGCTTCAACTCGCCTGAAATGCGCGAAAAATGCAATGCACTGGAGATAAAATGGAAATTTAATCCACCCAGTGCTCCCCACTTCGGTGGATTGCAAGAGGCCGGCGTGAAATCTGTAAAGCATCATCTAAAAAGAATTTTAGGTGAATTCACGCCGACAACCGAAGAAATGCAAACGTTGCTTTGCAAAATCGAGGCGAGTTTAAACTCACGCCCGATTGCGCCGTTGAGCGAAGATCCAGAGGAGTTCAACGCGTTGACCCCTGGTCATTTCCTCATTGGAAGTGCGCTCAACGCAATCCCTATGCAATCTGTAGTTGAAGAGCCTACATCTAGATTAAATCGATGGAAGGTCCTGCAGAAAATGCATGAGCAATTTTGGAGACAATGGTCGAGAGAATACCTCGTGAGTCTCCAAAATCGATACAAGTGGCGAACCACGCGTGAACAATTACGCGAAGGTGATGTTGTCGTACTCGACAACCCGCTTCTTCCCCCCAATCATTGGGAGATGGGAAGAATCGAGAAGGTTCTGCCCGGTAAGGATGGCCTTATCCGGGTTGTACAAGTTCGCACAGGTAAAGCCACATACACACGCCCGATCACGCGCATGTGTAAATTACCTGTGGATGAGCCAGAACCAGCAACATAGATCGGCTGCTCGCGTGGAAGCGAGATAGCGCGCACGATCAGCCAAGCGGAACTCTCGCTCAAAACAGAGCGCAGCGTTTGAATTTGAACCCCGCTTGGCCCCCCTTGGCAGTAAACATAAGGAAATCGGGAAGACTTGCCTCTCCCTACCTCAACGCCAAGGGATTAACGAAAACAAAGGAAGAATCTCGAATTCGAGGCTTCCTAACAGCACGCACTGATTTTCAGATCAGTCTAATTCGTGCAGCCAAATGGAGAAGTTTAACGCTACATTTGATGCGTGCTTGCGTCTTACCGGGGAGCAAGGGGCAACCCCGCCGGCGCCCCCGCAAACCGAGGAGCATACGGACGACCAAAATCCGCCTCCACCCGCGGACACACCAACCACGACGCCGCTACCTGAACACCAGGAGCGGTGTCGCAAATACATTTTGGACGGAGAGGAGCTCCAGGTT
Source organism: Trypoxylon attenuatum (assembly GCA_963989405.1). Classification (NCBI taxonomy): domain Eukaryota; kingdom Metazoa; phylum Arthropoda; class Insecta; order Hymenoptera; family Crabronidae; genus Trypoxylon; species Trypoxylon attenuatum. The sequence goes on from OZ022490.1 coordinate 21,903,236, forward strand.
CCGGAATACGTGCCGACTGCACGAAGGCGATACCGGTGCCCTGTTGAGGGAGGCAGTTACCTCCTCAAATGGAGCCGCGAAGGACGCCTAGTGGCCTTGCTGTTCCGGCCAACGCCGCCACCGCAGCCACAACAGCCGCTGCAGCAGCCGCAACAACAGCCGCAACAACAGCAGCAGCAAGCGCCTCCGCAGCAGCAGCAGGCGCCCCGCCGTCGCAGAGGAGGACTACCGCCGCACGAACGGCCACCCCTTCCGCGGCGACCGACCTTCATGGGAAGGCAGCAGGCCGCTAACGTTTACATCGAAACGTTGACGGCCCTCGGCGTAATTAGCCGAGAAACCAGGGAGCGACTCGCCGAAATCGGCGAGGGAGGACCCACCAGGCCAGCGCGCCGGCATCAACGTCCACCTCCCCGCATATAAACTGTAAGTACCAAGAATTCAAATTTATTTGGTGTTGGTATCTTACTTGGTTCTCTCGCGGTTCGTTTCACTAGCCCGTACCCCTCTTGCGTTGCGCGAGCCGCGCAAGGGGGGCGGGGTGTTTAATATCCGTTTGATACGCGCTAGTGTTATGGAAGAAATGTTTAAAGCCGACTCGCCCGACTGAGTTGCGTGTTCGGCCATTTCAGTCAATTCCAACAATTCGTTCGCGAGAGAACCAAACGGCGCATGACAGGTAAGTTCTATAAGAAATTATCCTGCACGCCACCTAGTACGACTCGTCTTCGCTTTCCTGGAGAAAGCATCGAAGACGAGTCGTCACTTGCATGCCAAACACCGAGCTGAGCAGAAGGAAACGCACGAGAGCTATTCCTCGCTGTTGTATTCCGCCAGCTCGTAAACACTCGCTCCGCGAGAATTTGCATGTACTTTGTTTCAACGGAATCCCTTCGTGGTTGCTGCTGGAAATCAGTCAGATTTCCAGCCAAAAGAAATAGTTGAACTCCCGATTATTGCGGTCTCGCGATAATCGGCTCACCGATTGTTTCGCGGCCACGAGCGTGACGGAACACCGTCTCGCGCGTCACGAACGCAGGCTCCACCGGGTCACGACAAAGATTTATGTCTTTGTCGTAGCCGAGAACATTTGATCACGAAGAGAAAAACTCTTTTCTCTCGCTTAGATCAAAATTTCACCGAGAGCTTACAACTCTCGGCGAACTAAGCATCTCGACTCGGGAGTTAAACAAAATTAACCAATTAATTTCTGATGTTGAGTCGTTTAAATTAGCATCAGGAAATTAGAAATTAAATACAGTCCGCTATTTCTAATAGATTGGGAAGATAGCGATTGCGAGTGTTTCGCGCTTGCTATCGTTCAGCCTGAACTCACAATATTGACATTTATCTATTGTGCTTCTGTTCCAGGATTACACGCCTCGCCGACAGCCACCGCAGCTGACTCGCCGAGCGACGAAGACGAATACATTAATAATACTTGTATAGAGTCTAAATAAAATCGTGTTAAATTGAAAATTTGTTGTGTGTTGCAATAAACTTTATTCTCCCTCATCTCCGCTTCCTTAAACGATCCCTCGAACCAAGTTGCACTTCGTGCGCGAACGCCGAAGTCGAGCAACTCTAAAACAACTTGTGACATTTGATAACTTTACTTTAATGCTTTCCAAATATCGGAGTGCAAAGTTATTCCATCGGCAGGTACGCATTTTTCTTTACGTCTCGAAAAATTAATTTCGGGTACTAGCTTAAAATGCCTTCAATGTGTTGCAATCCACTTAATTTGCCTTGCCATAAGAGCCGTACATGTAGAGGCCGTACCACAAATTATTAGTGAACCACGCAGTGACAGTAGCAATCAAACCGACGAAACGCACAGCGGACTTGTCGCCAGTCTGAGTTCATCGCAGAGTTCGCAGCATGTTGTCGAACAGTCAAGTTCAGATTCAAGCATTGCAAACACAGTAGGTCGCGACAACGTCATCAACAGTTTGAACGAATGACTAGTGTCTTTTGGAGGATCATCCGTTGATATAGAATAATTCGTACGTCGGGACAACTTATACGTAAGTTGAAGAGTTGTCAAACTATTATGAAGCGAGAATTAGATATCGATTCAAGCGATAGTGCCAAAGAATCAAATTCGCGAATCTTAACCATCAGTAAGAGTAAATTATCGACTATAAGTGATAAAAATTTGAGAACGTTCCTTTTGTCTATTGATCCCCCCAAGTGGTCTATTCGACGTGTAAAACAAGAATTTAATATTTCAAACCATACGGTAAGAAATATCAAAAAGTTAGTTTCAGAAAAGGGTCCTGCATCATCTCCAAACCCCAAACGCAGTAAGAGCTTATCATAGAGTACAGTTGCATTACTCTATGAATTTTATAAATGCGACGCACGATGCAAAAAACTCCTGCGCAGAAACGTTTACTCTTATCCAATTTAAAAAACTTCATTGTGCATTTTGGCATGAGTACCCTAATATTAAAGCAGGATGTTCGAAGTTTGCAGAATTGCGCCCAGAGGAGTATGTCCTCTCTCGTTATTCTGGCACACATTCTGTTTGCGTTTGTAAAACTCATTAGAACATAAAGTTAATCATTCAGGGTGCGTGTTTTGATAAAATAACGCGAGATAGTGATTCCCCGCTAGCCAGTTACAAAGATTTTCATCCAAAATTACTTTGCAATCCTGTACAACCGTGTTACTATTTCCGCCCATGTCAACAATGTCCAGACCCACTTCTTCTAAAAGCTGCGGTGGAAGATTCATTTAAGCAAAGTTTTCATAACACAATTGAGTAAAAGTTCTGCTGTAATTCTGATCGCACTGAATTAATAACGCGAACATCCTCGCCCTAAACTTTCATTGACGACTTCTTTCATAATGTTACGTCCGTCCCTGTCTACGAATCTGACCTTGGCTTCGAGTGTGATCGAGATGGGAGTGTTTGGCCGTCAAGACAACGGCGATTTATCGTTAGCGACGGGAACAGCGGAGTCGTACAGGAGACACAGAAGAGACCGGTCGTGTCTTGGCCTAGTTTATTGTACTTGGTTCTTGTTGAGTTGTTAATCAAGTGACATGGTCTTATCTCGGGCCAAGTAGGAAAAGACAGACCTTGTATCTATTCCAGAGACAGAAGTTACTCTTGTCTTTGCAATGCTAAAACTCCATAAACCAATTAATTTTTCAAATTTTTATGAACAATTTCTGAGAGTCCATGCCCAGGTGATAAATTTGCATAATTGTTATAAACAATTTGTTTATCCATCGTGGAGATAATAGACCTTAAATATAGCTAAAATTTTAAGAAACGCCGTCTCCGTTTCCTGTGTCACGCTGGCCACGTTTTCGCGAGATTCTCTCTTGTCCACTGCCCCTCGTCCATTTTTTCATCCTCCTCCTCTTCGCCCTTCGCCCTATCATCCAACTCCTCCGCCAATCTTCCACCTCCTTTTCCTGCTTTTTACTCCATAACCTCCTTCTCATCTACCTCCTCCACTTCCTCAACCTCCTTCTCATCTACCTCCTCCACTTCCTCAACCTCCTCAGTTGCCTCTATCGCCTCCTTGTCCCCCTCCTCTCACTTTTTCTTCTCTTCCCGCTCGGCCTTCTCTTCCCCCTGTCCGTTCTCCTCCTCCACCTCCTCCTCCTCTTCATCCACCCTTCCTCACCTCCACCGTCACCACTTTCTTCCCCCTCCTCGTCGTATCCCACCACCTTTCCTCGCCACGCCAGCACTAGGAAAAATCCTCTCGGATTTCTACGCCGAGCACCTGTGACGTCATTCGAAGAATTTCCATCCCCGTCCCTGATTAAATCCGGCTCCAGGTAGGTCGCGCCACTGTTCCTGTGCTCTTCCGACCTCTCCCGAGTTCCCTCGAGTTCGGCCGATCGACACTTTGTCGCTCCGGCGGGTCTCGCGTGTCGCGTGCCACGTGCGCGGGCCGTCCCAAAAGGCGGCCGGCGTCGTCTGCTCATCGCGTGCCCCCTTGGGCGTTCCCGTTACTCATGTCCGTTTCGCCTCGCCGCGTCTCTATTTGATTCCGGCATTGTCCCTTCCAATTCCTACGTAGCGCGGTCCTCGTTTGGATTACCCTCTACAGCCGCTAGGTGTCCGCACATGCTCGCTTGCGACCAAATTGATTTGCGCGATCTTACGCCCGTACGTAGTGCCTCGTAGCCTTTGCCTCATACTTTCGTAGATCTATCCATATTTAGCCGCGTGTCCGTCCTTCAATGGTTCCGTCGTTCGCGTCCTCTCCCTTCCTCCCCCCCGGGAGCAGCCTGCGCACACCACCCGCTGGGTACGCCGAAGGAGGGCTAATTCGCCCTCCCCCTCCGTCCCTGCGTCGTGCCGGCCGTCGTCCCCTTTCCGCCAGGCGGAGAGGACATTGGATATTTGAGCATCCAGCATCCCGTCTCTCGGGTACCGCCGCCCGGCGGGTGGCCTGACCCGGCCTGATCCGGGCCCGACCCGCCTCCTTGCGCCTTCACTGTTCCCACAGTTCTCCGGATTGCCTATTTGTTCCGTCGTTCTGTCCTATTCCCGCTGCTCCTGGTGATGCTCCCCTCATACTTATGTACGCGCGATTGCTCGCCATACCTAGCTTCCCTAGATTAAGCTATTTGCTTTGTTCGGGTTTCCGAGAATTGCGTAAGCTACTTCACGCGACTTATGCCATGATCGGGTGTTTTTGTGTATGCCTTGTGTTTATGTACATTCCCATCTATTACTTTGTTCTTTGGTGCGGTGTTGCCGGTCCTATCTATCCTGTAGTTACGATCAGCTCCCGCCCATCTGTTACCTCCGGGACGTTGCATTGTTCATCCAGTCGGTTCCCGCATCGCACATAGCCCGCTTCGCGTACCGTGTATCGCGACACCATACCCACCACCTGCTACCGTTACGATCCTGTATTGTCATTATTACAAGGAGTACCCCTCTTCAGTTAGTTACACCTATGTGTCCTTTGGCTCTTACTACGTGCTATTGCGCCGCGGTTTCCCTATTGTAATACGTTCTCTATTTGTCCTTAATCATTCGTGTATTTCTTTTGAGCGGACCACGAGTGCTATCTACGGATCTATTCGTCGAAGCTATTTCTTCTGCAGCGCCTGCTGTCGCAGCTTATCCTGCTCAACTCTCACCGGTAAGTACATACCTCCATTCTGCTACCTGCAATCTGGTAATTCTTTCTTCGCCTATCTGCACAGCTATGGCTTCGGTTGGTCGTTTGCCTCCGTTGCACCTGCGTCATGGTTTGCTTTACCAATATGATGCTGGTCTTTCTTCCGCCACCGGTTTTCCCCAGCTCTCTCTGCTCTACCACTCCTGCATCTCCTCTCGCACGTGCCATCGTTGGTATGCAAGATTTCGCCGCGGTGATCGCTCATTGCAAGATGGTGTGCAATCCGGTCGCCCTGCTTCCCTTACCTCTTCGGCCCTGCGTGCAGTCCTTCTATCCGCACCTGCAGCTTCTATTTCCGAGATGGCTCTTTGCCTGGGCCGCTCCACGTCCTCTGCGCATCGCCGATTACGTGCTTGCGGCGCTCGTAGGCGCACCCGTCCCTTGGTCGCCTGCGATTCCCTAAGTTCTCGCCGCCGCCTCTTCCGTCTGGATCGGTGTTTATCCCTGTTGCGGCTACACTCTCAGGATCCTCTCCTCTTAGACCAGCTTGTGACGTGCGACGAGGCTTGGCTTATACAGGGTGAGTCAGTGATGGGTGCAATAAATCAAATCACGTATTCTGGGGGTCAATAGAAGCCTAAAAGTCCGGGAACAATAAGTTGAAATCTCAACCCTTTCCGAGATAGAGGGGGTTGAAATTTCAAGTTTTAAAAAATCATATCTTCCGACGGGATAATGCTAGCGTTACGGGTCTTTTTCTAGAATGTGTGTGTGTGTGGGGGGGGGGGGGGGGCGGAACTATGTGGAAAGAAATAGAAACCATGTAAAAATTATTATTAAGTCGCATGATTATTGATTTTCTTGCAGTTTCTCGATGAAGCGGCAACATTTTCAGGTACGAAGAAAATCACAGTCATTCTGTGATGTACCCAAGAAAATATCGCGTTATAAAAAGTTTACAATTTTAATAAATGTGGCCAGGATAAATTATAAAATGTTTTTCGCTAGAGATTCTCAATATTTTCTTGGGTGCATCACAGAATGACTGTGATTTTTTTCGTACCTGAAAATGTTGCTGCTTCATCGAGAAACTGCAAGAAAATTAATAATAATGCGACTTAATAATAATTTTTACATGGTTTGTATTTTTTTCACATAGCTCCGGCCCTCCCACACATTCTAGAAAAAGACCCGTAACGCTAGCATTATCCCGTCGGAAGATATGATTTTTTAAAACTTGAAATTTTAACCCCCTCTATCTCGGAAAGGGTTGCGATTTCAACTTATTGTTCCCGGACTTGTAGGCTTCTATTGACCCCCAGAATACGGGATTTGATTTATTGCACCCATCACTGACTCACCCTGTATATCGCCCGGTTCTTCGTGCGGCCCAGTAGGTTTTACCCGGCCAGTCTCCCTCAGAGGTTCCTTATACATCCAGTTTTTCTCCACATTGTGTACGCCTTCTCCTCTCGGTGTGATGGTGTTCCGTTGGCGTTATCCATTTTGAAGTTTTGGAGGAAGGTAAGTCTCTTGACTCCCAGGTGTATCTTTCCCTTCTAGCCACCGTTCGTCGCAAGCTGCCTCGCAGGGACCTAGCTCTCTCCTCCCATCCTCTTCCCATCCATATTAACCTTTTAGGTACGAGCAGCCACTATAGTGGCTTTCGCGTATGTCATCTCTCTGAACGAGGAGCCACTACAGTGGCTTTCGCGGATGTCATCTCTCTGAACGAGGAATCACTATAGCGGCTTTCGCGGATGTCATCTTTGAACGCCGCGCTGTTGTAGTGGATTATCAATTACTTCATTTGAATCTACTCGTGCACAGAACGGCATTGCCCGTCCCACTTTGCAGTGTTGTATCGTTTTTACATCGTTCACGTCATACACTGCCGTCTAGAGAAATAGCCACGCGCAAAATCCTGCCGCATCTAAAAGGTTAAACGCCCTCATTTCCTTCATGATGGAGGCCGGCCTCACCGGACTCCAGAGGTCTACCGCTTCCTGCGACGTTCCGGTTGGAGGGAGCTGCCGCATCCCCCGTATTCCGCCGACCTTGTCCCTTCCGACTTCCATCTTTTCCGTTTCTTGTCCACTTACTTGCGCGGGGTCCGGATTCGCAGTCAGCGGGGTGCTCGCGGACTACTTCCGCGGTATTTCGCTTCCAAGTCCCCTGATTTTCACCGCTCCGGTATATTTTCCTTGCCCTTTCGTTGGCGATCGGTGGCTCTTTCCGGTGGGGACAAGTTTTCTCCTCTCCCTTCGTAGGGGAGTGCCCGTCTTTCCGGACTCCAACCTATTTGCTTCTTTTGTTTGCTACTGTATATTCTGCGTAAGTGAGGGGCTCTGCCCGCTCCAGGTTACCCTTTGTCCGTGCATCTCTTGCATGCGCGCCATGTACGTTTACTGTTATCATTTATCGTTTCTTCTGTTTCAGGTGCTCTCCTGGCGTCGGCTTTCCTACCCGGTATCTCATAGGTGCGCTATCATTTCTCTGCCCTTTCTTCTTTTCTCCTGTGTTTCTCGGGTGTTTCTGGTAAGTATTCTGGTGTTATTTTCCCTTTCTTTCCCTTCCTTTTCTCCTTTCCGTCTTCTTCCCCGCGATCGTCATACCTGCGTGCAGCGTGCTGCGTCGCCTGGCACTTACCTTATTTTTATATAGTTCCCTTTCTTTTGCAGGCCTCCTTTGTCACGTTGTCGCTGCTATACGCTAGCTATATCCTATTTAACTACGCGCCCTATCTATAGCTTATATACAAATTCTTGTTTTGTTCGTCTTGGTAAGTATCTACTCCTCTCTTAAGCCACATATCAGCACTGTCTGGCTGACTCCTTTCTCTGCAGGTCTATTTTATTTCCGTCTTTTGTTGCTATACATTGCCTGGATTTTGTTCCCATCTCATCGCCTGGATTTTGTTCCCATCTCATCGCCTATCACTTTCTTCAGGGTCATTTCATTGGTAAGTATACTTCTTTGACCATACCGTGTTCCGGAATTTTGCGTTCCACCCGCTCTGTACTCACATCCTCATATGCGACGCTTTTGTGTTCTATTCTTTCGGCTGCATGGAAGGGGTATCGCCCCGCGTTGTGTTTTGCTGCACGACTCTTCGTGCGGGCGTGTATGTGTGTTTGCCCCGAATCCCTTGATTCTGCTTTGCACCAGGTGTTCTCTACCTTTTCCCCCTTTTTCCGGCGCCTTGTCTATAAAACAACTTTAGTCTCAACTTTCTACTGCTTCTGCTTCCCTTGGGAATTCGCGGTGAGTGTTTTAGTCCTTATCTCGCATTCTTCTCACGCTTCTCCCCATTGCCCTTTGTCTTTTGGTTTGATTTGACTTGTTTGCGTATAGCTTACTGCATCGCCCGACGTTAGACTAAAATCTTCTAATCTCTGCGAGTCCATTGCCCTCAGTGTGAGCTTATTTCTCGACCAGGCGCAGCATCGTGGAGTTCAATGTAATGTAATTTATTTATTTATTTATTATTTATTTATTTATTATTTATTTATTTATTTATTACTTTTACAGGTCTTCTGTACTAGTTGTCGACATCATACTTCGCCTCCATCTAACTTACATTCTGCCGCCTACCACCCCTTCTTCTGGTTTAATCCATCGGTAAGTAATTTTCATTCTCCTATCATCTCTCGATTCCCCTTCCTGCTGCTATATTCTCCTTCGCTTTACTTTATGCCCTCGGCCGTCAACCCTTTCATGAGGGGGTTTCTGTCCTTCCCTTATCCTTTTGCCCACGCGCTGCCGCAGTGGTTCCCCCATATAAGTCACCCTCTCCCTTCGTATGTTGTACCCTTCTCGCGCTGGTGTGTGTCTACCTAGCCTTATCTATCTCCACTCTTCCGTTCTTCTCAATACCTATCTACTTTAATCGATCCTAATCATTTGTTCGCAGCCTCCAATCATCTAGGATGTCCGACATGGAACTGGACACAGAGGCTGTGGTTAACCCTGACAGCGAGCCTATCGTCGCCAGCCGCGAGCACATCAGACACGTGCTGATGCACTTGTACGTTACCGGGTGTACTCAGTCCGAGGCCAAGGAAATCATCTGCACCTATTATGCCGGCGGGATTCATCGCTGCACTGTCTCGCACTGGTGGGGACGGTTCAACTCCGGCTTATTCGACCTAAACGATCGCGTCTGCGCGGTCGCCCTCCCGGTGTGGACGAGGCAGCCCTCGCAACTGCTCTCCGTGCGAACCCTAACGCCTCTGTTCGGGAGATAGCGGGGATCCCTGCCGTATCCCCTTCTGCAGTCCACCGCGGCCTCCTCCGCATTGGATCGTCACGCTACGGTGTCCACCTTGAGGCCCCCTTAGTTATAACACCTTGCATTGCCAACCGCCGCTTGGACTTTTGCCAGGATCTATTAGCAAAATACGAGGTCGACCCAACCATCCTCTGGAACATAATCTCCACTGGCGAGATGTGGGTGGACCTCTGCCTACCTGTTGGCCAGAAGCGATGGGTTCTACGACCGAGCGTCCAGGCCGAACACGGCCTGGAACCTTGTTCCTCTAAATATAATTGTTTAAGGGGTTAGGTCCACTCATAATTTTCAAAAAATCGATTTTTTTTTTATTACATTTTCTAAAAGTATAATATTTCAAAAGTATTCCCTGAAAGTTTTAGATGAATCGGACTATTATTCGCCGAGATATACAACTTAGAACACACCTACCTCGAGTGCTCAAAAACAGATAGGTAGCGGCATCTGTACGCTCGATCCTTACCTTTTCTCTTTTGTCTTTTTCTTACCTGGCTGGCATATACATAGCATAGCATATATTGTACTACGTCGCAATACATCTCTATTGTATAATTTTGAAAGATTTTAACGTACATTTTCAGCTAGCAGCTGCTTACACAGCAGTTGAACGTGATACTTTGAGCTGAACGCACGTCGCATTGCTTGGTCCGGGCGCATCTGTATTTTAAAATAGCTTCGATATTTTGAGGTTAAAATGGATAAAAAAGTGTCGAGAGAGTTAAGAAAAAGTGACCACGTTTATAAGGCAAGAAGTATAAAAAGGAAGCAGTCGTTTAATCCCAAAGCTGCAGAGGCTTCAGACGATGGAATGAGTGCGTCAGCAAAAAAACTCAAGGACCAAGAAGAATACCATGTGCCTAAAGACAGTTCGATTGAATTTAGAATTTCGAATTTTTTCACTGTTTTTTCAGTGATTTCGAGTCTTGTTAAGTGTGCGAAATGCAGCGGAGCAGTGGCTTTTGGCATCGTCAACGAACGTGGCCCTGGATTTAAAATTTCTGTGACGTGTAAGAGTTGTGCGCCTCAATATATACCATCATGTGAATATATTGGTCACTCTTATAGTATAAATCGTAGATTTATATTAGCAATGCGAGTATTAGGTATTGGTTATCTAGGAGCAACAAAATTTTGTGCATTGATGGACTTGCCACCGTTTCCGTCTCTGCGACGGAAGAAAATCGCTGCTGGGGCAGCTGACAAGCAAAAGGAAGGCACACTCTATGGTCCTGGAATAGATGATACTGTATAGGTATATAAAAAAAGATTTTATCTGCATGTAAACTATACTCAAAACTTTAAACGCGTTTTTCTCGAAACCACGTTTTCGAAGTCGGTGATCACTGTAATTCGAAAACGGCTGCATTGATCCTCTTGAAATTTTAACGACTCATTTTAAATATAATTGTTGTCCGGATGGACGAAGGATTTTTTTGTACGATGAAAATTTTTTTTTTTATAGCCGAAAAAGTGACGAAAATTTGGGTACAAAAAAAAATTTTGACTTTAAACGTCCGCCATTTTGCGACAAATCAAAATATGAACAAATCCTTCGTCCATCCGGAGCATTAACTCATTTACTAAAGATCCCCGTTCGTTTTTTTGGTTTCAGATGATCCAGACTGCTGCAATCGTGATCACCGCAAAACGTCTTTTTTTTTGGTGTCTCAGCAAATTGACTATATCTCGTAATATTATGGACATTTTAACATGAAAATTTTTTTGTAACTTCTTGAAATATGTATCTTTAATGTACAAAAAGATTTATTTATAAATAATAAAACCCGTTTTCAGAAAAAATTTGCAAAAAAGCGTTCTTTTTTTTCCTTACAAGTGGACCTAACCCCTTAAGAGATATTTAAAGGAGAAAATTTACAACCCCCGGGGGGTGAACTACCCCCAAAGGCCTTTTGTCATAGGTCGTTGAATTCGCCTTGATCCCAGCATTCAGAACATCGAAAAAAAGTAGGTCGATCAGGTGAGAAATATTAAGTTAACATTAATAACTAAAAACCGCCCTATTGTAGAAACACCCCTATACCGCCATTCAACGAGCCCCTTCGAACCATGCAACTTTGCCCTCTGCGGATTTCGCGTATCTTCACAATTGACGGAGATATTTCCATTCGACATTCTTGCTGGGACACCCTGTATATTTATGATTCATTGAATAGTAAAAGATTGCATCATCAGCATGAGGTATACCTCAAACAACTATTTCCGCTTCTTATTATCAATGAAAAGCAGTACAGTTCCCACGTGTAGAGCAACAACCAAATGGGAATGATTGCAGTGTTTACGCAATAGCTTTCGCTGTTTCACTGTTCTTTGGTCTAAAACTCGAGAAAATTCGATACAAGCATTCTATGATGAGAGAGCATTTAATCAACATGTTTCAAAAAAATACAATAGAGCATTTTTCCCAGGATCCAATCTTTGGCAAACCCACATAAATTCCGTCATTAGGCTTAGTAGAAGTTCGAAGACGAGCTTCATATGTACAACGGCAAAAAGCACTCTATAATAGTAGATCCGGCGAAAGTCAGAAAACAAAGAATAGAAATGAAAAGACGACCGATTTGTCTGTAAGAGACACAGTAGATATTACAAATAAGAGTTCAATTAATTTGTCTACAAAAGACACTAATGTTAATAATACAAATAAGAATTCAATTAATTTGTCGGAAAAAGACACTATCATTGTCTGCAAAGACACCACGTGTAACAAAAACAAAAATGCGATTGATTTGTCTGTAAGCGACACACTAGATAATACAAATAAGAATTCAATTGATTTGTCTGCAAAGACACTAATGTTAATAATACAAGTGAAAATTCAATTAATTTGTCTGCAAAAGACACTAACGTTGTCTGTAAAGACATTAATGTCAACAATGAAAAGGAAAACAAATTGTCTGTAAAAGACATAAATGATGTTGGGAAAAACAACAATCTGAACAGTTTAAATGTAAAAGTCATTGGTCCTAATCCAAGCTGTGATAATGTATGCAATAACGAAGCTGACGGTACATCTACTTCTATAAAGAAATTAAATAACCAAAGTTATTGGATGCAGTCAAAGACACGGATAAATCTTAAGCGGCGATTACGTTATGCCGAAAGCCGTAAGTTGAACAGAAAATTTGCGAAAATCGCTTCTGCAGTTTTAAAACAATTATGATGTATGAAACGTGTCACTGAAACAATTAAACTTGATGTAAAAGTAAGGGCGATAAAACGTAAAGCTAGTAACGCTGACATCGAAGATCGGCTTGTCAAGAAAAGACATATGAACTTACGCGCAACAAAAACATTAGCATTAAAACGAAAAGCTTATGAAACAATTTTGAAAACACACCGTTCTATGAAACGTACAAAATTTGAAACTGCTAATGCGTTAAAGCTGTACAATGACATTGTGAAACTTGACAGACCGTGGAGGAAAAAGGCCGATGGAAGTAATAATCGCAATTTGAAACCTAAGCATGCAATATTAAAAAAAATAACGGTAGATTTTGGTTTAATGTTAAGCCAACTAGGGATTTACAGTTAATGGAAGTATACGTTAGAGTTCTTTTAAGAAGTATGAAGGGCAGAGGAATGATTAACAAACGAAGGGAAGCGGAAAATATAGTTAAATGGTGCATTCATGTTAGGCAAAGTTATGCGCGTAATTTGAAGAGCACGTTTTCATTATTGAAGAAGAAAGCTACGATTTATTTAAGCAAAGCAAAGAAATGTTCTTCCGATGGCAATGCCTATGTGAAAGCTCTCTGTGGACCATGCAGACATACACCTTCGTCAGAAGCATACTTCTATGAAACTAGTTATAGATATATTGAGTTTAACGAACCACTGGTGATCACTGAAACCGGCCAAGTTGAAAATATCTTTCCAATAAGTAAAGATTTTAAGAAAAAAATATCCTGCCAATACGGTTCAATGTGTAAGGGAAACAAAATGACACTAATTGAGAGATGGGAAAAATTCCTATCACTAATTGCCAACTGCAGAAAAGTTTTGGCGGTTAGAAAGGTTTTTAAATTGATAGAAACATGTACAGTAAAAAATTCTTATCGATTAGGTCATGACAGTCATGTTATATCGATCATGAAGTGTGTAAATCTAATCTGTTGGCAGTACAAGTATTATCCCCACATTATCCACAAATAAGAAATATAAAAAGGTTAACATATCGTTTGAAGAATTGCTACGAACAAATACTAACGTTGCGGAAAGCTTTAAATTCGGGTAATAAAAAAGATTTGAATAAATTTCTAGAGAAAGCGCGCAATAAATCTGTTATGCCCGCCAGTTTAAACGATAAACATGTCATCAGTTTAGATGAGACTGACATTATGCAGAAATTCAAAAAGGCATTTCATGCATTAGCTAAACGCAGTACGGATACACCACGATTCACATGCTTGTCATGTGAAAAACTTAGTCTTAAAAAGAATATTGTTCAACTAACCAGGCTCAGAACGGAGCTCTCGGGAATGCAATGGAAAGAACTAATCGACTATAGAAAAAGTGATTTCGATGATTGTTACGTGTGCAAATACTGCTCGTCGTACTTTCGCAAGGACTCTTTACCACCGACATGTATATTAAATAATTTATATGTAGACAAAGCCTTGAACTCAATGAATACGTTAAATCAATACGAAACAATATTAATACAACGAGCAAAAGCTTTTCAAATTGTGCAAACTATGGGAACAGTATCCAAGAAAAATATACCACATTCACATTGCCAGAAAACAGTTAAACGTAGAATTTTTCATTTGCCGTTACCTCTCGAAGAAACTATAAACAAAGTGGAGAAATGGACGCAATTAACACTAATCACGAATTATACATATTAGTACGTGGTGTGCCGACAAAAAATAAAGTTATATGGGAAAATGTAGTAAATATTGAAGAAGTATACAAGACATTAAAGTGGTTGAGAGAACACAATCCTTTTTATGCTAAAATCCGCTTGCCAAAATCAGCTCGAGAGTTGTTATCAGATAATTTAAATGAAACTGAATATCAGTTGGATAACAGTGGCGAAAGCGCTGCAATGTTAACGCAAATTAAAGGTGCAGAATCTTATTATGACCAATTTACTATTCATCATTTGTACGAAAAAAGAATGAACATGGACTCTACATCATTGTGTTAAATGTTAAAAGTTCAAGGTGAACCATTGGACAACAGGGAGAAAATTTTAGACCTTTTATGTTTTCCTGACCTATTTCCGTTTGGCAAAAATGGCCAACATGAAACTAGACCAGTTCATCTTGCAGACAGTGAGTTGATTAAATTGCGGTTAATGTCAAAGCATCCGTGTTTAATATCCGTTAATACGCGTTAGTGCTGTGACAAAGAAATGAGGAAAACCGGCTCGCCCGACTGAGATGCGTGTTCGGTCATTTCAGTTAATTCCAGTAATTCGTACGCGAGAGAACCAAAGGCATGACAGGTAAGTTCTATAATAAGTTATCTTGCACGCCACCTAGTGCGACTCGTCTTCGCTTTCCTCCAGGAAGCAGCGAAGACGAGTCGTCACTTACATGCGAAAAGCCGAGCTGAAAGCAAGTCTGCCAAACGAGAAGCTAATCCTCGACGCGACCTTGCCAGCCGACTACACTTGATTCTCAAGTGAATTGCATGATAGACCTAACGGGAACACCTTCCTGGCAGCCTCTGGATATTTCTCAAATTTCCAGCCAAAAAAAATAATTATACTCTCGATTATCGCGGTAGAGCGATAATCGGCTTGTCTAGTGTTTCGCGGCCACGAGCGTGACGGCTTACCGTCTCGCGCGTCACGAACGCAGGCCCCGCCGAGTCACTGCAGAGACTTTACCTCAATGCAGTAGTCGAAATTAACTTGATCCAAATAGATTCTCTTCTCATCCACGGATCAAAAGTGGTAGAGAATTTACAACTCTCTACGCGCTTACGTTAACTTCGACTCGGGATTAGAACAAAAATTCAAATAGATCAAGGTGTTAATTTATGTGAAATTAACATCCGAAATTCCAAACTATACAGTCCACGAATTGAATTGAATTAGAAGATAGCGATCGCGAGGACTTCGCGCTCGCTATCGTCAAGCTTGAACGCTCACAATATTGTCACTAATCTATTGTGCTCTTTATTCTACCTTACAGGATTTCACGCCTCGCCGACGACAGCAACAACCACAGTCATCGACGATCACGGCACTTCTCGGTACATAGGACACTTAACATCTTGTACGAGAAAATAAAATGTAATATTTCATAATCGAAATTTAACTGCGTGTCGTCTCCAAAAATTACTCTCCCTTCATTTCCGCTCCCATACGAACCCTCGAACCGAGTTGCACTTCGTGCGCGATCGCCAAAGTATCGCAACTATAAAACAATCCGCAATTTCGGTTGAATATACAGTACATTTTTTACTTGTTGAATAATGCCAACATAAGACAATTGAATAGCGGTATTTATCACAAATTGAACATGACAAATCCTAGAGAGCGATACACAGCGAAAAGTTTCATGGAAGCTATGTCGAAAGAACAACTAGAAGGAAATATAAATACAATTTTCTCTAGACCGCGTAATACAGAACAGTTCTGGCGAAGACCGCGATCTGACCTGCGCTGCATGATTTATCATTACGGACCAGCTACCTGGTTCTTAACTCTAAGCCCACGTGAATGGTTATGGTCCGATATGATTGAATACCTTCGAGAAGTTTCATGCTATGCTCGATTTTATTTGTTCCACTAATCATCCGACCGGTGAAGTAACACATTATTTCTGGAGACGCGAATATCAAAGTAGAGGCACCCAACACTTTCATCTGTTGATATGGATAAAGGATGCACCGGTAATTGGCGAATCGCCTAATGAGGAAATTGCTGCGTTCATTTTGAAATACATCACATGTAGATTACCAGATAAAAAGGTATCGCCATCGTTGTACCGCAGAGTCGACACGCATCAGCGTCATGTCCACAATAGCTATTGTTTGCGAGCTAAGAAAGTGAAAAAGCGCGTTACACGTATTTGCCGATTTCGATTTTCCCGTCAAATTACAGATACTCTAATCTTGAAAGATTTCGTATCTGCAATAGCTGGTAGAAAACAATTAAAGGCTAAGAGTCGCTTATACGATCTTCCTCGTAAAGAGGAAGAGAAAAATATTCATGATTGCAATCCCGTAATTCTTACTGCGTGCTGTGACGAAGCGTCTTAGGATCCGCCCCGTCACCGCCATCCTCCGCGCGGCAAAGAGCACATCGCACGTCGAGCCGGGGGGATCCACGTTCCGAAGGGCCAAGCACACACCGACAACTACGCTAATACTAACCCCCTCGTTTACATTTATGAGTCCCAGGAAAGTTCGGCGATGCCGGCCGGACTGATCACCCGGCCGACGTCCCGACCAACGACAGCCACTGATCAGCTGAGAACACGGGGGGAGCAGAGCGGCCACCGGAGATAGCAGAACGGAGACAACGAGGATCTAGGCCGCAGGATCGATGCCAATTTGGGACATGGCCCGCCACCTGTCGGCCGCCGGGGGACTTAACTAGCGCAACCCTCCCAATTCTAGGCGGCGTAATTGGCAGCACGAGCCCGCGTCGCCGACCGCGTGTTAACCTGACTCACTTGATTTCCGGCGTGCGAGGTGACTGGTGCACATTAAGGGTGACGGAGTCCAGGACAGGAGGTTGCAGGTTAGCAGGCGGGCGGTGACGGTAAGTGGCACATCTTTCCTTTTTGCGAATCTTCGGTGTGTGTGTGCGGTTTTCTGTGGGATCTCGGGACGGTTCGGAAGAGTGCTGGGAAGGATTGCGTCGTGGTCGAAGGGAGCTAGAGTCCTGCGGGGCAAAGACCGGGGAAACAAAGTCGCAAGTTTAGAGCGACGGCTTCGAGGGGGGGCCCCTTCCCACGAAGGCCTCATCGGGTACAGGCCATAAGCAGGTGAATGACCACGACGGAATCCTGGCCTGAACGACGCGTAGATTCTCCCGGTACAAGTCAAGTCTTCGTTAAGAGCACGCGGCCGCGATAGAACGCATAGTGGCGGTGATAGGCCGGTAGCGAGAGTAGCATAGCGGCGAGCGGCCCGGTGATTGGCTGAGGAGTAAAATTCGAACCTAGAGTTGTACTCGAGCGGAAATTGGCGACGGGCATCGACGGCCATGTTGTGGAACGTCGTAACTCCTTTCTAGGATTATAATAAATACTCTAGCTCGTACTTTCTTTCTGGATTCGCTCATTTCAGCGGGATTTCCTTGTGTTTCTTTGCATGCTTAATTTTCAGGGGATTATACGATACTCGGCCGTTTTCCCCGTACGGCGACGGCCGAGCCAGACTGCGTTCTCTCTCGTCCTGAGCACGGACCCGACAGATAAAGACCTGAGCAAGTCGCGTCGGGTGATTTGAGCCTGGTTTCTTTCCGGGATTGATTCCAGCATCCTATCTCGGGTTCCTAACTATAAATTTGGTCCTTTCGGGGGCTTGGCGCCCAATTCCCAGGTAGGCGAGTCGCGGGGAACAACCCGAGGGGCGACCAAGCATCTCTTTGCGAACGATTCCGGCCGCGTGGGCGGGTACGGCCGGCGGCGCGAGCGGATCGTCGTCGCAAATTTGGCGCCCAACGTGGGGCCCGAGGGTGAACGCAGCGGGACGACTTAGTTAATTTACCAGAGAATTATTCCGTTGAACAGAGAATTATTTAATTAATAAATTGGCGAATTGAATCGGGTAAATTGAACGGAAATCCAGGAGCGAGAAGGAAAGTTCGAGAAATCGGTAGATTTTAGTTGATCAAGTCGGATTAAGATTAGGCTCTATAGAGTAATTACGCCGCGCGTTAACCGCTCGGGAACAAAGGGTAATTCGAACCTGCGAACGAAAAGAAGCGTAAATAGAGATCGCGTGAGCTAGGCCGCGTGTTTACGTCGCGTAAGCGGGTTAGATTGGTGGTAAGCTATGGCGGACCGCGCGCGCGGAGGCAAAGGTCCCGGAAACTCAACAATCACGCCGGACTGGCTGGAATCGGTGCTGACATCACAGGGCTTGCCGGAGGGGTGCTGGTTCGGGGAGAAATGTAGAAGGTTGATGGTATTACTAGCGGATCTGGCGGTGGCTGATGACGAGGTAGCGACGCGCGAGGCGGCCGCGGTCGGTAATGCAGGGAGAGACGCGACCGGTAGACCTGTGTTGCGGAATCGCAACGTTCGCTCACGGATTATACAACCTCTAGATGCACAACTTAATTTTTATTCCATATTCATACTCGCTGATAACTTCACGCGTCGCGTTCGCGAGCCGAGGAATAAGACCAGCTTAATAACGCGCGGAAATCAAATACAATAGGTGCAATTCGGAAAATACGCGTAGGTATCGCGAAATAAGACTCTCAAAAACAAGGTTT
Source organism: Trypoxylon attenuatum (assembly GCA_963989405.1). Taxonomy (NCBI): domain Eukaryota; kingdom Metazoa; phylum Arthropoda; class Insecta; order Hymenoptera; family Crabronidae; genus Trypoxylon; species Trypoxylon attenuatum. The sequence goes on from OZ022490.1 coordinate 21,922,056, forward strand.
TGTTACTAACGATGAATAGGACCGGATTAACTTTTCGTAAATTGCTTGTACGTGACTTAGAGAAGTTTAGGACAATCGCGTACCCTTATATTGTAAAGGCTAAGAAAAGTATACCATAGGGTCCAAGCAGCATTACGGTAAAAGCCAATAACTTAAAGTTAAATTAAACAGATTACCCTGCAACCTTTCCGAGAAAACTTAGAGAATGGTAACAATGCCACTAAACCATAAAATAGTTGATTGCTTTTACCGGAGGGCTGCAGACCACATGGGCCTGCTTGGGCCTTCGCGTACCCCCTCCCCAACGTTAGAGCAGTTTAGGCGGGCGAGATTGCGAAGATGCGCGCGTCACCGGAAGACACCGCACCAACCTGGAGACATCGGACCAGCGGCCACCCCATTGGCTCACCACCCCGAGGCTGAACGCGTGGAGGAGGACCACCCCACGCTCAAGGACAACAGGAGTGGGAGACTTGAAGCCCAGAGCGCTGGGCCCGCAAAAATACTGACTACTTCGATTTCGGACTCCAAATTGAAACGTTGTATTAGTTTGAGCAAATTCATTACAATATGTATATTGCAATATAACCAGCTTTTACCAGTTATTCAAAGTGAACATCTCTTCTTTTCCAATCAATCTCCTTTGCGAGTGAACTGGCTTGAGGGAAAACCATTCGCGCACATTTCACCGCACCGATTCGCGCAACACCTGTAAACCCGGTTGAAGCGGGCCGGTACATTAGGGTCCCGGGGGCACCGGCCGACCCCGAAATGGAACATACGGTAGATTTAGCCACCCCTCCGACAATGACGGCTCCCGAACTGGATCCAACGACTCCCGTTGGCACCTTTGAGACCGTGATCGACGTACCCGAGGCGGGAGGTCAGGGGAAGGCCAGGCCTGACCCGGTATTAAATTCCACGGTGAGAAGTATGGCTCGCGAGCTAGATCGGCAACTGCACGCTCCTCGACATGCGGGGGTACGGCCACGACGCACCTGGGGCCCTGGCGAACCCCAGCGTCACTCGACACCCAATCCGACGAGTCCGATGGCCTCAGGACCGCTTGACCCTCAGGCCTTAGTCCGCCGGTGGGGGCTGGCCTTTAACGGAACACCAGAGGAGGATGGCCGGAAATTTCTGGAAAAATTGGATTTGTATCGCGCGTCAACTAGGATCGGGGACCGCGAAATAATGGATTGTTTGTTTATCGTGTTCGGATCGGAGGTCACGCCGTGGTTTACGGCCGCGCGACCGCGATGGACCGAGTGGGCGGATTTTCGGCGCGATTTTTTGCACCTGTACGGCCGGATAGTAAACGTGGATCGCGATTTAGAAGCTTTATACTTACGGAAACAGGGGCCGAATGAACCCTACGGGAAGTTCGCGGCCGACTTACAAGCGTTGTATGCGCGGGTGCCCGCCGGAATGGTCCCCACCTCTTTATTGTCGCTTACCTACCACTGAATGCTTAAGAAATATCGCTTCGTCTTGAGACTGGGCGACGTTGCCACCCTGTCGGATTTGCATGAAGAGGTCCGGCGTATGGAAGCGGGATGCGCGGAGGTTGGCGGTGACGGAGCGGATTCCAAAACGCTTCGTCACAATACATTAAAAGAAGAAACCGACCGTATTTACTTAATCATTATAAATACAATGTTAAGATACAGCCGGAAAAGTACTTCTATTCTCTGTTATTATTATTCAAACCATGGCGAGATTTAGCCGACTTAAAAATAGAAGACAAGACATACGCAAAAACGTTTATTAGCCTGGAGTCAGAGTTACCTGATGCGATTGCTTAGCACGAGAAACTTGACAACAACGTGAAATGTCGATCAGAAGAGGGTATTTGACACTGTGACAAATACAGGGTGAATCGCTCGCCATTGAAAACCTAAGAGGTGCCCTAGACTAAACGTCGCGGCGATAAGTCGTTCACCTACAGGATCAGCCTATGTATTGGTGAAGGTTTCGGCTACCGCCCGCTGCGAGGGTTAGTCTAAAATTTTACCAATACATTGGCTGAGCCTGTAGGTGAATGACTTATTGCCGTGACGTTTAGTCTAGGGCACCTCTTAGGTTTCGATGGCGAGCGATTCACCCTGTACTATCAAGTCCGGCTCAAAGTGTTTAAGACATCATGTAAGTGGTGAAGGTGGCACGGGTAAAAGTTACCTCATAAAAACCATTAAATGTTGGATAAAAGAAACTATGAAACAAGACGGTGCGATAATTGCACCGACTGGAATTGCAGCTTTCAATACCGATGGTCTAACGATTCACAGATTCTTCCAGTTACCAGTCGAACATGGTCATACTCCCAAATATAAACAGTTATCTGATGCTGTCTTAAAAACGCTAAGAGATGAATTAAAAAATACTATCCTGTTTATAGTTGATGAAATATCAATGGTGTCGAATATTACTTTCATGTATATGCATATGCGGTTGACTGAAATTTTTAATACTTTTAACGATCAGGATGGTTGGTTCGGATAGAAGCATATGCTGTCGTTTGTTGATCTATTACAGTTACCACCAGTACACGAAGAACCCGCCTTTATTCAGATACAGAAGGCCAAGGCTGAAGAGCGTTTAGGGTCCTTAGCGGTTGTAAATTTATGGGGCGATTTGTTTTCGTATGATGAGCTTCAAATGAACATACACCAGCAAGGCGATACCAACAACAGTTACAGAGAAATACTTCAACGAATTGGACTCGGCATTGTAACAGACAGTGATAATAAAATACTGAACACTAGAAAAATTGATTTCAAATCTACATCATGCAGTGATAAGTTAAATGAACTGTGTGATTACATTGAAAAATTGCCACATGATACAGTATGCTTGCTGCCAACTTGCAAGATGTGCGATATTCTTAACACTGCAATGTTGGAACGTATAGCTTCCGAGAGCATTCCGTTAGTAGCGCAAGACACTATTGACTGTCCGACGTATTTAAAGCCAAAGGTACTGAAAGCTATTGACATACACGATGAAGACACCACTAAAACTGCGGGACGTGCAAGAACAATAACCATTAAAGTAGGAGCGAAGATTATGCTTCGGAAAAATATTGACATCACACTTGGACTCGTCAACGGAACCATCGCTGTAATTGCAGACATCTCACGCGATATTGATAGTAAATATGTTTAATATCCGTTTGGTACGCGCTAGTGTTGTGAAGCGAAGTGTTGAAAAACCGACTCGCCCGACTGAGTTGCGTGTTCGGTCACTTCAGTCAATTCCAGCAAATTCGTCCGCGAGAGAACCACAAGGTGAGCGATAGGTAAGTGCTAATAGAATTCTTACTGAACGCCACCTAGTACGACTCGTCTTCGCTTTCCTTTGGAAAGCATCGAGGACGAGTCGTCACTTGCATGACAACAGCCGAGCTGAGCACAAGTCCCCTCTCGAGCGTCAATCCTCGACGAGATTTAGCCAGCCGACAATACTTGCTTCACGAGTATATGCATGCCATTAAGCTAATTTGGAATACCTTCGTGGCAGCCTTTGGATCATATTAAGTTTCCAATAGACAGAAACAATTAGAATCACGATTATCGCGCTACCGCGATAATGAATATTGTTTCGCGGCCACGAGTGTGACGGCTCACCGTCTCGCGCGTCTCGAACGCAGGCTCCGCCGAGTCGCTGCGAAGCCTTTAAATCTTTGCAGCAGCCGAAACTAGTTGATTGCGAGAAAATCATTTTCTTACATAGATCAACACGCGCAGAGGATTTACAACCCTCTGCGTAATTAAATAGTTTCGACTCGGAATTAGAAAAGTCAACTTAATTCAGGTGTTAGTTTATTTAAATTAACATCAGAAATTCCAGAACTAATACAGTCCACAATTCGCAAGAATTAGAAGACAGCGATTGCGAGTGCTTCGCGGTCGCCGTCGCTACGCTTGAACGCATAATATTGACATTCATCTATTGTGCTCTTTGTTCCAGATTTAACGCTTCGCTGACGCCAGCTGCTTCACCTGCCTCGCCGAAGACGCTAGATATATTAATACTTGTATCGACTAAAATAAAATCGTGTGCTAATTGAAATTTGCTGTGTGTAAAAATAAAAATTATTCTCCCTCATCTCCGCTTCCTCAGACGAACCCTCTACAGCGAAAGTTGCACTCCGAGCGCGATCGCCGGATTCAAGCAACTATAAAACAAAATATGTTTAATATCCGTTGAATACGCGCTAGTGTTATGGAAGAAATGTTTAAAATCCGACTCGCCCTACTGAGATGCGTGTTCGGTCATTTCAGTGAATTCCAGTAATTCGTACGCGAGAGAACCAATGGCATGACAGGTAAGTTCTATAAGAAGTTATCTTGCACGCCACCTAGCACGACTCGTCTTCGCTTTCCTCCAGGAAGCAGCGAAGACGAGTCGTCACGTACATGCGGACTGTCGAGCTGAACACAAGCCTGCCTAAACGAGAGATAATCCTCGCAGCAGCACTACCAGCCGACAACACTTTATTTACAAGTCGTCGCACGCCCTAAACTCTAAAAGGAGAGCCTTCGTGGCAGCAGCTGGAACACATCCCATTTTCCACCACGAGAAACACTTAGAAACACGATTATCGCGATAACGCGATAATCGGCTTATCTATTGTTTCGCTGCCACGAGCGTGACGGTTGACCGGCTCGCGCGTCAAGAACGCAGGTTCCACCGAGTCACTGCAAAGACGTCAAGTCTTTGCAGTAACCGAATTGCTTTGATCGGGAAGGAAAATAATTTTCTAAGATAACGGTCAATATCCGCAGAGGATTTACGATCCTCTGCGTGCTCATATCAACTTCGACTCGGAATTAGTACAAGCAATTACAGAAATTCAGGTGTTAGTTTATTTCAAATAACACCAGAAGTAACATACTGATACAGTCCACAAATTGAATTCACATTAGTAGATAGCGATCGCGAGGACTTCGCGCTCGCTACCGTCAAGCTTGAACGCATAATATTGACACTAATCTATTGTGCTCTTTGTTCCAGCTTCCAGGACTTCACGCTTCGCCGGAGACAGCCGAGCAACCGCTGCCTCTGCGAGACCATTAGTATAATATAATAAATCATACGATTACGAATTATACGAATGAACAAATAAAAACTGAAATTTATGATTGAAATTAGCTGTGTGTCGAATTAAATCTCCTTCATTTCCGCTCCCCTACGAACCCTCGAACCGAGTTGCACTTCGCGCGCGATCGCCGAAGTCTCGCAACTATAAAACAAAATATGTGAATACAATAACTATCATCTTACCAAGTGGAAAAAAGCAAGAACTTCAACGTGTTAGTGTTAAATTTCAAATAATGGATAAAGCGTACGTTATCCGTAAATAATTCCCAATATCACTTACAAGGGAGGTTTCCAAACGTGAAATCGCAGAACTTAAATACCACATGTAGACATCATAAAAATATTAGACCCGTATTTTCTTTTCGTGCTGAGTTGCATATTTAGGGGTTGTAAATGGGGGTTGAAAATCAGCGCAAAATTACGTTTTGTTAAATATCTTCTAAACTAAAAGAGATAGACTCAAAGTATACATTGCAAAAATTCTCGGTTTTTTATAAGCAACAAAACTGCCGAAATGAATTTATGAATTATATTGGCCTTTGTTTTTGTTATATCGCGATTTTTCATATATTTTTTAATAATGTTACCTGTTGCGGATTGCGCTAGCGATAACCCGACTTTACCTTTAGATTAGGTTAACTAGTTTATAAGGACGACTCGCGCGACGGCATCGATCAAGGATCGATGGCCAGATCGAAGAGCAGCTCGTGACGCATGCGCGTCGTCGGCTTCTCGCAGCGTGGTCGTACATTGTCGGCCATTACGGCACTTATGTCTCGGCTTTCACAGCAGTAACACGCGATTTTCGAAAACGACTTTGTGCATTTCGGACTTCTCAACCATTCAGTTCTCTACAATTTCGTGTCTCATCTATTAACTTGTTCACGTTCACGCGCACGCGCACGCGCACCGCGCACGTGGATCGACTCCCACGTGCTACTCACAGGTACTGTTCGTTTATCATTGCTACTGCTCAGCTCAATAAACTATTAACTTTCTCCATTCAGTGCTCTCTCACAGTTGAAGTTCAACTCCACGAACCCACAAAACTCTGTTCACGTCTGTGTGCATGCAATTTCTCAAACATTACCACTAAACGTAATGGAATTTTTATCGGGCTTGGTAGGATTGTAGGGTAGGTATTTCCCCAAAATACGGATAAAACAGATTTTGCAAATTCGAATTTTAAATAAACAATATAGTACTTGAAATTGGACGTACTATTTGCTCCACGTCGAATCGAACTGAAGTACCGATACGAGTCATAGTACCCGTGTAAGTTGTCACGACACTTCTTTAATTGAGGAGGAACATTTTTATTATTCCAACAAATGGTTGACAGCAATAAAGAATCTGTAAGTGACGCAGGTCAATGCTGTTGTTCGGCCGACCGAAGGAGGCGATCCGGTAGTGGCGCAAACCCGACCGCGGCGGGTATGGGAAAATACGTGTACTTGTTACGATGGCAAACCCTAATGAAATTGTATTGTAAAGCGAGGTCAGTTTGAACTCATTTAGTCTTGAAAGGATTAATCTTTTAAAAGCGTTATACTGATATTCAAATTGTGAGAGGGACTAACTGTCTTACGTTTTCCCGTTTTTACACCGGTCGGTTTATTACTCCTACTAGCATAAATGGGAGTGCTCTTGAATCTCTATACTCTTTCCGCCTGTGCTGTCTGTGACGACGTGTTCGGAGCAACGCAACGGTGAGAAAATCTTACTCAAGGCTTTCGTCTTGGAATTACGTGAGAGACTGTTCATTTCATACTCATTTCTTATTGTCCATATAACACATTTAACACATTTTCGGTCATTTCATCTAACCAGAATGCATATTAATCCTCATATAGTTATAGATAGCCTTATTAACACTTATAACTATCAACCTGGCCTTGATCTGGAGGGTCCAAACTCCAGAGAATTAGAGTTAGCGCTACATATTATAGATTTGATTAATACTTATAGCATAGCCGGTTATATCGAGGTCGAAACCGAACAAAACTTGGTCTTGAACGATCTGCCACCCGAACCATCAGCGTCCGCAGAAATTGAAGAAAATTTGGAAGACTGCATCGAAGAAGGAGATACGCATAATAATGAAGATGGTATACCATTGACGTACAAGAAAGATGCAGTCGCATGCTGGAGGCATGGTCGGAATGGGAACCGAAGTGTGAAGTCTGTCTAGAGCCGATTTCGAAGAGTGAAGTATGCGAGTCAGCTACATCATTGGGAGAAAATTTTACAGCGTGGTGGATCAATCCGGGATAAATATGAAAAAATTCGGGAAAATCTAGAAATCGATCAATTCAGAAATCGATTTATTCAGGCCCGACATATTGGAATTAGTGTGCACGACGCAGATTTAAGACGCTGAGCATTACAAGAAAATTTAAATGCAGATATAGAAAGGATTTCGAGCCTCAAAGCAGTGGCTATGGAAATTTAAAACATCAGAACGAGTTGTGTCGCGGAAGACCACGAAATTCGTCACAAGGAGCCAGTAAGCACACAGGTAAAAGAAATCCAAGAAACAGCGGACAAATTTGTGGAAGAGACGAAGAAATATTTCCAGAGCCATGGACCTTCGAACATATTTAATAGTGACCAAAGTGGATTCCAGTTAGGAATGCACGCCGGCCGAACTCTCTCTTGGAAAGGAGAGAGACACACAGAGTCCCTCATCCAGTCTGCAGCATCCATAACAGTGCTCAAAACAGTGACCAGCTCTTTACCATCGTTTAATCGACCGGAACTTTCGTGGCTACATTTGAAGCAACTCCAATTAGCAGACCGTGATTTTCTAAGGCCGCGAAAAATTGACATTCTACTTGGTGCGGATTTTTATGGACAAATCGTGAAACCAGACATCGTTAGAGGCGCGCCAGCAGAACCAATCGCGCAACTCTCAATCTTCGGATGGCTTGTCTTAGGCCCGGTGACAACTCAAAGTGTTGGTGCAAGGCTCGCGCATCAGGTTTCGGTCGAACCACAAGAAGAGTCACTCGAAGAACTGCTCACGCGCTTTTGGACTCAAGAGGAAGTGCCTCAAGATAGTGATCCAACTCTTTCGTCAGACGAACAACGGTGCGAAGAACATTTTGTACGAACTCATTCGCGAGATCCTGACGGTCGGTACATCGTGCGCGTTCCACTCAAACTGTCAGCAAGTGCGTTAGGCAACTCGTACAATGCAGCTCAACGCTCGTTACAACGAACAATCAAGAGATTCGGGAGAGATCCAGACTACAAGGCACTCTACCAGGCATTCATGGACGAATATCTACAACTCGGACACATGGTAAAGGCGCAGAACAACGAACAACCTGGTGAGTCGATTTCTTACTATCTTCCTCACCATGGCGTACTACGACCCGAGAGCACAACGACTAAGTTGAGAGTCGTATTCAATGGCTCATGCCCGTCTTCCTCTGGTCTCTCTGTCAACGATTTGATGTATACTGGTGCGAATCTACATCTCGATGTCACAAACGTACTGCTCTGGGTCAGGCATCACAAGCATGTGTTTGCCACAGACATCACGAAAATGTATCGTCAAATCAAGCTCAACTCAGCGGATTGGAATTTACAACGGATTGTGTGGGTGGATCAAGATCAACGAGAAGTGCCCTATCAATTAACAACGGTGACTTACGGGACCAAGGCTGCTCCCTTCTTAGCAGTTCGCACAATGTTACAACTCGCGAAGGACGAAGGGCACCGATTTCCTTTAGCAGTACCATCGATCACCCATGGAAGATATGTCGACGATTTGTTTGGTGGCTCAGACACTCCCGCTCAACTCATGAAGGTGGCTGATCAACTCCGAGGTTTGTGCAGTGCAGGCGGGTTCCCCCTCGCCAAGTGGCACTCAACAGAACAAGATTTAATCAAGCGTGTCTCATCAGAAGAGACAAAAGATGACCACATCTCATTCGACGGTTGCGCAACAAACATTTTGGGTCTCAAATGGTTCCCACAATCTGATACTTTTGGTTTCTCGACAGCTCCTCCAGATCAACGCTCCAGTTACACGAAACGAACAATGCTATCGGACATCGCACAAGTCTACGATCCATTGGGCTTCATCTCACCAGTGATAATAAGGGCCAAGATGCTACTCCAGGAGCTCTGGCTTCATAAGGTCGATTGGGACGATCTTCTACCAACGCAGATCAACGCGAAGTGGCTCTCGATCAAAGAAGACATCTCAAGACTGGCCAGTCTATCAGTTCCACGATGGTTTTCAACTCTGAGCTACTCTACAGTACAACTGCACGGTTTTTCAGACGCATCGCAGCTCGCAATGTCAGCAGTCGTGTACATCGTTGTCAACTCGCCGTCCACTGGAACAACGTCTACATTTGTCTGCGCCAAAACGAAGGTTGCACCACTCAAAAGGCTCACCATCCCAAGGTTGGAGCTTGCTGCAGCGCATCTTCTTGCCAAACTGGTAACCTTCGTCAAATCCAACCTGTTCGTGGAAATCAGCTCAACTCATCTGTGGACGGACTCGCAAGTAGCACTCATATGGATCAAATCACACCCCTCACGCTGGAAGGACTTCGTACGGAATCGAGTGCACGCGATTCAACAACTCACCCCGGACGCGCACTGGAGACACGTGCCGGGTACAAGTCATCCAGCCGACTGTGCCTCACGAGGCATAACCACCGCTCAATTAGAGCGAAGTTCCCTGTGGTGGACAGGCCCACAGTGGATGACCGACTCAGAGCACTCTTGGCCAACTCAACCGGCGGGCTCCGAAGAAGAACCGTGCCTCTTGGAGGCTCGACCGGGTGTCTCGCTCGTCGTCGCAACTCCAGTCATCGACTATCACTGGGATTTAATTTACAGATATTCGACTCTGAATAAACTGCTCCGTGTTACAGCTCTGTGTTTCAGATTTGCAAATCGACTGCGTGGCATTAAGGATGGTACAACGACAGCAACTCTCAGCTCAATGGATCTAAGGAATGCAACTCTGTTCTGGATCAAGGCAACTCAAGAAACATTCTTTAGCAGCGAACTCAAAGCTCTGCGGAACAACTCAGCTCTTCACAGCTCGCATCCGTTCAGTCGACTCACCGCCTTCCTGGATCACCAAGGAATCATCAGGGTTGGCGGACGGCTCGAGAATACGACTCTAACTCCTGAAGCCAAACATCCTGCTGTGCTTCCTCGCCACTCTAAGCTTTCAGAACTACTCATCGAACACGCACACGAAAGGACGCTCCACGGAGGAACGCAGCAGACCATGGCCTATTTACGACAACGAGTGTGGATCATCGGAGGACGCGCGCCAGTTAAGTCTCATATATTGCGTTGTGTGGTGTGCGCTCGGCAGAGGGGGATCCGTGCCCATCAACTGATGGGCCAACTACCTCTCTGTCGAGTTAGCCCTGCACGCGCATTTGAGCATACTGGCATCGACTACGCAGGACCACTCACTTTAAAGAATTGGAAAGTGCCCGGCTCGAAAACTCGCAAAGGATGGATTTGCGTGTTTGTGTGTATGACAACGTCGGCAGTGCATCTCGAAGCAGTCACAGATTACAGCTCAGAAGGATTTCTCGCAACTCTACAACGATTTACAGCTCGACGCGGATTGCCATCGAAGATCTACTCAGACTGCGGAACGAACTTCGCTTGAGCGGATGCAGAGCTACAACGACTTTTTGACAGCGCTACCAAGGAACATAAGCACATCGCAGCAGAACTCTCCAAAGATCAAATCACCTGGCAGTTTAATCCACCTGCCGCGCCACACATGGGTGGAAAATGGGAAGCAACGGTCAAATCAATCAAGTTCCATCTCAGAAGAACAGTGGGTGAGACTCTACTCACCTTTGAAGAAGTTACAACGCTGCTGGCCCAAATCGAGGCCATACTCAACTCACGCCCATTGGAACCACTCAGTGACGATCCAGAGGACATCTCAGCGCTCACGCCTGGTCACTTCCTGATAGGAAAACCTTTGAGTGCGATTCCGGAACCAACTCTTTTGGACCTCTCCACTAGTCGACTGTCTAGGTGGCAATTCATCCAGCAGCGCGCGCAACAATTTTGGACACTCTGGTCATCGCACTACCTACAGCGGCAACAGGCCATCTCTAAGTGGCACCATAAGAACAACTTAGTCAAAATCGGCTCATTAGTTTTAATTTCAGATGAACGACTCCCACGCTGCAGGTGGCCACTCGCTCGAGTTATCACGCTACACCCTGGCAAGGACAACCTCACCAGAGTGGTAACTCTCCGAACAGCGACGACAACTCTCACAAGGCCCATCTCGAAGCTTGCCATCTTACCAGTCAACGTAGACCAGCTCACCCCGAAGACAGCAGCAACGGAGACATCACCCTAACGGCTGATGGGGGGGAGAATGTTGCGGATTTGCACCTCCGCATATATACGAGACCAGCGACTAGACAGTAATTGTTAGTTCGTAAGTTCATCGAGCGTGGCAGCATCGATCAGCGATCGATGCTGATCGATGCACAAGCGTCGCCACGCATGCGCTTTGCGCGTCTTGTAGTCTCGTGGGACAGCGGGCCGGCTAGCGGCCATTACTATCGATCGAACCCGTGCGATCAGCGTTTCGGTGCGACTCTTGTATTGACTAAATTGTGAAGTACGACGTGTGTGCGACTCAGTTAGTGCTAAGTGAAAGTGCAACTCCTGTAGCAACGCGAGTGCGTGGACTTACGACCCACCACTCAACGAAAGGTACTGTGAAATTTGCAATTTGTAAGCGACTCGGCCACGTGGCCTTACGACCCACGTGTGCTTTGTACTCTAATAAAGAACGACTCTGTGCTCTTCTCAATTTCTGTGCTTCTCGTCTTTCGCTACTGAGCCCTCAAAGTTCTTCGCTTTCGTTCTATTTAGTGCCTCTCTTTAAATTTAGTGCAAATCGAAAACACTATATCTATGATAAAGATATTAACAAAGCACTGAAATATGGTCGAAATTGCACGCGCACTGAATGAGAAGAAATTTAATTTTCACTAACGGCTACGTTTCCAAATTGCGCGTCGTGATTTGAAATAACATGCATACCTGATACAGAATATGCATGAACTATTTTTTTATAATGAACAATCGTAATCGAAGTGGCATAAAATTAACTATTTAATCTAAAATCTTGTAACTTTACGCCAAAAGATAATGTGGAGTGCTGACAAATACGGGCAAAGGTATGCAGGGATTTATGGAGCTTGGAAAACCCCCGAAGGGGCATAATTCTACAGGCCGTAAAGAGTCTTGGCAGCGTTACTTCCCGCCAAGTACAATGACTGAGCGACCGGTGTTAATTAGGGTTTTCCCTCTGTATCGCGGCACAAGTGTAGTAATTTCGGAGTGCCGTTCGCCACACTCGATGTGACAGCTATTGGCAGATAGTTCCAAACAAACTCTACCCGAATTTCAATTACAAACCGTAATGACCGAATAACAGTCTGGTCAGTGGAGCTTTACCTGATTTGGATATAATACATCGTTTATTGTTTTATTGCTATCCACTCGGGTAGATTACCTGTCTTGAGTCTGAAAAAGAATTCCTAACATTTCTGGCATCTATCCTATCTTTATATCTGTAGGCATTACAATAGAATCTTAATCGTAGCGGCGCGAATCGACTAAATCGATTTATTTCCATATTTGTATCGACGCGTCTTTTATGCTTTAAAACATTGTACACCTTCATATCGAAGGGTTAGTTCAGTACTATGCATTTAGGATTCAAGTTTAGTATCGGAATTGAAACATTTTCGATGGAAGTATAGAAAAAAAGATACCAAGAGATGTGACAGGGACTCGCGCAAAGTATTATAATATACAGGATGATTCGTTGAGTCTTACCACGGGTTATACCATGGGTTATACCACGTATTCTACGCACCAACACAAACCTAAAAGTCCAGTAGTAAAATGGCGAAATATCAACCGTTTCGGAGATATGAGCGTGTAAAATTAGAACATTTAAAAACTCATTACTTCTGACTGAACAATGTGAGAGCCACGGTGTTCTTTCCAGAACCTGCCAAGGATTAGAGCAATCTGGAAAAAATAGAACTGGTACATAAATTATTGTTAATGCACATTATTATTAGTTTTTAATGGTTCAGTATACAGTTTTAGTACGAACGCGGGTCATACGGATATTAAAAAAATCAAAGGTATTCTCTGATGCATCCTGATAAAGATTCAATCATAAAGAGTTTAGATTTTAATCACACCTCCACGTGAAAAATCATTGAAGATTTCGCTGCACTGTCGCTGAGCCGGAGTTTTATGACGGCATGTGTCCTTAGCGGCAGTAGAAGTCTTGAATACTTCTTTCTCTCTCTTACGCCTATTCACTCACAGCGGGCTGCGAGTCGACTCACAGCGGGCCGAAGGGCCAAGCACGCACCACCGAAATATGTATACGACTAACCCCGATCTTGTATATTCTGAGCCACAGGGAAAGTTCGGTGATGTCGGCCGGACTGATCACCCGGTCGACATCCCGAAGTTGACAGGAAAACCAGCGGCGGATGGAACGAGGCAGACAGCAGGACGAGGACCCGAAAGATCCAGGCAGCGGATCGATGCCAATTTGGGACATGACCCACCACCTGTCGGCCGCCGGGGGACCTTCCTAGCGCAACCCTCCCAATTATAGGCGGCGTAATCGGCGTCACGAGTCCGCGTCGCTGACCGCGTGTTAACCTGCTTCACTTGACTTCCGGCGTGCGAGGCAACGAGTACAACGGAGCGTTTAGAGCCTTATTACGGACGTTTGCAATCACGAGCGAATCAGAAAGAGTGACCTGTAGCGGAGTGCAGGAATCGGCCGCGTATTAGATTGTGTCGGGGAGTTTCGTGGTCGCGGGAAGAAGTCGAAGGAGCCGAGGACGAGCGGAGCAGGTTGACTAGCGGGCGGTGACGGTAAGTGGCACATCTCTCCTTTCTGCGCGTCTTCGGTGTGTGTGTGGTCGTTTGTGGGGTCTCGGGACGGTTCGAAATAGAGTCTGGATAGGAGTTCGTCGTGGTCGAAGGGTGGTAGAGTCCTGGGGGGTAATTTACCGGGGAAACAAAGTCGCAAGCCTAGAGCGACGGCTTCGAGGGGGGGCCCCGGCCCTCGGAGGCCTCATCGGGTACAGGCCAGAGCTGATAAATGACCACGACGGGCTTCTAGTCGGGACAAGTGCGTAATCTCCCCGGTTTCCAGTCAAGTCGTTGTTAAGAGCGTGCGGCCGCGTTAGAAGCGTGTAACGGCGAGCGGACCGGTGATTGGCCGGCATAGAGTAGGGCAGCGGCGAGCGGCCCGTTGATTGGCCGCGAGCAACACGCGACGCGTGAGCGGGCCTGTGATTGGCCGAAGTGTGAGATTCGAACTCAACGTGGTTCTCGACCGGAAATCGGGGGCCGGCCTCGACGGCCATCTTGTCTACCCATCGAATTACGTTCTTTTTGTGAAATAAATATCTGACGGCGTACTTTCTCTCCGAATTCGCTCATTTCCTCGGGATTTCTTCGCGTTCGTGGCATACTTGATTTTTCAGGGGATTGGCGACTATACTCGGCCGTCTCCACCGTACTCCGACGGCCGAGCCAGACTGCGTTTTTCCTCGGGCTGAGCACGGACCCGTTTTGCAGAGATCTGAGCTGGTCGCGCCGGGTGACGAGAGCTGAATTTCCTTCCGCGATTGGCCCCAACATCCTCTCTCGGGTTTTTAATTACAAATATTGGTCCTTCCGGGGGCCTGGCGCCCAATCGCGGGGTAGGCGAGTCGCGGGGGAATCATCGATTAGCGCACGAAAGATTCAGATTGCGAACGATCCCGGCCGCGTGGGCGGGTACGGCCGACAGCGCGGGCGGATCGGCGTCGCAAGACATATACCGCCATAAAACTGGTTGAGCTACACTGTAGCGAAATTTTCAATGATTTTTTACGCCGAAATTCATGAGGATAGCTAAACTTTTATGATTGAATGTTTATCAGCATGCATCGAAGAATACTCCTGATTTTTTTCAGATACGTATGGCCCGCGTTCGTACTAAAACTGTATACTGAACGATTAGAAACTAATAATAATGTTTTATGTATCAGTTCTATTTTTTTCCAGATTGCTCTAATTCTTTCGCAGGTTCTGGAAAAAACACCGTGACTCTCACATTAACCAGTCAGAAGATGTGATTTTTTTAAATATGTTCTGTAGCGAACAGAGTTTATAAAAAGGTTTGAGACCGGCCGTGTTGGCCGATCTCTCCTATCCCCGGCGTCCAGGCAGTTTGCCCTGTACCATCCTCTTCGGGCGTCCGGCTTTACTAGCCGAACTCTCCTCTCCGAGGAGGACCGGCACCATTGCCGTTCTCTCCTCACCAAGAGGTCCCTCAGGTACAAAACTCCTGTACTCTCCGGTTGCCGGCGGGCGGCCGAAGCTGAAGCTTCGTCCTCTCCCTGACTCCTCCAGGCGGCCGTGGTTTGGTATCCTCGACCTCTCCTGGAGAGTCCGGCTTGACTCCCCGGAATCGGGCCTCGCACGACCTTTTATACCTAACCGTTGCTATGTTTTTCCCACCGCTGCGTCGATAATCGATATTGCGGTTGCTATGCGGCGCGTCTCGGGCTTCGCGTTGCTACAGTTCAAATTTTAGACGCTCATATCTCCGAAAGGGTTGAGATTTCACCATTCCGCTACTGAACTTTTAGGCTTGTATTGGTGCGTAGAATACGTGGTATAACCCGTGATAAGACTCAACGAATCACGCTGTATAGCCGAGCGCACCGCGTAGATATTAGTATATGAAGTACATACCATATCAGATACATTATCAAAATAAAAATTATTCCCAATATGAAGTTTGCAGTATAGTGTACCGCTTAGACTAATGATAATTGTAGAAAGGAATTCCGAATCTAAATTATACTTGTACATGTAAGTAATCTAACTTTGGGCACAATTGTGTGTATAGACTGATTAGTTCGTGAGTTAAACAATGCGAATTCTGTCTGATTGTAAATGCCTACAGTTTAAGGTATAATATTCCGTGCCTTTTATTTTCGGGCCGGTACGCCCCTACAGCGAATGTTACACGTGTTTTCGCATTTTTCTCTCAGGTATATTTTTACCATTTTTCGCATAGGGCCTCATAAAATTTTACCTGATGTTATTTTCGCTTTCCCCTTCCCTTTCTACTTTTTGGCTTGACGAATGGAGTTGACGTTTTGACTTTCAGTTGTTTCTTTAACGCGAACGTGTGCATTTGGCAATTTGGAATACCTTACTAAGTGCTATTCCAAATTCCTGATTTTCGCGCGTGTGTGGTGTAAGAACATAAGTGCCGTTTTGTAGATTATTCCTCTTATCCATTTAGTTTAGTTAATTGTAAGTTTTACTTTTTAATTTTAGTTTTTGTTATAATAATTTTTTTATAATAATTTTTACGTATTACCGTATCATGGAGAAATCACACCTCGTTGCCTTATCGACCTCCGATATAAATATCATAAAGCAAGGTGATTGGTTAGAAGACACACATATAGATGCATTTCATTCATTAGTTAAGCGTTATTCTTCCTTTTGCCCGCAAGACACATGGAGAATACAGTGTCGTACAACAATTCAGGCAGTCTCTCCAACAAAACGTCACGTACAAATCTTACATAGCAGCACATCTGCATTTGATGGTCATTGGGTTTGCAGTTTCTATGATGAAAAAACGATATATATCTATGATTCACTACATAGTAAAACATTGCATCCTCAGTATCTGGTATATCTAAAACAACTATTTCCATTTTTTAATTTCAATGCAAAGACGGTACAGTTTCCATGTGTGCAGTAACACCCAAACAGAAATGACTGTGGTGTTTACGCTATAGCTTTTGCTGTTTCATTGTTATTTGGTCTAAAACCCGAGGCAATTCGATACGAGCATTCTCTGATGAGAGATCATTTAGTTAGTATGTTTCAAAGAAATGTGATAGAGCATTTTCCCCAGGATCCAAATTTCAGCAAACCTAAACAAATATTGTTGTTTAATATCCGTTGATACGCGCTAGTAGATGAAAAGAAGTGTTTAAAACCGACTCGCCCGACTGAGTTGCGTGTTCGGTCATTTCAGTGAACTAAAGTGAAATGTGAAAAGTCGACTCGCCCGACTGAGTTGCGTGTTCGAACGTTTCACCGGTTAATTTCCTTTATTGTACGCGAGAGAACCAACAGGTGAGCGATAGGTAAGTGTCAGTAGAATTCTTATCAAACGCCAGCTAGTACGACTCGTCTTCGCTTTCCTTTGGAAAGCATCGAAGACGAGCCGTCACTTGCATGCCAAACACCGAGCTGAGTAGAGCGAAACACACGAGCGCTATTCCTCGCTGCTGTTTTCCGCCAGCTCGTAAATACTCGCTTCGCGAGATTTTGCATGTACTTTGTTTCAACGGAATCCCTTCGTGGTCGCTGCTGGAAATCAGTCAGATTTCCAGCCAAAAGAAATAGTTGAACTCCCGATTATTGCGGTCTCGCGATAATCGGCTCACCGATTGTTTCGCGGCCACGAGCGTGACGGAACACCGTCTCGCGCGTCACGAACGCAGGCTCCACCGGGTCACGACAAAGATCTACGTCTTTGTCGTAGCCGAGATCATTTGATCACGAAGAGAAAAACTCTTTTCTCTTGATTAGATCAAAATTTCACCGAGAGCTTACAACTCTCGGCGAACTAAGTATCTCGACTCGGGAATTAAACAAAATTAACCAATTAATTTCTGATGTTGAGTCGTTTAAACTAGCATCAAGAAATTAAAATTCAATACAGTCCGCTCCTTCGAATAGATTGAGAAGATAGCGATTGCGAGTGTTTCGCGCTTGCTATCGTTCAGCTTGAACTCACAAGATTGACATTGATCTATTGTGCTTTTGTTTCAGACTTAACGCTTCGACGATCCAGCTGCTTCGCCTGCCTCGCCGAAGACAACTCACACAGAACACATAATACATTAATAATACTTGTGTTCAAATAAATAAAAGTGTGTTTCAATTGAAAATTTGTTGTGCATGAAATAAAACTTTATTCTCCCTCATTTCCGCTTCCTTAAAAGATCCCTCGAACCAAGTTGCACTTCGTGCGAGAACGCCGAAGTCGAGCAACTATAAAACAATTGTCTTTAGGCGTGAAAGAATTTAAACGGCAAGCTGCGTACGCACAACGGCAAAGAACAATCTTCAATCGTAGATCCAAACAACAAAATAAGCAAAATAAAGGAAAACCAGAAAGTAACAGTTTAATGATTTTGTCTGCAAAAGACGTGGTAGATATTGCACATAAGGATCCATTGTATTTGTCTGTAAAAGACACTAATCATAGAAACGAAAAGAACGAATTGTCTGCAAAAGATACTACTCAGATCAAAAGTCCAATAGAAAATGTTTTGTCTGCAAAAGACATCGATTATGTTAAACGCGATAAAACGAATAATTTGTCTGTAAAAGACACGGCAGATATTGCACATAAGGATCCATTGTATTTGTCTGTAAAAGACACTAATCATAAAAACGAAAAGAACGAATTGTCTGCAAAAGACACTACTCAGATCGAAAGTCCAATAGAAAATGTTTTGTCTGCAAAAGACATCGATTATGTTAAACGCGAAAAAAAGAATAATTTGTCTGTAAAAAACACGGTAGATATTGCACATAAGGATCCATTGTATTTGTC
Source organism: Trypoxylon attenuatum (assembly GCA_963989405.1). NCBI lineage: Eukaryota > Metazoa > Arthropoda > Insecta > Hymenoptera > Crabronidae > Trypoxylon > Trypoxylon attenuatum. The sequence goes on from OZ022490.1 coordinate 21,940,873, forward strand.
TGTAAAAGACACTAATCATAGAAACGAAAAGAACCAATTGTCTGCAAAAGACACTACTCAAATCGAAAGTCGAATAGAAACTGTTTTGTCTGCAAAAGACATCGATTATGTTATGTAACATCCATTCCCCCCCCCCCTGCCCTACCTATTTTTACCAATAAATTATACTTTAGATATAAGCATAGCCGTAGGAATTTAGTAAGTAAGATAACAAGAGCCGCGCAGCGTCCACCGTGGGTCCCACCGGGATCAAGTAGCACGGCGTTCGGCGAACGCTGCAATGACGCACCCGCAGGTGCAGTCAGCGCTACCTTATCACGTAATAGACAAAACAATAACCCCATCCCCTGGACTAAGTGCAGATAACGGGGTACTGTTCACCTCTCCGAGGTCCGCACCAGGGGTATTTAAGCGACCACCGTAAGCATTAGTCTTCAGTCTTTTGACTAGTTCGACAGTTGGAAGTCAATTGGTCAGAGCAAGTACCGCTCAGTTATAGAACCTCGAAATCCTGTACTCTCGCGATCTCGTATTGTACACCGTTCGTCTTTGCGCTGCGTTCTCCTGAGCGGGGATCCTTTCCGGCGTACGAACCAATTCCGTGTAACAATATATCGTCAGTATTAAGAATTCAAGTGTTCTTCATTATCCTTCAATCGAACCGCGGCTCAAATCGTGTCTCCGACCAGAAATTCTCCTCAGGAACTCCAACTCTTCCAGAATCTCAACATCTACCCTCTCCCGACAAGATCATCCGGTGCAGGCAGGACTTATGCACGTTTGATCTCCTTCCTCTCCGCACCCTTTCACGCCTCCTCCTACGCGTCTCGCGGTGCAGGCAGGGCTTATGCACGCTGGACGTCCCGCGTTCCAAATCCTCATCCGTGCGTGAATCCAAGGGGAGAATTACTCATCGGTAACAGATCGTCTCATGGCCAAGAAAACGCGTCGCGGAGGTTGGAAGTACAACCACCTAAAGTTTCTCCGCTCCACGCACAAACCAGTCAGCTCGTGCACCTTGCTCGGGGTTTGTGCTGCACCTACGGTTCTCTCAGACGAAATCCTCGTGGATAAGGTCAACATCGTTCGTTCTCTCGCGACTGAAGCTCGGTCAGCTCCATTACAGCCTCCCGGTCAGCCGCAGAGTCTCGACCTACCCGGGTTTACCGACGAGGAGATTGCCCGTAAGATCCGGCGCCTAGCCGCCAAACTGCAATCACTCTTCGGGGAGGACAACGATCCTATTCCATTGCCCACCAAAAGCCAAGCGACCGTATCCTTGCCAATGGAGATTTAGGTTTTTCAGGGGCAAAACAGACAAATACAATCACGTCTACAGGAGTGGCGAGTTCGAAAGTCCTCCATTTTTGACCCCGCCATTTCGGGACGTGACAACTGGTGACAGCGGTGGGATACGTTCGATTTGGCATGATCGGCTATGCCGCTTACACGCGCTGAAGCAGACAGACTCGAGGCCGAACGCGCCGAGCAAGAGTTCCTCCGAGCACAAGAACTCGCCACGCGAACGCGTCAGCTCGATGAAGCCACAGCTCTCGCGGAAAGCACAGCCCGCGAATTAGAGGAAACACGCCAGAAATTGACCCTCGCGGAAGAAGCAACCCGCGAAATCGAAGAAACTCGCCGAAAATTAGCACTCGCGGAGAGCGCAACCCGCGAACTTGAGGAAACCCGACGCAAACTCGCCCTCGCTGAAAGCGCAGCTCGCGAATTAGAAAAGAGTCGACGCGAATTACTAGCCCGTGAACCAAAGATGTCGTCACCCGGGCCTTCCTCAGACCTCGATCCAACCGCGTTAGCCAGAGAAATCAAAGTCCTCCAGGAGGAACTTAAACGACTAAAAACCAGCTCGAGTGCGAACCCGACCCCTGACGAGACAGTGCAAATGATTGAACATGAGGATCCGCGCGCCGTGTCCCACCAACTTGGGTACTCCTTGCGCGAGGCCGTGGAACTCGTGCCCACTTTTGACGGAAAAAACATACCCGTCCTCCAATTTGTTCGCGCTTGCAGAAGAGCTCGCGAATTGGTTCCAGCCCAATCGGAGCTCATGCTAACACGACTGTTAAAATCTAAATTAAAGGGACACGCCTACTCCGCTGTCGAGGACGAACTGTGCTCCACAGTAACTCAATTAACAGATATCCTTCGGCAAAGTTTCGGCCCTCACCGAACGATTGACCACTATAGAGGCGAGCTTAGCCAGATCTATCAATATCCAAGAGAGCACATCCTCGATTATATCGGCAGGGTAAAAGATTTAAGGTCCGCAATCCTAGACTCCTTGAGAACAAGAGGTTCTAGACTAACCACTGATACCGACGAGTTAGCATTGCAATCGTTCTGTGACGGCCTCATGCCAGAAATACGACATCAGGTGCCGTCGTCAATATGCGAAAGCTTGACCGACGCATACTATAGAGCTAAGGTGGTATACAAGCGGTATGAATTAGATAAGGAACGATACCAAGCTTCGCGGGAAGAACGGTACCCGACTCCGCGCGATGATCGGAACGCACGATACCGCCCGGATCCAAATACAGCCCGAGAGCGATATCCAGCTCCACGTGGGGAGCGATATCCAGCTCCACGTGAGGAGCGATATCCAGCTCCACGCGCGGAGCGATACCCAACCGCGCGCGACGATCGGACTCAGGGAATCACGCGACTGCCAAACGCACCGCCTCCTCTTCCTAGAACCGACACCGAGCAGTCGCCCAGGAAATTTTGCAGGTACTGCAAAACCCCCGGGCACGACATCAACGAATGCCGTAAGCGTCAATACAATAATTCGCGAAAAGACTCGGGAAACGAGCAAGGCTCTCCGATGGCTGGGGGCGAAGCACGGGGGAGCCGGACGATAAATTCGCGCCCGGTAAACCACGCACAAATCGAGTCACGGAACGAACAGCAGCAATAAACTTATCCCCTAGTAATTACATGCCAGTAATCCAATTAAATGCCGAACAATTAAAAGGGGATATCTCTTTTATGATAGACAGTGGAGCCGAGCCTAACGTCATCAAGGTTAGCTCCCTGCAGCCTACAATAGCCGTGCGGGTCTTCGATATTCTCGCTCTAAAAGGCATTACAGACGGCATAGTGAGGACACTGGGCTCAATCGACGTAACATTATTCGGACATTCGGTACTTTTTCATGTCGTCGGTGACGATTTTCCGATACCCACGGACGGCCTTGTAGGAGCTCATTTTCTGCTCGGAGATTCAGAAATCTCATACACCCGGAATGCGTTAACCTGGCGTGGCAACGAAATACCGTTTGTTAATCCGTCGGCTCCTGTTACCGTTCCTCCGCGCACAGATACCGGAATCGAGGTCCGTGTAATTAATCGCGCAGTTATCGACGGATACCTCCCAAGAACAGAGATCGCTCAAGGCATATACTTCGGGGAAGCCGTGTTGCGAAATCGGAAGGGGCGAGCTTATGCGCGTATAACTAATACGACCCCGGAACCGATAACGCTATCAACCCCAGCGGTCACACTTGAAGAATTCGAAACCACCGCTGAATCGGATCCTCCAACATCGATATCAAGTGTTCTTGCTGTGACGGGCGTCTCGCGTCCAAAACACGTACTCGAGCTACTCCGAAATGAGCACCTCAACCCCGAGGAAAAAACGGAAGTCGAATCCCTTGTACATAATTCGGCCGATCTATTCCATTTACCGAATGAATCTCTACCGAAAACTAATGTCCTCGAACACACCATACCGACCACCGACGACCGGCCTACGCATGTCAAACAATACCGGTATCCGCCGATCCATAAGGAGGAAATAGATCGCCAAATACGAGAACTCCTTGAAATGGATATAATCGAGCCATCTGCTTCTCCTTACAATTCTCCCTTATGGATCGTCCCCAAAAAACCGGATTCTCAGGGCAATAAAAGGTGGCGAATGGTAATTGACTTCAGAGGTTTAAACGAGAAAACGGTGGCCGATGCATATCCACTGCCTTGTATAAATGAAATTTTGGACCAACTCGGCAGTGCCAAGTATTTTAGCATCTTTGACCTAGCCAGTGGCTTTCATCAGATAGGGATGGCAGAAAAGGACGCGGCAAAAACGGCCTTTTCTACCCCGTTCGGCCATTACCATTATAAGCGAATGCCCTTCGGGCTTAAGAATGCCCTAGCCACGTTCCAACGACTGATGGATTCGGTATTGTCGGGCCTCCAAGGTACACAATTGTTCGTCTACCTGGACGATATCGTTATATATGCCAGCTCCATAGTAGAACACCGGGAAAAGTATCAGAAACTTTGCGACAGACTACGCGCAGCTAATCTACGACTGCAGCCCGACAAATGCGAGTTCCTTCGAACCGAGGTGACGTATCTGGGACATGTAATCAGCGACCAGGGAGTACGTCCCGATCCAAAGAAGTTAGGAGCCGTCCGACATTTTCCTACTCCCAGGAATGCAAAAAATATCAAACAGTTCTTGGGCCTTGCCGGCTACTATAGGCGATTCATTCCTGGTTTCTCGCGGTTAGCTCGTCCCTTATCCAACCTTACAAAGAAAAATGTGGCGTTCTCATGGGGAGACGAGTCTGATAATATCGTAAATTAAATATAATTCTTTTTATAATATAACTCATTCTTTACATGATGTCTGAAAAGAAGTTGAAATGTAAACTCATTACATATTATCTGCCTCAAAACGAGCATATTTCATTCTTAAAGGCCGTTTTTTCATGTTCACAAAATTTCATAGTAGAAAAAGAAGAAATGTTTGTGACATATATAACATATCTCTGGCATAGACTTTCTATACCTCCTCCAGATGATTTCCTAAAAACAGTCAAAAAGACATTTGGATTTCTTCAGAAAAATAAGGTCCCTCTCGAGACAACTCCTATCAGAATGCTTGGTTTTTTGAGAGATCCTAGTTCTAAATACCTTAGCAAGGATACATCTAAATGGCCACTGATAGAAGAAGTAAAAAATGTGACCAACTTATTTGATCTAGTGGTTTATGGACTCCAAAGAAATCTTTCACCCAGTGACTCACTAGATGCTGTCCAAAGTTACATGTCAAAGATGACCCTTGAAAATTTCAAAGACCTCAATATCTTGGGTGGTGAATATGATAAAGACTCAAACCGATATTTAGATTTTGTAGATGAACTCAATAAATTCTACAAATTGACTGATTTAGTATTAGTGAAAGAAACAAGAGATTTCTCTGAGTTCATAATAGACTCATCCATTTCTGAATCGATTCCTTCTAATAGGCCACTTAGCGGTAGAACAAGCCCAATTGTGCCTGACTCTCATGAAAAGCATCCCATTGTGTTAATTCCATCATCATTTCCTCCCCTAGGGTCAATATCTGAAATTCTTAGAGTAGATATTATAGAATCTGCTATTGTAACTTCAAATAATCATGAATTATTTTCAACCTTGAGATCAGATGCCACAGATGAGCAAAGATGGCAAGAGGTAGAACAATTAGCCGTTTTACCATTTCTTGCCCACAGACTTGCTTCATTGCCAGATGTACAATGCAACATTATAAAACCCTTCATTGATGCTATTCATCATCAAATGGTGGAAAGTATAACCTCTGCTGTCATAGAAAGACTGCCTAATAACGGAGCCATTGAGCAGACAGTCATGAATATGGCTGCCAAAACAATGGATTGTATGGATAGGATGAAAGCGATGATGATTGATCTAGGATTTAGATCACAAGAATACTTAAATGTTAAACGAACAATGTACGAACCAGCTGCTCAGCCATATACTGCAACAGACCATAACATTGCAGAGCCAAAGAAGTTCATATTGCCTGAAGGCCTTATCCCTACAGAAGATAAATAACTCTATAGGGTCATGTTATTATGTAGGTTATTGTTGTTAATCCTTGGGTCTCATGCAGAACGCACCATGACCTGCTTCACCACCGTCCTCCTGTTCCTACATGTTGCAATGGCAGCCGCCATCATCGGTTACGACTGCGGGAGCGACCACCTAAACGTAACCACGTTTTCCCTTCTGGATATCGGACAATGCAACGCAGAAAACAACGAACCAATTAAGAAGACCGTGCCAATCCAGCTTCTACAAATCACCGAATTCCACGAGACCCACGCATATCAATGCAAGATTACTATAGACAGAACCATCTACCATTGTGGCATGAATTCTCACTCCTCGGTGGTAGCCAACGGGCGGAGAGAATATCTCCTCGAGGTCTCCAGCGATCTCTGCCGCCAGATTCAGACCACTGGTATGATAAACCTAGGAAGACGCACTAGAGAAAATTGCAAAAACAACAGGGGAACGTGTTTGGTCCGGATTCATCACATTCGGCTCTGCTAGTGCAGGGATCTTCGCTATATATGTAATAATACGATTAATTAAGCTTATAGTGGACACGGTTATTCATGGATACGCACTGCACTCCATTTACGGATGGAGCCTCTACATCTTTGGAGCAATTTGGGCTTCGCTCACCAATCTACTGCTCCACCTGGGCACCAGGCCTAGGGATCAGCCCAACCAACAACAGGACGTCAAGGAAGAACAAGCATTGCCAGCAGCAGAAGAAAAATTGGTCAACCACAACGAAGATCCCAACAGACAATATCCCACCCTCAGCCAAATGTTTACTAAAAGCTGAACGAAATTCGCTCGTTTCACCTCGAATTTCTTTTTCTAAGGGGGGAGGTGTAACATCCATCCCCCCCCCCCCCCCCCCCACCCCTGCCCTACCTATTTTTACCAATAAATTATACTTTAGATATAAGCATAGCCGTAGGAATTTAGTAAGTAAGATAACAAGAGCCGCGCAGCGTCCACCGTGGGTCCCACCGGGATCAAGTAGCACGGCGTTCGACGAACGCTGCAATGACGCACCCGCAGGTGCAGTCAGCGCTACCTTATCACGTAATAGACAAAACAATAACCCTATCCCCTGGACTAAGTGCAGATAACGGGGTACTGTTCACCTCTCCGAGGTCCGCACCAGGGGTATTTAAGCGACCACCGTAAGCATTAGTCTTCAGTCTTTTGACTAGTTCGACAGTTGGAAGTCAATTGGTCAGAGCAAGTACCGCTCAGTTATAGAACCTCGAAATCCTGTACTCTCGCGATCTCGTATTGTACACCGTTCGTCTTTGCGCTGCGTTCTCCTGAGCGGGGATCCTTTCCGGCGTACGAACCAATTCCGTGTAACAATATATCGTCAGTATTAAGAATTCAAGTGTTCTTCATTATCCTTCAATCGAACCGCGGCTCAAATCGTGTCTCCGACCAGAAATTCTCCTCAGGAACTCCAACTCTTCCAGAATCTCAACATCTACCCTCTCCCGACAAGATCATCCGGTGCAGGCAGGACTTATGCACGTTTGATCTCCTTCCTCTCCGCACCCTTTCACGCCTCCTCCTACGCGTCTCGCGGTGCAGGCAGGGCTTATGCACGCTGGACGTCCCGCGTTCCAAATCCTCATCCGTGCGTGAATCCAAGGGGAGAATTACTCATCGGTAACAGATCGTCTCATGGCCAAGAAAACGCGTCGCGGAGGTTGGAAGTACAACCACCTAAAGTTTCTCCGCTCCACGCACAAACCAGTCAGCTCGTGCACCTTGCTCGGGGTTTGTGCTGCACCTACGGTTCTCTCAGACGAAATCCTCGTGGATAAGGTCAACATCGTTCGTTCTCTCGCGCCTGAAGCTCGGTCAGCTCCATTACAGCCTCCCGGTCAGCCGCAGAGTCTCGACCTACCCGGGTTTACCGACGAGGAGATTGCCCGTAAGATCCGGCGCCTAGCCGCCAAACTGCAATCACTCTTCGGGGAGGACAACGATCCTATTCCATTGCCCACCAAAAGCCAAGCGACCGTATCCTTGCCAATGGAGATTTAGGTTTTTCAGGGGCAAAACAGACAAATACAATCACGTCTACAGGAGTGGCGAGTTCGAAAGTCCTCCATTTTTGACCCCGCCATTTCGGGACGTGACAGTTAAAACCGACAAACATAATAATTTGTCTGTAAAAGACACTAATGGTAAAAATGAAAAGGACAACGAATTATCTCCAAAAAACAATACTCAGTTAATAGAAGTAAATCATTTTTCTGTAAGAGACATAAATGATGTCGGGAAAAGTGCATGTCAGAAAAATGTGTCTGAAACTCACAATTATGAAATTGAAACATTGCGCTTAAATAATATAAATCGTAAGCGCCGATTATGCTATGTCGAAAGCCGTAAACTTAACCGCAAATTTGCGAAAATCGCCGTTCAAGCTTTAAAACAGTTACGATGTATGAAAGCTACCGCTAATACACATAAGCGTGATGCAAAAGTAAAGGTCCTGAAACGTAAGACTAGTGACACTGACATCGAAAATCAGCCAATCAAGAGGAATCGAATAAATTTGAATGGGACAAAACGACTGACACTTAAACGGAAAGCTTTTGAAGCAATTCTACAAACACACCGTTCCACCAAACGTGCAAAATATAAAACCGTTAATGCACTAAAGTTATACAATGACACTGTCAAGCTTGACAGGCCGCGAAGGGAAACGGTCGATACACGTAATTGCCGCAATTTGAAACATACAGCACACAGTATTAAAAAGAATGATAGAAAGAAACAAAATATTTCATACATTAAAAAGAATGGCCGATTTTGGTTTTCTGTTAAGACAACCACGGATTTACACATGATGGAAATATACGTCAAAGTGCTTTTGAGAAAGATGAAGAACCAAGATATTGCTAAAAGGCGATTAGAGGCAGAAAATATAGTTAAATGGTGCATTCATATTAGGCAAAGTTATGCACTTACTTTAAAGAAAACCTTTTCATTATTAAAAAAGAAAGCGATAATTTACTTGAGCAAGGCAAAGGAATGTTCTTCTAATGTCAGTGCTTATGTGAAAGCTCTTTGTGGACCATGTAGACATACACCTGCGTCCGAAGCGTACTTCCTAGAAACTAGTTATAGATATATCGAATTTCACGAACCACTTATGATTAACGAAATAGGTCAAGTTGTGAATATCCTTCCAATAACCAAAAGTTTTAAGAAAAAAATATCTTACCAGTGCGGTTCCATGTGTAAAGGGGATGAATTGTCACTAATTGAAAGGCGGGAAAAATTCCTATCACTGTTTGCAAATTGCGCAAAAACATTATCGACTAAAAAGGTTATCAAATTCATCGATAATATGTACCGTTAAAAATTTGCATAGATTGGGTCATTCACAATTATGTTACATCGACCATGAAGTGTGTAAATCTAATCTGTTGGCAGTAGAAACACTGTCGCCACATTACCCGCAAGTAAGAAATGTGAAAAGACTGGCATATCGTTTGAAGAATTGCTACAACCAAATATTAACGCTGCGGAAAGCTTTATGCTCGGGCAATGTAAGTTTTAAAAAAAATTGTAGAGCAGGCGCGCAAAGAAATCTGGTATGCCCATCAGTGTAAATGATAAACATGCCATCTGTTTAGATGAGACTGAAATTATGCAAAAGTTTGAAAAGGCGTTCAGTCTGTTAACTAAATGAAGTATAGATACACCGCGATTCACATGCTTGTCATGTGAAAAACTTTGTTTTAAGAAGAATATTGTTCAAATAACAAGACTTAGAACGGAGATTCCAGGAATGCAATGGAAAAGATTAATTGATTATACGAAAAGGCATTTACATGGTTGTTACGTGTGTAAATACTGCTTGTCGTACTTCCGCAAAGACTCCTTGCTGCCAACATGTATATTAAATAATTTATATGTAGACAAGGCGATTGACTCGATAGGTACGTTGAATCAGTACGAAAAAATATTAATACAAAGAGCAAAAGCTTTTCAAACTGTGCAAACTATGGGCACAGTATTGAATAAGAATATACCATATTCCCATCGTTAGGAAAAAGTTAAAGGTAGAACATTTCGTTTGCCGTTACCTGTCCAAGAAACTATGAATAAAATTTGTGCCGAAATTGATGCAATAATCATGAATTATACATAATAGTACGTGGTGTACCAACAAAAAATAAAGTTATATGGGAGAATTTGGTAAATGTTGAAAAAGTATACAAGACATTAGAGTGGTTAAAAGAACATAATCCTATTTATGCTAAAATTCGCTTACCAAAATCAGCCCAGGATTTGTTAACTGATAATTTGAATGAAACTGAATATTAGCTGGATAAGAATAGCGAAGGTGCCGCAATATTAACGCAAGTTAAAGATACGGAATCTCATTATGAACAATATACTATCCATCATTTGTACGAAAAAAGGTTGAACCTAAACTCCACATTATTGTATCAAATGTTAAATGTTCAAGGTCAACCACTAGACAATCGGGAGAAAAGTTTAGACCTTTTGTGTTTTCCCGACCTATTTCCATTTGGTAAGAATGGGCAACACAAAAATAGACCAGTTCATCTTGCAGACAGTGAGTTTATTAAATCGCGTTTAATGTCAAAACATTCTCAATTTCGCTTGCATATGCAGTATATTTTTTACTTGCTGAACAACGCCAATATAAGACAATTAAATAGCGGTATTTATCATAAATTGAACATGACAAATCCTACAGAGCGATACACAGCGAAAAGTTTCATGGAAGCAATGTCGAAAGAACAACTAGAAGGAAATATAAATACAATTTTCTCTAGATTGCGTAATACGGAACAATTTTGGCGAATACCTAGAAGTAACCTGAGCTGTATGATTCATCATTACGGACCTGCTACCTGGTTCCTAACGCTAAGTCCAAGCGAATGGTTGTGGTCAGATATGATTGAATACCTTCGGGAAGTAAATCCGGAAATATCAACAAAACCGGCAAATGAACTTATTGCAAGCGACCCCATCTCGGTATCGAGATTTATGGAGAACAAGTTTCACGCTATGCTCGATTTTATTTGTTCTGCTAATCATCCAATCGGAGAAGTAACGCACTATTTCTGGAGACGCGAATATCAAAGCAGAGGAACCCAACACTTTCATCTATTGATATGGATAAAGGGTGCCCCCGTGATTGGCGAATCGTCCAATGAAGAAATTTCAGCTTTCATTCTGAAATACGTCACATGTAGATTACCGGATAAAAATGTATCGCCATCGTTGTATCGCAGAGTTAACACTCATCAACGTCATAACCATAATAGCTATTGTTTGCGAACGAAAAAAGTAAAAAATCGCGTTACTCGTGTTTGCCGATTCGGATTTTGCCGTCAAGTCACAGATATTCTAGTCTTGAAAGATTTAGTATCCGCAATCGCTGGTAGAAAGAAATTGAAAGCCAAAAGTCGATTGTATGATCTTCCTCGTAACAAGGACGAGAAAGATATTAATGACTACAATCCTGTAATTCTTACTGCGTGGGAAGGCAACATGGACATACAATTCATTGGAGAAAAATCTACAATCTTGAATTGGTACTGTACGAAATACACTACGAAATCTGAGTCTACTTACGCCAGCGACACATTTGAAGCTATTAATTCCACAAAGTCATTGTGCAGTCGACTGTGGAATTTTGCTTTGCGTGATTTAAATAATAGAGAATGTGGAGCTTCAAAGGCAGCAGATACTCTGCTTGGACTTTCATTGTACGAAACTGATCGACATACTGTAATTCGATGGTTGGATGTGAATCAAATTAGATATCGGAAAATAAAACCACGTGAGCAGATTAAATCGTTAGATAACAATTCGACCGATATCTTTAGTAAACCTCTAGTTGACAATTATTATCCTGGCAGACCTGTCGAACTTGCGTCAATGAGTCTTTATAACTTTGCTAAATGGTTTGATATTACGAGAGTCAAGCCCAAAAAGGAGTTTTACACATTCACAGATGTTGATTGTAAAGAATCAGTTTACTTCAAAAAGAGAGATCGACCATATTTAATAAACCATTATAGACACAATGTAAACGTGCAGCCAGAAAAGTACTTTTATGCTCTTCTATTATTATTCAAACCATGGCGAGATTTAGCCGACTTAAAAATAGAAAACAAGACGTACGCAGAAACGTTTATCAGCCTGGAGTCAGAGTTACCGGACGCGACAGCTTATCATGAGAAGCTTGTTGGGAGCGAAAAAAATGTACGTGATATTACAGAGGCGATCAAAAAGAATCTGACGGAAGTTCAACCATCAGATAATAAAACGCATTCTACTGATGAGGTGGAATGTCTCGCCTTTGAAGCAGGGAATGCGATGCAAGAATTTAGAGATGTTTTAGAAAAATCGGAGGAAGTGAATGTGGGCGAATTAATTTCGAAGCTAAATTTAGATCAAAAACGGATATTCGAAACTGTGACAAATGCCATCAAGTCCGACTCAAAATGCTTAAGGCATTATGTAAGTGGCGAAGGCGGAACGGGCAAAAGTTATCTCATAAAAACCATAAAATGTTGGATAAAAGAAACGATGAAACGAGATGTGACGATAACTGCACCGACAGGAATCGCTGCTTTTAATATCGATGGTTTAACCATTCACAGATTCTTCCAGTTACCAGTAGAACATGGTCACACGCCAAAGTATAAGCAGTTATCAGATGCTGTTTTAAAAACATTAAGAGATGAATTGAAGAATACTATTCTGATAATAGTTGATGAAATATCCATGGTGTCGAATATTACTTTCATGTATATGCACATGCGGTTGACTGTAATTTTTAATACTTTTGACGATCAGGATGGTTGGTTCGGAAAGAAGCATATGATGCTGTTTGGTGATCTATTGCAGTTACCACCAGTACACGAAGAACCCGCTTTTATTCAGATACAGAAGGCCAAGTCTGAAAAGCATCTAGGATCCTTAGCGGTTGCAAATTTATGGGCCGATTTATTTTTGTTGGATGTTTAGGGGTATTCTGACAAGGAGACTGCTTTTATCATTACCAGGTTTCACACTCGAACACACTTTTAATACAACAAACCAACATAACATTACACTTTACATTAAATATAATTCTTTCTTTTTTACTTTTGCTTTCTGTGCGGCAGCATGTATGCACGCTCGCGTGGCTAACCGATTCAGCGGAGCGGCGTCAAGTCCGCTTGCGCATCGCCTTAGCGCAGATCCGCCGTGCGCACCAGCGATCTATTGTTTCTCCAACACTCTCCCTCAATAGATCGCTAAATATCTCTCCCTCAATCTGTATTCTTAATTATGATAGACTTAAAATTATTAAACTTATCACCGCATAGCGGCTTAGTGAGTATATCCGCGATCTGATTATCTGTTGGATAATATTCTATATCTATGAGATCCTCTCTTACTACCTCGCTTACATATCTATACTTAATATCTATGTGCTTTGTCCGTTTATTTACAGCCCCGGTTTTTATCAACGAAATAGCACCTTGATTATCCATCCGAAGCTTTACACTAATATTCTTACCCAATAGTTCTTCCATTAACAGTCTTATGTACCTCAAATGTTTACAACATTCCGCTGCAGCTACAAATTCGGCTTCGGTACTCGACGTTGTTACTAAAGCTTGTCTTCTCGAAATCCAAAGAATTGGACTGTTTCCATAAAATATAATATATCCCGTAGTACTTCGTCTCGTCTCACTATCCCCAGCAAAGTCTGAATCACAATAGGCTATCAAGCCATCACCGTTATCAACTCCATAATAAAGCCCTTCATTCTGAGTTCCCTTTAGATATCTAAGAATGCGCTTTATATCTACTACGTTTCGCTGAGCGGGTTTTTCTAAATATCTACTACAAAAACTTATAGAGTAGGCAAGATCCGGTCTGGTTTTAACTGATAGGTATAGTAAGCTTCCTACCGCTTCTCGATACGGAAATTTAATGCAATTGAGTTTTCCTTCTTCTTCGTCCGTCCATTTGTTCATGGGAGTGCCAACTGGCTTGCTATCTTGCATTTGATACTGCTCCAATACCTTTCTTGCATAGTTCTCTTGATTGAGATGAATTCCATGCGATGTCCTTTTAATATTCATTCCCAGAAATGTTTTAGGCTCTCTTTCCACTGTCATCTCAAACTCAGCTTCTAGACTGTGAATAAGCTGATTCATTTTATTTTTGTTTTTACCAATTATCAGACCGTCATCCACGTAGATTGCTAACATCAAGTCCGAGTTTCTATTTTTAAATATACATGGATCCGTTTTTAGCGGTAACATGCCCTTTCCTTTCAGATACTCTGTAAATCTTCTGTTCCAACAGAACGATGCTTGCTTTAAGCCGTAAATTGCCTTGTTTAATTTTAGTAGCTTATTTTTCACATCGTATCCTTGAGGAGGAGACACGTAAATGTCTTCCTTTAATTCTCCGTAAAGAAAGGCGGTCTTTACGTCCATTGTCATTATGTAATAATTCTTACTGGCTGCTATTGCGAATAACATACGTAGAGAGGTGTTGCTTACCACTGGACTGTGGTTCACACCCCCTCGTAATCTATGTCTTTACGTTGCTCGCATCCTCTGACCACTAAGCGAGCCCGATATCTGCCACTGTCTTTAATTTTTAGAACCCATTTGCACGATAGTGGTCTTTTCCCAGCAATCTCTTCAGCGTTCACCTCCGTCCAGGTTCGATTCTTCTCCATCGCCTCCATTTCTTCTCTTACCGCTGCTCTCCATTGCTCTTTGTCAGGACCTGAAACTGCTTGTTCATATGTTAACATTGCCGCTTCATATCTTTGGGGTGGTTTTCTAACTCTCGTCGATCTCCTAGGCTGTTGCTGTTCTTCTTCATGTTTTTCTACTTCTTCTTCCTCAATTTCTTCTGTTTCTTCTTCCCCCGGACTATACCACTCAGAGTCCGATGCTTGTTCGTTTTCTTCTGCAACGTTTATATCATTTGCTTTTTCATTCTCGATTTCTTCAAATAATTGTATTGCCATGTGTCGTTGTTTTTCATTGACTTCTTTTTGTTCAAAAATCACATCCCGTGAAATAATTATTTTTCTTTTCTCTTCGTTCCATAGACGGTATCCATTCGGCGCATAGCCAACCATCAGATGCTTCGTGCTTCTCGTATCCAGTTTCTTCAATGGCCCAAGCACTTTTGCGTGTGCTTTACTCCCGAAAACTTGAATACCTTTTAAATTGGGTCGCCTGCCTGTCCACATCTCTACTGGTGTTACTTTTAGTCGTTTCGTAGGTGATCTGTTATATAGGTATGCACTAGTGAACAGAGCTTCTCCCCATAGTTCCTTTTTAACTCCTGAGCCAAATATCAGGGCCCGTGTTTTGTCTAGTAGTGTGCGGTTTATTCTCTCCGCTCTTCCGTTAAGCTGAGGCGTATATGTAGTGGTGAAATCCAAAATTATTCCTTTTTCAGCACACCATTCTCTAACTGTTGTATTAGTATATTCTGTCCCATTGTCGCATCTGATTTTCTTAACTCTTTTGTCCCAGTGATTTTCAGCCATCTTAATGTAGTTCATTATCGCTTTTGGGACTTCACTTTTATTCGCTATCAGCGCAATCATCAGGAATGCTGTGTAGTCATCTAGAAAAGTAACCATATATCTTTTACCATCCCAAGTTTTGGGCTCAATAGGTCCACATACGTCCGTATGTATTAATTCTAGTGGAGCTTTTGCTCTCTCCCTTGAGTTTTCAAAACTTGGTCTTCTTTGTTTAGCTTGCATGCATATCTCGCAGACTTCCTTCAGACTATCGATGTCTTTACTTGTTATGTCCATTCCGTCCGAAATCTTCAACAGGTTCTTCATTCCTTCGTAATGCAAATGACCTAGTTTTTTGTGCCACATTAGTGCCCGTTCCTTTTTATTATCATGAGCCACCAATGCGTTCCATTCTTTTGTATGTAATTTTATTTCGTATAGGCCATTGCTCCTCTTTTCTCCCTGCAGCACAGTCATATTATTGCATGACACTGTTACCTCTTTATCAGTGAACAATACTTCTCCTCCGTTTCTTGTTAGTTGATTCACCGACATCAAATTCGCAGACAGATCTGGGACGTGTATTACTTCCTTCAGGTCGCATTCTTTAAAACTTAGACTTCCTTGGCCCTTAGCTTCCATCACTTCGTTCTTCTTGGCAACAGTTATTTCAGAGTTATTTCTCCTGAAATTCTCAAGATTATTTTCAGAATTGGTCATGTGTACTATTGCCCCTGAATCTAACACCCAGTGTTCTGACTTATCAGAAGTGCATGAAAGGAACGCAATCTTCTTGTCGCTATCATTGTTAGTTTCTTTGTCACGGAAGTAGCAGTCTGCTTCTTTGTGGTTCCGTTTTTTACAAATGCCACACGGTACATTGGGACTAGTTCTTACAAAGTAGTTTACATCCGGCTGACTCACCTTGCCTTGGGTTCGTTTTGTTTTACCTCCGTTTCCGACATTGCTCCTGCAGTTTCTGGCAATGTGACCAACGCGATTGCATTTAAAACATTTTACACTTGACGCTCTAAAGGCAATTGGTTTTTCCTTCTCTGAGCCCTGTCTACCTTCTTCGGTTAGCAATCTTGAGGTGAGGTTTGCCAGAGTCTTCTCAGTCGTCGTCGTAGAGTCCCATGCCGTTGCAAAATGTTTCAGTCCCTCAGGCAGCGTACACAGGATCTTGGACATCAGCATCTCCTCACTTATGTCCCCTCCCAGAGCTCTCAGTCTATAAGCAATGTTTTCTAATTTACTAAGATGCTCACTTATATCATGACCTGTGTATGTGAAGCTGAAAAATTCCTGCATCAGACTACACTTCTGTTGTGCTGTGTCTCGCTGGAAAATTGATTCTAGCCTCTTCCACATCTCTTGCGCAGTCTGACACGTGATGATGTGCATGACTGTTTTCTTGTCGACCGTTGTAGCAATAATTTTCTGCGCGGTCGCGTCTTTTACACTCCACGCTTCATCTCGGTCCTTGGGATCCTTCATACTAGAGACTACTTCAAGCAGTCCTCGAGATTTCAGTATCAGTGTGACTTAAAATCTCCATAGCGCGTAGCTTTCGGTGTCTAGCAGCTTCTCCACATCGTGGGTATCGTTTACTGCTATATTCGACATTTTTATTGTTTTACTTTTACCTTTTTTACTTTTACCGACTTCTTTGTCGTTGCAATGCTCAGAGCACACCGTCTTTTACTTTCCGCCCGTTACTAGGCACTGTTGGGTTGTTGCGTCGTTTTTCCGTGTTACTGGTCTCTCCTTTGTTCTGATCGAGAACGTTCTGGGCCCATAACCTGTTGGATGTTTAGGGGTATTACGACAAGGAGACTGCTTTTATCATTACCAGGTTTCACACTCGAACACACTTTTAATACAACAAACCAACATAACATTACACTTTACATTAAATATAATTCTTTCTTTTTTACTTTTGCTTTCTGTGCGGCAGCATGTATGCACGCTCGCGTGGCTAACCGATTCAGCGGAGCGGCGTCAAGTCCGCTTGCGCATCGCCTTAGCGCGGATCCGCCGTGCGCACCGGCGATCTATTGTTTCTCCAACAATTTTCGTACGACGAACTTCAAATAAACATGCGACAACAAGGTCATACCAATAACAGTTACAGAGAAATGCTTTCCCGACTTCGACTCGGTATAGTAACAGATGACGACAATAAAATACTGAACAGTAGTGTTGCGGATTCTCTGCCTCCGCAAATCTAGTAGACCGTCGACTCGACAATACTTCGTCGTTTGTAAGAACACCGAGCGTGGCAGCATCGATCAGCGATCGATGCTGATCGATGCACAAGCGTCGCCAAGGGCAATCGAGCAATCAATCGTGTCTCATCAGAAGAGACAAAAGATGACCACATCTCATTCGACGGTTGCGCAACAAAGATTTTGGGTCTCAAATGGTTCCCACAATCTGATACTTTTGGTTTCTCAACAGCTCCTCCAGATCAACGCTCCAGTTACACGAAACGAACAATGCTATCGGACATCGCACAAGTCTACGATCCATTGGGCTTCATCTCACCAGTGATAATAAGGGCCAAGATGCTACTCCAGGAGCTCTGGCTTCATAAGGTCGATTGGGACGATCTTTTACCAACGCAGATCAACGCGAAGTGGCTCTCGATCAAAGGAGACATCTCAAGACTGGCCAGTCTATCAGTACCACGATGGTTCTCAACTCTGAGCTACTCTACAGTCCAACTGCACGGGTTTTTCAGACGCATCGCAGCTCGCAATGTCAGCAGTCGTGTACATCGTTGTCAACTCGCCGTCCACTGGAACAACGTCTACATTTGTCTGCGCCAAAACGAAGGTTGCACCACTCAAAAGGCTCACCATCCCAAGATTGGAGCTTGCTGCAGCGCATCTTCTTGCCAAACTGGTAACCTTCGTCAAATCCAACCTGTTCGTGGAAATCAGCTCAACTCATCTGTGGACGGACTCGCAAGTAGCACTCATATGGATCAAATCACACCCCTCACGCTGGAAGGACTTCGTACGGAATCGAGTGCACGCGATTCAACAACTCACCCCGGACGCGCACTGGAGACACGTGCCGGGTACAAGTCATCCAGCCGACTGTGCCTCACGAGGCATAACCACCGCTCAATTAGAGCGAAGTTCCCTGTGGTGGACAGGCCCACAGTGGATGACCGACTCAGAGCACTCTTGGCCAACTCAACCGGCGGGCTTCGAAGAAGAACCGTGCCTCTTGGAGGCTCGACCGGGTGTCTCGCTCGTCGTCGCAACTCCAGTCATCGACTATCACTGGGATCTAATTTACAGATATTTAACTCTTAATAAGCTGCTCCGTATTACAGCTCTGTGTTTCATATTTACAAATCGACTGCTTGGCATTAAAGATGGTACAACGCCAGCAACTCTCAGCTCAATGGATCTAAGGAATGCAACTCTGTTCTGGATCAAGGCAACTCAAGAAACATTCTTTAGCAGCGAACTCAAAGCTCTGCGGAACAACTCAGCTCTTCACAGCTCGCATCCGTTCAGTCGACTCACCGCCTTCCTGGATCACCAAGGAATCATCAGGGTTGGCGGACGGCTCGAGAATACGACTCTAACTCCTGAAGCCAAACATCCTGCTGTGCTTCCTCGCCACTCTAAGCTTTCAGAACTACTCATCGAACACGCACACGAAAGGACGCTCCACGGAGGAACGCAGCAGACCATGGCCTATTTACGACAACGAGTGTGGATCATCGGAGGACGCGCGCCAGTTAAGTCTCATATATTGCGTTGTGTGGTGTGCGCTCGGCAGAGGGGGATCCGTGCCCATCAACTGATGGGCCAACTACCTCTCTGTCGAGTTAGCCCTGCACGCGCATTTGAGCATACTGGCATCGACTACGCAGGACCACTCACTTTAAAGAATTGGAAAGGGCGCGGCTCGAAAACTCGCAAAGGATGGATTTGCGTGTTTGTGTGTATGACAACGTCGGCAGTGCATCTCGAAGCAGTCACAGACTACAGCTCAGAAGGATTTCTCGCAACTTTACAACGATTTACAGCTCGACGCGGATTGCCATCGAAGATCTACTCGGACTGCGGAACGAACTTCGCAGGAGCGGATGCAGAGTTACAACGACTTTTTGACAACGCTACCAAGGAGCATCAGCACATCGCAGCAGAACTCTCTAAAGATCAAATCACCTGGCAGTTCAATCCACCTGCCGCACCACACATGGGCGGAAAATGGGAAGCAACGGTCAAGTCCATCAAGTTTCATCTCCGAAGAACAGTGGGCGAGACGCTACTCACCTTTGAAGAAGTCACAACTCTGTTAGTCCAAATCGAGGCTATACTCAACTCGCGCCCATTAGAACCACTCAGCGACGATCCAGAGGACATCTCAGCTCTAACGCCAGGTCACTTCCTGATAGGAAAACCTTTGACAGCGATTCCAGAACCAACTCTTTTGGACCTCTCCACTAGTCGACTGTCTAGGTGGCAATTCATCCAGCAGCGCGCGCAACAATTTTGGACACTCTGGTCATCGCACTACCTACAGCGGCAACAGGCCATCTCTAAGTGGCATCACAAGAACAACGTGATCAAAATCGGCTCACTCGTTTTAATTTCAGATGAACGACTCCCACGCTGTAGATGGCCACTAGCTCGAGTCATCGCGCTCCACCCTGGGAACGACAACCTCACCAGAGTGGTGACTCTGAGAACAGCGACGACAACTCTCACCAGGCCCATCTCGAAACTTGCCATCCTACCAGTCGACCAAGATCAGCTCACCCCGAAGACAACGTCAATGGAAACATCATCCTAATGGCTGATGGGGGAGAGAATGTTGCGGATTCTCTGCCTCCGCGAATCTAGTAGACCGTCGACTCGACAATACTTCGTAGTTTGTAAGAACACCGAGCGTGGCAGCATCGATCAGCGATCGATGCTGATCGATGCACAAGCGTCGCCACGCATGCGCAATCCGCATCTTGTCGACTCGTAGAACAACGTGCCGACCAGCGGCCATTATTGATCCGACTAGTGCGATCGCCGGTTCGGCTCAGCTTTTGTGAATTTTCCTGCGATAGTACGACGTGTGTGCGACTCTGTTCTAGTAGTTAAGTGAAGAGCAACTCTTGCTGCAACGAGAGTGTGTGGCTTTACGACCCACCACTCACCAAGGTACTGTGCAACTCTGTATTTGTCTCGCCACGTGGATTTACGACCCACGTGTGCGCTCTGTCAACAATAAACGACTCAACTCTATTCTGTTCTCAACTCAGTGCTTTCTTTACTCCGCGTAATTGCCCTCGATGATCTTCTCAAACGTTCAACTCAGTGCATCGCGGTGATTTAGTCAAAACTCAAACAAGTAGAAAAATTAATTTCACATCCACGTCAAGCAGTGATAAATTAAATGAACTGTGTGATTACATTGGGAAATTGCCACATGATACGGTATGCTTGCTGCCAACTTGTAACATGTGTGAGGTTCTTAACACTGCAATGTTGGAACGTATTGCTTCTGAGAGCATTTCATTAGTAGCGCAAAACACTATAGATTGTCCGCCATACTTAAAGAAAAAAGTACTGAAAGCTATTGATGTAAACGACGAAGACAGTACGAAAACTGCTGGACTTGCAAAAACAATAACCATTAAAATAGGAGCAAAGATTATGCTTCGAAAAAATATCGATATTACACTTGGACTCGTCAACGGAACCATTGCTGTAATTGCAGACATCTCACGTGATATTGATAGCAAAGATGTGAATACATTAACCATCACCTTACCGAATGGAAAGCAGCAAGAGCTAGAACGTGTTAGTGTTAAATTTGAAGTAATGGATAAAGCATACGTTATCCGAAAACAATTCCCAATATCCCTTAGTTATGGAATTACCATCCACAAAAGTCAAGGTTTAAGTTTACGTTCTGCTGTTGTTGATGTCGGAAATTCAATTTTCAGTTGTGGTCAAACCTACATAGCTCTCTCACGGCTTACGTCGATGGAAGGACTGCACTTAGTTAATTATGATCCATCATCGATCAAGGCAAACGAATTAGCCGTCGTGGAATATAATCGCTTAAGAAAATTGTATCGACCAAATGCCGAAATTATACCTGTCCAGACGAACTCTTATATTAAGGTTCGAGATCAACAGTGGTCAACTTTAGTCACCCTTTGCGTTGATCCTGGTACACGCGCACCAACAAAATCTATTCCTGCTCTATCATCGCCAATCAAAGGCTTTATGAACATGGATAAAGTTTCGTGCTATGCAAATGCAGTTTTGCAGTCTCTTATGCATAATGACATTGTTCGAGAATTATTAGCAAAACATAACGTCGCAAACGAAATGAGGTGCTTAAATAATTTAATTATGGATTGCAATAGCAATAAGAATCTATTAAGTTCGTGGGATGTGAGACAATTTATTGGTGAACCATTCTCCTTGAATGAACAACAAGATGCTGCACAGT
Organism: Trypoxylon attenuatum; assembly: GCA_963989405.1. Lineage (NCBI taxonomy): Eukaryota > Metazoa > Arthropoda > Insecta > Hymenoptera > Crabronidae > Trypoxylon > Trypoxylon attenuatum. The sequence goes on from OZ022490.1 coordinate 21,962,773, forward strand.
TTCTTATGGCAATGTGCGCAAAAATGCAGACTTTGAGAAACTTAATGGAACATGAGCTCTCTATAACTATTCGCTGTAAAAAGTGCAATTACACAAGGACTAATGTCCACGCAAATATTATAGCCACACTGGCGATTCCGATAGATTCAGCTAAAAGTACAAGTTTGGAGTGCTTAATGAAATATAATTTTTCACGTTGGTCATCTTTTGACGGAACATGCGGTAGTTGCATGGAAACTGGCCAATCGTTGATTAAATATGACATTACTTCCGGCGGATCGATAATTGTACTACAGATAAACTTATTTACTGTGACCAAAAATGGTATAGCCAAAATTACAAAATATAATATTAACGGTAATATTAACGGTAAATTCTATAAAGTGATAAGTGCAATATTTCATCATGGGACTAGTTTAGATACCGGCCATTATACAATAATGCTACAAATAGGTAAAGGCAGTAGACCAAAGTGGTGTCATATCAACGATGACGTTATTTCCCAAAAATCGTGGCCACGAGATGGTAAGGATGCATATATATTCTTCCTCGAACAAGTATCACCGTAAGAAATGATTGAAAAATTATAAGTTGGAAAAACTTAAGTGTATCCGCCAGCATCGCAACTAATATTTCATGATAAATGTTTTCTTCCACTGCCGCAGAGTGAACGTTGTAAGATTCACAATAATTTGAGGAGAGCGGTCGTAAGTAATTATTGTCAAATATAAGGAAATGTAATGTCCATAAACATGGTGCATAACAATTGTGAAATACACATATGAAGAGACATTTTTGAAGCAGCTTTCCAGATAAAATGTATGGGAAAAGCCAATTTGGTACAGTGAGATATTACGCTAAGGATGAGGAAATATAAAAATTTGCCGCTGACAGCGTGCATTGGCCATTTTATTCTCTTTATTAGGGATTTGAAGGTGCGGTAATAATGGTTTATTAGCTGAACGGTAATAAACCATAACCTGGGTATAATAGTACCATTGAACTTAAGGCCACGAGGGACTGAGTTATTATTACTGTGGTTCGTAAATACAATTGCGACTCTTAATTGCACGGGAAAACAAAATTCACTATATGCAGTTGCTCCGATCCGTCCTAGTTGTCATAAAATTCACTTAAGTGTAATCCGCCTTAGATGTCATAAAATTCGCTTGAGCGTAGCACACTTTGGAGATTCGAAATCGTTGAATCAGTTACAACTCTTTATGACCAATAATCTCGTAAGGTGTAAAATTTAGGTACCATTTCTTATTTCCCAATGTACATAATTTCAGATGAGATGGATTTATGCATCCCTATATGTACTCTGTGACGTTGCATTTTGCAACGTCCCAAAATTAGTAAATTCCCGGCATGGGAGTAGCGACGAGCACACCTCGGGGCCTCACCAAGAAAATGAACGCCGACTAATGCCCGGTGAATCCTTTTTTTTATTGCCAACGACTACCACCGAGGACGACGCTCGGAGCCCAAAGCCGCAGGGACTGCTTCCAGGGGAAAGAGTCTACAGAAGAGGCCGGATTCCCGCCCGGAGCGCGGTAAATACCGGACGTCCAGCGGGGGAAGAAGTCGCCGCGGCCGAGGCAGCCCCGTCAAAATTGGGGACGGGATACCTCGCGGTACTCCAACCCAACGATTCCCGGGGGGAAGGCGGGTTGGAGGGACCCACCGGCCCCAGGGGGGTTGGTGCTCGGTGGCGCGGGTCGACTACCCTTCCCGACCCCGCTGGACCGGAACGAGAAAAACGGAAGGAACCTGGGAGAACGGCAGCACCCTGCGGAGACAGCAACAAGAGGGCCTATTTTCCACCACCGATCAAGCAGAGCAGTCCAGGGCAGCAGTCACCCATTTATCGACAGTCAAACTATGGCGTGGCGTTTCATGAGGTTTCCGGGGTGGGGGTAGTCGCGTTAATTAGCATGCGCAGGAGATCCTCGCGGATCGCGCGGATCCGCGAGGAGTTCCTTCTTCGATCATCGACCGTCAGAGAGAGGAGTACGAATTTTGAGATCTTCGATCACCGACCGCCGACGCGTGTAGACGTGAGAGATTAGTAGTGAGATTTTGAGAAGAAGAAGAGCGGAGAGAGCCTGGAGAGACGAGTAAACAATTGGGGACCAACTGCAGCCGAGAACAACAAAAATGGTGAGGTGAACAGAGTAGCCCTTTTTTTTTTTCGCGTTGCGAGCTTTATTGCGTGATATGAATTATTTGTGCTATTGGGTGGTCCATTATCTTTCGGTTGGCCGCGTTCAAATTCAAATCCACGTCTCGGCTCCCTCTCCGTATCGTTTGCGAGTATCGTAAGAAAATTGTCGTCGCGATCGTCGAAGTGTATCTGTTCCGGGAGTTGTATTGGTAGGTTGTCGCGTGTAATTCCGCCTTAGGGCGAGGTCGTTTTCTTTTCAATAAATTGTGCCGACTCTCGGAAACCGAAATTTTTGTGAATTTGATTTATATTTCGTCTTATCCCGTCCTTACGATCCTCTCGGGTAACCGACCCCACCCGCTGAGTTCGTTAGTATCGCGCGTAATTTCGACTTGGGGAAGAATTCGTTTTTTTTGGTGTGTGTGGTCGAGACTCGGTCGCGTAGACCAACCGTATCGCGATTCCAGTAGTACAAATTAAAAGCGGGAGAAATCCCGTGGCACGCGAGTGCCTGGCGCCCATAGAAGTCTCGACAGTAGAATTTGATTCGCGTTTTCCCCAAGTCGAGTCCAAGGAAATTTCATTGTTCGCGTGAAGTCCCGCTAGCCAGGGCAGTTTCGCGAAGTGGGTGCGGACTTCACGTGACAATCTTTGGCGCCCAACGTGGGGCCTCTCCGGTACAGAGAGGTATTCGAGAGGATTTCGCGAGAAAATTTCGTGTTAATTATCGCGTTCGTCGGAAATTTCGGAATTTCGGATTGAGAATTAACATTGATTGAGTAATTCGAGAAAATTTCGGGTGTAAAATAAAATAGCGATTTCGTGCGTGCGGAAAATCAAACCGTGATAATTAATTGATAAGAAATTGCGAAGAAATTATTGAGATAGAGTTTTTGAATCACGAGTTATATTTGAAATTATTCGTAGCGTGCATTCACGGAGTCTTTGTAACAGCCTTCCAACGTTCGAATCTCGAGCTCGAGAACAAAGTATCGCGGCGCGATTATCATGTTGACATTTTTTCTCGGTAACCTAAGAACGCGCTGAGCCGAGCGAGTTGGATCGCCTGATTTTTTGGAGTTTGATATACTCGGAAATATACCGGGTGTACCGTGGTGAACCAATTTAAAATCTTACCAAGAATAATTAGTGGAATTACATTTTGTTAATTCGCCAAGGTTATTTCGTCTTTTGTATAGTCCCCTCTTTTTGGTTACTTTTCGTTAATTTATTGGGTTTCGTGGGTACCCCTATTGGTACCAGTTGTTAAAATTTCGCGTTTCGTGTTGGATTTTCGTTTTGTTCGTGCAGATTATCGCGTTTTGTGTCGAGTCATCCCTTGGGTTATTGGCGAATTTTATTTTGATAGAGTTTAGCGGTTTTGAGAAGAATTTGTTTGGAGTTTTTTTTGAAATTTGAATGGATCTCGAGAATGTCGAGAAGTAAAATCTGGAAGTGAATTGGAACAGCACGAAATTAAGGAACAGTGCTTGTCTTGTGGTTCTGATCACTGTGGTTCACCATCGGTCGAAATATTTATGAATTTATATGTGATTTGTGTGTAATATTTACTCCTGGCTATTTATTGCGAGAATTTATGCTTTGAATTGTTATTGTTTTATTGATATCATGTGTATGAATTTTGATTTTCGCTGTTTTCTGGCTTTTGCTTATTGCGTGGTGCCAGGTTTGAAGAATCCCTGGGCGAGTTGACGCTACGTAATGTTCTCTGCTCCTGCGATATCCTATGGCTTAAATTTTTTTTGTGTATGCGAAATTTATTTATTGTTAGAACTAAGCAGCGAGATATGGAATATTGGAATTGACAGAATATTTGAATCACACGAAATTATTGGAATTATTGGAATCACGCCAATTTATTGGAATATTTGAATCACGGAAAATTATTGGAGTAATTGAATTAATGAATTATTTGAATTAATGGAATTATCCGAACTTAGGAATTATTTGGATTTTGGCGAAACTATTAGTTATGAACAAATCGGGTGTTACGAATTTCTCGGTGTTACTGAATTTCGCGTGATAATCTAAACTTAGGTCATCCTACTGTGCTCATTGAAAATTTTTTGGATTCGTCGAAACTATCGAAACGTTTTTTTTTCCTGTTTTTGTCGAATTGGGTCGCGTTGCGAGTTAATTAAGGAATTATCGAAAAATTGGCAGCACTAGGTTATCGAATAGAATATCCCTTTTTTTTGTTATTTTTATTTTTTTTTTGGTATTCGCCGTTGCCTTGTCAAGCTCACACGAGAGTGGCGATATCGCGTTCGGCGAGTGAATAGCACGAAATAGCGGGTTGTCGATTTCATCGTCGCGTCCGGATAGGGAAGATTCGCGTCCACGAATCACGGTGATAGTTTGCAGGAATCGGAAAGTGGGTGATCGCGCGGAAGGACCATGTCCAACCCGGATAAACAAATGGATCAAGACGCGGACCAATCCGGGAGTCAGGGAAACAACTCGAGGAGTTCATTACAGTTTCCGCATTCGCCAGCCGACAATGTACCGCCCGCGTTCGTCGAGACCATGCAAATTCCGATTTCGGATCATTCTCGCGCGCGTCTACCTCCACTACCGCGAACGCGAGGATATAGCATGCACGAGATGACGCACCGTGATCCCCGAGGGGAAGTCATCGAACAGTTGAGACGATGGGGAGTTAAATACACGGGCGAGCCGTCGGAGGACTTAGAATATTTCGTCGATCAAATTTGGGAGGCCTGCGAACTAAAATCTTGCGACCCTTCGGAAGTAGTCCCGTATTTACATCACGCGATGGGAGGTCGCGCCGCGTCCTGGCATTACAACGGTCGAGATCGATGGCGCACGTGGGATCAATTTGTCACGGCGATCCGAATTAGCTTTAGCACCGCTCGAAAACAAACCGATTTCGAGAAAAAGATTTTGGCGCGCGTGCAACGGTGGGACGAACGGGTCATCGACTATCTAGTAGAGATGCAAGGCTGGCTAAGGAGATTGAATCCCCCTTGGCCCCTCGCCCAACAGGTAGACATCCTGTATGAAAATTTACACCCGCAAGTTCGAGCGCACATCGTACGCGCGACTTTACGCGATTTATCCGATTTAGAGCGCGAAGCGTTTTCGGCCGAACAACTGCTCCTCGAATTAAAGACTTGCACGCAATTCGGGCGACGCGAAATTCCCGCGAAGGAGACCAGCGCCCGAGCAGCAGACTACCCGCCGAAATCGAGGTTCCCGCCGCCGCCCACCGCCTCGAGTACACCCCGTCCAGTACCTCGAGCCCCGTTAAGGACAACCGCGACTCCGACGTGCTGGAACTGTCAGAAAACCGGTCATTATTCTCGGGAATGTCCCGAGCCGAGTAGAGTCCATTGTTATCGTTGCGGAAAGGCCGGAGTCACAACTCGTGATTGCCCTGAATGCTCTCGAAACCCGGGAAATGCGACAGGCAGCCGGTAAAACGGGTCGTATCGGCTACCGAGACCTCACAAACGACCCCTAACTACCAGATCGCGCAGGAGGAATCCCCGAGTTCCCCGACAAATTCATCGCGTCCCGCGAGTAGTGCCGAATCGCGCGTAGAGCCACGTCCGTCGCTGAGACTGGGCCGTTTACCCCTGTATTTACAAGTACGGGTGGAGGGATTCCCAGTAACCGCGCTAATAGACGGTGGAGCCGCCCTGAATATTATCCATCAGGAGGTCGCGAAGAGGGTTCCTAATATTGTGGACGTCGGACCGAGGGAAACCCCCTATTATTTCATAGTCGCGAACGGAGAGGTGGTAGAAGCCAGTCGACACGTTAGCTTTTGGGTGGAAATTAAGGGAGAGCATAGAGCAGTCAACGCGTTAGTGTCCGATAAAATTCCGGGACCCTTAATCCTCGGAGTTCCCGCCATCGCAGATTTCGGAATTGTTGTTCGTTATAATCGGGCCGTTTGGCATTTTGATTTTCGTCCACACGAGTCTTTCGCGTTCGAGCCCCCACCAAACAGTAGACAAGTATGCGGGCTGAGGCCGTTATCCGATTGCGAACGCGAGCGATTGGAGCACTTTATGAAGGGAGTAACACCAAAACTATCACAAGTAGCCGCGTTGACCAATTTGATCGAGCATCGAATTGATACCGGTGATCACCCGCCGATTAGACAAAGAGTTTACGCAGTCTCACCGGTCGTGCAGCAAGCAATTAACGATGAAGTCGACAAAATGCTCGCGGACGATATTATCGAACCTTCGTATAGGGCGATTCCACGCCAAGTGATCACACTTCGGGACCTCATGTTTTCTGATTTTTATTAAGTTTTAGTATGTTATAGTCCTTGTCCACCCGATGAAAATGCGATGTCCCGTTCCTCGCTATCGTTTATTGTTTAAAAGTTATTAACAATCAAAGTTGAGGGTCGGGTTTTTTTTAAAAATTCATATCTTTGCAACCACGATAGATATCGGACCGTGCGAAACGGCATTTGAAAGGAAACACATTGAAGTTTTATAAAAAAAATATGTGAATCGCGTAATTAAAAAAATAGCATTTGTTATTATTGTTTATTCACTTTGATTGTTAATTACTCAAAAAACCCATCTTTGATTCGCGTGAAATTAATTCCACAGGTGCATTAGACAATTAAGAATATCTCCTGTAAATTTCAAGGGGGCATCTAGTCTAGTTTTCGAGTAATAAATTTTTATTGCAGGAACGACCCGGCCGGCCGCATTACCTATGAGCGATTCCACGCCGAGTGATCATACTTGATTCACACTTGGTCTCAGATTTTTTTTAAACTTCGTAGGTTTGTAGCCCTCATCGAACACTCTAAAATGCACTTTTCGGTTCTTCGATAACATTAATAGTTTTTAAGTTATTTAAGTGCAAAGTTTTGGACCAACTATTTTTAAACAAATTATAATTCCAAAAGTAATAGAGGTACCATCATGCGCAAACCACCGTTTTATTCGGAAATGATCAAATTTTAATTAAAAAAATATTCCATGTTGGTAAAATGGTACTAATTAGTTGTAAAATATGAATATTGTTTAAAATTAAATAAAATAGTGAAAATCATTATCGATTACTTTAAAATTTATGTCATGGATGGTCTGTAGTATAATGAACAAACTCTGTAAATTTCAAGTTAGAGATACAAAAATATCCAGAGCAAAAACATTTTTTTGTTGTGAAGACCGGTATGCGTGCGCTGGGACGGTCGCGGCGGCAACGTTACAACAAAAAAATGTTATTGCTCTGGATATTTTTGTATATCCAACTTGAAATTTACAGAGTTTGTTCATTATACTACAGACCATCCATGACATAAATTTTAAAGTAATCGATAATGATTTTCACTATTTTATTTAATTTTAAACAATATTCATATTTTACAACTAATTAGTACCATTTTACCAACATGGAATATTTTTTTAATTAAAATTTGAACATTTCCGAATAAAACGGTGGTTTGCGCATGATGGTACCTCTATTACTTTTGGAATTATAAATTGTTTAAAAATAGTTGGTCCAAAACTTTGCACTTAAATAACTTAAAAACTATTAATGTTATCGAAGAACCGAAAAGTGCATTTTAGAGTGTTCGATGAGGGCTACAAACCTACGAAGTTTAAAAAAAATCTGAGACCAAGTGTGAATCAAGTATGATCACTCGGCGTGGAATCGCTCATAGGTAATGCGGCCGGCCGGGTCGTTCCTGCAATAAAAATTTATTACTCGAAAACTAGACTAGATGCCCCCTTGAAATTTACAGGAGATATTCTTAATTGTCTAATGCACCTGTGGAATTAATTTCAAGCGAATCAAAGATGGGTTTTTTGAGTAATTAACAATCAAAGCGAATAAACAATAATAACAAATGCAATTTTTTTAATTACGCGATTCACATATTTTTTTATAAAACTTCAATGTGTTTCCTTTCAAATGCCGTTTCGCACGGTCCGATATCTATCGTGGTTGCAAAGATATGAATTTTTAAAAAAATCCCGACCCTCAACTTTGATTGTTAATAACTTTTAAACAATAAACGATAGCGAGGAACGGGACATCGCATTTTCATCGGGTGGACAAAGACTATAACATATTAAAAGTTAACAAAAATCAGAAAACATGAGGTCCCGAAGTGTGATCACTTGGCGTGGAATCGCCCTATAGCGAATGGTCGAGTCCCATAGTCATGGTGAGAAAGCCGAACGGGACTTATCGCTTCTGTCTCGATTTTAGAAAAGTAAATAGCGTTTCAAAAAAGGATGCCTACCCACTGCCGTTGATGAGTAGCATCCTCGATAAACTCCACGCCGCGAGATACCTGAGTACGATAGATTTGAGTCAGGCATATTTTCAAGTTCCGCTCGAAAAGAAGAGTCGCGAGGTTACCGCGTTTATCGTGCCGGGTAGAGGGCTATTCCACTTCAAGCGGATGCCGTATGGACTGACGGGTGCACCAGCAACCTTTCAACGCCTGCTGGACCGCCTCATCGGACCAGAACTGGAGCCGCATGCCTTCGCCTATCTCGATGACATTATCGTGGTTACGAAAACCTTTGAAGAGCACCTCGACTGGCTTAATCGCGTATTGGAACGAATTCGGGGAGCAGGCCTATTAGTGAACCCCGCGAAATGCGAGTTCTGTCGCTCCGAAGTGAAATATTTAGGGTTTCTTGTCGGGGAGGATGGCCTTAAGGTTGATCCAGACAAGATCGCGCCGATCATGTCCTACCCGCCACCGACGGATGTGAAGCAACTCCGGCGATTTTTAGGGATGGCGTCATGGTATCGTCGATTCCTCGCCCAGTTTGCTACCGTTTCGGAGCCCCTAACCCGACTATTGCGCAAAGACCAACCTTGGACATGGAACTCCGGACAACAGACCGCGTTTGAAGAAATACGGAACATGATAGCAACCGCGCCGGTACTGAACTACCCGGATTTTAGTCTGCCTTTCGTGTTACACACCGATGCCAGTACGGTAGGATTAGGCGCCGTTCTTACTCAGACCACCGACGAGGGAGAACGAGTTGTCGCGTTCGCGAGTAGAACGCTTACCACCGCGGAAAGAAATTATGCCACCACCGAGTTAGAGTGTCTCGCGATCGTATGGTCGGTAAAGAAATATCGAGCCTACCTCGAGGGATATCATTTCACTGTTGTTACGGACCACAACAGTCTCCGATGGCTACACAACCTCAAGGATCCAGTGGGTCGCCTAGGGAGATGGGTTCTCGAGTTGGGAGCATACGACTTCGACGTAGTATACCGGAAGGGTGCACTCCACCACGTGCCCGATGCACTTTCGCGTATTCCGGTCGTCTCTCATTTAATCTCCACCGTCAAGCGATTGAGTTGGTACGAGCATCGGAAACAACAGATTCGCGAGCATCCAGAACGATTCCCGAACTGGAAGGTAGAGAACCAAAAGCTATGGTATCGACGCGAAAACGAAATGATTGAGACGCTATTAGGAAATGATCTTGACAAATGGAAGTTGGTGCTATCGGAGCACGAACGCATCCCGATCGTACGTCGGGAACATGAAGATCCACAAGCAGGTCACCTGGGAGTGGAGAAGACGTATCGCCGAGTGGCGCAAACGCATTTTTGGCCAGGGATGTTCCGCACAATAGTGAGATTTACAAGAAGATGTCCGGTGTGTCAAAGAACGAAGACGAGCCAAGCAGCACCACCGGGATTGATGGGACGTCGGAAGGTTAACCAACCCTGGCAAGTAGTCGCAGCCGACATAATGGGTCCCTTTCCCCGAAGCAAGCAGGGATTCGTCTACTTACTCGTAGTACAAGACCTATTTACGAAGTGGATTGAATGCTGCCCATTGAGAAAAGCCACCGGAGCCAAAATTGCGGATGCCTTGGAGGATTTGGTTTTTTCCCGTTGGGGAACACCGGAAGTCGTTCTCACCGATAACGGAACGGAGTTCGTCAATAAGGACCTCGACGCGTTACTGAAAGACTACGGAATTTATCATGCAACAACGCCTCCGTACCATCCGCAGGCGAATCCCGTAGAACGAGTCAACCGCGTCCTAAAAACCATGATTGTTGCCTTTCTCGAACAAGACCATCGAGAGTGGGACGAGAAGTTACCAGCGTTCCGTTTCGCGTATAACACCGCTTATCATTCGGTGTTGGAAAACTCCCCAGCATTCTTGAATTTCGGACGGGAACCGAGACCTATGAGAAGACTAGAAGACATCACGGCAAAGAACGACCTCCTAGACGGACCTGCGCTAGAAGAATTAGAAGAATGGGACGGGCGCATGAGTCGCATGCGTGACGTCCACTTGTGGGTGGAGCAAAATTTAGAAAATGCGTACGAGCAGCAAGCTCAATATTATAATCGAAATCGTCGCGATGTAGTATTCCGAGTAGGGGATTTGGTTTTGAAAAGACAACACGTTCTATCATCGGCTTCGCAGAATATTGCGGCAAAATTAGCACCTAAATATCACGGTCCATTTCGCGTGTCGCGAGTTCGGTCGCGAGTTACATATGAGTTAGAGAATGAGCACGGGAGGACGATAGGGAAATTCCATATCTCGCAATTAATACCGTATAGAACATAGAATTGTGAACCGACCCCTTTCAGATTTCCTCGTATAAGGAAGAGGAGAGGCGGCAGCGCGAGCGCCAGGAGAGGCTTCTCCAGGCATGGCGGGAGAAGCAGGCCCGCGAGAAGGAGGAAAAAGCCGCGAAGGAGCGACGAGACCTGGCGGATAAACAACAACGCGAGCGCCAGGAGGGAATCCTCCAAGCGTGGAGGGAGCGGCAGCGCGAGCGGCAAGTGAGGCTCTTCCAAGAGTCGTGGGCGAAGGAGGCGCGAGAGAAAGAGGAGAAGGCCGAGAAGGAGCGGCGTGAAAGGGAAAAACGAGAGGAGCAGGAGCGCCGAGAGCGCGAGGAGAGAGAAGCCCGGGAGCGCCGGGCGCGAGAGGAGAAGGAGCGCCGAGAGAAAGAGGCCCGGGAGCGGGAAGAAAGGGGGCGAGACGACAGGGGAGAGCGATCCCGAAGGGGAGCTTTTAAGTTGATCCCTGGGTTATGGAACCCCAAGACGCCGAAGGGACAAGGGTGCTGGAATTGCGGGGACCGCGGCCACCGTTATTCCGAATGCCCGGAGAAGCGGATAACCCGCTTCTGTTATCGCTGCGGGAGAACGGGGGTCTCGCGTAGCGAGTGCCCCACCTGCAGGGGAGAACCCTAGATTTTTTTTTGTAAGGCCCTCTCGGGGGTTATTAGATACGTAGAGGCAGTCCCGCGAGGGAAATATTGTAGTTACGAGTTTTTTTTTCTTTGTCCTTTTGGGAGTAACCTATTTAGTGTTATCTTGTTCTTTAGAGTGTAAGTCCCGCAAGGGAGGTGTCGCATCAGCGAGTATTACTGTACCAGTATTATAATTCGTTTTTTTTTTCTGTCTTTTTCCGACCCCGGAGGGGAGTTAATAAAATAACCAACCAAATTTAGAGATGCGTACTACAACGCGAATGAGTACCCTTCCACTAGCGTGCAGTAAACTTTTTGCGTTGCGGAATATTTTAGCGTGTAGGTAAAGCAGAGAGTCAACTCGTCCCAGGTATGCGGCCAGGTTAGGAGTAAGTACGAATTTGGATATTTCGCTTTTGCTTAGTTCTCTCGTAAAGGAGAGAACTCCCTTCGCTATCGCGCTTGGAGAAAATGTTGGCTAATCCTCGCTAGGAGAGGAGGCCATGTGTTGAAGACCGTACTGCGATTTATCGAATTTTTTTTTGTTGTCTGATTATGTGTGATTTTATTGCTTTTGGGTCTTGCTTGAGTGATTATGTTTGCTAAGACCTTGTAGCGCATGATTGCTGGCTACTAATTTCGTATGTTGCCTGAAGGAGGAGGACCCGAGTTGTGCTCGAAAAGAAAATGAAATTTAAAAAAAAAAAAGGGCTAGTCGCACCTCGGCACGAAGGAGACCGGGACGGTCTCCCCCAAGGGGCGGGGGGGGGGGGGGTCGTTGTGACGTTGCATTTTGCAACGTCCCAAAATTAGTAAATTCCCGGCATGGGAGTAGCGACGAGCACACCTCGGGGCCTCACCAAGAAAATGAACGCCGACTAATGCCCGGTGAATCCTTTTTTTTATTGCCAACGACTACCACCGAGGACGACGCTCGGAGCCCAAAGCCGCAGGGACTGCTTCCAGGGGAAAGAGTCTACAGAGGAGGCCGGATTCCCGCCCGGAGCGCGGTAAATACCGGACGTCCAGCGGGGGAAGAAGTCGCCGCGGCCGAGGCAGGCCCCGTCAAAATTGGGGACGGGATACCTCGCGGTACTCCAACCCAACGATTCCCGGGGGGAAGGCGGGTTGGAGGGACCCACCGGCCCCAGGGGGGTTGGTGCTCGGTGGCGCGGGTCGACTACCCTTCCCGACCCCGCTGGACCGGAACGAGAAAAACGGAAGGAACCTGGGAGAACGGCAGCACCCTGCGGAGACAGCAACAAGAGGGCCTATTTTCCACCACCGATCAAGCAGAGCAGTCCAGGGCAGCAGTCACCCATTTATCGACAGTCAAACTATGGCGTGGCGTTTCATGAGGTTTCCGGGGTGGGGGTAGTCGCGTTAATTAGCATGCGCAGGAGATCCTCGCGGATCGCGCGGATCCACGAGGAGTTCCTTCTTCGATCATCGACCGTCAGAGAGAGGAGTACGAATTTTGAGATCTTCGATCACCGACCGCCGACGCGTGTAGACGTGAGAGATTAGTAGTGAGATTTTGAGAAGAAGAAGAGCGGAGAGAGCCTGGAGAGACGAGTAAACAATTGGGGACCAACTGCAGCCGAGAACAACAAAAATGGTGAGGTGAACAGAGTAGCCCTTTTTTTTTTTCCGCGTTGCGAGCTTTATTGCGTGATATGAATTATTTGTGCTATTGGGTGGTCCATTATCTTTCGGTCGGCCGCGTTCAAATTCAAATCCACGTCTCGGCTCCCTCTCCGTATCGTTTGCGAGTATCGTAAGAAAATTGTCGTCGCGATCGTCGAAGTGTATCTGTTCCGGGAGTTGTATTGGTAGGTTGTCGCGTGTAATTCCGCCTTAGGGCGAGGTCGTTTTCTTCTCAATAAATTGTGCCGACTCTCGGAAACCGAAATTTTTGTGAATTTGATTTATATTTCGTCTTATCCCGTCCTTACGATCCTCTCGGGTAACCGACCCCACCCGCTGAGTTCGTTAGTATCGCGCGTAATTTCGACTTGGGGAAGAATTCGTTTTTTTTGGTGTGTGTGGTCGAGACTCGGTCGCGTAGACCAACCGTATCGCGATTCCAGTAGTACAAATTAAAAGCGGGAGAAATCCCGTGGCACGCGAGTGCCTGGCGCACATAGAAGTCTCGACAGTAGAATTTGATTCGCGTTTTCCCCAAGTCGAGTCCAAGGAAATTTCATTGTTCGCGTGAAGTCCCGCTAGCCAGGGCAGTTTCGCGAAGTGGGTGCGGACTTCACGTGACAACTCATTGAAACTGTTTATCAACTTGTGTGACCAATTTATAAATGGGGGACGACAGTATTTTTTACATCTTCATAAAACCGGTAAAAGTGAAAGCTGAAGTTAAACAACAGAAATATTGTAGAATAATAAATGTACAAAAAAGATTGAAATCCCAAAAAATTACATTACATCGTGCATGTAACGTGCAAAAACGCGCCAAGTACATACAGCGCAGTGGTTTTATGGCGTGAAAAAGTAGTGAAATTAATGTCTGCCAAGTATGTGGGCCAAGGAAATTTGGAATCATATAATATTTTCTATTACTGAAATTACGGAAACAGATTTAAAAGAAATATAAAGTACGTTTCATTGGGACCTCAACAGAATCTCCAACACCGGCATACTTGGGGCGCCACGGCACATAACCCTTTACGTCAGAGAATACTACGTGTATAAGTGCACTACCTTTACTGTATTTGTAAACACTCGTATCCTGTAGATTACGTAAAGTAGCGAATAGTTTCTAAATCTTAAAATAGGCGCCCCATTAAAGATACGCCAAAACTGTTTCGATGAAACTTGGCTGGTTTGAAGGGGCGCGTAAGATGGGCGGTATGGGGATGTGTTTTCAATGAGGTGTTTTTAGATATTAATGTTAACTTGATTTTTTTAAACGGGTCGACCAACTTTGTTTTTGATATCCTGAATGCTGAGGTCAAGCCGAATTCAACGGGCTACGGCAAAAGCTGATTGGGGACATTTCATCCCCCGGGGGGTTGAGATTTTGTAATTGAAATATCTCATGAACTATGAGGTATAGAGTAAATTTTCTTAAATGAATGTTGCATGGTATAAATGGGGCTTTCGTCTCCTGTTAATTATTTTTTCCATTTGCAGTTATTTTCAGAAATTTTTATAAACAATTACGCTTTTATAAATGGAAAACTATTTTTTTGATTCCACCGTGATGCTGGATGGCAAGATGAATCCACCCATCCGCATCATTAGATCATACTAGACCTATCCCAAAAAAGTACCGAAAACTACCCCCTTAAATAACAAAATAATAATGCGGAATAGAGAAAAATGTCATAAGGGAAAGTAGCGCAACTCAAGGAATACTTTGGAAGGGCATCCAAAAATTCACGAAGATTTCATTTGTTTAAACATTTTATTCAACATAAGTTTTTTGTTTATGAAATTAACAATTCCTTGTGAACAGCTCAATAGAGGAACTCACGCCGAATACGGGAAGCCCGCACACATGACGAATAATCGTAAAAATAAAGGAATTACAAAGTCAAGCGATACGTACTACATACTAATATGGATCGCATAAGTCCATAATAATTCCCTTATTTTTACGTTATAGTTATCATATATTTTAATTAGAAAATCTCAACCCCTCGGGGAATGAAATACCCCCTATCAGCTTTTGCCGTAGCTCGTTGAATTCGGATTGAGTTCAGTATTCAGAATATCACAAAAGGTAGGTCGACCGTTCAAAAAAATTGAGTTAACCATAATAACTAAGAACTACCCCTTCGAAAAAACATCCCTATTGTGCCAGCCTATGAGTCTCTTCGAGCCAAACAACTTTCCCCATAACAGTTTTCGCCTATTGCCAAAACTAACGGAAATATCTCAAAGTTCGGAATTCTGTGCATCACACTGTAATATATTAAAAACGAAATATGAATAAGCAAACCACCTGCAAAATACGCGCATAGTAAATAATGAAATGGATTTATAACATACATTAACAACAAAAAAATTGAAATGTTTACATTACTTAAAATGAAGAAATAAATTAGTTGAACTAAGGAAATAAATCGCAGGTACAATTTATTATTAATCTTGTGCAGCAGGTTAATAGTTTAACATTAGTTTTATCCTTCTGGACTTGGCCAGCAATAAAATCACATCCCTTAATAATTTACAGTACATGATAGTAGAGGAAAGAAGGAGGTGGGGAAGGGTGGAAGAAGAGGAGGAGGAGGAGGAGGTTGTGGAGTAAAAAGCAGAAAAAGGAGGTGGAAGAGTGGCGGAGGAGTTGGTGGAGGAGGGGGATGATAAGGAGGAGAAGGGTGAAGAGGAGGAGGATGACTGAAGGGGGTGGAAAAGATGGAAAAATGGACAAGGGGCAGAGGACAAGAGAGAGTCTCGCGAACACGTGGCCAGCGTGACACAGGCAACGGAGGAGACGGAGACGACGTTTCATAAAATTTTAGCTATGATTAAGGTCTATTATTTCCACGGTGGATAAACAAATTGTTTATAACAATTATGCAAATTTGTCGTCTGGGCATGGACTTTCAGAAATTGTTTATAAAAATTTGAAAAATTAATTTGTTTACGGAGTTTTAACATTGCAAAGACAAGAGTAATTTCTGTCTCCGCAATAGATACAAGGTCTATCTTCTTCTGCTTGGCCCGAGACAAGACCTTGTCTCTTGATAGAGATATGAATTTGCATGCCCGTGATAATATAATAAAGATTCAGCCATTAATCCACAACCAAATGTCTGCTCTGCGGTATCAAAACCTTTTTAAATATGCGTGGTTTCGTTGTGGGTACATCGACCACAGGCTCGAGGAACTTGAAAACCCAGTATCATTTTGTTTCGACAATTCTGTAAAGTTTCATTGTGCTACATGCAATGAGGTTTGTATTTTAAAATATTCGTGGTGCAGGACCCATCTCTATTGTGAAAATTATATTCATTAATTAATTTTATAAATATGTTTCTTTTCAGATTTTCCATTGCTGTATATTAAAACAGTCCTTTTCAGAGCTACCATATTACTTTCGGCAAGACATCCTTATCATTTACTTGCTCCAACGATCTTTACGACTAGTAACATGTAATAAGACTTACCTGCAAAAACGTATACAAGTGACTGTGATTTTGATCTAAATAGTGTGTTTTAAATAATAACAATCAGATCCGCAGAAAAATGAAAGTCAGTTTCCACTGGCTCGGCAACAAACATAAAAGTGGGGATCATTACGTTTGTCATGGTCTGCGATCGGGGCATAAAATGGATCTTCATTTTCAAACTGGGGGGTACCCCTGGTACCCTCCTGGTACCATCCTGGTATCTTTATTCGTTTTCGAGTTATGAATTTATGAAAAAAAGTTGATCCCAAACTTTGCAGTCAAATAACTTAAAAACTAATAACGATATCGAGGAACGGAAAAAGCATTTAACAGGATTCGACAAGGGCTACAAATCTGTGAAGTTTAAAAAAAATCGGGGACCAAGTGTAAATCGACTGTGATCATTTGGCGTGGAATCGCTCATAGGTCAACGATGACCTTGAAGTTCTGTCGACGGTTTTTAGACTTGATCCAGGTATGGGTTGGGTCCAGTCTGTACAGTTTCAGTCTTTACGAAAACGGTCGAGGTCATTCTCAGAGTAACTTTTTACGAGAAGTCCATTGGTCACCTTGGATTTTACCTTGCACGTAACAAACGTCAACGCCTTTGTTTCATCAAAAAAACAATTTACCTTCTAGAAAATTATTAGGTAAGGAGAGTATCACAGAGACATACACCGCGAATTGGGGCCCCACAATTTATTGACTTGGATGAAATGCCCGAAACACGAGATCTTTTCTTTGGTAAGGCGGGTACTTAACAAAATGCGAAAGATTCAGAGCAAAACATTTATCCCATGAGTAAATTTATTTTTTTCAAGACAAAACTGCTGTTGTAAGGACACCATTACTGAAACATGAACCACCAACAATTTTACCCCAAGATACAACTGATGTATTAATCGAGTAAGTCTTTAAATTTCAAGGTCTTGATCTTGTAATTTGCGTTAAGAAGGAAAATGAAAATATAACGAAATGAAACAAAATGCTTAGTAATAGGATCGGTGGGTAAATCCAAGAGTGCAGAAGCCATTTCAACGATCCAAAATAATTGTAATTACAATATAACGTTTCGACTCCTACGGGTTTGGAGTCCTCTTCAGACATCTGATAAGATTACAAGCGATCTTAATAGAGATTAACATAAACGCTTAGATGTTAAAACGAAAATAGAGTAATAGATGTAAGTAACAAAGGAGGTAGTAATAAATAAGTACACTTACATAGAGAAGGAATAAGACGGCGGAAACTTGCAGGTGTCATTATAAAAGAACTATCGGTCACAATTTTTGAAACGGTCAGAGAATAAAAGAATAAAGAGCCAAGTCACATAATATTTAAAAGTAAAGAAGCAATGAGCCACTACGAGCAATTCAGGCAGAAGAAACATTATTCTTAATGGGGAATAATGAATCTCCGGCAAGAATGAAAGTGAGTGACAGTTACCAGAATTAAATCAACGATAGTGACAAAGACGTGTTATCGCACTGCTAGCACAAAGTCAAGTGATTTTGAAAACAAAACGGGGACGAATGACACAAGCAAATGTAGATGGCGCGAAGAAGTAAGAACGGATCCGAACGGCGCAAAACATAAATAAGCGGAAAGAGATCGGCGTCGGAAAAGAAAGGAAATTAATCCAATCTGAGTAGGTGATAGGCTCCATTGAGATTGTTTACATCGGACCGATTATTAACAGCGTTAGGATGACCAACAATGTAAAGCATTTCCAGACATAAGCGTTTATACAAATCGGGTTCAAAAGCTAAAATTTTTGTAGAATCAAAATCAAAACTATGTATTTCTGAAATAGCATGATTAGCTTCATTCTGATAAGTTATAAGTTTAATCATGTTGTAGGTCCCTCAATAATATGTCAGTATCGAAGATGTTTAATATCCGTTGATACGCGCTAGTATATGACAAGAAATGTTTAAAACCGACTCGCCCGACTGAGTTGCGTGTTCGGTCATTTCCGTGAAATAAAGTGAAGAGTGAAAAGTCGACTCGCCCGACTGAGTTGCGTGTTCGAACGTTTTCACCGGTTAATTTCCTTTATTGTACGCGAGAGAACCAACAGGTGAGCGATAGGTAAGTGCCAATAGAATTCTTATCAAACGCCACCTAGTACGACTCGTCTTTGTTTTCCTTTGGAAAGCATCGAAGACGAGTCGTCACTTACATGCCAACCACAGAGCTGAGCACACGGAACAATCCGAGAGTAATCCTCGTGTTTGTATTCCTCCAGCCTGGTTAATACTCGCTTCGCGAGATTTGCATGAGTCTATTTCCTTCGCGGACTACCTTCGTGATCGCATTCAAAGAATAAATTCTTGAATCAAAGAGATCAATCGCACTGCTGGTTATCGTGA
This sequence comes from Trypoxylon attenuatum, assembly GCA_963989405.1. Taxonomy (NCBI): domain Eukaryota; kingdom Metazoa; phylum Arthropoda; class Insecta; order Hymenoptera; family Crabronidae; genus Trypoxylon; species Trypoxylon attenuatum. Next base: position 21,981,665 of record OZ022490.1, read on the forward strand.
TTGAGCGATAATCAGCTTCGCTATTGTCTCGCGGTCACGAGCGGAACGGATTACCGTCCCGCGCGTCGCTGAACGCAGGCTCCCCGATTCACTGCCGAATTTCCAAGTTCAGTAGTAAAGAGAATTTCGCGATTCGGAGGAAATTAATTTCCCATCAAGAAATCGCACACACATAGGAGCTTTACGACCTCCTGTGTGTTGAAGAAATTCTGTCTCGGAGAGGGAAAAGAAATTGAAATATTGGTTTTGCCTATTTCACGATTTAATCAAATCGAATCATTACAGTCCACATATCGAATTATTAGAGAGCAATTGCGAGTGCTTCGTGCTCGCTCTTGCCTCGCTTGAACGATCGAACTGTTTACTAACAAGTATTGTGATCTTTTGTTTCCAGGTTGCTGGATAACGGGACACGCCGCTGCTCGCCGAGGATTCCCTCGCCGAGCAAATCCAGACTTCCAACACAATCACTTGTATATCTTGTATAGCTTGTATATCTTTAAAATAAAAATTATATTGTGTGAAATTAAAATTGTGTCTCCCCAAGAAATTACTCTCCTTCATTTCCGCTTCCCTAGCGAACCCTCGAACCGAGTTGCATTGCGTGCGCGACCGCCGCAATCTAGCAACTATAAAACAAGGTCCTTCGAGCCGGATTCGCTGCGGATTTGAATTCAAGTAACTCCTTCGTTAGCGAAGAGAGTTAACTTAGAGAGTCACTAGACACATAAACACACAATGCCAGGAGGGACGCAAGACCCCCCTAACCTCTCTGCCTCTTTCGAGGACAGTGACGAGGAACGGCAATTTCGGGCGATGCTGGAGGAACAAGCCCTGGACAGCCAGGAAATCCTCCGCCTCATCCCGAACCTAAAAAAGAAAGGAAGGGCGAAGTATACGCTCGCCCTCCTGCGCGAAAAAGAAGACAGGCTGATAGAAGCCTGGACCGATTTTAAAGCGCGACACGTACGGTTACTCGTAATGTGTCCACCGGGGAAAAAGAGCACCATCCCATACTTCGCAAATCCCTTATACGAGAAGATAAGGGAAGAGGTAACGGATGGCCGCGAGTATCTCGCGGATGAGCTGGACCGCTTGAAAATCGATGTAGCGGAAGCGTCCACCTCGAAAGCCTCATCGGAACCAACGCAGGACGTTAAGTCACAACGTCCTCGCGTAAAACTTCCGGAGCTTACGCTCCCGAAATTCGCTGGCGATGTGAGACAGTGGACTCACTTCGCACAGCTATTCAAAGCCGCTGTGACGCGAAATGAAGCGTTGTCGAACGCGCAACGGCTTCAATACCTAAACGCGTGTTTACAAGGCGACGCGCTGCTGGCCATCTCTACGCTGAGCATAGAGGATGGAAATTTTGCGATAGCATGGAAGATTCTGGAGGGGCGTTATGATAACCCCCGAATCATCATTAGGGCGCATTTTCAACGGCTGTGCGAGTTGAAAAAGGTGCGCAAAGATGACGCTGAGGGTCTGATGGGCTTACTCAGCGAAGTCGAAAACTGCCTCGCTGCTTTGAATCAGCGAGCCACTCCTGAGAAATTGTGGGAGTGGATGATCGCCTATTTGGTGACAGAATCGTTCACCGGCGATCTTGCCAGCGATTGGGAGCATTCCGTGGAAGACTCCACGGAATATCCCGATTTTAAAATCGTGCTCGCTTTCCTTAAGCGGCAAATGCACGCTGCGTTGTGTTTGGCGCCCAAGAAGGCCACCCAAACCGCGCAGAAACCAAAACAACGTGAGAACTGTCATACGACAGCTCACGAAAATCAAAATGAAATAAGAAGCGTCTGTGCGTACTGTCAAGTACAGCACAGACTTGCAGATTGTCCCGCTTTCCGTCGGTTAACCGCGGAAAAGCGGATGGAATCCTTACGAGGTAATCCCGTATGTTTCCGTTGCCTCCGTGCAGGGCATACCCTCACGGAGTGCACACAATCTAAGGGATGTGAGAAGTGCAATGGGAAGCATCATACCCTGTTGCATCTCGCCAATCCCGTTGCAAGGCCCGCGTATCGCGGAAGACCTGCAACCAAAACCGCGAACGCGACGCAAAATAAAAGCGCGCGTCCGCAGGCTGGACAAGCGCCAGCAACAAAACAGGAGCAGCCGAAGAAGGATAATCCTCCTTCGGCCTCGCAAGCGCTGTGCAGCACGAGCAGCGAAACGATCAAGCAAGAAATCACGCTCGCAACCGCGCTCGTTCGCTTGCACGGTCCACATGGTGCTACGCGTATTGCGCGCGCACTTATTGACCCAGGATCGCAAAGATCCTTTGTGATCAATGACGTAGTCGACAACCTTCGACTACGTAAAGAAAAAGCCTTCGCTTCCATCGGTGGCTTCGGTGCAACCAAGACCCAAGAGGTCAAGCACAAAATAACTGTTGGGTTCAGTGGAGCGAGCGATTTATCGCCGCTGTACGAAGCGAGTGCGTATGTGGTGCCACGCATCACCAGCTATCGCCCGCCAACACGTCTTGCATGTATCATGCAAGGATACGCAGATCTCGAATTAGCAGATCCGAATCCCTCCGATCAAGCACGAATCGAAGTGCTGATCGGAGCCGATTTAATGCCACGAACGCTTCTCGCAGAGATGCGTATAATGGGAGATAATCTCCCCGTGGCAACAAAAACAGTTTTCGGTTGGGTATTGTTTGGTCCCACCGGCGAGACTGTCCGACCGAGCGAGCCAGTGCAAACCCTGCATTGCACAACGCTCGAGTCAATTGATGCAACACTCCGCAGGTTCTGGGAAACCGAAGAGGCCCCACACCAAAATGCATTAACAGCGGACGAACAGGCTTGCGAAGCACACTTCGCAAGCACTGTCAAACGAACTCCCGACGGGAGATTCGTGGTACGTATACCTTTTAAGCACCCACGACCTGCAGAAGCGTTAGGGCCGTCATTAAAAAGCGCCGTCTCTGCATTAGGTCGTGTGTGGACGAAACTTAAAGGTAACGAGAATCTATTCGCCGAATATTCAGCGTTTCTCGCAGAATATGAGGCATTAAATCATATGACGAAGCTCGAGCGTGTTGATAAACACCGTGTGTTTATCCCGCACCGAGCCGTCGTCCGCGAAGAAAGCGCGACGACCAAGGTCCGAGTGGTATTTAATGCTTCCAGCAAAACCACTGGCGGACAGTCTTTGAACAGCATCCAGTACGTAGGACCACCACTGCAAAAGGACATTACGTCTCTCCTTGTAAATTGGAGAATGCATCGTGTCGTACTGGTCGCAGACATCGAGAAGATGTTTAGACAAATTCTCGTGCATAAGGAAGATCGCGTATACCAGAACATCGTCTGGCGCGATCCCCACTCCGAACAGCTGCTTGCATACGAACTGAATACAGTTACGTATGGTACAGCGAATGCTCCGTATCTGTCGATGCGCACACTCTTGGAATTAGCGACGCGCGAAGCGGAACGCTATCCACTCGGCGCTGAGATCATGCGATCCAGCGTCTATGTTGACGATGTGTTTATGGGCGCTGACACCATAACACAGTTAAGGGAAATCCGCATGCAAGTTTGCAAGATGCTTGCAGCAGGCGGCTTTAACCTGCGGAAATGGGCCGGCAATAACTCGGAATTATTGTCGGATATCCCCGCAGGTGACCACTCCCTCGCCGTCGACCTAAAATTGTTTGATGAATCGGAGCTTAAAGTGCTTGGTCTGCGGTGGCTTCCCGCTACTGACCAATTCCACTTTAATTTGCAGCGGTATCAACCACTGACAACACCTCCGACAAAAAGAATGCTCTTTTCAGAGATCGCTAAATTATTTGATCCGCTTGGCTGGTTATCGCCCGTGATCATTCGCGCCAAGGTATTACTTCAGTCATTATGGTTGGAGAAACTTGGATGGGACGAACAAGTCTCAGCGAACACCCACAGCACTTGGAATGAGTTCTGTGGGGACTGGTCAAAACTGACCTCATTGAAAATCCCTCGATGGTTGAATTACGGCAATGAGACCGATACCATCGAGCTACATGGATTTTGCGACGCTTCGGTAGTCGCGTACAGCGCGGCTGTTTACCTCCGCGTGCGGACCAAAACAAACGAAGTCTTCGCTTCGCTTGTGATGGCCAAAACAAAAGTAGCCCCGATTAAGACGTTGAGTGTGCCGATTTTAGAATTAAACGGTGCTGTCTTATTATCGGAACTAATGCTACATATACAAACGTCGCTGACAGTTTCAGTTGATCGTATTGTATGTTGGTCGGATTCGACCATAACATTGGCATGGATAAGGAAACATCCATCTACATGGAAGATCGTTATAGCGAATCGTGTTTCCAAAATCCAAACAGCGTTGCCAAATGCCGAGTGGAGACATGTGCCCACTCGATTTAATCCCGCGGATCTCAATTCGCGCGGAGTCGAGGCAGATACTCTGCTCTCCTCCCCTCTATGGATGCAAGGTCCATCCTGGTTGATTCAACCAGAGGACCATTGGCCAGTCAATAAAACTGACCTTTGCACGGAAGAAGGGAAACGTGCGGCCACCTCCCACGTTGCAACCCAATCTTCCAGCTGGAATTTATTACACAAATTCTCCAAGTGGAGCAAATTGATACGCGTTATCGCGTATTGCATCCGCTTCTACAAAAAATTGAAAGGGCAAGCTAAAGACCAGAATGACCGGTGGCTTGACCCTTCTGAGCTGCAGGATGCAACCGAGCGCATCGCTCGTCATCTGCAGCAAAACCACTTCGCAAAGGAATATGCTTGTTTGAAAAAACAATTGCCAATTCCAGCGAAATCGATGCTACGCTCGCTCGACGTATTTCTCGATGAGAATGACGTCATGCGAGTTGGTGGGAGACTCCGTCACTCGCGCTTGCCGCCAGCGACCAAGTTTCCCATCGCAATGCCCAAGCATTATGTAGCTAATTTAATTATACGCCAATGCCATCGCAATACATTGCATGGCGGAATCCAATTAACAATGCATGCAGTAAGACAGCGGTATTGGATTCTTGGCTGTCGCAGTACCACACGATGGATAATTCACCAATGCGTGGTGTGTACGCGATGGAGAGCGGAAACCGCCTCCCAAAAAATGCATGATCTGTTGCCAGACAGATGTCGTCCTGCAAGGCCGTTTAATACGACCGTAGTGGACTACGCCGGACCTTACAAAGTCCGCGATTCCGCAGGACGAGGGAAAATATCCCATAAAGCCTACATTGCAGTTTTTGTATGTATGGTTACAAGAGCGGTGCATATCGAGCTCGTTCACGAGTACACAACGAATGCATTTCTAGCCGCTCTCGATCGCTTTGTAGCACGACGAGGAATTCCTAGCTTGATGAGAAGCGACAATGGAACAAACTTCGTCGGAGCTGATCGAGAATTAGCTCGTGAATTTGCACGAAGCTTCAACTCGAATGAAATGCGAGAAAAATGCAATGCACTGGAGATTAAATGGAAATTTAATCCACCCAGTGCACCCCACTTTGGTGGATTGCAAGAAGCCGGTGTGAAATCGGTGAAACATCACCTGAAACGTATTTTAGGTGAATTCACACCGACCACCGAAGAAATGCAAACATTGCTTTGCAAAATCGAGGCGAGTTTGAACTCACGCCCGATTGCGCCGTTAAGCGAAGATCCAGAGGAGTTCAATGCATTGACCCCTGGTCACTTCCTGGTAGGAAGTGCGCTTAACGCCATTCCAATGCAATCTGTAGTTGAAGAGCCTACATCAAGGTTAAACCGATGGAAGGTCCTGCAGAAAATGCATGAACAGTTTTGGAGACAGTGGTCGAGAGAATATCTCGTGTATCTCCAAAACCGATATAAGTGGCAAACCTCGCGCGAACAATTGCGCGAAGGTGATGTTGTCGTTCTCGACAACCCGCTTCTCCCCCCCAATCATTGGGAGATGGGAATAATCGAGAAGGTTCTGCCCGGTAAGGATGGCCTTATCCGGGTCGTAGAAGTACGAACCAGTAAAGCCTCATACACAAGGCCGATTACACGCATGTGTAAGTTGCCTGTGCATGAGCCAGAACCTTCCGCATAGATCGGCTGCTCGCGAGGAAGCGAGACAGCGCGCACGATCAGCCAAGCGGAACTCTCGCTCAAAACAGAGCGCAGAGTTTGAGTTTGAACCCCGCTTGGCCCCCCCCTTGGCGGTAAACATAAGGTAATCGGGAAGACTTGCCTCTCCCTACCTCAACGCCAAGGGATTAACGCAAACAAAGGAAGATCTCGGATTCGAAACTTCCTCGCAGCCGATACTGATTTTCAAATCAGTCTAATTCGAGCAGCGAGATGGACAATTTCCACCAAACGTTTGACGCGTGCCTCCGCTTAGCCGGGGATCAGGGAGTCCCACCGCCGGAAGCGGAGCAACCCGCTGAACCGGCGCCTCCAGCAGTGGAGGCTCCCGAGCAGCAACCGGCCGACCCAACGACCGCGAGCATACCGCCGCCGCCACCCCTTGAGGAACCGGAAAGGTTCCTCGAGATTAATCTGGCCGGAACAATAATGGTGGTCCCGGAACATATTCCGAGCACTCGACGTCGCTTCCGATGCCGAGTCCCCGGCGGGAGCTACCTGCTCAAGTGGGACCGAGAGGGACGTCTGGTGTCCATGGTGTTCACACCGGCACCACCCCCACAACAACAGCAGCAGCAGCCGCAGCCGCCGCTGCAGCCGGCTACACAACAGCCGCAACCGCCGCAGTACCGTCGAGGAGGGCCACCAGCCGGACACCGGCCAACCCCCCGCCGACCATCCTACGGCGGCCGCCAACAACAGGCAAACATCTATATTGAAACGCTGATGGCCCTGGGGGTCATCAGCAGGGAGACGCGCGAGCGACTCGCCGGAATAGGCGAACCTGGGCCCACCAGACCAGCTCGCCGCAGACACCTCCGCCGTCCGCATCCCTAAGAAGTAAGTACCAAGAATTCAAATTTATTTGGTGTTGGTATCTTACTCGGTTCTCTCGCGGTCGTTTGCTAGCTCGTACCCCTCTTGCGTTGCGCGAGCCGCGCAAGGGGGCGGGGTGTTTAATATCCGTTGATACGCGCTAGTATATGACAAGAAATGTTTAAAACCGACTCGCCCGACTGAGTTGCGTGTTCGGTCATTTCCGTGAAATAAAGTGAAGAGTGAAAAGTCGACTCGCCCGACTGAGTTGCGTGTTCGAACGTTTTCACCGGTTAATTTCCTTTATTGTACGCGAGAGAACCAACAGGTGAGCGATAGGTAAGTGCCAATAGAATTCTTATCAAACGCCACCTAGTACGACTCGTCTTTGTTTTCCTTTGGAAAGCATCGAAGACGAGTCGTCACTTACATGCCAACCACAGAGCTGAGCACACGGAACAATCCGAGAGTAATCCTCGTGTTTGTATTCCTCCAGCCTGGTTAATACTCGCTTCGCGAGATTTGCATGAGTCTATTTCCTTCGCGGACTACCTTCGTGATCGCATTCAAAGAATAAATTCTTGAATCAAAGAGATCAATCGCACTGCTGGTTATCGTGATTGAGCGATAATCAGCTTCGCTATTGTCTCGCGGTCACGAGCGGAACGGATTACCGTCCCGCGCGTCGCTGAACGCAGGCTCCCCGATTCACTGCCGAATTTCCAAGTTCAGTAGTAAAGAGAATTTCGCGATTCGGAGGAAATTAATTTCCCATCAAGAAATCGCACACACATAGGAGCTTTACGACCTCCTGTGTGTTGAAGAAATTCTGTCTCGGAGAGGGAAAAGAAATTGAAATATTGGTTTTGCCTATTTCACGATTTAATCAAATCGAATCATTACAGTCCACATATCGAATTATTAGAGAGCAATTGCGAGTGCTTCGTGCTCGCTCTTGCCTCGCTTGAACGATCGAACTGTTTACTAACAAGTATTGTGATCTTTTGTTTCCAGGTTGCTGGATAACGGGACACGCCGCTGCTCGCCGAGGATTCCCTCGCCGAGCAAATCCAGACTTCCAACACAATCACTTGTATATCTTGTATAGCTTGTATATCTTTAAAATAAAAATTATATTGTGTGAAATTAAAATTGTGTCTCCCCAAGAAATTACTCTCCTTCATTTCCGCTTCCCTAGCGAACCCTCGAACCGAGTTGCATTGCGTGCGCGACCGCCGCAATCTAGCAACTATAAAACAGAAGAGAAAAAAAGAAGATTCGACAACCAGAAAAATGGAGAAAAAAGAAATAATAAAATTGAATGGTCAAATTGTGGATGACGAAGAGTACACCGTTCTTAATCCGAACCAGAAATTGGTGAGTCTTTATCAACACTTTACACGATTTTCAGTGAAATAAAGAGGGTGTGAATAATTTGACTAATTATTATTAATATTACAGGGCTATGCAAATAAACAGGATAAAAATGTGAGTTAGAAAACCAATGTACAACCGCAAATCCACTTGGTATTGCCCTGAAAAAGAGTTCTGAACAAAAAATTTGACGCGGGTCAGCATTGAACATTTTATTTATTTGTAACAGGACGTTAAAACTCTATTAAGTCGTACGAATTTTCCTCAACATCAGCGACAAGACAAGCCGCGCAGGCTACTTAAGATGCACGCCTAGAGGCGGAAGCCGTAATATCTCGGTAATTGTCGCCAATGTTCGGAGGATTTAGGCCCTCTGCGCATGTTTCGATCGAACAGGAGATCGACGAAAGTGTCATTTGCTCGCGTTGCGTTTCGCTGGTAGGACGGTAACACCCCGCTCTTGTGTTGTATTCGCGTTGGCGTAAAACCTGATCGTCTCCGTAAAGTCGACAAAGCAAACCCACTTGTCAAGTAAGTGTAATATTGCCTAACATAATGATATTCCTAGAATTCTTGTCGAATGATTGGATCCCCCAGCTAACCTGCCCAGAGATCGTCTCATGCGAATAATCGAATAGTTTATTCGTTACCTTAAAACTAATTGGCGCTCAACCGGATTTATAGAAATATTAGTTGTTGAATAAAACCAAAGGCTCCACCTTTACCATTGAAAATAGTAACAAATAGAACACCCACCTCGCCGGCGAATACACAACAGAAATTCCGGGAACAGGTGATGACAAAGATAAATACAATTCAGGAGGAACAACGGCCAATTCGGGAGGAACAACGGGAAGTTGACCAGCCTATGCCCATATTTGTGTCAGTCTGGCCACAGACAAATGAGCCTAAAACTCGAGAGAATACTCCAATTACTGGAGGTGACACCCAATGTGATCCAAAAACCGGAATATCTACCCATATAAAGTATAGACGAATTGAGAGCATTTGAGGACATTGAACTTGCGGAATACCAAAAATGGGTGAGTTGATATCATGTTTGTGTCTGTTTACGTGTGACATTTGATAACTTTACTGTTGGAGCCGCTCCCGCGACTCAGTACCGTTAGGTATTTAGACCCACGGGTATTTCCAAGGGGACACACCGGACTGCGAAAACATAGTAATAAAATAGCCGCTAGCAATAGTTAATTACTTCCAACTGCCCTCGGCAGATCGCCCGCGACAAGGGTAGTGCGACTACCTGCGACTCTCCTACCTTCGCACCTCGAAGACGTTGCAACCCAACGCGAAGGGTGGAGTTGATAGATTTTTGCTACCCAATCAGACAGCGACAAACTCGTGACCGCCTACTCACGAAAGCATAAATTGCAGAAATTCCAAATTTTCGTTAGACTTAACACAAACTCCGCGAAGTGACAGCACCACGAGAGAATTCACCATTGTCACTTACTCAGACGCATCGACTACGCCTAGATCGTTGCACAAGTCTCACTGTAGTCTACAATCTGTTTATTTTAATAATCAAGTGAAGTCAATAGTGATCATACCAGAGTTATTCTTTACATTGACATTCCTGTTTCCCCAAATCATCACGAGTGTGAAGTATTGGTTCTCTCGAACGAGGTACCAAGGAGAGTACAGCCTCTCTTTCCACACAATTCGACCATACACACGTAAACATTTACTTAAATATTTCCTATTGGAAGGTTTTTTCGTACTTCTGCACCGTTCGTGGTTCTAATTTGAAAGAGATGGCGAACCGTGCTTACTCGAGGCCCTCAGTCTCGATATTGTGGGGGATATTACGTGGCTGGGTGCACACAGGAAACACCAGCTATGTGAAACTCGAATCGTTCGGGCTATATATGGTATGATTTACCTTATTTTTTATTGTAGCATCTTCTTAATACTACTAAGTACTGGGCACATTTATTCTTCAGAGGTAACTATTCAATGCCGTCGATTTCCCGAGGAATTGTGTAGTGAGTTTGGCGCAAGAATGAAGCTGGCACTCCGCATGATCCAGGGTCAGCGGAAAATGCGGCAGAAGCAGCAGCCAAGAGCGCCAATAAATGATGTCTGGGAGTAAGCCTCACCCGAACCTGTAAGTATATGACGAACTACCCCTAAAGGCCTTTTGTTATAGGTCGTTGAATTCGTCTTAATCCCAGCATTCAGAATATCGAAAAAAGTAGGTCGACGCATTTAAAAAAATTAAGTTAACATTAATAACTAAAAACCATCCCATTGCAAGAACATCCCCATACCGCCATTCAACAAGCCCCTTCGAACCATGCAACTTTGCCCTCTGCGGATTTCGCATATCTTCAAAATTAACGGTGATATTTCCATTCGACATTCTTGTTGGGACACCCTGTATACAGGGTGAGTCAGTGGCTCGTATCGTACCTTCGCACACGTATTCTAGGCCCTAATCTAAGCCCAAAGGCCCTTGGTCAAATTTGCGTAATCTCAAGCCTTTCCTAATTACACTGTCCAACAGCCAAAAAATTCCTCTCCATCCATTGGATGATTCTCATAGATTTTGCCCTCCTAAAAACGAATCCGAAGCCCGTTTTTGTCCATCACCCTCAGTTTCTGAGATATTCGATTTTGAAACTTTGACGTTTTTTTAACTTTGACCTGTATTTGCAACAAATCTATTAACTTTAAACAATTTTTGTTTATGGCAGCAGATTCTGTGGAGCTTTACAATTAAAATGATGTATATTACTTATGCAATATCTCGTTGCAAATTTGTTTAAATAACGATTGAAGCCGCCGGGACTCGGTTTTTAGGCCAATATTTCGGCTTTCTTTCCGATTTTACCCCGAATTTGAAGGTCCTGGGCCTTCAAGGGCCTTCAAATTTGAGGTAAAATCGAAAGGAAAGCCGAAAAAATGTCCTAAAAACCGGGTCCCGGCGGCTTCAATCTTTATTTAAACAAATTTACAACGAGATATTGCATAATTAATGTACATCATTTTAATTGTAAAGGTCCACAGAATCTGCTGCCATACACAAAATTTGTTTAAAGTTAATAGTTTTGTTGCGAATACAGCTCAGAGTTAAGATTTTTTTCAGGTACCCGTACATACCAACTTTCATACAGAAACTGCATACTAAACTAAGAAAAACGAATAAAGATGTGCCTTAACAATAATTTGATACCATTTCTATTTTTTTCAGATTGCTCTGCTCGTTCCACAGGTTCTGGAAGAAAGTCCATGGTTCTAACACTATCCAGTCGGGAGATATGGATTTTTAAATGTCCAATTTTTAATCGTTAATATCTCGTAAGCAAAGCCGCTGTTCGCAAATTACCATATGTTTTTTTTCTCTTATTTTGGCCAATAGAATCACCTCCTGAAGTTTCTATCGTTAGTAGCTTTCCACCCTGTATATTCATTGCATGGGTTTGTTTTTTCTCAAATCATCAATTTAGCAATCTCCCGCCGCATCTGGGACGTGACAATAAGAAAATCACGTACTCTTCACGGGCCCAAAATCAAGAGATGCGGTAGCGTCGACGCCGTTAGTATACCTTCCAGGATCTAGTTTTACTTGTGACTGTTATTATTTCTCGTGCGCAGATAACATGTGTTGGAATTGAGAATTCAACTTGCGCGATCTTGCGTGTAAAAGGGCGACTGCAGCGCCAACTATGTGCGCACCTGACTGAGTTCGAGAGTGAAGACAAAGTTAGTCGGTAGAAGGTGCACAAAGAGATAGAACAGGCAGTCATATCAAGCACTATTTTTTCCTTTTGTTTCCATTAATATAATAAAGCATATATCCCCTATTAAAACCGTTCGCATTCAATCAAAGCTATCCACCTAAATTCATCAGTATGCAATATGGAATTAATTTGATGTAATGAACAATTTAATCGTAAATTCCGCTTTCAATCGGATGACGAATTCGTATGGTTCTCTGGTTATGCCCTTGTGATTTTCATAAATTTGCTAATACTGTTTACTACAACTTAAATTGCAAAACTCAAATTTGTATTGTGTATTACTTACTCTAACACGAACCTCGTAAATGTTAGTATAAGCACAGGAAATAATACAATGCAAGACACAAATCCAAATCTTGCATCTTAATTTGTTGTAGACAAACTGTTAACAAATTTCCGACCATTAGAAGGGTATATTTGGGGACTAATTTCTGTTGATGGATTCGTAAGGGTCTCCAAATATACCCTTGTAATAGTTGGAAATTTGTTAATAGTCTCTTTCCAACAAATTAAGTTAATACACAAAACAAATTTGAATTTTGCAATTTGTAGTAGCAGTATTAGCAAATTCTTGAAAATTGCAAGGGTATTTTCCAAAGAATCATACGAATTCGTTATCGGTTATTAATTACAACAAACTAATTGCATATTACATACTAAATGTGTACCAGAAGTTGAAGGTTTCAAAAGCGTATGTAAATTAGGCTAAAATAAAATTTTAGAAGAGGGCAATTTTATGCGTAAATATGAAAGCAAACAATTTGCTAATATAACCACAAGAAATAATACACAATACAGGGTACGGATCCAAATCTTGCAACTTGATTTTTGTTGTAAACTATTAACAAATTGTCGACCATTACAAAGCTATTTTTGGAGAGCCTTACGAATCCGTCGACAGACCAAAATGACATTTTGTATTAAATGGGTTATAGCAAATTGTTTGCTTTCATAGTTATGCATAAAATTGTGATCTTCAAAAATTTTATTTTACCAAACTTTGCATATGGTTCTGCAACTTTCAATTTCTCGTGCGCGTTTAATATGTAGTATACAACTACAGAAATATTGTAGAATAGAAAATGTACAAAAAGCATTGAAATCCCAAAAATTTACATTACTTCATACATGTAACGTACAAAAACGCGCAAAGTACATATAGCACAGTGGTACTGTGCATTATTATGAGTACAAGATAGAACATTATTCTAGTACTATATCTTGGTGTTATGGCGTAAAAAAGTAGTGAAATTAATGTCTGCCAAGTATGTGCGCCAAGGAAATTTTGAATGACATAATATTTTCTATTACTGAAATTACGGAAACAGATTTAAAAAAAATATAAAATATCTTTCATTGGGACCTCAACAGAATCTCCAGCACTGACATACTTGGGCGCCTAATTTAAGACTTACAAACCATTCGCTACTTTGCACTTTTATATTTTTTTTAACTCTGTTCCCATAATTTTAGTAATAGAAAATATTATGTCATTCAAAATTTCCTTAGAGCACTTACTTGGCAGGCATTAATTTCACTACTTTATTACGTCATAAAACCAAGATATAGTACTAGTATAATGTTCTTGCACTGATAATAATGCACAGTACTACTGCGCAGTAATACTGAATATATACACATTTTTGAAAAAAATATGTTTTCGTAATTTATCTACCCAATTCTTTAATCCACTTCTAATTCCTGAATCATTTCATCCCCTTTGCACTACTTTTTACATTTACGTTCGCGATTTACGTTGAAGTTTTTTCTTAAGTATATTTTTTAAATTGCATTCCAAAAATTAACCATGCTAGGTGCGAAGAAATGATTCTAATTGCTTAAATTCATCAAACTCTGGGTTAATTCTTATTCCGTATTTCTTCCGTCTAATTTTCTTTAAATTCTTACACTTAGAAAGTGAATGAAAAAAATTATTCAAATCCCACAAGGAGCAGTTTTAATTCTAAAAAAAAATGATTTAATTAGTTCTAAGAAAAATGGTTAAATAATTAATTTTGTCAGCCAGAGAAATGTCGGAAATCATGTTCACCAATCACATGTGAAAATGCTAACCCTTTTAGTATGCTTCAGACTAAAAGAAAGACTTGGCTATGTTTCAAATATGGACATATTTAAATAATACTTTTTTTAATGTTTGCTACCACAATCTCCGACAAGATGATAGAAAAGACAGTGAAATTATTAATTCCGCAGAAGAAAAAAATTTCTAACGCCGGCATACTTGGTGTGCCAAACAAAGTCTTTCTTTTAGTCCGAAGCATACTAAAAGGGTTAGCATTTTTACACGTGCTCGGTAAACATGATTTCAAACATTTCTCTTGCTGATAAAATTAATTATTTAACCATTTTCCTTAGAATTAATTGATCCATTTTTAGTGTAAGGTTTCTTGTGGGTTTCATTACGATCCACGTTTTACAATTGGGAATCGTTCCTTGCTAGTCGCCATCTTATGAGCAGGATCTGAGTCAGCCATTTTTTTGAAAAAATAGCTGCACAGTTCTCGAGTTGAAACTCCTTGTGAAGCACGTTGGTCGTAAATTCACGCACTTAATATCAAAATGAACTATCGCCAGAGCAAAAAAATGAGGAAGAGAAAGTCAATACAAATTGCACAGACAGACATCATTAGCTCACACGTGCAAGCTGAGCTGATCCTTGAGCGTACGTTCAACCGTCGCCGTTGCAGGAACGCACAATCCGGCTCAAGGGACCACATGTTTAGGAAAAGTTAAATTCACGACTTGAGCGGTGCATTGAGAGTCTTAGTAGGTTGGAATTAAGTGGCAGAGCAGAAACTGCGATAGTTAACAAAATGTACAGTACCTTAAGTAGTACGTTGAGCGTAAATCCATGTGCGCGAACTGCGCGTGGGGCATAAATCCACACACTCGAGCACACTGAACACGAGCCACACTTTTAAAGAGTCACAATGTGAGAACGTAACTCATGAGTAGTTCTACTGAGCATACCTTTGTTAAATACCTCGAAACCTTAACACGTCTGATTACTAGAAAAGCCAAAACGAGAATGGTGTAATGGCGGAAAGTGCGCAACCACGCTGCGAGCGGACGGTGGTGCGCATGCGCCGAAAATTCTGGTATATTGACGAGCCATCGATCCTTGATCGATGGCGCCGCGTCAGGGAGTTTTAGAAACTAATTATTGTTAGCCCATGACTAGTACGGTGAATTAGATGGTTGTCCTTCTCGCTGAGCGGTGTTGGCGGAATCCAGAGCAATATAGTTGTTCAATCATTTCTTGATCCATTTTCTTCCGGCCTTTATTCATCGGCTGATTAATTTATTCATTCATTTATTCGTTTGTTCACTTGTTGATTCGTTCATTCTTTCATTCGTTTATTCCTTCATCCGTTCATTCATTCATCCATTTATTTAATTAATCGTTTCTCGTTCATTCCTTCCTTCCTTCATTCATTCAACTTATGGTTACTAACAACTATCAAAATTACTGAATCGAATCAATTATGGTATGCACCATTTTTCCAACAGTTTCTGCGAAATATCAATTAAAATTGTCGAATATTTCTTCAGGAATTTCGACTCCAACCTGAAAATTTTCTTCACTTTCTTCAGTAATAAGGGAGAAATGAACATGGGAAAATTTACATTGAAGTCCACAGGATTCATTGATGTTCTTCCTTGCGTGAGATGAGGCGATGACGCGACTGTGAGCGCTCCTGCTACCACGGCCCGATTCGAATTTGGTAATTCGCTAGGGTCTGCTGAATCATTGCGTAAATGCAGTTGGTAGATGTTGCACCAGGTGCCAAGAAAAAAATTCGCGTGGCGTCAGTAGAGAACATACTTAATCAACCATACAACCATTTCGAAAAAATTATATTATGGTAAGTAAAAATACAACAATAATGAAATAAAAATGAAAAAAATGAAATAGAAGCAGGAACGTAATAAAACCGAACCGAGGAACTTATAGAATATTGTAAAAATGTTATATTTGTAAGAACGAAAAAGATGATCAAATTGTTCAATTTGCAAACATGGTAAACTACGCAATAACCATAGAATTACAAAACTAGTAGCTTCAATAACTTAAAAACAATTAATGATATTGAGGAACAGCAAATGGCATTTTACAGGGTTCGACAAGGGCTACAAATATACAAAGTTTAAAAAACATCTGAGACTAGGTGTACATGGACTGTGTTCACTTTGCATGGAATCGTTCATATATTGGAGTTGCTAATCTCCAATTCATATAAGTCCAACAATCTTTCTTTGTAGGAGGTTGACTAATAGGAGTTCTAAGGGTGGCCGAATCAGACAAAGGAAAATCAATAGTCACAACTCTTTATTGATCCTTATAATGCCACATGCCAAAGTCAATTACCAACGGCTAACTCATTGCTGCCGCGGATAACTGTCCTCGCGATACCTCGCGACATCGTTGTCAACAATACGGCAGGTGTTATTACTCTAATGGGTATCTGCTACTTGCGCACTGAGCGCGGGATTCAAACAATTGTCTACATATTCAACATTCATAATTTACACCCCCGATGCCCAATCTTTTTTGGGCCACGGACTAGTTTAATTTCAGAAAATATTTTCACGGACCGGCCTTTAAGGTGTGGCGGATACATATACAAAATAAAATAATACGACCGGCAAAACAAACAGTGGTATTTTTTAAATATAACAATGTTACGGTCTGAAGGGGCCCCATCGATCAATATCGATGATTATGTAGCATGAAGATAATCGTGGAGATTTGTTACTGTTTATGATGTGTTAATGTTACTGTTGTGACGACCGTTGAAGTCGGTCTGGAGACGGCTGAGTGTACGGGCGTGTATTGTTAGAGTGAATAAAGTTGTTCAATTTCTTATTCGATTTCACGATGCCGCGTCCTTCCTTGTCGGGATCCCGTAACAATAATATAAACGCGGGTCATAATCGGATGTAAAAGAGGGGATCCGGTAATTTTTTTAAAATAAAACATCGTTCAGACTCATTGTCAGATAATAAATAAAACAGAAATCATGTAAGTTATTTAATCTTTCTCAGCCGCCGGGTATCCAATGGCCCATGGGCCAGTACCGGCCCGCTGATTTACAAAATTTCACCTAACCGTGATGGAGGAATCCATTCTTCAAACATCAGTGTCCGGAATTCAGCTGCAGCATGATCACCAAAGCTGTAACGGCCGACGCGAAGAACTGCGAAACAGAGTAACGCAAAATTACGTCGGATTCTTGATTTCTAATTTATTGGGATGTTCATTCGTGATAGTTGTGAGTTCGTTCGAACCTCATAGACGAATTTGTAGCCGAAGTCGAACAAGCCCATTGCGGAGAGCCGGAGGGGTCGGTGATAGGCTCGCAAAAGGAAAACTGATAGCTGGAATTGTAAATGCAAGAAAATTGACACGAGGAAAATTCGAATAGTACAGAGTGAATCCTGCGGAACGCCGGATCAAACGCGTGCCGCAATCAAACGTCGCCGCGACGCCAAGCCGACTCACGCACAGACTTGCCGACGCACACGGCGAGCGGCAGTGGACCCCTCAACCATCACATATAAGCCCCAGTCTGTGCGTGAGTCGACTCGGCGCGGCGGCACCGTTTGTTGGCAGCGGCGACGTTGGACAGCGGCACGCGTTTGATTTGGTGTTCCGCGGGATTCACCCTGTACCTAATACCCTCGACTAATATTCGAATAGATTCTTCATTGATTGTCAATCATAATTCTCTAGGTATACTTGATCTTAGGGAGGTTCGCTCACATCGTTCCTCATCGGAACCTTTTCGAACACGAGAACCCGGTCGGTGATCTTTTTGATTCGGGCTGCCTGCAAACAAAGTGTCTTTCAAAGATCCTTTCCCCAATTTTTCTTCCTTCCCCGTGTGCATTATTGAATCAATGAAAGAATTTTCCGGTTCCAAGCTTCTCGCGTACCTTGAAAGTGACGACATCACAGATATGGTTTGGCGTGAGGGCTTTAAAAAGGTGCACCGTGGTCCATGCCAAGACGAGGAAACCATTGTGCCATGTTTCAAAGGTGGGGTGATCAGACTTCAATATGGCGGCGTACAGGAAGATAAAGTTGCAGAGGGTGTGGAAGAAACCGTAGATGATCACGAGGCATATTTGGACATCGAAAATCATGTTCAATTTGCGCGATATGTCACAGAGCTTCAAGTGTGCGTGTCTGCAAACCAACAAGTACAGTATTACTCATTTATTTACCTATTCAATCAGTTCTTCATCCCTTTCTTCCAGCCTTAATTCAGTTGCTAATTCATTAGTTCATTCATTTATTCATTTATTTTGTCATTTGCTCAGTTGTTCATCTGTTTAGTCATCCGATTGTTCAGTCATTCATCTATCCGTTCATGTAATCAGCTATTCATCGCCTATTTGTTCATTTGATTATCGGTTTGGTCCTTTGTTCATTCTTTAATTTAGTGTCCATTCGTTCATCCATGCGTTCATCTATGGCGTTCACTCCATAATTCGGCCATCGTTCATCCTTCCGTTCGTTCTTCCGCGAATCGCTCATCCAATTATTTAATCAATCGTTCATTCGCTCCTTCACATATTTGACTTATTAACGAGTGTCAAAATCAGTCAATCGAGTCAACTGCCGTATACAAGACTTTGTTCCGAATACTTTTTTTTGTTTGTTTGTGTTTCTGGACCGACTGCTAAGGTCATATGCCCTAGGACCTACTGTTTTAAGTGGGATCCCAACCACTATGTGCGCAACAGTACGTGGTGTTTCTCAAAGATGGATGAAACATCATCTCGGATGTCACCCATCCGAATGCTAACCACGTCCAACCTTGCTTGACTTCGGTGATCGAACGGGAACCGGTATGTCCAAGGAGGCAAAGACCGTTGGCTCCGAATTTTATGCAGAATATCGATCAACATTGTCGAATATTTCTTGTGAAATGTTAACTCCAGCCGAAAGACTTTCTTAATGATTCTTAATGAAAAAGAAGAAAAAAAATGGGAACATTTACATGAAAGTCCAGAGGATTTGTAGACGTTCTTCTTCCTGCGGGATGACGCGACGACGCAAGTGTGAGCGCTGCTCCCAGCACGACCAGATTTGAATTTGGTCATACACGAGGGTCTCCTCAATCATTTCGTAAATGCAGTCGAATCTCGAGGCGACGTATCTACGGCGAAACCCATCCTATTTACTTCCTTGGGTCTTCACTTGTCTTCGCTCTCGATTGAATTTTTACTTCAATAAAATGTAGTACTGCATAGGAACGATGTTAATCGCATGAAGGGAACAGTCGAGAAAGTAAAAAAGGAGATACAGGTAAGACACTCCAAAGTGTACATTCTGGTAGATTATGCACCAGGTGTCGAGAACGGAATTCACAAGGAACCAGAAGAGAATGAACTTTATCGTAGTTTTCCGTAGTTTCCGGTAATCTTTCGCGCTGCCTAGAACTTCGAGAGTGTCGTCCAGCACGGCGATCTCCAACAAGCACTTCCGGTACAACTGTTCCAATAAAATTACATATTGATGTAAGTGGACGGAGACATGAAATAAAAATGAAATAAAAATCAAGTAAAATATACACATCAAGAATGAAATCCAGTTAAAATAACATAAAAGGACCATCGTTGTATTTGTGAGAACGAGAAAGTTTGTAAAATTGTAAAATTTGCAAATAATGCAAAGTAAGCAAAATTAAAAAAACTGCGGAATGTGCTAAAATTGTAAAATTTGCAATAGTGAAATGGATAAAAAATAGGCATACCTCTGTATTTCGCACCATAAAGTAGGTAAAGACCAAGCAAAGGACAATGGAGACCACATTAATCAGTTCGACGAGTCTTGAAGAGCTGTTATTAATCCGAATGATGGGTCTCAAACAAATAAATCCAAACATGAACGCCGACCAGAGAAGCCCGCTGTAAAGGACGGTGAGTTTTGGCCGCAGTCTACCTAACAATCGCAAATTGTGCACCAGTCTCGTGAAAATCCAGAAACATTTCACTTGGAATATTACCCGATCATTTTCTAGGCTAGAAAATATTGTCGGGCCAAATTTGATTCATGGATTTCTTTTGGAATTTTTTGGAAAAGTCAGTTCGTTCTTAAGAAGAAGAATTGAACACAAGTCAATGAAATTTTAGCCTTAAAATTTGAAAGATTCAGTGAAAATATAGAGAGATTGTTGCAAGTTATTCCAAAAGATTCGAAATTATTAATAAATCTTGAAAATTCTTTCAGAATATTTCATAATATTCTACAAATTCAAAACTGATCGAAAATATTAGAAATGGTTGCAATTAGTTTCAAAATTCTCCAAAATACTCGCTGGTACTTCAAACTGTTCAGAAATAATTTCGAATATGTAACGGACGCTATGGGCGTAACAACAAAACCGCCGACTGCGCACCCCGTACCCTGACCCAAGGCCCGGACTACATAAAGTTGCCCTTATAAATAAACTCGTAAATCGAATATAAAGTCTAAACCATTCCGACCATTCTGACGTAACAAATACTCCAAAGAACATGAAATTATTCCAAAACACTTTGCAATACTTGAAAATAGTGCCAATTTATTTGGTACTAAAATACCGGAAACGTATAAAATTTCTGCAACTGATTACAAAACACCCTAACTGCTTTACAATACCCTGATACAAGCCTTTGCGGAACACCTCACAATATGCCGGAATATTGTAAACCATGTTGAAGTACTCAAAGATATTCGAAAACATGCCTAGCAAGAGCATTCAGTGTTAGCGTCTTAAGTTCGCTAGCGAGAAAAAAGAAGAAGGACAAAGCTGGCGAGGTTGGAAAAGGAAAAGAGCGGGGGTGATCTCGACCTGCGGGGTACTCGAGGATCTCGAAGCCGAAGAGCCGCGCAAGAATCGAGAGCGGTAACAAAGCGCGTTGGAAATCCGAGGGCATGGTCGACCACGGTGTCGCGTCTTATCTCGACTCGTCACGACCCGTCTCGAGCCGTCGCAGCCCACTGACTCGAATTACCGGGCGTGCTACCCACGGCTACTATAGTTCCGATCGAACGACAATCCTCGAGAGTGCGCCCCGTACAGTCTGCTTAGGAGCTGTCGGAGCTCGAAGCCCGTGAACCGGAACGATCGCATGGTTCACCCTGGCGCGGCCGTCGTCCAACGGCGACGGTCAAGGTCGGACGGCAATAGGCGACATGACGTGACCTGCCGGTGGTGCCAATTCCATTGGCTTCGATTCTCGAGCAATCGGTCTCGCGATTGTGCCACCTAGAAATACGTCTTTCTAGGGATCAAGTCTGAGAGTCGACGATGTAAAGGTACGTCGCTTCAACTGATTGAAGCGGCCGTAGAATTTCGTGTTTATAGGAAGTTGAAACAAAATTCGCATGATCTAGAAATACGTCTTTGAAGAAATTGAATCTGCGACCTGATGACATATGACTCAGGGGTTTCAAACGGTTAAAGGTAAGTGGAGATGACATAGTAGTACTACGTCTTTTCAACAATTTGAAATTGAGCTTGAATAACGTCATATTTCGTCCATTCAGCAAATCGCCATCTCATCGTGCACGAACTGTACAGTGCTCTTAACGCACTGACGCCATTCAATTGAAAGAACGTTCCTCCAATTTAGTACTAACAATACCTGTTATCATGCCTTCACACGAAGCACAGTAAAACTCTACGCACTCTAGAGGATTGTTGTTCGATCGAAACTATGGTTCCGGTGGGTGGCACACCCACTAACAATAAGCCGAGTCAGTCGGCCGCGACGGCACGTGTCGAGTCGAGACGGGACGGGACACCGTGGCTGACCATGCTCCCGAATTTTCGACGCGCCCTGCTCCCACTTTCGATTCTGGTGCGGCTCTTCGGCTTTGAGGTTTTCGAGTACCCCGCAGGTCGAGTTTACCTCCGTTTTTTCCCCAATCTTGCCAAACCTCGCCAGCTTCGTCCTCTTTCTTCCTTCTCGCTGGATAACTTAACACGCTAAGAGGAATTCTCTTGCTGGGGATATTTTCAAATATCTTTAAGTACTTTAATACGGGTTGCAGTATCTTGAAATATTGTGGAGCATTTTAGAAACGTTTTAGCTATTTGGTACTGTTAGGTAGATTCCGGCCAAGACTCACCGTCCTTTACAGTGGGACCCTCTGGTCGACGTTCGTCCTGGCGTTAATAGGTGCGAGATCAGTCACTGTGGACGCAAGCAACCTCCCGAGGATCACTGCACTGCTCTATTTCATGTCAATTGGTGTTTCTTTCGTGTCTACATGCTTTATTGCGCGAAACGGAGAGGTATGCTTATTTCTCACGAATTGTGTGCCATTTTGCAGAATTTTATACAACCACATACAACTTTATATAAGTTTATACAATTTTACCAAAATCCACGATTTGCACAACTTCTACGATTCCTAAAAATTTTACAAATTCGACATGTATCAGAAAGTGCACTTTTAAAATTTTCCTAACTTCACAGTTTTTGTCAATTCTACAATTTTCGCAATGTTTACACATTGTTGGAATTTCGAACATTTTTGAAAGATCTACTCTACAATTTATC
The DNA here is from genome assembly GCA_963989405.1 of Trypoxylon attenuatum. Classification (NCBI taxonomy): domain Eukaryota; kingdom Metazoa; phylum Arthropoda; class Insecta; order Hymenoptera; family Crabronidae; genus Trypoxylon; species Trypoxylon attenuatum. The sequence goes on from OZ022490.1 coordinate 22,004,301, forward strand.
GACTTCAGCTTTAAGTTCATTTGCATCTGACTTCCATTGATATTTTTTATACCAATGAAACCGATTGTGAGTGTTTCGTGGTGAACAGATGTATCGGAAGTGCTTGACGGATATCGCCGTCTTAGATGATACTCTCGCGACATTGGGCAGTGCGAAAGGTTACGGAAAACTGGCGAAAACTGTGATAAAGTTCGTTCTCTTTTGGCTTCTGGGGAATTGCGTTGTCGACACCTGGGGCATCATCTTTGGATGGCTAAAGGGCGATACATCTTACATTCAGCTGTCTTGCTACCTTCTCAATTACGCGATTCATGCGACTAACATAGTTCTTATTCAGTACTACTTTTTATTGAGGTAAAAGGTTAATTGAGAGCGAAGAAAAAATAAACAGCGAATAAAGTAACGAGAGTGGATTTCGCCGTAGATACACCGCCTCGAGATTCGACTGCATTTACGAAATGATCGAGGGGACCCTTCCGAATGACCAAATTAGAATCGTACCGTGGTTGGAGAGGCCCTCGCAATCGCGTCGCCGCATCATCCCGCAGGAGGAAGGCCGTCAACGAATCCTTTGGATTTCCATGTAAATTTACCCATTTTGTGTTTTCCCTCTTTGTTGAAAATCAATTAGAAAAGCTTCCAACTGGAGACGCGATTCTAGACGATATATTCAACAATGTTACGCGATATTCTGCAAAAAGTATTCGAGAAGATAATGTTGCATACAACAATTGATTTGATTGATTGATTTTCATACTCGTAAATAAGCAAAATGAATAACCGCACGAATGAACGAATAAACGGCTGTTGAAAGACGTAATAGGTTTTCGATTGCGGACGTAGCGGAATCGTACCTTGTGGATAGCCAGTGGTGACGAGTGAGGAAATGCAGAAAAGGCGGACTTACCAGTCGGTGAGATCCGTGGAACCTCGCAGTCCTCTCGTGCAGGGATGGCAGATGCTGCAGCTAAGGTGGTAATAGCACAGGCTGTGACGAATGGTCAAATGAGGGTGTTTGACCCACCGAGTGGTAGCATATACAATGGATGAGTGCAAGGCACTTGGCTACCGAGCCGCGCGGTCGTGCAAGGCACGTGGCTAACCGAGCCGAGCGGTCGTGCGAGAGCACGGGGCTAGCCGAGCCGAGCGGTTGACACCCGCAGGTGAAAAAAGGTCCAGGAGGACCGAGATCGAACAGCCGAGGTGATGGCCAGCGAGAGGGCCGCGAGAGAATCCGTCAAACTATCACGCACACACGACCCAACAGCCCACCCTTGCACACCTCGATCACCACTGGTCAACACGTCGAATAGTCGCGAATGGTCTCGAGCAGCAAGTAGCAGTCCGTCGCAGATTGACTTCGCACGGGTCACAAAGGAAACCGAGTTCGTTGAAACGCAGGCGATGTGTCGCGTGTGAAAACGTTCACGAGAATGGTCTGAGGACGCGCAGGGCCCCGTCAATCGTAGCCCGGAAATATAAACAAAGCCCAGTTCGTCGCAGTCGGCCCCTTCGTCTATCCCCCGAACCCCCGCTAGCAGCCCCCGATCTTGAGGAATGTCTGTACGCGGAAAACTACCAGCGGTCCGGATACCGAGGAGCGCACGTGGAGGCCCCAGTCGCCGTTGCAACAAAGTATAGCCTAGACCCGATCGCCGCAGGAATCCGCCCGCGTAATCCTATATGTATGCTAATCCTAATGAGGAATCGAAAACTTATGCCTAGACTATCTCTATTTAACTTATACTTTTAACAACGGCTGATTAAATGAATGAATGGATGAACAAATGCCCAAATCGATGAACAGAAGAATGAACGAGTGAACGAATAGATGAATGAATGAATACTGCGTGAATCAAATGAAGAAATGAACAGACAGATAATTGAATTAAAAAATACCTCATCAAATAAAGGAAAGAACGCGGAAACGAAGAAATGAATAAATAGAGGAACAGATTAACAGATGAACCGATGAACACATAGATGAATGAATAAATACGCACAGAAATAATTAGATATAGATACGAATAAGTGAATAAATAAGTAATTTGTACTTGTTCGATTTCAGGCATGCACACGTGAAACTCTGTGAAATCTTGCACAAATTAAACAAGGTATTCGAGTTTCCGATATGCCTCGAGATGATGTTAGGTTTCTTGCATACCCTCTGCAGCTTCATCTTTATTTACACGGACGTCCTGCTCCAGAATCATAACTTAACCGAAAAATGGCAAAATGGACTTACCATTTTCCTCTGGATGATGGTTCACGTTGTCAAATCGGTGACGCCTAATCACATCTGCGAGGTGGTCACTTCGAAGGTACTCGAGAAGCTCGCAACCGGATAAAATTGTTCTGTCGATTTAACAATGTGCACGTGGAAGGAGGAAAAAGGATCTTTGAAAATGTTTGTGATAGTCGCTTTGTTCGCAGGCAGCCCGAATCAAAACGGTCACTGATCGTGTCCTCGCGGTCGCGAAGGATCCGATGGGAAAAGATGTGAGCGAACCCTCCGATGGTCAAGTAGACCTAGAGAATTATCATTGACAATCAATTAGGAATAGGGACGAGCTATTAGAACTAATTCAATTTGAGTATTATTCGAGGGTATCGGGTAGGATTCGAATTTTCCTCGTGTCAACTTTGTTGTATCTACAATTCCAGCTGTCAGTTTTCCTTCTGCGGGCCTATCACCGACCCCTCAGGCTCTCTGCGATGGGCCTCTTCGACTTCGGCTACGAATTCGCCTATAAGGTTCGAACGAACTCACGACTATCTCAAATAAAAATAGCAATATAATAGGAATAAAGAATCCCTCCTAATTTCGCGTTATTCTCTTTCGCAGTTCTTCGCGTCGGCCGTGACAGCTCTGGTGATAATGCTGCAGTTGAATTCTTCGACTTGGTCGTCAAATGAACGTTAATGTCACATGTTCCACGTGAAACGTTGTCGCTGATCATTGTCATTTCGCATTGTACATGGTTCATTATTAAAACCCACAATGCGGCTAAATGTAAGCATTTTAGTATATATTGATTGTTCAATAACGATGCTTTCCAATTGATCAAGAGACAAGATCTTGTCTCGGGCCAAGTAGAAAAAGACCTTTTATCTATTTTTCTGTTTGGAGAAGAATCTGAGCCACAAGTTTGGGTTTTGTGTGTTAATTGATTGTGGGCGCAATATAACCTTGGTTTAATAATATTGCAACAATAATAAATGCCGATAGCGGGATATCAGTTGTTTTATTTTGTATTAGTTGATCGATACAAATGAAAAGAAGGGAAAGAAAAGAGAAGGGAACAAAAGATGACAGAATAGAGGAAAACACAGGAATACGACTTGAGAGGAATTAATGCGCTTGAATATGGTAGAATACGATAGAATATAATGTGGTATACCGAAGTACAATAGAAAGCGTCATTCGCTAGAGCGGTAGTAACGATTAACTCAGCGCAGCCATTATTAATAATAAAATGGAGAAGCTTTCCTCAAATTGATTGGCGCCAATGCAATAAGAGCACTGTACAGTCCGCGCAGGACTAAAAGGCCACAATGAGTGCAATGCGTGTTACACGATCTGGCCGCAACTTTGCTTTCGGCGACAGAGCCAATAAGTACTGGGTCGTCGAAAATCAGGCTTGATTCCATAAAAAGATGTATTTCTAGATGATTCAGGCGCGAGACCTATTGTTCGAGAATCGAAACCAATGGAATCGGCAGCTCGGGCGTGCCGTATCACGTCGTTTACCGCCGCGCCGTTCGTCCTCGACCCACTAGGTCGCGATCATTGCGTTCCACGGACTTTGAGCTCCAGCCGCTCCGAGCGGACTGTACGGAGCGCACTCTTGAGAATTGTAGTTCGATCGGTACTATGGTTCCCGTGTGTCCGGTAATTCGAGTCAGTCGGCCGTGACGGAGCGCGACGACTAGAGACGGGTCGTAACCGGTCGAGACGGGACGCGACACTGTGGCGGGCCATGTCCTCGGATTTCCGACACGCCCTGTTCCCGCTCTCGATTCTCGCGCGGCTCTTCGGCTTCGAGGTCTTCGAGTACCCCGCAGGTCGAGTTTACCTTCGTTTCTCCTCAATTTCGCAGCTCGGCAGCTTCGTACGTTTTCTTCTTTCCCGCTGAAAACAAGAAGACGCCGAAACTCAATTCTTTCGCTGGAAATATTCCAGTCGGCCGGACGTATTGGGGAACCATTCGAAAAGGTTCTCGAGTATTTCTTGTTAATTTGACGCATTTTGCAATATGTTGGGCTATTTTGTACTATTTTCGTGTATGTTGGAGAATTTTTGAGTATTTTAGAGTATTTTTTGGGAGACATTTGGGATTTTTCTAGACTATTTTGGAACAATTTAGATCAATCTGGAATATTTTAGAATATTGTAAAACTCCACAAAATCATTTCAAATGCAAAGACTGGAACCAAGTACAAAGTAGTTGTACCAAGTGATACACTGACTTTTCCTGAAATTTCCCAAACAAATCCATAAACCGCTAAATAGGTTTTCCGGCCGATCAGAAGAAAGGAGCCGAACATGCAATTGAAACTTGTGCCGATAATATTTTCTAACCTGGAAAACGATCCAGGAATATTCCTTGTGAAATGTTTCTGGATTTTCACTATCTTGACGCATATTTTTGACTGTTAGGCAGACTGCGGCCAAAACTCACCGTCCTTTACAGCGGCCTCCTGTGGTCGACATTCACGTTGGCATTCCTCTGCGGAAGATACTTCATTTTGGCAGCGAGCAATCTCCCGAACATCAGCCAACTCATTTATCTACTGTGCGTTAGCATTTGTTTCGTATCTACCTGTTTCACGTCACGAAATGCAGAGGTATGCTTCTTTACCATCCACTTTAGACGCAATCAACTATTTTCCAAATTCAGTAATTTTTGTAATTTTAATTATTTTTATCAAATCTGTAGATCTCACAATTTTTACGATTCAACTTTCAACAAAATTCAATACATTTTGCTAATTGTCATTTTTCTAATTCTCTCATTGTTAGAAATCTGGGAAATTGTTATTATTTTTGTAATGGTGTTACGGGCTTGCCGTGCGAGCCCGATATTTGTGTGTTCTTCTAAACCACCAATAGGTATTTCAACTCCGGCGAATAATCGCAGAGGTAGAATGTGCCAAAAGTCCATAAAGTCCCGAAATGGTCCCAGAAGGATATTGGCTTCACAATGTTCTTATGAACAAGGTGCGAAATTCACCAGAAAGGGAAAGGTTTAGAATGGGCAGAGGCTTAGAGAGAGGTACATCTCGAGTGATAAAGATGTACTATCTAACATGAGGGTTCTTTTCCAATTGTAAATCACAGTAAGTACTGAACCGGTGGTTCAAATGGCTTTGAGTGATTTGAATTCGTTCTTTTGAATTATACGGATGAATTTTATATTCTCAAAATAATGTATAATACATATAATAATATATTCAGTGTGTATTTTTTGTCACAGTAGTGTTTCCTCGTTCGTTCAAATTTTCCCAATTTAACTCGTTAATAGTCCTTGTTACTACGAAATAGGCGAAGCTGACTAAACGCACGATCTTACTTACAATCAGAGTAACCCCACAATGTGTATGTCTCGTAATGGCTTCGAAAGAGGACAGCTTGACCATTGAGACGCATATACAGCTGCATGCGCGCTGAATCAAAAGGGTATGCCCCACTTTTTTCTGAGAAATTAGCCTGATTTTAGAGTATATAACCAGCACAAAATCATACTCGCAGCGTATTGCGGTCGGGGTTCAACTTTCAGTCGAAGAATGAAAAGCAGAAAGTCGGCGAGCCTTTTGCAACCTCATCTTTCGAAAGGCGAAGCTCTGCCCTTCCAAAATCGACCGTGTTAGTCTTCAACATACTCATTGTCAATTTTCAGCGAACCTTCGTACATGATCCGAGGAACAAAATAGATGTTCGTAGTCAAAAACCATTATTGTTTATAAAAAAATGTTTAAACAATTGGAATTTCACAGATTTGATAACACTAACTGACAGTCCCATTAATACCATGTAACTTTCGTTAAACAAATGTTTCTCTAAATCTAATTCTTTAGGAGATATTTAAAGGAGAAAATGTACAACCCCCGGAGGATGAACTACCCAGAAAGGCCTTTTGTCATAGGTCGTTGAATTCGTCTTGATCCAAGCATTCAGAATATCGAAAAAAAGTAGGTCGACCCGGTGAAAAAAATTAAATTAACATTCATAACTAAAAACCACCACATTATACAAACACCCCCATACCGCCATTCAACGAGCCCCTTCGAACCATGCAACTTTGCCCTGCGCAGATTTCGCGTATCTTCAAAATTGACGGAGATATTTCCATTCAACATTCTTGGTGGGATACCCTGTATACTGAAAAATCGGCCTCGAAAGTGGGAAAAAATCTTTGATTCCCAGGCTAGGCGTAGGCCTTGTCTAATTTATGTGTAGGACGCGATGCGGCGGGCGTCAATTAAGTATGCAGCTGCATCGGTCTTTTGGGAAGAGGTTTTGACTATTGGGAAATAGAAAAGGGTTAATGGGTGTCTCTATGGGAAGGATTTCCTGGGCAGAGTGGAATCTTAATACATTTCAGAGTTCAATAACCTTATTCGAACGGTAAAACAGAATTATAAGAGAAAATTTGGTGGTAATAACGAAGCTGATGTAACAATGTCATAAGTACCCTGAGATCGACATAGGAAAAAGAACCCACATAATTTAAAACATGTTAGCCACTCGAGGTATACCTTATCCGAGTATAGTCAGCTAAGGTTGGCTCCTTCCAAATCGATAAACTGTAAATTTCGAACCCTAGGGCGAATTGCAAGAAGAATATTCTGCATCCAGCGATTCCCTTCTGGGAGGATTTTGGAGGTACAATTGAATTCTGGCATATTCAATCCTTGCAATTATTTACCGGTTTCCCATTATCCATTTGAGAAGCAGGTGAGCTCGTTTCTCTCATTTCCACGGGGAAAAACTGGGCTCGCACGGCTAGCCCGTAACAAGCATGAGAAACTTGGTTGCCCTGGAACAAGGCTAGAGTCTCCAAAAATCTGTTGCAGGAGCACAAAAATAGCCCTATGTAAATCGTTCTTTAGAATATTTTCGAGTTTGCAGAGGAAAATTGTGTGAGAAACACTAACTATGTAACAAACGGATACAGCCGAAAAGGCATGTGAAAATCGACCCCCAACCGTATTGATTTGGTTCACATTAATCGATATGGCCCTTTTTCATTTATTTCTCCAAATTTCTTCGACTGGGATTTTAGGATCGTTTCAGGACCATTTTGGGATCCTTTTCACCGCTGGTTTTTGACAACTAGTTCTTGACTACTAGTTTTTGTCTACTGGTTTCTGAGTACTAGTTTCTGACTACCCATTCTTAACAACTGGTTTGTACAATTATTATGAAATTTGCTGGGTATCATTTTGGGATCATTTTCAGAACCTAATCAGCTGAATAACAGGTTGGATTTGATTTGGAGACAATGCCCTTCTATAATTTTTCCAAATTAAGCAGAGATTGGTTGTTCAACAGACGTACCGGAAGTGCTTGACGGATATCGCCCTGGTGGACGAGACCCTGGAGACTTTGGGCATCGCGAAAAATTACTCGAAACTTCGGCAGGAATCGCTCAAATTTGTTTTCTCCTGGTTCCTCGCGAATTCCATTATCGACATATGGGGCATCGTCGACCAGATACAAAACTATAATGGATCGTATCTGCTACTTTTCTGCTACTTGATCAATTACGGCATGCATGCAACGAATATTGTTCCGATACAGTACTACTTTCTATTAAGGTAACAATTCAATTGAGAGCGAAGGAATAATTAAACGCGAACGAAATACATGGGATAGGTTCCGCCATAGATACGTCGCCTCAAAATTCGACTGCGTGTGCGAAATCATCGAAGATACTCTCGTGAATGACCAAATCGGAATCCGACGGTGCTGGGAGAGGAACTGGCCGTCGCATCGTCGAATCATCTCGCATGAAAGTGAACGTCGACGAATTGTCTGGACGTCCATGTAAATTGTTCGATTTTTTCCTTCATTTCTATCTTTTTTGTCCTCGATGTTTTATATTTGAAAGTAGATCAAATGGAGAAATGAAGAAATAATTGAATGAATTAATGAATAGTGAACCGAATAAATAAACGAATAATGAATGAGTAAATGAATGAATGAATAACTAATTTAAGGAATGTATGGATAAACAACATATCGAACAAATGAAGGAATGAATAAGTAAAATAGTACTGATTCGCTTCCAGGCACACTTACTTAAAACTTTGCGACATATCGCACAAGTTAAACAACGTTTTCGAGGTCCAGATATGCCTCAAAATCACCTTTGGCTTCTGTCACACCCTTTTCAGCTTCCTCTTCATTCACGCGAACGTCCTGATGTACGATCAAAGCATAATCAGAAAGTGCTACAATTTTCTTGCGATTATGGCCTGGGTGACGATGCATCTCCTTAAAACACTTATGCCTAATTATATCTGCGAAGTTGTCGCTTACAAGGTACGCGAGAGGCTTGGAACTGGATAATTCTTCTGTTCATTCAATAATGTGCACGAGGAACAACGGATAATTGCAAAAAGGATCTTTGTAAATATTTATGAGAGGCACTTTGTTCGCAGGCAGCCCGAATTAAAAGGATCGGCGACCGGGCTCTCGTGCTCGCAAAGGATCCAATAAGGAAAGATGTGAGCGAACCTCCCGACAATCACCTAGAAACCTATACTTAGAGAATTGTCATTGACAATCAATTAAGAATAGAGGCGAGCGATTATAACCGAAGTGATTCGGGTATTATTCGACGGTATTAGGTAGTCTGTGTTGAAATTTACTTCGTGCCAACTTGTTGCATCTACAATTCTAGCTGTCAGTTTTCCTTCTGCAAGCCTATTACCGACCCCTCAGGCTATCCGCAATGGGTCTCTTCGACTTCGGCTACGAATTTGTCTATCAGGTTCGAGTGAGCTCATAACTATCTCGTTTAAAAATAACAATAAAGTAGAAATCAAGAATCTGCTGTAATTTCACGATACTTTCTTTCATAGTTCTTTGCGTTCGTCATGACGTTCCTGGTGATAATGCTGCAGCTGAATTCCGCACACGAACGTTTGATGAATGGTTAACTCAATCAAGGTTACCTGAAATTGTGTATGTTGAATAAAGATTGTTGGACTTGAGCAACAGTGCAGAGATTGAGCCACAGTGCAGCATAATTTTTGATCATTTTTCACGCCGAACTTTGATAAATGCACAAAACTTTTTATAATGTGATATTTATGATAGTGGATCAGAGAATGCCCTTGCTTTTCTCAGGCCTGTACCTACTCAATAATGTGACTTAACAATCTTTCTCATATTGTTTATACTTCTTTCAAACAGCTCCGGCCTTCCCACACATTCTGGAAACAACCCGCGCCTCTCCCGTTATCCAGTTCTGAAATATGAATTTTTAACTGTTCAAAATTCCGATGCGTATATCAATGAAAGGCTTGCGATTTTGCCTTTTCGGTACTGGAGTTTTGGGCTTCTATTAATTCAAAGACGCGCACGCTAAACACATCACACCTGTTACTTTCCATCCTGTATTAATTCAACATTTAACCATTTCGCTACGTTGGACGAGATATCTCGCGACCCCGGTACTTCCCGATTGACGCTTTTGACGGGGAGTGTCCACTTCGCGCACGTTCCGCTTTGCGCACATGTGGATTTTCGAACACAGTGGAATTTGCCCACGTTGGAAGATGGACACAGTGGAAAAAGGACACATAGCAGTGGAAACTGCACACATCATACATGTATTAGCATGACTGAGTTGTGACTATAAAACGTAATAAGTCTTATTCTGCTTTACAGTCACAGGGCAGGTCAGTGCCAGATGAGGCGAAGGGGGCGCAAACGTATAATTTACAAATAATGGCCAAATGGAAATAGTTAATACCACGGATATACCTGAAAATATCTTCAGTACGAATTATGCATGATTAGAATTAAGCTGAGTACGCAGTACTCTGCTGCCGAACTCCATTTTTCGTGTGGTAAAAGTCCACTGTGAACTCGACATACTATGCGCAGTTTCTACATTTGATGTGTGCAACTTCCACTCAACCCTATTTCGACTGTGGGCAGTTTCCACAGTGCGCAATTTCCACGTGCGCAAGTTCTAAAAACGGCACGTGTCCAAAGTGGAATGTGCGCAAAGGAGACTCATCCCTTTTGACGAGGTATCTTGCTTCCTAGCACAAATATTTTGACATTCTAGACGAATAAACATTGAAATCGTCGTACGCCGATAAATATTGAAATCGTGATACAGCATTCATCGAACAAGAGTATTTATTCGTATTTATTCCTGTTTAATAGCCATACGAATACAATTAGTTATGAAATGCACTGCTCAAAACAGACATAGCATAGAAAAATATTTGACGAAAAATAGGCCAAATTGGATTGACGATAACTTGGTCAACATTAATCAAAAAATTACGAATTTTTTTAAATTGAAGCCTGAAGTCTCTACTTTCAATTCCTGTATTTTAAATTTGAATTCGATGCACGCCTGCTCCTACAAACTCTTAAAACAGAGGCCATGTTTAACATGTCGAAATTAGCGAAATTCAACAAAGCCAACGGACTCAGCACAATTTTTCTCGATAATTCGAAAACCGGCAAAAGGAAGGCGGAATCTTCCTCTTTAAAACGAAAACAAATTCAAGTCGCTACGATTTTTCCTTCCAAAGTTATCGCGTTTTAAAGCAACCCTTCCGTTTTCGTTGCTATCGTACAACCGCGTCGGCATTGGTATTGCCAAATGTGCACAAGGGGGGGGGGGGGGGGGGCTACCAACCAGATTTTGAACATCATGCTGGCGTATCTGTGTTTGTGTGTGGGTATGCCTGGATAGATGTCGCTTCAAATTTGAACTATGGCTTATCACTGGTTATCGAAACGTGGTGATATTCTGTATTTATGGAAATTGGCGAATGAAATTTGTCGATGCTTGCATAATCACTCATAGTGGTTATAGGCAAGAATTGAAAACATTTTCTATGCATTGTTGTCGTATGCGCTCTAATCAAAACACGTACAGCCTTTTGATAGCTCCTTCGATACACACACACGCCATTCATTTTTTACAATTTCTACGTCCGAAAATGCGACCATTGAGTGAGTACCAGCGGGGACAAATTATTGCACTCCTAGGCAAAGGTTTCTCAGAATCGCATGTTGCGAGACGGCTTGGCGTTAACCAGTCAGCCGTTTCTCGAATCTGGCGCCGTTACCAACGTGATGGAGAACTGCGACCACGAATGGATCAAGGCCGAAGACGAATAACGAGTGCTCGAGAGGATCGAGCAATTTCTAGATTCGCCAGATGTAACCCGGTAACTACAGCAAGGAGGATTGGCGAAGCTGTTATCCTGGAACACCGAGTAAGCGACCAAACGATTCGGAATCGGTTGCACCAGAGTGGGTACAGGTCCGATGTCGCGGTCGTGTACCGTCGCTGAATGCACGACATCGCCGTGAGCGATTACAATATGCTCAAAGATTTGTGCGATGGCCGGATCAGCAATGGCAATACGTCCTTTTTAAGGACGAATCGCGATTTTCGCTGTTTGGTTCCGATGGGCGAGACCGAGTTTGGCGTCGTCGACGACAGCGGCACTCGGCAAATTGCGTTGCTCCTGGGAGACAGTTCAATGGTTGCTCGGTGATGGTTTAGGGAGGAATCTCCATGTACCGACGAACCGATCTTGTAGTTGTACCAGATCCAGCCGTGACGGCAATGCGATATGTGGACTCAATATTGCAGCCCCATGTGCTTCCACTTCGCCAAGTCATAGGAGAGCGGTTTAGACTGATGCACGATAATGCACGACCGCATACAGCCGCGGTTACCCGCCGATTTTTGGAGGCCTCCCACATTGGAGTATTACCGCATCCGCCAATGAGCCCGGATCTGAATCCCATTGAGCATGTATGGGATTTAATGGGCCGAAGATTACGGAGCTTGGTCAGACAACCTACAACGTTGCAAGACCTGTCGAATGCCCGAATTCGAATTTGGAACGACATCGACCAACAGGATATTCGGGCCTGTATCACCATGAGAAATCGCCTACAGGCAGTTTTGCAACAACGCGGAGGTAACACACAATATTAAAATCGAAAAACACACGCACACACACACAGTCGCGCGTGCGCTTATGCACCCGCGCATCATGTGCAAAATCCGACCGGCAACCTCCTCATGGTGCACATTGGGCACTGCCGATGCCGGCGGTACTATAGCAACGAAAATGGAAGGGTTGCTTTAAAACGCGATAACTTTGGAACGAACAATCGTAGCGACTTGAATTTTTTTCGTTATAAAGAGGAAGATTCCGCCCTCCTTTTGCCGGTTTTCGAATTATCGAGAAAAATTTTGCTGAGTCCGTAGACTTTGTTGAATTTCGCAAATTTCGACATGTTAAACATGGCCTCAGTTTTAAAAGTTTGTAGCAGCAGGCGTGCATCGAATATAAATTTCAAATACAGGAATCGAAAGTAGAGACTTCAGGCTTCAATTTAGAAAAATGGTAATTTTTGGAGGCTTGGTTTTTATTAATTTTGACCAAGTTATCGTCAATCCAATTTGGCCTATTTGTCAGCAAAATTTTTCTATGCTATGTCTGTTTTGAGCAGTGTATATTGGTCTAGAATGTCAAAATATTGGTGCTAGGAAGCGATATATCTCGTTAAAAGCGTTAATCGGCCAGTACCGGGGTCGCAGGATATCTCGGTCAAGGTAGCGAAAGGGTTAAATTACAAAATACTCTGACGATCTTTCTTGTGGCCGGCCGTGTTCGGCTATAAAATTTGTCCTGCACGTAAAAATGACCTGATATCGGAGTTAGATTATGGGCACCGGATCCCCGGGAAAACTAAATTTCTTTGCGAATTAACTGAACGACGTGGAAGCCCAGCGTTCTCGCCGCGATGTTGAGAATGGCCACTCTGACTAGCTCCTTCATGGTGGTTTCCTTATTACACTTCTGCACAGACTTAATGTATCACTTTTCAGCAGGCGAAAAATCATCGAAGTTTGAAGTCCTGTAACTTTGTCAAAAAAATCGTAAAAATGTGGGTTTTGAGCAAATTAAATGTTGAAGTCTCTACTTTAAAGTGCCCTACTTAGAATTTCGATTACGCGTATCCGTTTTCCTGGATTTTTTTAACCACGCCGCTTGCAGCATTTGAAAGCGCAAAGCTTCCCCATTAACTTAACAAAAATTCAACATGCTACGACTTTTTTAACAAAGTTATGGCCGTTTGAATAAAACACCACGTGGAGGTTGCGTGGTCGAATTTGTTCCTCGCACGATGAATGCCGGGACCTGCCGAAAACCTAATCAATATTCATTAAAAAGAAACAAAAACAAAGTGAGTATATTGTGTGACGTAGCGTTTTTTGAAGCGCTCCGTCCCGCCAACCTTCGCAAAAGAACACAAGCCACGCGCGTCGAACCGGGGAAAAACACTGTTCCGAAGGGCCAAATAAATGTTAAGACCTGAAATCTAGCACCTTTTTCACTCCACGAGTCACAGGAGATTGCGGCGATGTCGGCCGGACTGAGCACCCGACCGACATCCCGATAACAGGCACAGCTGACCGAGAGAGAGCCGAGCAGTCACCGAGGAGGGCACGGGGACCAGAGATAGAGGGCCAAGGGATTAATAGCCAAATCGACCAAGACCCATCATCTGTCGCCGGCCGAGAGAATTACAGTTACGCATCCCTTCATTCCAGGCCTCGGAATCGGCGGCGCGAGCTTTCGCTGCCAACCCACGTGCAAACCGCTTCACTTAGCTTCCGGCGCACGTGTCGAGCAGTACGGGTTACTGTTCTCTACGAATTGTGTTTTGAGCGAATCCAGTAGAGATTGCGAATAATAGTTCAGTTGGTGAGATTGTGTTTCGACCGTATGCAAGTGAGTGGAGAGCCTGGCCGGGTCAGAGCGAGGTTGCAGCAGGTTGGCGGTGACTATAAGTGCTTGATCCTTCTTTTACGTCTCTTTGGTGATTGTGCGGTGAACTGATTCTGGCAACAGCTCGTGGTAGTTTGATTAGCGATGCGATAAGGGGGTTTCGCCTACGGCCGCGAACTGTAAAGTTTCGCGGGGAATTGACCGGGGATACAAATTCACGGGCTGCAGGTGACGGCTTTGAAGGGGGGACGACCGGCCTTCGAGCGCCTCATGGGGTACAGGCCGAGGTGACCGACGGAAGGCGGAACCCCGGCCCTAAGCTAACAAAAGTCCGGCGGTGTCCAGCGAGTTTTGCGTGCGTGATTAAGGGCTGCGAATCTCGGCCGCGTGCGAGCGGCCGATAAGGGAGCGGTTGCGATTTGAATTCTCATTGTTCTCGGGCGCGTGGCGTGCCGAGTCGACCGTGGTGTTTTTGTGTTTTTCTGCGAAAAAAATTCTTTGTGGCCGCGAACACATACTATTCGTTTTCCTTAATTTCTCAATCCTCTCTTTATTTCTGTCTTGGTTTGCGGGAGTTTCTCAGGGGGTGCTCGGCCGGCTCCGCCGTAATCGGATGGTCGAGTTTGGCTAGGCTGTTTCCCTCGAGCAGCGCGCAAACGATAATGATATAACGATATAACAATTTATGTATTGTAACGTTGCAAATTTCCGAGTCGTTACAAATAAAAAAAAAACCCTGCCAGGATCCAAAGGGAAACGTCCGTATTCATTGGAGGAAGGCTACCGCCACCCGGAATATTTATTAATGCCCAATGTCTGATTTCGAGGATTACAGGAGGTGTGGGTGCCGGGGCCGATCGGACTCGGTTACCCTCGCCAGAGAGAGAGAGAGAGAGAGAGAGAAGGAAATCAAGAAGCTGAGCCATCAGCACAATATCGGGGCAAGGAGCGCGGAGGAGTAAGAGGACGCCAGCTGATGGCTGAAGGATCGCACGCGGCGAAACCGATATCGGGACCCTATATAGGTCACCAATTAGGACCTAACTGACACAGCGATTTTCCGCCTCGGCGCCCACGTGCGTGCAGCTTCCTGCCAGGAGCAACATGTTCCCCACTTGGCTCTCGAGCCTGCTGCAGTGCGGACGTATTCTCTTCAGCTGTGCAAATTGCGAATTTAATAAGCTAGTCTCGGGCGCGTAGTAGTCAGACTGTGGAGCGCGTGTGGCCGTTTAACCGCCATCTTGACTAGTATTCAACGGTTACTAGCAGGAAGGGTAAGTCCTTTTTCCATCTTAATTTGGGCACGTGGTTAAAGAATAGCAGCTTCCTCGGTAAAACTGCAGAAAAGGGGACACACCTCCGATCTCTTTGTGCTTCTGGCAGGTGACAGAGGTCATAGTACTGAGTTACCACGTACTTGAATTAATTGGCGGTCACTCATAGTTTTCGAGATATTTCACTTTGAAGTTGCCGAAATGTACCGCCTGAGCCTGTTACCACGTATGACTTTATCAAAAGATTATTGTGATAAATGCTAGTGTCTAGTAAGTACCAGTGGGAGAGGGGAGTAGATGTTAGCGGGGGGGAGTGGAAGTTACCACGTACTTGAATTAATTGGCGGTCACTCATAGTTTTCGAGATATTGCACTTTGAAGTTGCCGAAATGCACCGTTTGCGTCTGTTACCATCCGTATCCGTCCCCCCTCATCAGGTACTGCAATTTTGTCACGTTTGTGACACTAACATGCCCAGATAAGTTTGGCTATGTTTTACGGTCACTGGTCAGGTCAGTGCCAGATGAGGTGGGGGCGAGGGGGCGGCGATTAGCCGCCCCCCTACTTAGTTTGCGGTACTAGCTTCGGAAACGTGCTTAAACTGCAATTTTGTCACATTTGTGACCCTAACATTACCAGATAAGTTTTGCTATGTTTCACGGTCACTGGTCAGGTCAGTGCCAGATGAGGTGGGGGCGAGGGGCGGCGATTAGCCACCCCCACTTTTTTTGCGGTACTACTTTTTGAAACTTGCAGTTTAAGCACATAAGTACCGCAAAATAAGTAGGGGGCGGCTGGTCGCCGCCCCCTCGCCCCCACCTCATCTGGCACTGACCTGACCAGTGACCGTGAAACATAGCAAAACTTATCTGGTAATGTTAGTGTTACAAATGTGACAAAATTGCAGTTTAACCACGTTTCCGAAGCTAGTACCACAAACTAAGTAGGGGGGCGGCTGATCGCCGCCCCCTCGCCCCCACCTCATCTGGCACTGACCTGACCAGTGACCGTAAAACATAGCCAAACTTATCTGGGCATGTTAGTGTCACAAACGTGACAAAATTGCAGTACCTGATGAGGGGGGACGGATACGGGTGGTAACAGACGCAAACGGTGCATTTCGGCAACTTCAAAGTGCAATATCTCGAAAAGTATGAGTGACCGCCAATTAATTCAAGTACGTGGTAACTCAGTACCATCACCTCTGTTACCTGCCAGAAGGACAAAGAGATCGGAGGTGTGTCCCCTTTTCTGCAGTTTTACCGCTTCCTCTCTCTCTCAAAGGTTCGGGAATTTCTTGGAAATAGGGCGTGGGTAGGCGCGAATGCTTCCGAAGTGCGAAAGGTTTTGATAAGAGGGAACTGGTCCACGTGCGTCGGGTCGCCGGGACAGCCTGGCCAATTCGGACAGGGTCAACCGGGACCTGAGGCCATTTGGGCAGCACACGTGCCCTCTGAAGTAAAGCCCTCAGAGGCACGCCTTCCGTCACGGCACGGGAAGGTCCCGGGAACCATTCGTAGGAATTACGAATTTGAAACTCGCCAACGGGCGAGCGAGCGGCGGCCATGTTAGAGCATTGCGTTTTCCCCAAGGCTATTGTTTCGCGTAGTTATTCCATTGTATTTATTGCACTGCTATTTTATTTATCCCATTGTTATTACCTGTCTGATTTGAATTGTTAATGAATCGAGTCGGAAACAAAATAAGTGCCGTCCGCTGGGCCATAAGCATGATTTAGTTAGTTCCCATTTCGGGAATTCGAGAGCGCATCTCTATAAATAATCATTTTGTATCATCTTGGATCGGTCGCTGAAGCGACCTGGGATTGTCGGGTCCGACCGCGTGGCGTGACTCGGGTGAGGGCTGCGACGCCATCTTGGGCGTGTTGCGTGGTTTTTCCAATTCCACCGATCCCTGAATTAACCGCTAACACCGTATATTTTCGGAGAATATTCTGGTATTATACTTTTCTTCTTGTTGATGGGTCTCCTCCGCCCGAATAAATTGCTATTTTGACCCGGCATTTGTTTGATCTCCTTTGTGCTCAGCCCCGTACACGCGAGCGCGGCTTCCGGCGCCTCCGGGCTTTGCCCGGGCTCGCTCCCTCAGAAAAATTCTAACAGAGCGGCCGGGAGGGATCCTAAATCATTGAAGGAGGGGACTGAGGGGACCAGCTCGTTTGGGAGGTTTCATTAATAAATTCTAGTTCGGGGACGCGCTCGACGCCCAATTTCCCCGGACAATCCCTCAGGACCGGAATTTGGAAGCCAGGAAAAATTAAAGCACGTGGCCGATAGCGGCCGGTAGCGGCTGGTAGCGACGTTACCGCGATAATCGTGATTCTAATTATTCCTTCTTTTTGGAAATTGACCTGTTCCTGAAGGCTGCCACGAAGGTGTTCCAAATTGACTACTGTGCATGCAAGGTCTCGCGAAGCGAGTATTTACGAACTGGCGGAATACGACTGCGAGGATTAACGCTCGAGTGTTTCCTTCTGCTCAGCTCGGTGGCTGACATGCAAGAGACGGCTCGTCTTCGCCGCTTTCTCGAGGAAAGCGGAGACGAGCCGTCCTAGGTGGCGTGGAGGACAGTTTCTAATGGAACTTACCCATCACTCACCTTATGGTTCTCTCGCGCACGATGACTGGAATTTTCACACGAAATGACCGAACCCGCAACTCAGTCGGGCGAGTCGGTTTTAAACATTTCTTCCCACACACTAGCGCGTATCACGGATATTAAACAATAATATATCCTCAAAAATAAATAACACAGAAAAAAATGTATATTAAAAACATAATGAAATATTTTCACATAGAATGTTTGCTGCGCTGCTGGCTAAACTCAAAAGACTGGTCCTGGTTCCAAGTGGTTCTGGAAATGAACTAAACTATATGAATACAACTGTTGCGACCTAACGGCCCTCACCAATTAACATTCTTTGCTAGCACCGTCATCTTCATATTTACTAAGTATTAGTTTTCTAGAAGATGCCCCTTTTTTGCTATATTTGCAAAACTTTAATACCGTCTTTCTCTTGGTACAATTTCTTGCCATGTGCCCTGTCTGCCCACAATTGTAGCACTTAAAACATACAGTTCTGTCTGAGATTCACTATGAGCTGGCTTGAGGAAATCCGTGGGTCGAGAGATGAACGAGAGCACTTGTGTAGGTAATAAAGTCTTTATTGAGCAATCTATGAGGTACGACAAAGCGTGAGATACCTAAGTGTGGCACATGTGAGAGTCCGCCGCAGGTGCAGAGTTTCCTCGGTACTGGACTGAGCTTGCTTGGTGATGCACGGATGAGTGAGTCAGGAATGAGTACTTTACAAATGAGTCAGTTCGATGAGTGATTGAGAAGTCGAATGATAGTCTTAATTTAGCCGAAACACAAAAGCACGTGTAAACGTCGCGGATACTGGTTTCCGAATGATACTGCCAATATGGCGATCGATGAGGATGACGAGATCGGACTTGTGCGCATGCGCAGGGACGCGCAGGCATCGATCCTGGATCGATGCTGCCGCCCTACGCGTCAGCGAGCGTGCAGGTACTAAATACCAATGAACACGCTGGTTGAGGTGAACTTCTATCTTGAACAAGTTCCTTTGTTCATTCCATTTTTGGAGGCTAACGCTACTGACAATGAGTTCTCTTGCGAGCTCAGTCTTTCTTCCTCTATTAGCAATCTGGCAGACCTGAAATGTCTATATTTATCTGGTAATGCCATCAGTACCTTGGTAATGAACATATTCTCCATGATAATCTCTCCGGCTTGTGCTAGTTTATTTACTATATCTTCCAGTTTTGAGAGAAACCTGGACACAGAGTCTCCTTCGAATTGGGCAGTGAATAAACTTTGTTGCAGTAGGCGCACACTTACCGACGAATCCTTCTCGTAGATCGACTTCAATTTATTCCACATCGCATTTGCTGTGATACATTATGTGCGTTATCGGGCCAGGCTCCATTCTCATCATCGGGAGGTCTTGCGATTTTTCATCCTTCGCCATCCATTCAGCCGCTTGACCTGCCCCAACAGGAGTACTTTCCCCTTCGACTACGAACTCGTGCAATTTTCTTCGCTTCAATATAATTACAGTTTGAAACTTCCATACAGCCCAATTATCTTCACTCAACTTGAGCGTATTCATTAAAATTGATACGTTCCATGACTTCTGGGTAACACTCGCAACATGTGCTTTTCCTAACCTCAACCGAAAAGTCCTTCTCCTTTCACTTTTCGACGAAATACCTTCCCAAATGTGCCCGGGGCCCATAACCTGTGAGGTTGTGGTAAAAATGGTAATTATACAGAAAGACGGCTCACAATGGATTTTGATGATTTTCAGATATGTTGTAGTACTCACTCTCCTGATCATAAATATATATATATATATATGTGGGTGGGGGAAACGTATACAAAAAAAGATACAAGCGATTAAAGAACAAAAATTTTATTGTATTGGGAAATTCGCTGCCATGATTTCGAAGAACGCTTCGATTCTGGAATTTAGAATAAGTGCCTCGTTACCGATTTCGATATGTGCACGTATTAGATAAAAGGATACAAGCGATCGAAAATTGTATAAGTGATTAAATAATTCCGCGCTTTACGGTCACAGATCAGGTCTGGCCAGGTCGGGTGGGGGCGGAGCGGGGGGCCTGAGCCCCCCGCATCTCTCACAAATTTCTACAGAATTCCCCCCCCCCCCCGCTGAGATACATGCGGGGGGCTCACGCCCCCCGCTCCGCCCCCACCCGACCTGGCCTGACCTGATCTGTGACCGTAAAGCGCGGAAGTATTTAATTACTTATACAATTTTTGATTGCTTGTATCTTTTTTCCTATTCGTTTCCCCCACCCACATATATATATATATTTATGATCAGGAGAGTGAGTACTACAACATATCTGAAAATTATCAAAATCCGTTGTGAGCCGTCTTTCTGTATAATTACCGTAAAAATAACTCTACATAAGGTATTCGTTTGGAGTAGGATTCGGATCTCCTCGTTTATTAACACTGGGATCCTTTATAACTTTGTACTATAAAACGCAATACTAAGAGGTGTTTCCAACTCACATGTTCGCCTGGAAGTGAGAGCATGCCCGGTTCGCTAATTATAACAATCATTGATTTGCATGCGCGATCGGCGCTGTCTTACTCGGCGCAACCCTGCTGCCACTGCTAACTAAACTTATTTGAACGCATTTTAACATTCCCCCTCAATGGCAGCCTACAAGAACAGTTTACAATTTTTCTTTTGCAGACCTTAAATGAACAACCTCAGTAACAGTCAAAATTTTGAACGTTGCCTTTGTAGAAAAATCAAACAATACGTTTATTAGCTGCACGTGCTTGTCGCGGCCGCACCCGCGATCCTACCTAACGGTCAAGCAATTTAGTTTTGTTAGGACCGCTGACTAATTTGAGTAATTTTATGTTTCCCGGCCTAAGCGGAAGGCCCCAGCTTACAATCAAAACAACATCATACAAATAGTACACCGCCATAAACTCGATTACTTCCAGGTGCGACCCAAAATTCAATTAGTAGACGTAGCGGTAAGCCTCAGTTGCATACCTGCCGAACATCCCCACCGTCTTGAGGACACGGATGTCCACTCTGAGGGTGGAATTTTCTCAATCCTAGCAATCAATAATCTTTCTAGCAATTTGTAACATCACGTGGTGAACTGTAAATGCTTACAGCTATCGTATTAAACTGCAATTGTGATGTGAGTGCACTTTTTGAGGGATATTTACGGATCATAGAGTCAGGATTTGACAGTGGGCAAGGGGCAAGGCGAAAGTGAAAATGTGAAGGAAAGTGAAAGTGAATCAGATGTGACTTCCCATCAGGATTTCGGTATAAATTGTGATTTTAGTGCCAGTGAATGTTACATCGGATAAAAGCAAGATTCGGTGCTCATCAGTGTCTGTGTCAGTGTTTGTGGAATAATGAATGTACGGATTCTGCAACGTTTTTGATCCCAGCAGCACATTGAACCTTTCTATTCACAAATCCCAAAGGGCGAGTTTTGACACGTTCTTTGGGATTTGTGAGTAAGCAGGATAAATGTTGTGCAACGTTCGGCAATTATTTGCAGCGGAGATCGACCTGATGGAAGAATGAATGCCTGCCCATGAAGTTTAAGAAGTGGCTGAGCTGATTTGCACTGGCAGATCGACAGCGACGTAACTTGTCGAATCGTTCTTCTTTACCTACAAAGGTAAGGAAAAAAAACCAATTTCAACCCGTTTTTAAAACGGTAATATCTCGTTAACTAAGCCCTTATCGCAAAATCAGTATACTTGTTTTTAGTCTCATTTTTGGCCATAGAATCACCCCCTCCAGTTTGGCACACCTGTTACTTTCCACCCTGTATATAGTTAGAATCTTACACACCACCAAGTGACTCGCATCTCTCTCCAACACAATATTCCATCATAAGCTACCAACGCTTCCTGGTCCTTCGAACCGACAGCCACTCCGATCGAATTTAGACCGTCGGACTACAAGAACTACAACACTATTTACTAAACAAAGCTCATAGAATGCGATGTTGGACGTAAAACGCATATTAACAGTCGTTAGTGTCGCTGCAACGTCGGCTATAAAAATTCTTAGCATTATATAGTGTAAGGTGTTTCTCATCAACATCAAAATGTGTACAATCAATATTATTCGTAGAAAATGAGGAACGATTGTACGATTGCGATTGCTAACCCCGTGTCAGTTTGTAACGGGTTTTTTTTTACATTTTACATCCGAAATGATTGAAAAAATTCTCTCCGCTTCGGCATTAGAGTGTGGCAGGTAAAAAACGGAATTTACAATTTCTGCTAAATCTGCAAAACATTTATTGCCCGTATGGTCAACTGAATTTAATATTCTATGCCACATCTCATTAATTCCAGGAGAAGCTAAATCACGCTTTTGGTTTCGGCAAAATGATGCGGTAGAACCCACCACTCAAACGCTAATTGTGTTAAATCTATGTCAGAAATGCATGTAGCGACGACACTAAGATCAGGCAAAGTATTTCCGGCTCTAATTGAAAATGCAATACTAGGATCAAGGAAATTCAATTGCTCAAAAAGTGGATCACTGTGTGGCAACCGCTTAAATATTTCAGTAACCGCTACTTTATAAAATTTTAAACGTTTCTTTAATTTCAAAATTCATTCTTGAGGGTCGTTTAGAAAAAATGCTTCACATTCCGGCTCCAAATATACATCATGCATGCGTTTTAATTGTTCATCAGACTCTGGATCTGAAAGGGCTATATTTTCTCATGCGTCGGAAGCCATAAAATTATTTGCAATTTGCGCGAAGACTGTACAGTCTCGCGCCAAGTATAAGCAAATCAAGCGCGGCGCACCGCACGCAAGCGGTCACGACTCTTTTGGCTACGTAGAGCAAAGCCCCATGTATTTTTTTCCTATACCAAAATTTGTTTAGCCAATATCTCACGCTGATCGCAAAATTGAATTTTTCTCAGTCGTTTGCGACCAGAATAGTACGAATCCGTGCGCTAGTATGCGAATTATCGAGTTTAGAATGTGGGTGTGATTCGAGCGTTCCAGAGGACCTGGTCGAAGAGACTTGTTGTCCTGAAAAAGACAGTTGGGTTGAGTTGGCCTGCGTCAGACATACTAGCAGGCTTGTCTACGAAGGCGTTGCGCAACGTGTGCTCCAGATATGCTTGAGGTTCCACTCGAGAGTTGAGCTCCGAATGGGCTGCCAGGCCTTTTCTTTTCTTTTCTTTTTTATTTTTGAGTGAGCACTGTACGTGGCTACTCCTGCAAACTCAGGAGTACTGCTTATCTGACTCCTGTTTATCAGCCTTCAGGAGTGCATATGGTGTTACCGTCTAAGTTGAAATGCCTCCTTTTGGTATATGTGGCACTTGTAATAATAGAGTGTATTAGCTTTTCAAACATATGTACTCTTTCAGAGTTTGAAACTATGTTTTATAAAGCAGTGCGCATGCTTGCGTGTGTTTGCTATCCATATCTGTGTTTCCTTTCATGCTGGCGGTGGATTGCTCCTGTCCCGTTGCTCCGAGTATTTAATATCTATTATGTTGTGTTAATACGACGGCTGGAAAAGTCTAATCTCGGTGTGAGGTGTCAATTAATAGGTGTTCGAGTGGATGAGTCTCCTTTGCGCACATTCCACTTTGGACACGGGCCGTTTTTAGGACTTGCGCACGTGGAAACCGCCCACGGTCGAAGTAGTGTAGAGTAGAAGTTGCACACATCAAATGTGGAAACTGCGCACAGTATGTTCACTCCACAGGTAGGTATTACTCCGTGGTATTCACGCCGTGGTATTAACTATTGCCAATTGGACTTTATTTGTAAATTATACGTTTGTGCCCCCTTTCCCTCATCTGGCACTGACCTGACCTGTGACTCTAAAGCGTAATGAAACTTATCACGTTTTAGAGTTGCGCCCCTTTCCCTCATCTGGCACTGACCTGACCTGTGACTATAAAGCAGAATGATACTCATTATGATTCATAGTCACAAGTCAGTCATGCTAATACGTGTATGATGTGTGCAGTCTCCACTTCCATGTGTCCTGGTTCCACTGTGGGCAAGTTCGACCGTGTCCTGATTCCACTAGATGAAGCCCATGTGTTTAATATCCGCTAATACGCGCTAGTGTTATGGAAGAAATGTTTAAAAGCCGACTCGCCCGACTGAGATGCGTGTTCGGCCATTTCAGTCAATTCCAGCAATTCATACGCGAGAGAACCGCAAGGTGAAGCATAGGTAAGTTCTATAAGAATTATCCTGCACGCCACCTAGCACGACTCGTCTTCGCTTTCCTCGAGAAAGCACCGAAGACGAGTCGTCATTCGCATGACAACAGCCGAGCTGAGCACAAGCCCCCTCTCGAGCGTCAATCCTCGACGAGATTTAGCCAGCCGACAATACTTGCTTCGCGAGTATATGCATGCCATTAAGGTAATTTGGAATACCTTCGTGGCAGCCTTTGGAACATATTAAGTTTCCAATAGACAGAAGTAATTAGAATCACGATTATCGCGGTAGCGCGATAATCGGATCATCTATTGTTTCGCGGCCACGAGCGTGACGGCTCACCGTCTCGCGCGTCTCGAACGCAGGCTCCGCCGAGTCGCTACAGAGACTTTAACTTTCTGCAGTAAAAGAAATTAATGATCCAGACGTAGATTCCTTCTTACACCCGGATCAACAGTGGTAGAGAACTTACGAGTCTCTACGTACTTACTCTAATTTCGACTCGGAATTAGAAGAATCAACTTAATTCAGGTGTTGGTTTATTTAATTTAACATCAGAAATGAAATACTGATACAGTCCACAATTCAATCGAATTAGAAGATAGCGATTGCGAGTGCCTCGCGCTCGCCGTCGTTACGCTTGAACGCATAATATTGACATTAATCTATTGTGCTCTTTGTTCCAGCTCTCAGGACTTCACGCTTCGCCGACGACAGCCGATCAACAGCTGCTTCGGCGAGAATACCATTACCAATTATACGATTAAGAATCAAATAAAAATCTGAAATCTATAATTGAAATTAACTGTGTGTCGTCTCTCAATTTAATCTCCCTCCATTCCGCTTCCTAATTGCGAACCCTCGAAAGCGAAAGTTGCACTCCGAGCGCGATCGCCGGAGTCAAGCAACTATAAAACACCATGGCTTGCCATTTTTTGCGCTCGTGTCTACGTCTTTTAATTAGACTGATTGTTTATGCTGTACTCAAGTGTATTTCATGGCGGAATGCGTTTGAGTGTGTTTACTCACCAACATTAAAAGGGAAAAGGAGAGGGAATGATCGCGGTTTAAAATGAAACAAGCTAATTGAACACTCTACTAAAAATTCTCTATCGGGACAAACTCAGATTTTGACTTACGGCTAAGGAATACCGGCATAAAAAAACCCCAGAGTCCCTGTTAGGGAAAAAAGCCTGTATTCCTTTACAAGGTCTATGCCGCTGTCTAACCCTTTAACAACTTCAACAGGTCAATTAATAATGGAAAACTAACGCAAAAATGGCCATTTACAATAAACAAGAGAACTCTTTTACCAGGTACTAGCTGCCAACACCAACGCAGAGTGATCTAGCCCGCCGAGTGTGCTGACACGCCTCGGGGAAACAAAAAATGCTGCAAGTGGGCACCAACCGCACCTAAAAGGCAAAAGGACAGCACCTTTGCACTTCCTCACAACACAACTCTCACTTTCGCGGCACAGCTCCCCTGTTCTAACTCGCCTAATCAGCGGATTCTAACACGGTTTGTACTCGCTCAGTTAATCGCACACGCAGTCGCTCCTACCGTGGTCGGCTCCATTCTGCCACGCGCTCGGCTCCTCGCGAGGTCCCCGAACCGCATTCGTTTTAAATCGCGCACGCCACCAAACCCTAAGCCCGCTGACGCCAGGGTACACGGCGCGAAAGCCCAAGATGCGTCACGCTGCTGCGAGCGTTTTTCAAACGCGAACAGAGTGAAGCCATGTTAGAGTATCGGGTGAGAGTTTGGGTGATACGGTCCACTTCCTGATCGATTTCAGCAATACTATTAATTGCAGTATTCACTGCGTAACCACCGGTTAGTTTTCGGCATTTGTGCCAGTCCGTAGCGACCTGCTACTGGGGTGGATGCATCGGGACCGCAAGAGGTTTTAACGTAACCGGGGTATGGTCTGACGTGTAATGTGAATTTACTTTGATTACGAACTTATAGTTTAAGTTAGTTAGGAAGATATCTAATACCGATGGTGTTACTCTGGGCCCACCTTGGAAAGTAGGTTCACTCGGATATAGGGCTTTGATAGGCAAAGTTACAAGGTAGTCGGATAGCTCGGTTCCTGTTTGATTTGCTCTGTTACATCCCCGGGTTCTATGTTTAGCATTAAAGTCCCCCTCCCCCCAGTAACATAGTATATCGTAATGTGAAGAGGCGATCCAGGTACGGTAGATACACTTTACTTTTTGGTGGCACATACGTTACTGCGACATATTCTTACTTGAGTTCAGATATTTTGATTACGAGCAGTTCATTAGCGTGATTTTCAGACGGGTCGTGGGTCCAGTCGCTTAGTTGGAGTTCAGAGGCATTCAAATTTGCGTCCATTAGGAGAGCGACTCCACCATAGTTTGGTGCACCTGGTTGAGTTTTTCGATCTGTCCGAGAAATCTTATAACCGTCAAAGGAAATGCTATGCTGCTGTCCTAGCCACGTTTCGGTTAACATTACTATATTCGGTTTTTCAGTATTCAAGAGATGGGAGAGGTCTGTTTGCCTTCGTCGGAGGGAGAGAAGGTTCCATAATACTACTTTGGGTTCGATAGCCATTTCTTAGTCTTCGAAGAAGTACAATCAAGTAACTTTCATGAAGGCATGGAATTTCTCCATTTTAGTTCTACAGCGTTTTAGTCTCTCGAGCAGATTCCTAACCGCGGTGCATATTAGATCTAGCTCTCCAATTTTCTTATTTCCGCGAAGATAAATACAGTATCCTGGAAGTGGTCTTTATCATTACTGTATTGAGGCTCATGGGTAGATGTGTTTCGTGAGAGTGCCTGGCTGTAAATTCTCGTGTTTGTACGTTTTCCTGGATCAGGCATGTGGGCTGAGAACTGGCTGGAGGTCGACTCAATTGGTTCCATGAAATTTAATTTCTTGGGAGTGTCTAATCGGGCATTACGCGAGGTTGGGAGGCGCGGGAAATCTTTATCCTGGTAACTTTCCTGTATCGGGAATAGAGACTCGCTGTTTTCAGTGATCATGTTATTAGTTTCATTTTGTATATTAGGGTCTATGCGTGAGGTGCTTCTGGACAGTATGTACTATGTTACATTTTGGCATGCACGTATTTACAAGATCAGGATTTGCATTGTTACTGTATTGTGATCTAAACTTTAAATATCTGTCAAGTACAGGACATTGCGCACATCGCCACAATTAGAGCAACGCGATTGGGATTGCTCTCCTCTGCTTGGACAGTTTGCTACGGAGTGTGGCCCTGCGCATTTTTCGCATACTATTGTCAGGTTGCAGTTTACTGCAACGTGCCCAAACTTCTGGCACCTGAAGCATTGGGAGTAGTTCCTTGTACGTTTATATTCGTCCCAGTAAACCCTGGTATAATATAGTAAGCCTTGCTTATTTATCGTGCTGAACCTAGTTCCTTTTGGGAATCCAATTTTGTACGTAGGATATTTTGGGAGTTTCTCTTCTTAGTACATTGCATGCACCGATATCAGTTCGTCTATTTCTATCGTTTTATTTCTAGCATTACGGGGGGCCCTTTTATCACAACCGACAGTATTCTATCTTCTTTTAACGAGAACGTGTAAAATTCTCTATCATTTTGTTTTAGAAGTTGGGTAAGTGTTCCATGTGATGTTTTTGATTGCAGCTGTATTCTTATTTTGTCACCTAAATATTTTAACGTGAACGTTTCGCCGAACAGGTCCTCGACCTTAGTAAGCCTTAGTAAGCGTCAATACATTTCCCGTGAAGTTAGAGATGTATATCGGCAGAGGTCTTTCTACGTCGAGCTCGGCTTTCAGAGCGCTCGCGAGCGCTCTGCTCTCAAACGGCCCAGTTGCCCATCCCTGATATAAAGTGTATTATGTAGTGATTGATTACTCACCGATACATCCGTGGGATGAGTCTCCTTTGCGCACATTCCACTTTGGACACGGGCCATTTTTGGAACTTGCGCTCGTGGCAACAGCGCACAGTGGAAACTGCCCACAGCCAAAATAGTGTAGAGTCGAAGTTGCACACATCAAATGTGGAAACTGCGTACAGTATGTAGAGTTCACAGTGGATCTTTACCACACGAAAAGTGGAAGTCGGCTGCAGAGTACTGCGTACACACCTTAACTCTAATCACGCATAATTCGTACAGAAGTTTTTTTCAGGTATATCCGTGGTGTTAACTATTGCCAGTTTGGCATTATTTCTAAATTATGCGTTTGCGCCCCCTTCCCCTCATCTGGCACTGACCTGACGTGCGACTGTAAAGCATAATGAGACTTATCGCGTCTTACAGTTGCGCCCCTTTTCCCTCAACTGGCACTGACCTGACCTATGACTGTAAAGCAGAATGAGACTTATTACGTTTTATAATCACAAGTCAGTCATGCTAATAGATGTATCATGTGTGCAGTTTCCACTGTCATGTGTCCTGATTCCACTGTGGGCACGTTCGACAGTGTCCTGATTCCAACGTGGGCAAATTCCACTGGGTCCGAAAATCCACATGTGCGCAAAGTGAAACATGCGCAAAGTGGACACTCCCAATTTTCAGTGACAACAAATTGCAACTGAAAAACGTTGAAAATCGTATTGGTAGTCGTCACACCAATTTTGACCCTTGACGATTGCCGACAATCTTAAAGGCTACTTCTTCAGGAGCGTATTTATGTGTAAATATGCCGCGGCTCCAAGGAGAAGAGATAAAGCCTAGAGCTAAGACCGAGGCCTACGAAGGGTAATTTGACTCTTGAGGCTATGTTAAACCTCCACGACTTAAAGGCCACGCAGGCCTAGTTTAGTAGCATTTTCCATAGGGCAAGTTCAAGCACTAGTTCAAATTCAGAATTCAGAACAGCTCCACCCCAACAGTACTCGTGCGTTCCATTGCCTCGTGTTAGGCCCGCTGTAATCTGAAAGGTTTTCGGCAAATATCGAGTGTATGAATCGTAAAATGGAACATTTCAATTTAGAAATTGCCAAATTCATGGCAAAGCATTCTTTAGCGGGCCACGAACAGTCGCGAACTAGGAGCAACGCGATGGCTTAGGCCAGAGGAGAGCAAGAAAGCGAACGAGAACTGTTTTTGAATACGGCTGATCTTTCGCCAGTGGCAGAAAGGTATGCCACAATCTAAACATCGCAACCCTAGCCCCTTCACAGACGCCGCCAATACAGTCGATCTGAAGTGCTACTGTTTGGCTGTATGTATCAATGAATAGTGTACTCGTTTATATGCCTACTGAGGGCGTGCGTGAATGCCAAGCCTAGCATCTGTTTGTCCTCTAGAAAACGAAGCCAGTACCATTGAGTTTATCTGGCGGTGTTGTGCCTCTATCGATAGTACCATTTTTCAGAAGCACCGTGGCCTGCCGCATCGACGTGTTAGATCTAAAATCGAGATAACGTGTCTACCCCCATAAAGCGTCCCCACATTACGATTGGAATTAAATAGACCAAAAAGCTTCAGCTGGGGTTCTTAATTGCAAAACATCTTTATTCAACATCCGCTATAACTTATGTGTGCAAAAGCAGCGAGTTTAATTCATGAAGAAAGTGAATGTACAACGTGAAATGACGATTATTCCCTGAGTAATCGTATTTCGCGAATTATTTGCCGAAATTGTCGCAGAACAATAAAGACATTGATGTAAACGTTAAGTTGAGCGAGTGTTAAATCGAGGATGGAATCCAAGGATTCAGCTGCAACATTATCACAAGGGCCGTCATAACGGACACGAAGAACTGTGAAAGAAAGTATCGTGAAATTACATCGGATTCTTCATTTCTACTTTATTGTTATTTTTAATCGAGATAGTTATGAGCTCACTCGAACCTGATAGAGAAATTCGTAGCCGAAGTCGAAGAGGCCCATCGCGGAGAGCCTGAGGGGTCGGTGATAGGCCCGTAGAAGGAAAATAGACAGCTAAAATTGTAAATGCAACTAGGTTGGTAAGAGGAAAATTCGAAACCCACCTAATATCCTCGAATAATACTCAAATCGATTCGGCTCTAATCGCTGGTTCCTATTCCTAATTGCTTGTCAATGATAATGCTTTAGGTACACCTAATCGTTGGGAGGTTCGCTCACATCTTTCCTCATTGGATCCTTTGCTAGCACCAGGACCTGGTTGATGATTCTTTTGAGTCGGGCGGCCTGCGAACAAAGTGTCAGTTACAAATATTTCTAAAGAAACTCTGCGACCTTCTCGCGTACATTGAAAGTGACGACCCCGCAGATGTGATTAGGCATCACCGACTTGCAAAGGTATATCGTGCTCCACACTATAATTGCAAAGCCATTGTGCCATTTTCCCATTCTTCCATGGTTCCACGTGAAGACTTCAGCGTAAGCGAAGAGGAAGCACAATATGGTGTAGCAAAAGGTGAAGATGATTTCGAGGCATATCTGGACTTCGAAAACCTTGTTCAACTTGAGCGATATGTCGCAAAGTTTCCAATATGCGTGCCTGAAAGCAAATCAGTACTATTTTATTAATTCATTCATTCATTAATACATTCATTATTTTATTTATTCATTTGTTCATTGGTCCATTCGTTTATTTTTTCAGTCGATCACTACTCCGTTCGTTTATTTGTTCATTCATCCCTTCACTCATCTGGCGTATTAACGAGTACCAGAATCACTAAGTCGAATGAATTCTTGTATGCAACGCTTTTCGAATTTCGTTTCCAGCCACATGATTTTCTCAATGTTTCTCAATGAAGCGGGGAAAAAGAAAGTGTGGAAATTTACATGGAAGTCCATAGGATTCGTTGACGTTCTTCCTCGTGCGGGATAACGCGGCGACGCAACTGCGAGCGCTCCTCCCAGCACGATCCAATTCGAATTTGGTCATTCGCAAGGGTCTCCTCGATCATTTCGTAGATGCAGTCGAATCTCGAGGCGGTGTACCTAAGGCAAAACCCATCCTAGTTACTTCCGTCACTGTACATTTTTACTTGCTTTCGATTGAACTTCTACCTGAATAGAATGTAGTATTGAATAACAACGATGGTAGCCGCATGCAACGCGTAATTAACGAGGTAGCAAAAAAGTAAAATGTAGAATATATTGTCCGTTTGGTACTGGTAAACGATGCTCCAGGTGTCGAGAATGAAATTCACAAGGAGCCAGGAGAGAATAAACTTGATCAAGGTTTTCCGCTGTCTCCGGTAATCTCTCGCGCTACCCATAATTTCAAGGGTATCGTCGAGCAGGGCGATATCCATCAAGCACTTATGGTATATCTATTGAATGTAAATAATCAACTTTTATGTTTGATCAACAAGTTACGCTACGCACAAAACTTAAAGCGTATTCAAATGAACCCCAGACTTTTAGGTGATTTTCGAAGAGCTATAACTTTGAGAGAAACGGCCGTAGAGAGATTTCAACTAGGCACAATGAAGCTTGAAGTTTCTAGTTTTTGGAACTGGGGTTGGATTGTTTTTTAACTTTAGCGGTTCTGGAGTAATCATCGAAAAACCATCTACAAAGAAATTTTGAAAACTTTTGCTCGACTTCGAATCGCTGCACGGAATGCAAACAATTTTTTCCGCAACTTCATTGTAATGGTCTTCTAGACATTTAGACATTTAATTACCTTCCATTTCGATCAATGCGTAAAAGTCCATTTCGACTTTGACAATGAATTACTCGGGAATTAATGATCGTACAGAAAATTAAAGGAGAGTTTTGAAACCTGCAAAACATTCTCTATGGCATGCAATTAGTGGCGGTTCATAAAACAATTTCTTTCGAAGTGATAATATTGATTGAAAGAAAGTTGAAAATGAGGGAATTTACGGATATTTAGAAAACTTAGTATAACTTTGGATATAACGCATAAACGAATAATGCCGTCGGTAATTTTTCAACCTCAAAGTGTCCCCAATAACGCTCAAAGTTACAGAGCTCGGCGATTTCTTTTTCTTAGTGCCCTGAAGGTTTATATTTATCGTTTTTGTCCAAAACCATCGTAATACGCAATTTTTCGATTTGTACTCATTTCTTCAGCTTGTTTTTCGATGATTACTCCAGAACCGCTAAAGTTAAAAAAAAATCCAACCCCAGTTCCAAAAACTAGAAACTTCAAGCTTTATTTTGTCTAATTGAAATCTCTCTACGGCCGTCTCTCTCAAAGTTACAGCTCTTCGAGAATCACCTAAAAATCTGGGGTTCATTTCAATATGCTTTAAGTCTTGTGCGTAGTGTATATTTCAAGCTACAACATTGACCATTGAGACACATCTGCAGCTGCATGCACGCTGCGCCCGGGTCATGTCCATACTTGTATACCTTCTAGGCCTCGCCTAGGAATCTAAAAGGTGTGCCCCAATTTTTCCCAGAAACTAGCTTGGTTTTAGAGTACAGGGTGCTTTTCGCGCCACCGGACTATAATACTGTATCCTAGACTAAACGTCGCGTCGAACTTTTATTCACACATAGGTTAGATCTTATGTGTCGATCTTATGTAGTCGCCGACTTGAGCACCCTTCATAGCGGGCGGTAGCCGAAAAGTTCACCAAGGCATAGCCTTAGTTCTAACTCTAGCCTGCGCGTGAATGGAAATTCGACGTGACGTTCAGTCTAGACTACAGCGTTGTAGTCCGGTGCCGCGAGAATCACCCTGTATACAGGGTGTCCCAGCAAGAATGTCGAATGAAAATATCTTCGTCAATTGTGAAGATACGCGAAATCCGCAGAGGGCAAAGTTGCACGGTTCGAAGGGGCTCGATGAATGGCGGTATGGGGGTGTTTTTACAATAGGGTGGTTTTTAGTTATTAATGTTAACTTAATATTTTTCACCGGGTCGACCTACTTTTTTTTCGATATTCTGAATGCTGGGATCAAGGCGAATTCAACGACCTATGACAAAAGGCCTTTGGGGGTAGTTCACCCCCCGGGGGTTGTAAATTTTCTCAATTGACAATTGACGGAGATATTTGCATTCGACATTCTTGCTGGGACACCCTGTATAAGCCGCCCGAAGTCGTTAGTAGCTTGATCTTTCGAAGGGCGAAGCTCTGCCCTTCAAAAGATTGACTGTACTAGTACTCACCATTCTGAGTTCTTGTAGTTTGTAGGGCGAAGCGCTGCCCGATTAGCAATAGATCGGGCTGTACATTTTCAAAGCATTATTAAACGTGAAAATACATTGATCATGAAAATACACGGGTTACTCGCAAGCGAGATCTATACCCAATCACTTTCGAGCAAAACAATATAATTTGCAACCAATCTCTTCGATAAACCGAAGAATTGGGACAAGTGCGATAACAGACGATGGAAACACAAAGGTATTGTAACCAGCCTACATACACTATACACTTTTTTTATAACCCAAGGATTATTATAGAATATCGCATTTATACTTCCATTATTCAAATAATTTACCACATTCATTTTGACCACCTGTTCATAAAATAATAACCTGAGATCGACATAGGAAAAGGAAGCTACATAAGTTAGGACATCTTAGCCGCTCGAGGTATACCTGATCCGAACATAGTCATCTGTGGAGACTTGTTTTCATTTTCGGATGACGATGGCATCCCAAGCATATACTCTCCTTAGCCCAGTTCCAAATCCCAAACCCATAAATGTCGAACGTTAGGACGAATTGTGACAGGAATATTGTGCATCCAACTATCCCCTTTTGGTTTTAATCGCTAGGGACATTCTGACGTACCATCGAATTCGTGCATGTTCGTTCCTTACGACTCTGCTTCGGTATCCCACACCCATTTGAGAAGTTAGCGACCTCGATTCTCTTCGATTATTGCGGGAAAAACTGGGCACGCACGGCCAGCTCGTAATATATAAATATAGAACAGTGCAATTTTCAAAAATTGTAAAATTCGTAAATTTACACAAATCGTGAGACTTGTAGCTCATAAAATCAAATTCGTAACACATCGTAAAATCCAGTAATATTCGAACTATGAAATTTGCAAAAGTGGTATAAATGTTACAATTCACTTAGTTTGTAGCATTTGTAGAATGTGTCGAATGGTAAAATTGTATGAATTCAATGAAAAAGAATCCTACCTCTGCATTAGACGCCATGACGCACGCAGATAGAAAGGAGAGAGCGATAGAGGACAGATAAATCATTTCAGAGACCCTTGGGAGGCTCGCATTCCTCAATATGACAAATCTCATGCAAATTAATGCCATCACGAACGTCGACCACAGAACTCCGCAGTAAAGGACGGTGAGTTTTGGCCGCAGCCTGCCTAAGAGCCGGAAAAGTGCGCCATCCTCATGAAAATCCAGAGCCATTTCGTTTGGAATATTCCCCAATCATTTTTCAGGTTAGAAAATATTAGTGAGCTGAATTTGAATTGAATCCCCACCTTTGTCCCCTCCACCAAACGCATCAAGGGGGTTTCGTTATTTTGGTCGGAAAATATATTTAGCAATTCATGGATTTCTTTGAGAAATTTTTGAAACGGCCAGCTCATTTTTAAAGGAGAATTAAACGCGGGACAACTGGCTCTTAGCCCCCAAATTTAGAAGGTTCAATAGAAACATAGTCTGATTGTTGCAAATCATTCCAATATCATTCAAATTGTGACAATAGATTCGAACATATACCAAATTGTTACCAACATATTCCGAAATATTACAAAATACTCGAGGGTACTCTAAATTGTTCTGAAATAATTTTTAATACTCCAAAGAACTCGAAATCGGTCAAAAATATTTCACAATACTCGAAATTAGTGCAAATTTGTAAAAAATACCGAACAAATTCAGCATTTCACCAAATGATTACAAAACACTCCAAATGTTTCAGGATATCCTAAGCGTTTTCACTATACCCCACAATATTCCAGAATACTATTAACTGTGTTAAAATAGTCCCATATATTTGCAATGTCGCTAGCAAGAGGATTCAGTGTTAGCGTCTTAAGTTTTCGAACGCGAAAAACGAAAGAGGACGAAGTGGGCGAGGTTTCGTGAGATTGGGGGATAAAACGGAGGGAAACTTGACCTGCGGGGTATTCGAAGACCTCGAAGCCGAAGAGCTGCGCGAGAATCGAGAGCGGAAACAGGGTGCGTCGGAAATCCGAGGACATTATCCACTGCGGTGTCGCGTCTTGTCTCAACCCGTCGCGTCTTGTCGTAACCAACTGACTCGAATAACCGAGCACGCCATCCACGGGGACCATAATGGTTCTGATCGAACGACAATCCTGAAGAATGCGTAGAATTTTACTGTTTCGTGTAAAGGAGCGCTAACTGTCAGTAGTGGAGCCATGATCGATAAAAGGCATTCTAATATTAAAATGAGGAAACTTTCTGCAAGTGGATTCGCGGCATTGCATTAAGAGTATTGCACAGTCCCGTCCACGACTCAAAGCCGACATGAGTACAATGCGTCTATTGTACTCGTTCGTCGATCCTGAACTATGTCGTCGAATCGCAGGCTCGATTCTTTAAAGAGACGTATTACTAGGTTATTCAGTTGCGAGACCGATTGCTCAAGAATCTTGTGCAATCGTTCTGTTCCACAGGCGTCGAGCTCTGGCAGCTTCTAAACAGACTGTACGGTGCGCACTCTCGAGGATTGTCATTCGATCGAAACTATGACGGAACATGACGACTTGAGACACGTCGGGACCGATCGAGTTGCGTCGAGACAAGTCGGAACAGATTGAGTCTAGTCTAGACAGGCGACATCAAGCCAGGCTATGTCTTCTGACTCTTGATGTATCCCGTTTGCGCCCTCGATTCTCGCGTGGTTCTGTCTCCGAGGTCGGTCTTCGAATATCCCGCAGGTCGAATTTACCGCCGCTTTTTCCTCAATTTCGCGAAACTGTATAATTTCTTTTTTCTCACGCGAAATGGAAGGATGCCGTGACTGAATTCTTTCGCTAGGAATATTTCAGTCGTTCAAACGTATTATAGAATCATTGGGCAAGTCTCTCCAGTATTCTTTTGTTAATTTGAAGGAGCAATAAGTTGGATTATTTTGGTGTTTTTTAATATAAGTACATATGTATGTAATATGTTTTACGAGTTCTCGTGGGGTTACAAGGGTGTCTGTTTCGTTAGCCTACATTCCATCTAGCACGTGGATTTTACATAAACTAATACTAACTTATCCTACTTGTCGCTGCCTGTCTGAGAGAGATACGATACGATACGATATTTATTTCCGTGCTGGGGCTATAGCCCCCTAAGCACGATATAAACTTTACAAGTTTAACAAAGATAAATGATCAAATAACAATAATGATAATAATAGACTTAAATCTAATTGCTCTCAACACTCCCACATAACCACATAACCCGCCACACAGTCACCCACACCGTGCACTCATGAAAATGGAAGCTTACAATGAGAGAAACATATATACAGAAATGTACAGAATAGGATGGGGCATTCATTCCGGTCAGACAAACCCTTCCAATCACACCCATTCACTCACACTATCGACAGCCACACCTCTTTTACAAAGTATCACTTTTACAAAATATCACAGAAGGGTCGAGAACCCCGCTAGTACCGCCGAGACATGGACGATCCTCAAGGCGTTAAGTGCGAACATGTGGCTGCCGAGCCGCTCAGCCCGAGACATCGCCCGACAAAGAGCCCGACGAAGCCCGGGTCTGAACGGCTCGACGGATTGCGCTTCGCGAAGGAGCAGGAGCAAAGAGTGCCAGAAAGCGGCACCCTGCACCGCGAGAGAGTTAGCTCTTGTAGCAGCCCGATGCAGCGGGGTAATGTAGGATGTAGGAAACGGACGCGAACGCGGCGAACTCCTTACACCACTGTCCGAAATTCGCTCGAACAGTGCTGCTAGTGAGTCAGGAACCCTACCATGATGCACGTCGAACATGAAGGAGCCGAGGAAGTACAGACGGCGCTGGCGAACCTTGAGCCATCCCAGTGGTTCGTAGTACGCAGTGATGTGGACATCACGCCGCACCCCGAAGATGAAACGGACACAAGCATTCATAGCCGGCTGCAGTCTCACCTCATCGACAACATTCATGCCGACGTACAACAAACAACAATAATCGAAGTGTGGAAAGATCAGGCTCCTGACAAGGCTGGCCCTGAGCGAACGGGTAAGTGCATGTCGGTTTCTGTGAAGAGACGAGAGTACGCCGTAGACTTTGCTACAAGTCACAATGACTTGCTCGTGCCACCCCAGGTTGCTCTGGAGGTGGACACCGACAGACTTAACCACGTTCGAGTAAGGAATTGATACACCCGCCACGGCTACGGCGGGAAGGGGGGTCAAATCAAGGCCATTAAGCGCACGCGACGTACCTCAGTGCTGTCAGCCTTGGCCCTGAGTAGCGCATGCGCAGTGGGATATGACGTCACAGACACCACTGTAGCTATAGCAAATACGATGGGGTTCGGAACCCCCTACGAAAAATAAATTATTGTAAATTCAAATTAGCAGAATAGATTTCTTTCTTAAATATATTACCAAATGTAGATGTTGATTTAAACTAACGCGACGGAATTTACTTGGCTAGTCAATAATGTGACACTGTTACATTTTCATTTATATTATTTGTTTTTATTTTACAAAATTTATGTTCCTGTTTTATGAACAAAGTTTATGTT
This sequence comes from Trypoxylon attenuatum, assembly GCA_963989405.1. Classification (NCBI taxonomy): domain Eukaryota; kingdom Metazoa; phylum Arthropoda; class Insecta; order Hymenoptera; family Crabronidae; genus Trypoxylon; species Trypoxylon attenuatum. Next base: position 22,041,962 of record OZ022490.1, read on the forward strand.
TTAGGTTCAACGATTACAATTTGGCTGGGCTGGAAATTACCATGGGCCCAGTAATTCATTTTTTATGTTTAATGCCAATTAGATATGTCATATTGTTTATTGATGCTCATGTTTCAGTTCCTCTGATTTTTCTAGTCTTCATTAGTCCAGTAAATTTTTATTTATATAGTTATTTATTTATTACATTATATTTTTATTTCTTATTTTGCCAAATGAATACTGGTCAGGTTTTGGCAGGTTTCCCTTACCTTTGCAAGGAATCTTAGTATTCGTGACATTTTCCTGCCAAATAAATTATTTCTCGTTTCCTTTTTCCATTTATAACGAGTGTTTTCTTCGTACCATTATTTTATCACCCATCCCTACATTATACATTATCAGTAGAATTAATATTGCCGCATTTGGAAGGAATTAGTGATTTTAAGCGTATATATAATTTCATTTTTCTTTAGGGGGACTGCAGGTACCAGTTTTTTGCGGCAATCTCATGTCTCAGTGCCCGTTCGCACAGTACGCATGCGCGACTCAGGGCCAAGTCTGACAGCACTGACATACCTAAGATCATACATTGGGTCTTCGCTGGGTTCAACGCGAGATCGTGATCCCTGGCCCACGCCACTATGCGGGAGATGTCGTTAATGACTCTGCAGATTCCCTCCTCAACCGTGTGGTGAGGAATGTGGAGGTAAATCTGCAGGTCATCCGCATACTTGATGATACGACAGTGGCGGATCACCGCGTTTATACCCAGGAGATATAAAATAAAGAGAAACGGGCCCAGTACTGAACCCTGCGGAACCCCGGAATTGACAGGCTCCCACGAGGAGAGCTCGTCTCCGATCCTCACGGCTTGACTTCTGTCCGACAAATACGACCAGAACCATCGCAGCACAGGAAGGGAGAAGTTGAGATCGAGAAGAATATCCATAAGTGAGCGATGGTTGACCGTATCGAACGCCTTCGAGAAGTCAAAACATACGAGCATGGCGAAGCAGCCCAGCCGCTGCCCGCTTGACGTCCTCAGTGAGAGTTAGGAGGGCCGTCTGAGTCGAGCGACCCTTGACGAACCCATGTTGGAAGGGGTCCAGACGCCCAGACTGTTGTAAGAAGTCTTGGACGTCGTGAAGGACCACCTTCTCGTGGAGCTTGCACATTTCAGGGAGCAAGGATATACGGCGAAACTGAGAGGGTTCTGTAGGGTTTGGGATATTTGGTACGGGAACCACGCAAGGGCGCTTCCACATACCAGGGAAAACAGAGGTCGACAAAGAGGTGTCAAGGACGTCGACAGTGAGAGGAAGCGGGATGGGGGAACACAAAGACAAAAACAGAGGAGGCTGACCGTTCGATGGCATAACCATGGACGGCCTGATCGGAAGGATGTGTTAAAGGAGTTCTGGGGTAACATGAGGAAAGTGGTACTGGCCGTCGTCAAAACGGCCAGGGAAAAGAAGGAAAAGAGGCGGGCTAGAAGCTGAAGCCGGAAGGACGGACAAAAAGAAGGAGTTAAGGGAGTCAGGCGAAAGATGAGAAGAAAGAGAGGCAGGACCACGAGGAGCAGAAACGAGATTGTGCGAGCGCAGTGCTCGCCACAACTCAGCGGGATTGCGGAGGCCGGATAGGAGCTGGCGCAGGTACGACAGGCGACCAGCAGCAGGGGCGGACTTCACCTGGTTCCGCAGTATCCTGTATTGGGAGAGAGAATTAAAACTGCTGGTCCTGCAGTAGTCGCGACGCACATTGTGTTATTTTCAGCATCTAGCGGTACTAAAGTCTTTTTCGGCCCAATGTTAAACTTCAGATGCTATTATTATGGACATATGAATTTTCTAATTTTTTTTAAATACGGCTATCGTCAACATCCGTTCACCAGCTCAACGTTACATATTTTTTTGATTCAAAAAATTTCTTAATTAGGCGATTTCCATTAATAATTAGTTACGAAAATGCCCGTTTTTCGTTATTTTCCGAGTTTTTGTACAGTATACCGCGTTATACCGGATTTTCATCATATACAAAATAAAGATTGATCCTTGGCGAACCGAAATTCATTTTTCTTATTTTGCACAATTTTGCACATCTAACCGAAAACGGTCATTATATAACAAATATAGGTGTTTTTCATGCAAGTAGCGAGCTGCAATACATTTTTCGTATAAGTACCACAATAATTACGTTTCGCAGGGATATCACGCAATGCCTTGGTGTAAATGACCAGTGCGAATCGGTAAATAATGCGAATAATTTACAATAATGAAGAAAATGCAGAGTGAGCCAATATCTATGTCTACCTATGCCTTAAATATTTTTGACAATTTTATAGATAGCAAAAAACTGTTTACAGCAAAGTTGCATGGTTCGGGGTTGCCGATAGGATGGAAGTATGGGGATGTTTTTGCAATGGGGTAGTTTTTAGTTGTTAATGTTATCTTAATTTTTTTAAATGGGTCCACCTACTTTTTTCTCGATATTCTTGATGCTGAGGTCTGGACGAATTCAACGACCTGTAATAAAAGTTGATTGGGGGTAGTTTAGCCCCCGGGGGTTGTAAATGTTTATCGCTAAATTCTGACAAAACCATGCGATTTGGAAAAAACTTTATTCAACCGAAGTTAAACTGTTTGAATCAGACTACGAGGTTCCGCTGATTAGCAGCAGCTTAGCCCAGTCCTATTTCGTTTTATTGTCTACATTTTTATGAGCACGCTGTTAGTTTTATTAAAAGGTGTCCCATTATTGACGTGTGGGTTGTTGAGGGAGGTAATTAGGGTTTGGGGTTTATTCGATTAAGGTGTTCAGAATGGGGACACTACTTTTAGATTTTTCGACTAAATGTACACACCAGGTGCTTTACGATCCACCAGTATTGTTGGAGAAGTTATCGGACTTTTTTTACATCAGAATCCTGTACCTATTTTTCCTCAATTTTAGAATGAGCTTCGAAATCTCTCGCCGATCTATTTTTGATATATGGAGTCAAAGTTCAAAGGAGAATCGATTCAGTGCAATCGTAAAGCATGTGTTACAAGATGTAGCTGGTCCATTATCAGCTACAGATTTAAGTAGAGTGAATGTAACAATTAGAAGTTTCTGTCAAAAATTTCAGGAGAGATATACGAAATCGGGGAGAACACACCAACGATTTGTAACTGAAAATGCAGCATGGCTTCAGGGACATGTAACTTTTCTGTCGAAAATGACCGATCCTCAACCTGGCACATCAACCCAACACACCAGCATAAAGTTCGGTAGGCCTGAAAAACCTTTTGATGAGTGCAGTGTTACGTTCGTGGAATCACGCACGAATTTTTCCGTCAACAAACCTAGAAATTTTCCGAGCTCGCGTAAACCGTAGCTCGAACCCTAAAATCCGCCTAGCCCGTAACAAATTGGTGACAGCGGTGGGATACTCAAACTACATTCTGTAGAAGTGGTTTCCTTCTGAAACCGTTGAGTATTCTTTTCCTTGTCTTTCTCAGTGGTTTTATCTCTTTTGAAACCTTGATAAACCCTAAAATGACTGAACAAAGTGATTTGACTGCTCTCATGAGCGAAATGAAAATACGATCGGCTATACAACAAGCAGCTCAGGGAGTACCCAAGTTTGACGGGAAACCTGGAGATTTGAAATATTTTGTTCAATGTGTAGAAGACGGGAAGTCTATTCTCCCGCAATCTCTAGAGTCAAAATATTTAAGCGTAATATTGACAAAATTGAACGGTCCAGCCAGGGAATCCGTCGATGGTAAATCTTTTAAATTAGTAGTCGAGTTGTTACAATTCCTTAAAAGATGTTTCGCACCGGGGCACAGCCTGATATCATTTCAAGCCGAGATAGAGCGTCTCCGCATAGGTCGCGAGGAATCAGTGCGCGAATACATAGATAGAACGAGGCATTTGTTTCACAATACGCGCGCGGCGATCAACGAAGAATACGGAAGCAACAATACCGACGTAACTGCCCATACGGAAAAGGAAATTATCAAACGTTTCGCGAACGGGTTACCAACGCGGTACGCGTCACGAGTGAACCCGCGCCAATTTAAGAAGTTAGACGATATCTTCGAAGAAGTCCTGGAAATCAGCCGTGACTGGACGAGCCGGACGATGCAGGACGAAAACAGAGGACGAAGGTACGAGGAAGACTATCCTCATGAGCGATTGTAGAAAATTACGAAATTATCTACGTTTCATCTAATTCAAACTGGCGTCGGTACCCACAATCCGAAACAAGCATCGTCGACGACCAGCGAATGAAGAAAGAACGTATAACCTCCGGATGACCCAGCAATGCACATTAGTTGCGCCTGACGTGTCCCTGGATGGCAAGTTTTAATATTTATTACGAGAAGCACCATTTCTCGTGAAACGTTTGTGAAACCACGTACAAACGGCGACTCCCAAAATCCAAACTGGCATCGACACCAAGGATTCGATATCAAGCATCCTCGATGACCAAGGGATCAAGGAAGAAGCAATTAACCACTGGATGACCCAGCACTGCTGCAAATGCACCTGAGAGTATCCAGATGGCAAATTACACTGCGAAAATTATGCCTTGGTAGAGGAAGTCAAATCCTTAACCGAGTAGTTTTAAGAAGATGGATTAATCGCAGCGATTGATCTGCGATTGCGTTCATCGAGCTGGCGATCAGGCAAATGGCCACGATCAAACTCGCCAAAACCGAATGAGGCTCGAGAAGAAGAAAAAGAAAAAAAACGAAAAAGGAAGAAAATAAATAAAACTGAAGAGGAAGATTACAGCGGGAAGAAGAGAATAAATAAAATGCAGAAATTTGAAAAGAAAGAGCAGAAGAAGAAATCGAAGTTGCAGGAGTAGCTTAGAAATCAGTCCTGGTAACCGAACACCTTTTTCAACCAATCACGTGAAGAACTTTACAAATATCCAACAAGGAAATTGCATCACCTGAAGATAAAATTCAAGGAAACCAAATTCTGGGCTTGGAGTCACTCTCTACCTGGAGACCACGTGGAAAAGGCGTCGAACTTCTACCGACCCTTCCGCACCACAGATGACATCCTGACAAACGCCAGAAAACAGAATTCTGATCAACCATATAGATAAACTTAAATTGGCTCACGTATAAATTTCTTTTAGTTACAGACACCCGTTCCAGCAAAATAATTTTGTAAGTACACTACACGACACACCTACACTGCGGTTCCACATGCACTACACACCCCTCGTCTGTCTTTTATTCAGAAAGCGAAAAATTAGTTGCTCAAGTAATTGAAGCACCACGCACTAGCGCGATGTTCATTGTAAGGGGGGAGGTGTTACGTTCGTGGAATCACGCACGAATTTTTCCGTCAACAAACCTAGAAATTTTCCAAGCTCGCGTAAACCGTCGCTCGAACCCTAAAATCCGCCTAGCCCGTAACAGCAGCGAGAAAATAAAGAAAAGAAAAGTGCAAAAATTGATTGAGTGCGCAACCCACGAAGAACTGTCAATCGCCACGGAAGTCTCATTTCGACAATCCGGAAAGCGAGACTCTGCGTCAATTGTGAAAGAATTGGGTACCGCTTCATCAAAAAGAGGGACAATAATTAAAAAACTCCGGAAAACATCGTTGGAAAAACCAATTAATCTTTCCAATAATCAGGCATTGGCGTTGCTGGTGGATGCCAACCTTTCAACAAATCAGTACAGGATAATAAGGCAACAAATGAGGAGTCTTCATTCCAAAGCATATCCACCATACTATAGATTAAAGGAACACAAGAAACTGTGCTATCCTACTGGGATTCGCGTCACCGAGACTTCAGCAGAAATCCCTCTGCAATCAGTGATTGACCACACTGGAAGAAGATTGTGCGAAGTACAAGAAGACATATTGGCATGCATGAATTTACCACAGGACACAATGCTGCAGATTATTATAAAGTGGGGCTGCGATGGTGCAGAGCAAACAATGTACCGGCAAAAATTTTCCGAAGTACATGCAACAGACGCAAGTTTGATCAGCATATCTTTTGTACCTGTCCAGTTGTATAATGAAATTGACAACGGTAAGAAAATAATCTGGCAAAATCCTGCACCATCGTCAACCAGATACTGTCGGCCAAGAAAATTTATTTTCGCGAAAGAAACCACAGAATTAATAAGGACCGAAGTTCGGAATATGGAAGAACAAATTGCGGCATTAGCACCAACGGAAATAAGAGTGGCCAACTCGGCAATACTGGTGAAGTCGAAATTAGTATTATGCATGATAGACGGTAAAGTGTGCAATGCTATCTCCTCGTGTCATTCATCACAAACCTGTTACTTATGTGGAGCAAAGGCACGAGAAATGAACAGCACAAATGTTCTTTCCAAAAAGGTAGAAGACAAGCACCTGCTTAGTTTTGGACTTTCGCCTTTACATGCCTGGATAAGGTGTTATGAATGCATGCTGCACATTTCATACAGGCTGGAAATAAAGACATGGCAAGCCGGCGGCGAAGATAACAAAGAAAAGATTAGGCAGAAAAAATTATTCATACAGGAGCAGTTCCGTAAAGAATTCGGATTATTAATCGACATGCCCAAACAGCAGGTGGGCAATACAAAAAATGGAAACACTGCTCGCAAAATCTTTAGAAATGCTGAGAAGTCAGCTGAAATAACGGGGCTGAATGTCGATTTAATAAAACGGTTCCACGTTATATTAGAATGTATTAATCTTACTTACGAAATCGATATAGAAAAATTCGAAAAGTATACTCGAGATACTTTTGACCTGTATCTCAGAGAATATAACTGGTATCTCATGCCCGTCATTGTGCGTAAAATATTATGCCACGGCAAAGAAATTATAGCTGCTTGTATTGTACCAATTGGGCAATTTTCAGAACAGGCCCAGGAAGCAAGAAATAAACATTGCAGGCGGTATAGCGAAGACTTCACCAGAAAGACAGCGAGAATGGACACAAATGAGGACTTACTACACAGATTATTAATTTCATCAGATCCTGTGATTTCAAATTGTCGAGTTTTGCCGAAAACAAAACAACACGCGATAACACCAGATGTGTTACAATTATTAAAAGAACCACCACACTCTGATACGGCAACAGACTCTGACAATAGTAATTCGGATGCAGACTGGCTTCTATGTATATGGATTGTCTTTCTATAATTAGTTTAATACTTTGAATGTATATATTTTAAGACTTTTATATGTATATATTTATTGGTATTCATTTGTATATATTTTCTTTATTATTGTATTTATTCGCATTATTTGCCGATTTTCCCCTTGTCCTTCATCCCTAGACATTGCATGATCATAAAATAAAACTACACCAAACAGATGTAAGTTACAATTTTATTAACAATTTTACCGTCTCGCGTGACAAAAAAACGGATGGGTTTACATCGGCGTTTTATTAAAATTTTAACAAAAATACGGTTTTGTTATCAAAAATCAACATTTTTTAAACAAAAACATATAAATATTTAATTTTTTAAACATTTATCAGCGGAACCTCGTAGTCTGATTCAAACAGTTTAACTTCGGTTCAATAAAGTTTGTTCCAAATCGCATGGTTTTGTAAGAATTTAGCGATAAACATTTACAACCCCCGGGGGCTAACCTACCCCCAATCAACTTTTATTTTAGGTCGTTGAATTCGTCCAGACCTCAGCATCAAGAATATCGAGAAAAAAGTAGGTGGACCCATTCAAAAAAATTAAGATAACATTAACAACTAAAAACTACCCCATTGCAAAAACATCCCCATACTTCCATCCTATCGGCAACCCCGAACCATGCAACTTTGCTGTAAACAGTTTTTAGCTATCTATAAAATTGTCAAAAATATTTAAGGCATAGGTAGACATAGATATCGGCTCACTCTGCATTTTCTTCATTATTGTAAATTATTCGCATTATTTACCGATTCGCACTGGTCATTTACCCCAAGGCATTGCGTGATATCCCTGCGAAACGTAATTATTGTGGTACTTATATGAAAAATGTATTGCAGCTCGCTACTTGCATGAAAAACACCTATATTTGTTATATAATGACCGTTTTCGGTTAGATGTGCAAAATTGTGCAAAATAAGAAAAATGAATTTCGATTCGCCAAGGATCAATCTTTATTTTGTATATGATGAAAATCCGGTATAACGCGGTATACTGTACAAAAACTCGGAAAATAACGAAAAACGGGCATTTTCGTAACTAATTATTAATGGAAATCGCCTAATTAACAAATTTTTTGCATCAAAAAAATATGTAACGTTGAGCTGGTGAACGGATGTTGACGATAGCCGTATTTAAAAAAAATTAGAAAATTCATATGTCCATAATAATAGCATCTGAAGTTTAACATTGGGCCGAAAAAGAGTTTAGTACCGCTAAATGCTGAAAATAACACAGTGTCCGTCACCCCGCGTTTCCGGTACTGTCCGCAGTTCTACCCAGCCGTAGTACCTGGATCTCTCGCGACGGCGAGCCCCTCGAAAAGCGCTGCCATGCTCCAAGTCAGATCTCCCCTCCTGGTACACCTTGCGCAGCGCGCACCCAGTCCGGCCTGATCGACGTCTTCTCCGGTAGATCACCGCGTCTCTCGGGTCCCTCCATTCCGCCGTGGTTGGCCAGACGGAGCACTTCAAAAAAGTGAAGACCGGCATGCGTGCGCTGGGACGGTCGCGGCGGCAACGTTACAACAAAAAAATGTTATTGCTCTGGATATTTTTGTATCTCCAACTTGAAATTTACAGAGTTTGTTCATTATACTACAGACCATCCATGACATAAATTTTAAAGTAATCGATAATGATTTTCACTATTTTATTTAATTTTAAACAATATTCATATTTTACAACTAATTAGTACCATTTTACCAACATGGAATATTTTTTTAATTAAAATTTGAACATTTCCGAATAAAACGGTAGTTTGCGCATGATGGTACCTCTATTACTTTTGGAATTATAAATTGTTTAAAAATAGTTGGTCCAAAACTTTGCACTTAAATAACTTAAAAACTATTAATGTTATCGAAGAACCGAAAAGTGCATTTTAGAGTGTTCGATGAGGGCTACAAACCTACGAAGTTTAAAAAAAATCTGAGACCAAGTGTGAATCAAGTATGATCACTCGGCGTGGAATCGCTCATAGGTAATGCGGCCGGCCGGGTCGTTCCTGCAATAAAAATTTATTACTCGAAAACTAGACTAGATGCCCCCTTGAAATTTACAGGAGATATTCTTAATTGTCTAATGCACCTGTGGAATTAATTTCACGCGAATCAAAGATGGGTTTTTTGAGTAATTAACAATCAAAGTGAATAAACAATAATAACAAATGCTATTTTTTTAATTACGCGATTCACACATTTTTTTTATAAAACTTCAATGTGTTTCCTTTCAAATGCCGTTTCGCACGGTCCGATATCTATCGTGGTTGCAAAGATATGAATTTTTAAAAAAAACCCGACCCTCAACTTTGATTGTTAATAACTTTTAAACAATAAACGATAGCGAGGAACGGGACCTCGCATTTTCATCGGGTGGACAAGGACTATAACATACTAAAACTTAATAAAAATCAGAAAACATGAGGTCCCGAAGTGTGATCACTTGGCGTGGAATCGCCCATATATGAAGATGTATTTTCCTATTGGTAGAAACCACGGAAGAGCATCCTTTTCGTGACCCTCCATCTATGCGGTACCACTGCTCATAGATTTTTGTATATATGCAACATAATGCCCTATAGCCGAGGCTCTAAACACTTCTTCGTACGCAATAGCTCCTACAAGACGAAAATCTACTTCGCTTGTTATAATGTTAGCTAAACTTAACTCCGGCGGAATGTCATCTACATTTGTTTCTACTTCTGGTAGTTCCGTTTCAACAAAAAGTAACAACCCATATTTTGTTCTTCGTGTACATTCTTGATTTCAACACATTGTTGGCGGCAACGAATTTTCTGCAATTGCAGTTCTAAGGTCGTGGAACCTTCCCTTTCCAAGTGCGTTAGGATTTACACAAATCAAAGGATATTGTTGCGAGTTCGCGTCATGTTAAAGTAACTAAGACTTCGTTAATATAAAAGGGCTTTATTGAAGAGGAACAAGGAGGCACGTCCGCTCGATCAGACGTCCAGGAGGCGTCCCTCCCCTAGTTGATAGTAACAAAATGCACTGCTGCTTAGAAACACGCTAAGCAGCAACGTCAAAGTACACCGCCATAACCGGAATACGGATGGCTTCAGGTAAAAGTTGTGACGAAGCGTGCGCTCCGTCACCGCCAACCTCCGCGTTTCAAGATGTACCTCGCACGTCGGGCCGGGGGGGGGAACGCGCGTCCCGAAGGGCCAAGCACGCACCACCGAGAAATGTACGCGACTAACCCCGTAGGCCGGACTGATCACCCGGTCGACATCCCGACTCCGACAGGAAAACTAGCGGCGGATGGAGCGAGGCAGCCAAAAGGACGAGGACCCGAAAGATCCAGGCGAAAGATCGATGCCAATTGGGACATGGCCCACCACCTGTCGGCCGCCGGGGGACCCTACTAGCACAACCCTCCCAATGATAGGCGGCGTAATCGGCGTCACGAGTCCGCGTCGCCGACCGCGTGTTAATCTGCGGCACTTGACTTCCGGCGTGCGAGGCGACTGGTACTACGGAGCCATTAGCGTGTGATTGCGACCATTTTCTTCCTGTCTTGAGCGATTTGAGAGTGACCGGTAGCGGGTTCGAGGCATCGGCCGCGTTTCATAGTGAGTTGGGCGCGTTTGTACGGCCGCGTGACTTGTGGTAGGAGCGAGTGCAGCAGGTTGACCAGCGAGCGGTGACGGTAAGTGGCACATCTTTCTTTCTGCGCGTCTTCGGTGTGTGTGTGTGATCGTTGTGGGGTCTCGGGACGGTTCGAACTAGAGTCTAAAGAGGAGTTCGTGGTGGTCGAAGCGTGGTAGAGTCCTGGGGGTAATTTACCGGGGAAACAAAGTCGCGAGCCCAGAGCGACGGCTTCGAGGGGGGAGGTCCCGGCCCTCGGAGGCCTCAGCGGGTACAGGCCAGAGCGAGTGACTGACCACGACGGGCTTCTAGTCTGGACAAGTGCGCGATTTCCCCGGTTTCTAGTCAAGTCTTTAGTAAAAGCGTGCGGCCGCGTTAGAAGCGTGCAACGGCGAACGGACCGGTGATTGGCCGGCGTGGAGTAGGGCAGCGGCGAGCGGCCCGTTGATTGGCCGCGAGCAACACGCGACGCGCGAGCGAGCTTATGATTGGTCGACGAGATAGATTCGAACGCAACGCGGTTCTCGACCGGAAGTCGGCGACCGGCCTCGACGGCCATCTTGTCTAGCTACCGAATCGCGTTCTTCTGTGTGAAATAAATATCTTTTGGCGTACTTTCTCTCCGGACTTGCTCATTCCTACGGGATTCCTGCGCATTCGTGGCATACTTGCATTTTCAGGGATTAGCGATTATACTCGGCCGTCTCCACCGTACTACGACGGTCGAGCCAGACTGCGTTTGTCCTCGGGCTGAGCACGGACCCGAGTGGCCGAGGACTGAGCTGGTCGTGCCGGGTGACGACAGCAGGGCTTCCCTCCGCGATTTGCCCCAACATCCTCTCTCACGTTTTAAACACAAATATTGGTCCTTCCGGGGGCCTGGCGCCCAACCGCGGAGTAGGCAAATCGCGGGGAAATTCTAGAGCAGCGCCCAAAGATTCGGATTGCGGACGATCTTGGACCGTGTCCATTCGGTCCCTCGCGACCTTAAAAGTGTGGCTGAGCTCAGCATCCCTCGCACGGGGTGACGACCCCGCTCTGCCCTGGTTCTTTACCAGGGTTTGGGACCCGCGCGTCCATCTCGAACCGACCATCAGAACGTTCGCCGTCTTCTGCAACGCACCACCCGGTGCATCACTCTCCAGCCAGCACACCACAAGAACGCACGTAATCCGAGTTCGTCGGAGGTAAAAAAGTCGGCATTGGTAAGTCCGAACTTTGTTGTATCGTTCGGGAGAACATTTTAAACAGACCCTGACCCACTTCTCTCGGTGTCAGAAGTGGGAAGAACGCAATTGCGTAGTTTCTTGGGATTTTGTTCGTATTATAGGAAATTTGTTAAGGGTTTTTCTTCTATTGCGAAAACTTTATGTCAGTTGACGGAGGGCCCGGTGAAATTTGACTTTTCTCTTCCCTGTCAGAAGGCCTTCCGGAAACTGAAGGAAATGTTAGTTTCCACTCCGATTTTGGTGTTTCCTCAGGAAATTGGTGAGTTTATTCTTGACACAGACGCTTCGAATCATGGAATTGGAGCTGTGTTGTCCCGGATTTGGGAAGGGGAGGGGAAGGTCTTGCGTTATTACAATAGGGTTTTGTCTAAACCCGAAATAAATTATTGTGTAACGCGTAGGGAGCTTCTGGCTATTGTGGATGCTACGAAACATTTTCGCCATTACCTCTGTAGGAGGAAGTTTAAGATTAGGTCGGATTATGCTTCTCTTCGTTGGTTGCATTCCTTTAAGAATCTGGAAGGGCAATTGGCACGCTGGATGGAGAGACTTCAACATTATGATTTCTCCGTTGAACATCGTAAGGGAGTTTCCCATAAGAATGCGGATGGATTATCTTGACGACCTTGCGAGGATAATTTATGTAACTAGTGTAGAAAAGTGGAAATGAAGCACATAGAATCTTTAGGGCGGACAGTGCAGCAAGAGGGGCGTGATTGGAGAGCTTTGCAGTTGGAAGACCTGATTGTTTCCATTTTTCTGCTTGTAAAAGAAAATGGTCACAGCCCCACTTGGGGAGAGATAGCTTCTGAAGGTGTTGCGGCCAGGCTTTATCTAGCCTATTGGAATCTTTTGGAGGTTGAGGATGGCATACTCTTCAAAAAGTGGAAATCCCCGAATTCCGCAGGGTCATAAAGTAAATAGTGGTATCTCGAGAACGAATGGAGGATATTTTGAAGGAAGCTCATGATTCGTCTTCTGGAGGACATTTCGGTGTGAACAAGACCTTGGCCAAGATCAGGAAAAATTTCTATTGGGCGACCTACAAGAAGGATCTGGAACATTGGTGCAAATCTTGTGTTGCTCGGAAGGGCCCTTCAGGAAAAGGGAAATCTCCTTTTCAGGTGTTCAATTCTGGTTTTCCTTTTGAGAGATTGCAGTTGGATATTTAGGGGCTTCTTCCTCTTACGTTGAGTGGGAACCGTTATTTATTAGTTATTGTAGATTGATTTACCAAGTGGCTGAAAACTTTTCCCATGAAGAATTTTCGCGCGAAGAATTTGCGCAAATTGCAGGAATTTGCGGGAATTTACGCAAATTCTTCGTTATATCAGCACGGATTGAACTGCGGCTGGGCTCATTTGAAAGGGGAGGCCACAATGTGTGCCAGCAAACCATAATTGTCGCAGAAGCCAATCCAATTCTTCTAATATGAGTGTTAGAAAAGTATAATTTCGCTGTTTCACCGACGGGCCAAAGCGGTGACGTCACGATTGCGAGTTCCTCTTTAACATTTTCGAATTGGGCGCTCGCGGTGGTATGAGAGAGAGATGCGGCGTCGCGCAGCGGAAGCGCGCGCCGAAATGAGCAGAGTGAAGCAGTTGAACGGCAACCGTCGTGAAGAATGATCAGCGAGAAAGAAAACGATGATTGATATTAATTATATTAAATATAAGATGTGTGTGTGTGTGTTAAACAATTGGAGATAACCAAGTCATTTTTCCTCTACCCCAGCAGAATCTACTGGTGTGACATCGGCGGAACTTTATTTAGGACGTGAGTTAAGACTTCCTTTGGATTTGATTTATGGTTGTCCGGAAAAACAGGAGGAAGGAATTAAGTCAGATTATGTTTGGAAATTGAGGACTAAAATGTCTAAATTGCATCATTATGTTCGCCATCGTTTAGAGATGAAGAGTTCTTGAGTTAAGGTTCGTTATGATAAGAGAGCAAGGGCAATTAATTTTAGAAAAGGGGATCGTGTTTGGTTATACAATCCTCGTCGTTTCATTGGAAAGTCTCCTAAGTTACAGAAGGACTGGGAGGGACCTTTTGTGGTAGTGGGGAAATTAAGTGATGCAGCTTTCTTTATTAAGGGGAAGGAGGGGAGGAAAGTGGGCGTGGTGCATGCGGGTCGCCGTGCACCGTATACGAAGCGGTAATTTTGTGAAAGTTGTGGGTTATGTGTCTGCAATTTTTCAGGAGTTAGGTAGCAGTGTGGGTTGGGTCGTGAAACGATCTTCTACCCAGGCTTTCAACCTTCAACCGAGGTAGTCGTGTTATCTGCCCCGTAGCGGATGTTCCTTGTGGGCATTCCATGGATGGTGAGTGTGAGGGATCGCCCTCAGGGACGAGAGGTTAAGACGGGGAAAGCTGGGGTGAGCACCTTAGCCGGTGTTGGAGCTCTGGCGAGAAGTGAAGGTTCTGATGGCTTGGGATGTGATTTCTTTTTGTTTATTTTGGAAATTGTGACACGCATCTCTGAGTTGGGAGAGATACTTGGTTGGTGACCGAGTAGGTTTGAGTATTCACAAAGTTGTGAAAAATGTTTTACTATTTGTTTGTTCCGTTTTTCTGAGGTGAGAGTCGCTGAAGAAGTCGCTTGGTCACAGTCGCTTGGTCACAGTGGATTCTGGGATCACGAATACGTGGGAGATTTGAAAAAGACGAATAACATCTTAAGAAAGACTGCCTTCCTCGCGGTTTTTGACCGTGGTTTTCCCGCGAGGCGTTGGATGAATACCAAGGCAGAGACTGAGGTGTTTCTTTGGAAACGAAAGGGTCCACGGTAGCTATCCCCCCTCATGCCTGAACGCTGGAGAAGTTTGCGGACTGAGCTTGCGACGGGTCGTGACGTTTGGTGACACTGGGCGTGTCGTAAAGAAGTTTGAAGACACTGGGTGTGTCTTGTCGGTTGGATGCGTCAGACTCGGTAACCGAAGCAGCAGTTAAGGGTAGAGCAAGAAACTGGTGGAATCCTAGAGCCGAGAGTTAGACAAGTATTGTCGGGACGACAATTTTCGAAGAAGAGGAGTAGTGTTACAGCCCTAACGTCGCGCGCTTTCTGCGGTCTGAATGTGTCCCGCTGTTGGAATCACCTTAGTGATCGAGTTTGGATAGTGACGGCGATTTGTAGTTGTCTGTGGATTGACAACCGTATAGTAGAACCTCTGGTACTGTCTTACAAGGGGAGGTCGCGACCTGGACACGCGCTTTTTGAACGCGACTTGTATCAAAAGTTGCGTACTGGTATGAATAATAAAAGTGTGTAATATTAGCCGCATACCGCCAGCCATTTTATAAAAAATCGAATTTTGCAACCTGATACACCTATAAGTACAGAAGGAATAAGCTTTGTATACAACTTGAGTGATAGCGAAGCGAATACGGCGAAGGATTACCCCGGGAAAGAGTAGGGTTCGATTCTCTATCGGGTTGCATTTTTTTTCTAATTCAATATTAATTTTAATGTTTTTAATTACACTCTGTACATGAAAATTATATGACATAAAACCTTACAAGTGGGAGATACATTTACAATATGTACGTGTCAGCAAATATCTAACGATATAATACAAAAATACGCAAAATGAAATATGTACAAGTTAGCATTCATTAGAAATAATATAATATTAATTTTCATGTTCGGTTTGGCTGTCATACGAGCGTATACAATGCTTCATATAAAGATTATCGTAAAAACAAACGAAACATAGAGCACTTCTGCACCACGCGCATTTTATAAATGATAAGTTCCCGCAAATACCTTTCATTTGCTGAATCTCGCAAGGAAAACACACTTGGAATTTTATATTTTCTGCGTGTTTATATTGTAAATGCATCTCCCACTTTTAAGGTTTTATATTATATACTTTTCACGTACACAGTATAATTAAAAACATTAAAATTAACATTAAATTAGAAAAAAAATCCAACCCGACAGAGAATCGAACCCTAATCATTCCCGTGCTAATCCTGCGCCGTATTCGCTCCGCTATCACTCAAGTTGTACACAAGGCTTATTCCTTCTGTACTTATAGGTGTATCAGGTTGCAAAATTCGATTTTTTATGAAAATGACTGGCGGTATGCGGCTAATATTACACACTTTTATTATTCATACCAGTACACAACTTTTGATACATGTCGCGTTCAAAAAGCGCGTGTTCAAGTCGCGACCTCCCCTTGTTAGAGAGAAGACGTATTGTGTTGAGGAGCAGTCGTGTTAATAAAGAGTTCTTAGTTCTTGTTAAACCCTTGTCTGTGTTCCCGGGCGTAACAATATGTTCGTTTGTTTTTACCTTTATCCTTCCGAAGCTGTGTAGAACGAGTGTACGATAATTTGCATTCAGTCCGTCAATGAAGCACTTGGGGAATATTAAAAATCCAAATGCCTGAGCGTCTGCTGTGTGGTCAGTGGTCATACAAGTGTGGTCGCCTCTGTGGTCGGAGGCAACCACACTTGTGTTCCGGAAATGTGTTAGGAAAAGCGAAGCAAGAGTTCCAGGACAAAAAACAAGGGATTTGGACCACAAATGTTTTTCGGAGTATATGGTATCTGAAATATAATTCACGCACGGAAGGTCCAATCAGATCAGTTGGTCTGGATAAAATGTTAGTACACTAAATGACGGATGAGCAGACAGCCATATTCTATATAAAAAACCATCACACCTTATGCCTTGATAGACCGGGTTCGCCGGTACATAAAATTAAATTGCCAAACGGTGATTTATCATCGCACATATATTTGTACCAGGCGGCGACGAAACTAGATGACGAAAGGAGTGTCCTAATATTTCAAATGATATCCACCGTACACATCAGCAACGCAATTTCGTGCTGGCTCCAGGAATTCTATCGTATAGGTACTGTTGGCTGGCCGGTAATCACACCACCTATTCTTCATAGTTCATTGTTCATGTACTTAGATATAAGATGTTACGTCACGCCGTAATCGCAACGACTGGCGCGCGAATTAAAGCCGCGATCATAGGGCCGCGAATCAAACCAGCGTCGCGAAACCCAACAGGCAATCGCGCGGTAATTATAAAACTTTAGATTTCAGCACCGTTAGTAACAATGTACACCAAACGTTAAGATTCATGAATAGGTATTGTATTTTGAATATTATTAGAGTTACGCTAGCATGCGGTTAATTGCCAGGACGTGCCAAATAACAGAGGCCGTAGAATTACCAGCTTATTAAAGTACTTAGCACCGTAAAAGGCTCCGGAAAAGCAACCCAAGGGTTCAAGCCGATACTTGGAAGTAAATAATAAAACTGCCATATAAAAATTGCGAAAAGACATTTGGTGTTTCCGCCTCAAACAGGCCACCTCTTGAAATAAGGAAGGCATACAATAGGGCACAGCCATAAAACGCTCTCACTCTAATCCTTCGCCGAGTATCTGTTAACCACGTGGGCCTGCTTGGGCCTTTCCGCGTCCCCTCTCCGAGCGACCCTCCGTAAGACCGCGCGCGCCAACGCCTCAACGCTACGGGCCTCCCACAGCCGGAGATGCCCGAAGACACCAGCCAACCAGATGGCCCGCTGGGTCCCTACCCCGACGAAGCAGAGTGGGAGTCCTGAGGGCCCCAGCGCGGAACTCAAAAACTTGGACTTCTCTCTTTTACGGAACTCGGTTCTAGAACCACTGGCTCTGTATTGTAAGCCCATCGAGTGAGAAGCGCGCATGACAGGGCATTAGTGCCCCAAAGTGAACGTGGGGCGGCGCTGGTGACGCAGCACGAGCGTCATCATCGCGTTCCATTGTCGGCGATCACCACGTGCGGAGGGATTGCGGAATCTGTCGGGTCGAGTTACTGTAACTATCGGGACTCTGCGTAGTCCGAATAAAGGCCATCTCGAGACCTGCCTAAGACGTCGAGTCGTTACTACCCCGGTCATTCTCCCTTTCCCAGTGCTAGTGAGCGTGAACTTCGAAGTGAGCCGGCATTCGAGTCGTCGGACATCTTGAGCGCGAAATCGACCTTTGGCATTTCCGGGCGCTTACAGTATTATACGGTTGAATAAACCGACATTCACATTCGTTTTAAATCCAGTCTTGTTTTTATTTCAACAAGACATTGTCAAGTTCGTGATCGTGAGCAGAGCGCGTAGCGCTCCACGGGCAACTTACCCACCTCCAAAGACTCGGTCCTTTTCAGGGCCACTCTAGGAACTTTCCACTCGTATCGCAACATAATTTCTTTGGTGACAGCGGTGGGATCGCGAAAAAGTGTTTATTTTTCAAAGTTCGGATTCGCGAAAAGTGCCGTTGAAGTTCGGAAGTGCGCGTACAGACGCTAACTCAATCGCATTGCCGGCTCGCGCTCGCGACAAAGACAATTGGAACAAACACTTGTTTGGCAAAACGTGCATCTTCTCTCCCGCGGGTTTTTACACGGTGTCCCCACGGGCTAGGGCGAATGCCAGAGTAAGGGTGATAACGAGTGGCCGTGTAGTCTATACCATCGCTATCACATCGCACTGCCGTCGTTCGTTCGTCGCCGATTGCTGTTCCTGACCGTTGCTGTTGCCGTCGCTGCCGTGTTCCTGCCGTCGCTGTTGGACTCCTGGTTCCTGCCATAGCAGCTGATGCTGTTTAGCAGATCCACAACGCCGCAGGTCAACGAAGCCGCATCGCCAAGGTCCCGTAGGGCATTCTAAGGAGAGGTCAACAAGTGATAAGTCCCTTTTTAAATTTTATCTTGGTGTACATTGCCGCATGCGCAGATTTTCGTGTAACCGCGTCGCTCTAGTAACAAACAACATGTCTTCTCGGAAAACTCGTGCGTCTACTAGGAAGCGAGCTAGAGTCGATTCTCAGGAAAATTGAAATTCCGCTATAGCTGAGGAACTGACCTCCGAATTCATCGCGCCGCAGAATCAAAACCAGCGTAATAGTCCCGCGACGTCGAATCAACAGTTTTCGGTAGCTCTACCTGGCCAAATACCAAGTCTCGAAGTCTCTCGTAACAGCTTGCCCATTACGGGAACACCTGTTCAATCAGTAGCCACGTTGGAATCAACTCCCGCAAACCAGTCTAGTCATACAGTAGGGCCAAATCCTAACTCAGTAGCTGTCGAATCCCATGCGCCTCCAGGGCTGTCGTTGAAACATTCTGGGTTATCCATCGAAACTATCGTTAGCTTAGTTCCTAAATTTGATGGAAAGGCCAGTTCAGTTAAGTATTTTGTAGCGCAATGTCGTGAAGCAGACTTATTAACACCCACCTCTCACAAATCCGTCCTTCTCTCGCTGATTGGTAGGAAATTCAAAGTTGAGGACCTCGAAAACGTAACTAGGGGAGAAAGACCCAATTCGGTCGAGGCATTGATCACCGCGTTAGAGGACTATTATAAGGATAGCTTCGATTACGTGCAGAAACTTCGTAATTTGCGTGAATTTACTAAAAACCCGGGAGAATCTCGTCGCCCTTGTCGCAGCTCGAGAGGAACGATCGGGAGATATTCTCAAGGGGATCGAAGCTAATCTCGCGGAATATACGGTACTCTCTTTTCTCCGGGAGCTCAATAACGATATTATACCTGCCGAGGTTAGAAAACAGCATCCGTTCAACGTCGCCGCCGCAATTTCACTCGGGACCCGGATGTACCACGATTTAGATCTTGTTAAGAATTCGAAAGAAGGGCATGCCCCCGCGCTTAAAGTCAGGGTTTACCGTACGGAACCCGTGATAAAATGCTTCTATTGTTCGAAGCCGGGCCATATGCGTTCGGAATGTAGGGCTTTCGCTAGGGACCGGTCGAAGAGGGGTAGAGGAAGAGGACGCCGCGGTAATTTCCGCGGAGGTAGTAATTCGCGCCCGCACTATAAGGAAAACTCCATGCAAGAGTCGGATGGGACGGAAGATCAAGGATCGCGAGAGACCGTCGGAAGGGTGTAGCAGGATTTAAACTCGCAAGGGGGTACCTCTTCGGGCACTCAGAGGACGCAACCCCTCATCGCGCGTGTCACGTCTTCCGTGTCGCCGTCGACTTCTCGAGGATCTCTGCCGCAAACCCCCCAGTAGTCGTCATCCACCAGGATTGCTTTCAGGATGGATTCGGGACATTCCTCGTAGATACGGGTTCACACCTAAATTTAATCAAGCGCAAGAGTTTAGTACCGACAACGACAATAGACCACGGAGTAGTTTATAAAGTTACCGGTATTGGAACAGGTTCAGTAGATACACTGGGGACCGCGAGTCTTCGTTTAGACGGAATCCCAATAGAATTCCAAATTGTTGATAATAGTTTCCCCCTCAGGGAATCCAGAACTTTGGGCGTCTCTTTCCTGCAAAAACAACAAGCCGTGGACGAATTTAGATCACATTTGTCCGCAACCTTGTCACTAGGCCAACCTTCATCGCGACCGAATTCAGGAGTTTATTGCTTAGCACCGCGAACTAGAACACTAATTACCATTCCGGTAGTAGGTAGTCGTAGCACGGGCTACGTAAGTAGAATCGACGCGCCGGCAGGTATATTCATAGGGGAAGCGATAGTTGAACAAAGGAACGGTACGATTAGAATATTCGCGATAAATTCAACTTCGGAAAGTGCAACCGTAACCATACCTCCGGTCGAATTAGAAGATTTTAATGAGCTTCCAGCCGCTCCACGTGCGTCCCGCGCATCCGATCCGAGCGAACGTGTTAAGGGGGAAATCCGGGTAAAACAGCGAGCGACAATCCCACACAAAAACAGGCCGAAATAGGGTTTCGGAAATTCCATATTTCGTTGTTATTTGAGAACGGATTGAGGTGGGACTGGGCTCATTCGAAAGAGGAGACTCTAACGCACGGAGGTAAAGAGCGTTTTTCTAGAAATTCGGTCTAGGTTCACAAATCTGAGGCTAGAAAGTCGGCCAAGTTGAAGGGTTAGAACTAGTTCGATATTTTTCCTAGAGACCGAATTTCTAGAAAAACGCTCTTTACCTCCGTGCGTTAGAGTCTCCTCTTTCGAATGAGCCCAGTCCCACCTCAATCCGTTCTCAAATAACAACGAAATATGTAATTTCCGAAATGACATTTTTGTGGTTATTTTCGACCACGTGCTTCTTTCGAAGAGTTACCATCCGCCGTTTTTAGTTCCGCGAGTATTTCTTAGATGGGGGCTTTTTGAAAACGGTTACCGACGAAAAATATATAGCACATTGTGGGCCTCTGCGCCAGATCTGTGACGTAACGCGGGTAGAGGGGAGAGAGGGGACCCGCCTTGTGCGAGGAAGACCCGACAACCGATGCCTGCGGCCAAATTATGTATAGTACTTCTTACTTCTAAATTTCCCACGGCATTTTACAAAAATTATATCATGTTTGGTATCATTTTAATCGGCAAAAGCTCAGCAGTATGATATTATAATTTTCATGAACAAAAAATTACAAATAAAAAACTTTGCAACTTGGATTAGTATTAGTCACACCGATATTGACCCTCGATGAGTGCCGGCTACCTGATCCCATACATTGTAAGTATTCTTTCTCTTTCATTCCACCACTGTCTTCTTCTATATAAGCACGAGAAGGGATATGGGATCAGGTATCCGGCGCTCATCGAGGGTCAATATCGGTGTGACTAATACTAATCCAAGTTGCAAAGTTTTTTATTTGTAATTTTTTGTTTATGAAAATTATACTATCATACTGCTGAGGTTTTGCCGATTAAAATGATACTAAACATGATAAAATTTCTGTAAAAACGCCGGGGGAAATTTAGAAGCAAGAAGTACGTGTATACATAATTTGGTCGCAGGCATCAGTTGTCGGGTTTTCGCCGCACAAGACGGGTCCCCCCTCCCCCCTCTACCCGGGCACGTCATAGATCTGACGCAGAGGCCCAGAATGTGCTATATATACAGTGTGCTACATGCTGTCGGTATTACCGGCCCTGCACGCGAAAAATCAACTGTTTGACCGACCACCCAAATTCAAAATGGTGGTCGGACGCATTTCCCCCTTAAGGATCACTCATTGCGATTCGCTAAAATAGTAAGGCTCCTCAAATTAGATCACCTACCCGAAGACGAGAAATCCAGTATCGTCCAAGTAATCCGGGAGTATCCATTTCAATTCCATTTGCCTGAAGACCACCTTCCTAGTGGTAGAGTTCCCGAACATAAAATCATTACCTGCGACGAGATTCCAATTAATACCAAGCAGTACCGTTTTCCTCCGATTCACAAAAAGGAATTAGAAACCCAGACCAAAGCACTTTTAGACAATAATATAATTCAGCCATCCATCTCTCCGTACAACTCACCCGTATGGATAGTTCCCAAGAAGTAGAGGTGGGCGAGTACCCGTATTTTGCGAGCCGGGTTCGGCTCGGTTCTATTATTCGAGCCGAGCCGGCGGCCCGAATGTTTCGGGGGCTCGAATATATTCGGGTAGCTCGAATATATTCGGGTAGCTCGAATTTTTCGGGTAGCTCGAATGTTTCGGGAAGCTCGAAGTTTTCGAGTAGCTCGAATTTTTCGGGGAACTCAAGTGTGCGAATTGTCAACGGACCGACCAAATGAATGTACTAAAATAGACCATGTATGGACTGAAAGAACTGTATGGAATGGAATGTTGTGTGTATGGGAAATTTCGACGTATAATTCCAATGGAATTTAGTGATCAAATACAATTAACTTAAATGATTAATGAAATAGAGGAGGAACTGCATAAGCTGTGAATAATTGAACCGATTAGTTCGATTGTTTTGGCTGATTGCATTGACAACAAGAAACATTGACATATCAAATTCATAAATTAATTCTTAGAGCTGTACATTTTTTATAAATTAAGGTACCAGTTTTTATTCGAACGGAAACTCTTATTCTACTTCGGGAAAGGTATCCTCGGCTATCGCGTACTGCAATTGTACCATGGATGGATCAGTGAGCCGTGGAAAAACTTTAACCGTTTAACGCGTATTCTATGCGTCAAAACAAGTTTAAATGTCCAGCATCAAAACGGGGAAAGGGTTCAAATTTTGCCAAATTGCTGTATATAATTGTAATTTTATCTAGGTCACAAGATCGTCCCCTTTTAGCGCTGACACCTGCTACTTTCCACGTTGTATATTGTACAATATTGGTGGATACTGCTGCTTGGCGCGAAACATTGCCGAGTCGCCTGATGTCCTAATGCCTTCTGTCTTGAGTGTAGTGAATCTGTGGAAACGGAAAGTTTTGATTTTGCCATTGGAAGAACGAAGGAGAGAAGTTTTTTTGCCCTGAGAATGCCCTGAAAATGGTAGTTTGTCTTAATCTAATAGGAACTAGGAACTGTTTATTATGCAGAGAGCTGTTCGCACGTTTCAAATATTTGGACAACGAAAAAGGACAGTTTTGAAGCCCTGAAAAGGGCTGATTTATTATCAACAATGCGAATAAATAACAACGGGGAAGGATTTTTACTCCTTCCCATAATTTGCGTGAAGAAAAGATATTTCTTCTACGTGTTCGTACAGTGTAGTCTTGTCCGAACGACGGTGGCAATGTTGCCGCACGAAACAAAGCAGAAGCGTGACCTAGTTTCTTGCCGACTAAGAAACAAACGAACGAACAAGGCCCGTGGAAGGCAAGCGACTGAACGGCATCAGTTAAACGACAGTTCGCAGTTCACGAGACACGACGGTATAGAGACACGTGATTCAGTTATACTAATTCAGTGATTGTGAATTGTTCAATTGTGTGTTACTTGTTTCCACTGTGTAATCAATACGTTCTTAAACGTGTAATTACTATGGCCTCACGAAGAGAAGAAGACAGCCAAGTCAGGACGTTGGATGTGGACGATTCGAAGGAATCGGACATACAATATTTTGAGTCTGGTTCTGAGGAAGTCACAAGGGAGAGCAGCATCGACCAGGTACCCAAAGCGGGACCAAGCACTACGAAACGAACACGGCGAAATAAATCATCAGTGTGGAAGTACTTTCGCCCGTTAAACAAAGAGAGGAGTCTTTGCACGCTTTTGTGGCAGTAAATTCCAGACTAAGTGCGGCAGCACGTCCTCTCTCTCAAGAGACCTGAAACTAAAACATGCGGCTGCATTAGAAGCATCTATGGCAATAGACTCTGCCATCGGACAACTGGCTGAAAGTGCAGGACGGCAGAAGACAATGCTCGATGTCAATTCATCGAGACATCAGGCTCTAACGAAAGCGATCGCCCAAATAATAGTCTAAGATTTCCAGCCGTACGACATTGTCAACGACACCGATTTTCGCAGTTTTGTTGAAATTGCAGAGCCACTGTACCAGATTCCGTCCCGTACAACATTCTCCAGGAACATTGTTCCCCAAATGTATCGGTCAGAGAAACAACAAATAAAAGAGATAATTTCGAAAGCGTTTAATGCGGTAAGTCTTAATAAAAACCATATTTCTATTAGAAATTTTCTAACTGTAAATTTATGTCCAACACATTGGGTACTAATTGAATGAAATTAACGCATAAGATATGTTCATTGTTTTGGCATTATGCAATCCATGATGTTTGACTGTTCTTTTTGTCAATTACTTTATTCCATTCGTTTCAACTCGCATTGGACTCCTCTTCAGTGGGGCAACGAGTTTAGTTTCTAATAAATAAATTAAATTTTAAAAATCAAGTTTTGCAAGAGTTTCCGTTCGAATAAAAACTGGTACCTTAATTTATAAAAAATGTACAGCTCTAAGGATTAATTTATGAATTTGATATGTCAATGTTTCTTGTTGTCAATGCAATCAGCCAACACAATCGAACTAATCGGTTCAATTATTCAGAGCTTATGCAGTTCTTCCTCTATTTCATTAATCATTTAAGTTAATTGTATTTGATCACTAAATTCCATTCGAATTATACGTCGAAATTTTCCATACAGACAATATTCCATTCCATACAGTTCTTTCAGTCCATACATGGTCTATTTTAGTACATTCATTTGGTCGGTCCGTTGACAATTCGCACACTCGAGTTCCCCGAAAAATTCGAGCTACTCGAAAAATTCGAGCTACCCGAAAAATTCGAGCTACCCGAAAAATTCGAGCTACCCGAAAAATTCGAGCTACCCGAATATATTCGAGCCCCCGAAACATTCGGGCCGCCAGCTCGGCTCGAATAATGGAACCGAACCGAGCTGGGCATTCGGGTACCCGAAAGTTTCGAGTTCGTGCACACCTCTACCAAGAAGCCAGATTCAACCGGCAGACCGCGCTGGCGTATGGTGATCGATTACCAGCGCCTTAACGAAAAAACCGTAGCTGACGCGTATCCCTTGCCGCACATAACGGATATTTTAGATCAGTTAGGGGGTGCCACGTATTTCAGCACCCTCGACTTGGCATCAGGTTTCCATCAAATTCCAGTAGATTCTCAGTCACGAGCAAAGACAGCCTTTTTTACCCCCTATGGACATTTTGAATTCAGTAGAATATCTTTCGGTTAAAGAACACCCCCGCCACATTCCAAAGAGTCATGGACCTCGTATTGTCAGGACTACAAGGTATCGAGTTGTTTGTTTACATGGATGACATCGTAGTATACGCATCTTCACTGGAAGAACACCAACGAAAACTTGTGAAACTCTTGTCGCGCCTCCGTACCGCTAGTTTAACTCTTCAGCCGGATAAGTGCCGCTTCCTTCAAAAGGAGATCGTTTATTTAGGGCATATTTTAACTCGGGACGGAGTCAAACCCGATCCTGGAAAAATTAGAGCAGTTCAACACTTTCCAATTCCCACGAACCGTAAGAACGTCAAGCAATTTCTTGGTTTGGTAGGGTACTATAGGAGATTCATTAAAGACATGGCAAAAATCGCGAAACCTTTAACCCACCTTCTTAAAAAGGACACCCCGTTCGAATGGAACGCTTCGGCAAATCTCGCTTTCCAGACTCTGAGAAACGTTTTGTGCTCAGAGCCCATCTTGCAATTCCCTGATTTCGAGTCACCGTTTATTGTCACCACCAATGCATCTAATTACGCCATAGGAGCTATTTTAAGCCAAGGGACCATATGACAGGATCATCCCATCGCATACGCCTCCAGAACCCTAAACGACGCAGAAACTAATTACGCAACCATAGAAAAAGAACTTTTAGCTGTTTTATTCGGTGTAGAACATTTTAGGCCTTACCTCTACGGCCGTAAATTTACCCTAGTAACGGACCATCGTCCTCTAGTTTGGCAGCATAATGCCAAAAATCCTACTTCAAAAATTATGCGCTGGCGAATCCGGTTGAATGAGTATGACTTTGAGGTAGTTTATAAACCTGGCAGGGTAAATGCGAATGCCGATGCCCTCTCTCGAAATCCTGTCTGTCCAGATATTGAAATGAGTAACGTGGGAGAAGACTCCGCGAACCCGCTCCGTGACTCCGATTCCAGGCACCTGCAAAAGATTGTCAACCGCGCGGCTGAACAACCGGTTTCAGATTCCGCTGTGGATTGGATAGCAGATGAACTTAGGGTTAACAACATAGAGTACCTGGTCGCTGCTGCTTTCGCTACTCGAGGAATTCAGGAGCCAGAAGTAGATACGCTCCTCCAACCGCAGGGTGGCTTAACGGGTGCTGAAGGAGGGAGGTTGCTCCCCGAAACGCTGGGGTTGTCCTCACAACCCGTCAATTTAAGCCTAAAGCTTGGTCCTGCCACGGACGTAAAGACGAGAAAGTCTTGGGGTGGTACCGCCCGTCACTTAGCGAGTGGAGTTGCGAGAGGAGGAGCACCTATAAGAGAAACAAATCAAGACCACCAGATGATTGTTGTAGAGAGCGCGGACGGACGGATCATTTCGACGAGCAAGGCTGAAATACTCCAGACAGATTCTTATTTAAATGCACCAACCATTCTTTCAACTCGTGATCATCTTTTTCTCCGTAAGGACAATATTGTGCACTTCATGCCGTATGATCTGAATGCCACAGATAGAGTCAGTAGCGAACTTTGGATCAAAAACGCCTCGACCTTGATCAAATTCGCGAGTATCAGTTTAATCTCGGGAATGCAATGGCTCTCCCTCCTTCAAACGATTTTACCACCTTCCTGTTATTTTACAAAGCAAAACTT
This sequence comes from Trypoxylon attenuatum, assembly GCA_963989405.1. Taxonomy (NCBI): domain Eukaryota; kingdom Metazoa; phylum Arthropoda; class Insecta; order Hymenoptera; family Crabronidae; genus Trypoxylon; species Trypoxylon attenuatum. Next base: position 22,069,000 of record OZ022490.1, read on the forward strand.
ACAGACATCTTACTCACGACACACCTTACAAACGCAGTCAAGTCGCTAAAAGCATTACTACTTACGTTGAGCATAAAATCATTTAGTTTGCCAAGGGAACCTGAACGCCTCAATTCTTCTGAATGGAACTTTTTCGTGGAGTTACTTAAAACCCACTTCAACAGTTCCGAATACAGTATCACCTTTTGCACAGGCGAAATCATCACACCTCCTGTAACAGACAGACAACGAATTATTAACGAACTACACAATTCCGTAGCTGGAGGACACAAAGGTGCCTTCAAACTCTACCAATTAATTAGGGAACGATACATTTGGCCAGGGATGAGCAGGCAAATAACCGAGTATGTCAAATCCTGTCCGATATGTCAACGTAATAAGATTAGTTCCGCGAAAACCAAACAACCGATGAGGATCACCGACACCCCAACTCGAGCCTTTGAGAAGGTACAGATAGATATAGTAGGTCCACTACCGACAACACCGAAGGCCAATAAATATTTACTTACCATTCAAGATAACTTAACCAAATATTCTGATGTGATTCCTTTGCCCAATATTGATTCAATAACCATAGCACTTGCCCTTGCAGAACAGTTTATTAGCCGATTTGGTTGCCCTAGAACAATCCATACTAATCAAGGCCGTAACTTCATTAGTCAAATTATAAAACACCTTTGCAAAATTTTCAAAATTCAAAGAGTCACATCAACTGCATTTCACCCTCAGTCTTTACGTTCGCTGGAAAGGGCACATAGAGTTTTTATAGACTATTTGAAAGCATATTGCACACACAACGATTGGGACGACTGGATTAGATTTTGCATCTTTTCTTACAATACATCCACCCATGAAGCCACGGGGTTTTCACCGCATGAACTAGTTTTCGGCGTTAAAGCCACCATACCTTCCGAATTTGCTAATGAACAAGTACCGCAGTTCTTCTCAAAGTACCTCGACGATCTTTTCATCAAAGTCACAACCACACAAGCCTTAGCCGCGTCGAATCTGGAAAAAGCCAAGGAAAGGAGTAAGCGTCGTTACGACAAAAATATTAATCCGCGTCACTTTAGAGTAGACGACGATGTCTACCTGTTAAAGGAACCGAAAACGTCAAAATTTGATTGCAGCTGGTTAGGACCATATAAGATAGTTCGCATGCTCGGTAACCTCACCGCCGAAGTTGAATTAGGACCGACCAAACGAAAAATTGTTCATGTCAACAAATTGAAGCTAGATATAGAAGCTGTATATGACCCGATCTAGAACCAATATCCGACGAAGAAACGTGAAACGCATAGAATTCATAATAATTGTAATTCGTGTAACTACGCACCTCAATCTGTCCGCATACTTTAAGAATCTAAACTACGTCTATTCATACACTACTCACAATAACCTAGACTAAAAGCCAATGTCGCGTATCAATTACTGCGCCGCACTACCGCAGGACTACACACGAGTCCGACAAACGTACCTCATTGTAAAGGTTAATTGAGCTATAAACAACAACCTCGCGCGCCGTGACTGTAGACTAGCAACCGACTGCAAAAAGCTGTTTCGCTAAAACAACTTTTTGAATATAAGGGGGAAGGTGTTACGTCACGCCGTGATCGCAACGACTGGCGCGCGAATTAAAGCCGCGATCATAGGGCCGCGAATCAAACCAGCGTCGCGAAACCCAACAAGCAATCGCGCGGTAATTATAAAACTTTAGATTTCAGCACCGTTAGTAACAATGTACACCAAACGTTAAGATTCAGGAATAGGTATTGTATTTTGAATATTATTAGAGTCAAGCTAGCATGTGGTTAATTGCCAGGACGTGCCAAATAACAGAGGCCGTAGGATTACCAGCTTATTAAAGTACTTAGCACCGTAAAAGGCTCCGGAAAAGCAACCCAAGGGTTCAAGCCGATACTTGGAAGTAAATAATAAAACTGCCATATAAAAATTGCAAAAAGACATTTGGTCTTTCCACCTCAAACAGGCCACCTCTTGAAATAAGGAAGGCATACAATAGGGCACAGCCATAAAACGCTCTCACTCTAAACCTTCGCCGAGTATCTGCTGACCACGTGGGCCTGCTTGGGCCTTTCCGCGTCCCCTCTCCGAGCGACCCTCCGTAAGACCGCGCGCGGCAACGCCTTAACGCTGCGGGCCTCCCACAGCCGAAGATGCCCGAAGACACCAGCCAACCAGAGGGCCTGCTGGGTCCCTACCCCGACGACGCCGCGTGGAAGACGAGGAAGCAGAGTGGGAGTCCTGAGGGCCCCAGCGCGACTCAAAAACTTGGACTTCTCTCTTTTACGGAACTCGGTTCTAGAACCACTGGCTCTGTATTATAAGGTTGAATAAACCGACATTCACATTCGTTTTAAATCCAGTCTTTTTTTTATTTCAACAAGACATCGTCGAGTTCGTGATCGTGAGCAGAGCGCGTAGCGCTCCACGGGCAACTTACCCACCTCCAAAGGCTCTATGGTCCTTTACAGGGCCACTCTAGGAACTTTCCGCTCGCATCGCAACAAAGAAAATGGGTTAAGACTGAAGAGAGCGTCAGGAGTCACAGCGCCATCCTCATGGCTATAAAAGGAGAGCTGTAAAACAAGCGTTTCAGATACTTAGATTGATCACGACAAGCGAGACGTTCCGAAAGAGAGTAGAAAAAGTAAAACCCATTGTTAAAGTGTCCTGCAATAACAGTTTGTTAAGGATTCAAGGAAACTGGTTTTTGGAATCATTAAAATATATGTGTTGTGCGTGGCGATCCTAAAGTAAAGTGAAAAAGGACTATCAACTCCAACAAGTGCAAATCAGAAGTCGAATTTTCCAATGCCACGGAAGTTACTACCGATTTCGACCGAGCACTACTTGCTGCAGTGACAAAGGCCTTCACGTTAAAGAATAACTTGGCATATTACTTAACATGCTGCTTTAATTTACTCTGCGACAAATCATGCTACGTGCCTCCAACTATGGTACGGCTTGATATATGCCATTTCATCAATATGATTAGTAAATGGAAATGCTGGAAAGACCTACCTGCAAGAGTTCGCTCCTTTTACATTCACTCCATAGCTGCATTGCAGCGCCAAGATTCATTGCCAGGTATAGAAGAACACGCTAATATTTTTCAATGGTGTAATATGCTGTTTAAAGATTGTGAACGCGAAATTGCAGCCGAGCAAGGAACGGAGAATATTAATGGTTTTTATTGTCCGAGTGTGGCCCAGAAGTGTTTAAAAAATTGCTCCCGTATTTCCCTCTCTTTTCGGAAGTAATGCCTCCTATATTTGGTTACGGGTCAACAAGACTGACATCAGCTCCCGTCGAGTCGGAGTTCAATCACTTGACAAATCGCGGATTAAAAAATGCCTCGAAGGCACTGCGGGTCGACAAGTTTATACTTAGGCACTTACACGCATTTTCAGGGAAATTAAAAATCGCCGTAGGTACCCTGTTTACTCGCCAACATTAAGAGAGAAAGGGAAAGGAAACGATCGCGGTTTAATTGAAAAAACTAAATGAACTGTGACGCAGCACTTTTTTGAAGTACTCCGTCTGGCCAACCTCCGCGGAGAGGAGTCGCCATACACGTCAGAACGGGGGAAAAGCGCGTTCCGAAGGGCCAGGCGTTAGAATAGAATAAATAATTAATAAATGTTTTACGAGTTTTAAGGTAAAGATCCGCGATTCCGGCCAGATTGATCACCCGGACGGAATCGCAACAGCCACAGCACAGCCGCACGAGCAGAGGAGACGAAGGGGATGCCAGCCGATCAACAACAGCAGATCGAAACAGGACCCACCACCTAGGAGCCGCTGGGGAAGATCCTAATTATCCCAATAATTAGGCTAGGTGGCGTAACCGGCAACGCGAGCTTCGACTGCCAACCCAGAGCGAAACGATCGATACTTGGTTTCCGGCGTGTGTGGCGAACGGCCGCAATAGTTGTGAGTAGTTTGTGGGTGCCATGGAGTTCGGCCCCAGTAACGGATTTTTGGAGAAGAACGGGTTGGCAGACGAGGTAAGCGTTGCTTCTTCTTGCGTTATCTCTTGTGCGTGAGGTTTCTTGGGACTTTGGTAACGGCTCGAGGGAATTAGATCAGCAGGGACGGAATGAGAATTGGGGATTTCGTCTTGGGTCGCGAGAGGTAGAGTCCTGGAAGGTGTAGACGGGGGAAACAAAGTCGCGCGTGAAGGCGACGGCTTCGAGGGGGGACCCCGGCCCTGGAAGGCCTCACCGGGTACAGGCTAAGAGGGCGACCGACGGACGGCGGATTCCCGGCCTTTTCGGAATACTGAACCTCCCTTCGGGAAACCAAGTCCTCCGTTTTGGGAGTTTTGAGCGATTATTTGGGCCGCGCGAGGCCGGCGACGGTTAGTATACTTGGAACGAGTGCGAACGATAATTTGGGCCTCGAGAGGCCGGCGACGATTAGAGCGTTTGAAGAAGTAGCGGGTGGTGATTTGACCGCGTTTGAAGATAGCAAGAGCGGTTAGCTAAGGCGGCAAGGCGATTTGGCCGCGTTCTGTTGTAGTTTACTTGCGTGAATAATAATCTGTTTTGAATCCTGAATTAAATTATATGGGTTTGGTGACTCGGCCGAGCCCGCCGTGATCGGACGGTCGAGCTTTCTGGTTTTTCCTTGTTCGGGCTTTACGCGAACCCTTGACCATCAACGAGCTAGTCGGAAAGGGCAGAGTAAAATAAGTCTCCGCGTGATTCGAATCATCTTCCGGTCTCTTTTATTAGAAATTTGGTCCTTTCGAGGGCCTGGCTCCCACATCAATGGCCGGCAAATCGCGTGAGTGTGTGCAGGCTTAGTAACATTGTACAGAATAACTGGTATTGCGAACGAATTCGGCATCGTGTTCAAACACGGTCGGCCACGAGAAAGAATCGTCGTCGCAAAACATTTCATAAAAATTCTGCATCGGGACAATGAACTATGATTTCAACTTACGACTAAGGAATGCCGGCATAAAAAAACCCGAAGTCCCTGTTGGGGAAAAAGCCTGTATTCCTGTACAAGGTCTACGCCATTATCTAATCCTTTAGCAACGTCAAGAATTAATGAATTAATAATAGAAGAACAAACCCAAGAAAGGCCATTTAACAAGCAAGAGAGCTCTCTTACCAGATAGCAGCTGCCAAAGCCAACGCAGAGTGCAGGCCCCGGACATTTCAATGGTGAGTCTGTCACAGTGTTCGCTGCGCTATCTAGTCCGATGGGAATACCAACTTAACGAGGAATGCGGATGTGACGCAACGCGCGATGGAATGTTACTATCGCGGAAAGTTCAACCTGGCTCAACCCAACGGTGCCTGTACTCCCGCAGTATTCTCGCAATTACAATGCCAAACGATGAAAAATGAATAAGAAATTGCATAAAACGTTGCTTGTAATGCGTTGATGATAATGTTTAAAGTGCAAGATACATGTTGTTTTATTAAATATATCTATTTTAGAGTTTTTACACCGAACTATACTGATGACAAATAATAAATGAAATAAAAATCGATGAATGTTTAATTTGATTATTTATTTTGTAATTCCTAGACCACTGTAGGATTTCTCAGTGTATTTTACTTGGCTGAGAAGTACTAGCTTCGCTTCGTGTACAAAACTCAACCACTTGAGTCTAGGCTGGAATGCAGTGTAAAGCTGTTTATGAAAACAGCTGTCCCTAAGGACTTTCTCTTTTATGACCTGCAGGGCCTAGCAAGGATTCTTTCTTTCTTAGCTAGTCCGTTTTAGTCAGTTCGTTTCAGACAGCCGATGCGTTTAGACCATTCTGCCTTCTTGCACTCACAATACAATTCTCTCATTTAAACTTATTTACGTATACAATTTATTGATCCACCCCTCATAACCCAACAGGTTATGGGCCCAGGTGACGCGAATTAATTAACGTTCAAAAGTTTAGTGCGTGTGACTAATTGTTTAAAAATGGAATCCTTAAAAGGAAGGAGGAACATTAAACAGTTTAACGGAGAAAAATACAGTGTGTGGAAGTTTAGAGTAAGAGCACTGTTGACTGAATTAAATGTAATTAAGGTGGTTGACGAAAAGGCTCCGGAATTGCCGAACGAAGACTGGTTGCAAGCTGAACGGGTTGCGAAAGGTGTTGTTATTGATTATTTAGCAGATTCGTTCATTGAATTCGCGAGTAGTGGAGATTCGGTGAAAACTGTATTTGAAAAGCTGGACGCGATCTATGAGAGAAAAAGTATTGTGACGCAACTTGCTTTGCGAAAAAGGTTATTAACCCTGAAGCTGAGTGGTGATACCCCGTTATTAGAACATTTTAAAATCTTTGACGAACTTGTCGCGGAGTTGTCAGCCGCGGGTGCTAATCTTGCGGAAGAAGATAAAGTGTCGCATTTATTGTTGACTCTACCTTCATCATATGAAAGTATAATCACCGCGATAGAAACATTGTCAAGTGAAAGTTTAACGGTGAGCTTCGTCAAGATAAGACTTCTTGATCACGAGACGAAATTAAAAAGTAATAGCAGTGATACAAGTGCAAAAGTTCTGAACGTATACACGGACAATATTTCCAAGTCAAAGAAAAATAAATTCGGACCGTCGAAACGAGGCAAGCAGGTATTCAACCATGGACAGTTTAAGCGGTCAGCAAAGGTGGTTCAGATAATAAAATGCCATCACTGTGGTCGGAAAGGGCACATGAAGAAAGACTGCTATTATAATAAGGGTGCCCAGCAGCGTAGCAGCCCAAAGACTGCAACTACCACCGAACCGCCAACGGTTCAAATGACCCACCAACCAAGCACAAGCAGTTCCACGGCTGGATTCAGCTTTATGGCTGGACAGCCTTCGATTGAAAAAGGGAATAATGATCTAACATTTATATTAGACTCCGGTGCATCGGATCATTTAATTAACAAGGATGGTGTGATGGAAGACTGTGTAGATTTAGTGTCTCCATTAAAAATATCAGTGGCGAAAACCGGCATATTCATAACCGCGTACAAACGTGGAACAATTAGTATAATAACCGACACCGGCATCAAAGGACAATTGACCGATGTCCTCTATTGTCCTGAGGCTCCTTTCAACCTACTCTCTGTAAGGAGAATGCAGCAGGCAGGGATGGAGGTCACCTTCTTGAAGGATGCAGTCACGGTCAAGAAGGATGGAAAAATAATCATGAACGGCCTTACCAGCGGCAATCTAATAGGTATAAAGTTCCATGTAACTAGTAATAAGAAAAATACTAGAAACCAAGTATTAAGTGCCACTATTAGTAATTATAATTTATGGCATCAAAGAATGGGTCATATCGGGAAATCAAAGTTTTTGGAAATTCAGAATAAGAAACTGGTAGCTGACATTGAACAAATTGATAAAGTAGTGCCTAGTAATGATTTGTGTGATGCGTGTATAAAAGGCAAGCAATCCCGTTTACCATTTCAAAAGGCTAAAGAAAAAAGTTATATTAAAAGACCTTTGTTCAATGTTCATTCGGATGTATGTGGTCCAATCACTCCTTCAACAATAGATAACAAAAATTATTTTGTTATGTTTATAGATGAATTCACACATTATTGCGCAACATATATAATTACTTATAAATCAGATGTGTTTTCTGTTTTTAAAGATTATATTGCAAAAAGTGAAGCGCATTTCAATTCAAAGGTTGTAAATTTATATTGTGATAATGGCAGAGAGTATTTACCAAATGAGATGAAGGACTTCTGTGTACAAAAAGGCATTAGTTACCATTTAACAGTTCCGCGAACCCCTCAATTAAATGGTGTATCTGAGCGCATGGTTAGGACCATAACAGAGAAAGCTCGTTCAATGGTTATCGGTGCCGGATTAGATAAAGTTTTCTGGGGAGAAGCAGTTTTAACTGCTACATATTTAATTAATATAACACCTACGAAAGCCATAAAGTACAATAAAACACCATATGAAATGTGGCACGGTAGAAAGCCGCAATTAAAGTATTTGAAAGTATTTGGTTCTACAGTTTACGTACACTGTAAAACTCGAAAAACTAAATTTGATGATAAATCATCTAAGGGTATATTAGTTGGTTATGAACCAAATGGATATAAAGTGTGGGATACTGAAAGCGGAAAGTTTGTTGTGGTAAGGGATGTAATTGTAGATGAAACAAACTACTTGGTTTCAAGGCCAGTCATTGAGGCTGAAGGGGTTAGTAAAGAAAACTCCCATATTGAAACTGGCAGTGTGGAAAAGTCAGTAAAATGTGATGAGAAATCTGATGAGTCGAAATCAGATACCTTGGAATCAAGTAGTGTTGAAGAAAATGCCAAATCGAATCTTGAAAACGATAAATCTGTGGTAGAAACAGATGAACAAACAGAGTCTGAGTCTGCAATGGGTAAAGAATTAACTCAGCCAAATTTACAACCAAGAAGGAGTGATAGGATTAAATTACAAAAACCAATATCGTACAATGAATCTGATTTAACAAATAATTGTTTTATGATAGCCCAAAATGTCATTTATAAAGCCCCTAACTCATTTGTTGAGATTAAAAATAGAATTGATAAAGATAAGTGGGAGCAGGCAATAAAAAGTGAAATAGATTCATTAATGGCAAATAATACTTGGACACTGGTGGAAATACCTAATGATAAGAACATCGTAGACTGTAAGTGGGTATTTACGATCAAAAACGATGAAAATGGACAACCTGTTAGATATAAGGCTAGGCTGGTTGCACGTGGTTTCAGTCAAGAGTATTTAGTAGATTACAATGAGACATTTGCTCCTGTAGCAAGGATAACAAGTTTTAGATTTATACTTGCATTTGCAAACCAACATAATTTGTTATTGCATCATATGGATGTGAAAACTGCATTTCTCAATGGCACGCTGAGGGAAGAAATTTTTATGAAGGTACCTGAAGGTATTCCGTGTAATAGCAATCAGGTCTGCAAATTAAATAAAGCTATTTATGGCCTCAAACAAGCAGCCAGATGCTGGTTTGAAGTTTTTGAAAAGGCTCTGTTAGAAGTAGGCTTTAAAAATTCTGCAGTTGATAGATGTATATATATTTTGGATAATAGATCTATCGATAAAAACATATATGTAGTTTTATATGTTGATGATGTAGTAATTGCTACAGCTTGCCATGAGACAATGCAAAGATTTAAAAACTATTTAATGAATAAATTTAAAATGTCAGATTTAAAAGATATTACATGTTTTGTTGGAATAAAAGTTGTTCGGGAAAACAACAAAGTAATGCTAGATCAAACTGCATATATTAGAACTGTGTTAGAAAAGTTCAATATGTCGGATTGCAAAGTAGTGAGTACACCTCTCCCTACTAAATTAAATTTTGAAGCATTGAAATCTGACGAAACTTATGATGCACCTTGCCGTAGTTTAATTGGTTGTTTAATGTACTTGATGATATGTACAAGACCGGACTTGAGTATAGCCATAAATATATTGAGCAGGTATGCTAATAATAACAATAAAGAATTATGGCAATGCTTGAAAAGGGTGCTAAGATATTTGAAGGGTACAGTTAATATGAAATTAACGTACATTAGAAAAGAATGTAGTGATCTTTTATGTGGCTATGTAGATGCTGATTGGGGTGGCATAGATATAAATGATAGAAAGAGTACAACTGGTTATTTGTTCAAATTATATGAACAGTGCACTATTAGCTGGAATACTAAAAGGCAGCATTCGGTAGCAGTTTCGTCCACCGAAGCAGAGTATATGGCTCTTTTTGAAGCTGTCAGAGAAGCACTATGGTTGAAATCATTAGCAAATAGTATAAATTTAAATACTACAGACCCAATCACCATCTATGAGGATAATACTGGCTGTATAAGCATAGCTAATAATCCTACAAGCCATAAAAGATCAAAACATATCGATATAAAATATCACTTTTCCCGTGAACAGGTTGAAAAGAATATTATTAAATTAAAGTATATTTCTACAGATGACCAGCTAGCTGATGCCCTGACGAAGCCATTGCCAGCTGTGAAACTTAGCAAGTTTATTGCTAATGTTGGACTAATGGAGTGACATACGTGTCAGCGAATAAATATACTTAGTTTTGTTTTGTTTGTGAAATGTAAAATTATTGTAATTTCTGGTTGAACAATAATCTAAATGATCTGGTTGGGTTTTTCTGGGTTTTCCCCAATCCTGTGCAACGAATGTTGGATCATATGTACTACTCCCAGACGCTTGAAGGTAGAATGTTTATTTTAAGTATTGTAACTTATATTATAGTTTAAATCAAGATGGTTGATTTTTGAGGGGGCGTGTAGGATTTCTCAGTGTATTTTACTTGGCTGAGAAGTACTAGCTTCGCTTCGTGTACAAAACTCAACCACTTGAGTCTAGGCTGGAATGCAGTGTAAAGCTGTTTATGAAAACAGCTGTCCCTAAGGACTTTCTCTTTTATGACCTGCAGGGCCTAGCAAGGATTCTTTCTTTCTTAGCTAGTCCGTTTTAGTCAGTTCGTTTCAGACAGCCGATGCGTTTAGACCATTCTGCCTTCTTGCACTCACAATACAATTCTCTCATTTAAACTTATTTACGTATACAATTTATTGATCCACCCCTCATAACCCAACAACCACTGAAGTTCAATCTCCCATTCCCGTTTGTCATTCTCTGCACTACTCCCACAGTACTCCGCGCCGGTTAATTAGATACTGCTCATATAAAATCACCGAAAATTGTAATTCTGAAGTGAAATCGTAGCGACTATTTTTGGACACGGTTGTGAGATACCTAGAGTAAAAGATCCAGGCAAAAACCTGGAGGTACCTTTGTTACGTTCGTGGAATCACGCACGAATTTATTTTTCTTTCTCTTCGACGAACCTAGAAATTTTCCAAAGCTCGCGTAAACCGTCGCTCGAACCTTAAAATTCGCCTAGCCTAGATGCCCTTCCGTGACCCCGTCGCGATAGTATTCATCGCCCGGATACAGATGCGGCTTTCCGCGGAATGCACGTGCCTCCAGCTCGCATTAAGATATCGTCCCCCTTCAAAAATTCAAAGAAACTTATTGCGTTTTCCGACTAATTCGCCTAAATTTGGAGTATACAGGGTGAGTCAGTGACCTTGCACCAAACTGAAACCACGTATTTTGGGGGTCAATAGAAGCCTAAAAGTCCCGGAACACAAAGTTGAAATCTCAACCCTTTCGGAATTACAGGGGGTTGAAGTTTCAAGTTTTAAAAAATCATATCTTCCTACGGGATAATGCTAGCGTCACGGGTCTTTTTCTAGAATATGTGGGAGGGCCGGAGCTATGTGAAAAAAAATAGAAATCATTTAAAAATTATTATTAAGTCGCATTATTATTGATTTTATTGCACTTTTTCAATGAAGCAGCAACATTTTCAGGTACGAAAAAAATCACAGTCATTCTGTGATGCACCAAAAAAAATATCGCGTTGTGAAAAGTTTAAAATTTTAAGAAATGTGGCCAGGATAAATTATTTAAAGTTTTCCGCTAGAGATTCTCAATCCCAGGTTTATGGCAGCATTGTAGAGTTCATCAACCTGACCCTTTTTTCTCTCTCTCACTCTCACTCACCCTCTCTCTCGCACTGCGGTGTTCGGTAGCAGGCCCTCGAGATAAGCTGGGCCTAACTGACCTAGGCAAACAGACACCCGAGCCGACTTCGAGCCTTCTACCGCCGCAGTGACACATGCAGCCGTAAACCCGGGATTGAGAATCGCTAGCGGAAAACTTTAAATAATTTATCCTGGCCACATTTCTTAAAATTTTAAACTTTTCACAACGCGATATTTTTTTTGGTGCATCACAGAATGACTGTGATTTTTTTCGTACCTGAAAATGTTGCTGCTTCATCGAAAAAGTGCAATAAAATCAATAATAATGCGACTTAATAATAATTTTTAAATGATTTCTATTTTTTTTCACATAGCTCCGGCCCTCCCACATATTCTAGAAAAAGACCCGTGACGCTAGCATTATCCCGTAGGAAGATATGATTTTTTAAAACTTGAAACTTCAACCCCCTGTAATTCCGAAAGGGTTGAGATTTCAACTTTGTGTTCCGGGACTTTTAGGCTTCTATTGACCCCCAAAATACGTGGTTTCAGTTTGGTGCAAGGTCACTGACTCACCCTGTATAAACCCTTCGCTTAGTAGCCAGTGCAGTTCAGATTTTCAACTGACTTCACCGACGGCGAAGCTCTGTTACTCAGTAGTAGATCGTGCTTAGCACCTTCGAAGCACCAAACCGACGTAAGAATACGGGGATATTCTTGAGCGAGATCGTGTCCATAGTCACTTTCGAACAAACCAGTTTAATTCGTATAACTTCACCTCGTTAACCACATAAGCTGAAAGTAAAGTGCGCTAAACAGACGAGGGAAACACACAGGTATTGTAACAAATCTTACTCACACTAAACACAAGTTGTATAGTACTAGTATAACGAAATTCTCTGTAATCAAAAATAATAGAATATAGCCGTCATTATTTGTGCATCTCAAATTATTCGTCAGTCTTATCCTGTTCACCTGTCTAATCAATTAATACCCTGAGATCGACATAGGGAAAAGAACCCACAGAAATTAGGACATCTTAGCCGCTCGAGGTGTACCTGACCGGAGTATAGTCAGTCTTGGAGACTCGTTTTCACCTTACGGGTGTCTGCGACATCCCAAGCTTATACTCTCCTTAGCCAACTTCCAAATCCTACAGATCGTAAATTTCGAACGTTGGGACGAATCACGGCGAAAATATTGTGCATCCGGCGATTCCCGAAAGGGAGGATTTCGGACGTACAGTCAAATTTTCGCCTATTCGCGCTTAGCGACTATTTACGATTCTCCATTACACCCTTTTGCGAAGTAAGCAGGCTCGGTTCTTCTCTTTCACACCGGGAAAAACCGGGCTCGCACGGCTAGCCCGTAACACCTTCATACTGCTTCATACATCCGCGCGGGAGTATGAACTGTCACAATGACGCGTGGTTGCCACGCAACGGCGTATTCATTTGTTTTACCAGCTGTCAAAGTACCACGTGTTGTCCAAGTGTGGCAAGAAGGTTAGTGCAATTTACATACATAAACGTATACATATATAACATAATTGTAAACATAAACTTATACATATAGATAGCTATGATAGATAGATATCCACGGGAAAAGAATTTGTACTATTTCGTTTAATATTTTCAGAATGTCGTGCAGTAAACGTGTCTGTTGTGATTGTGGTGCAAGTGCTCATCAGCGCCCGAATGTATCTTTTCATAAATTCCCAAAACATTGGGATACAAAAATATTATGGGCATTGTTACATCCGCTTCGTTACTACCACCAAATTTTCTCTTGTAATTCTGTTGCATCATTATTGAACTCTGAAGTGTATTGAGATTCCACTCTGCCCAGGAAATCCTTCCCATAGAGACACACATTACCCCTCTTCCTATTTCCTAATAGTCGAAACCACGTTCCAAACAGCGATGCAGCTGCATACCTAATTGACGCCCGCCGCATCGGGCCCTACACATAAATTAGATAAACCTACGCCCAGCCCAAGAATCGAAAACCTTTCCCCATTTGTTCCAAGAATCCACCCGATCAACTGACTATAAAAATCCTCGGGAATACTACCTCGTCGCCTTGTTTCCAACCAGACTTCACCGACGGCGAAGCTCTGGTCAAAATAGTAGTAGATCGTGCAACAGTCACTTTCGAAGCATTACATAGACGTGAGAATACGGAGATATTCTCGAGGAAGATTGTACTCAGTTACTTTCGACCAAATTTAGAATAACATTCAGAACAGTAAAGTAGTACTGTTGAATTCGGCGCAGTGCGAACAGACGAGGCCCAACACGAGGTAAAATTGTAACAAGCACACACACACTAAACACCTTTTGTAAGATTTACTCTTTATAATTTGGTTAGAATACAGCTATCTTATATTCTTTTCCGTAAAGCACTCTCGTAAATTCAATTGTCACCTGTCCATGCGCAACATCTAGACAGTAGTAGTGCACAGAACCCACAATATAGAATAGGATACTTAGCCGCTCGAGTATTCCTATCCGGAGTAAAATAAGTCTTAGTGAGACTCGGGCGCCAAATGTGTGTGTCCAGGAGTATCTCTGAGCATTTACTTTAGCCAATCCTACACCTTCTTCCCTTCTGGAGATTTTCGAACCAACTAGCGGTACGGTTTGATTGGAATTATAGACCACGAGATCCTAGAGTCATATGTGCTGTGGGAAGTATTCGGAATATAATTCAAGGTCGAACCCGTACACCTGGTGGGACTAGTCTCTGGACTAATACCTTCGCGAGTTAAGGAAAGCACAAAGGTTAGGATTCGAGGGAAAATAATTAGGAATCACCCATCAAGGACACAGTAAGTCTTGGGGAGACTTGAACATCAAATGTGTGTGTTCAGGAGTATCTTCGAGCCGTGCCCTTCCCTATCCAACTCCAAATCCTAATCGGATAATTTGGACCGACGAGGAAGAATCTGTTTGACAACGATTAGGCGACCAAGAGATCTCACAGTCATCTGTCCTGTGAGAAGTATTCGGAGGGATAATTAATCTCGAACAGATCCGAACTCGGCGACGATTGTCCGGACTCGCGATATTCCTCTAAGAAAGGTTGAGGAGCGAACTCGTCACCTCGCAATCAAGCGGGGTAAAAACGGGCTCGCACGACTGGCCCGTAACAGCATTATTATTGGGTATGGAGGTTCCGTGAAAAACCAAATTAGTCTGCGGAGATCATTTTGATCCCGCAGATCTGCTGAAAAAAGCAGACTATACCCTGTTGAAACGTGGTGCTAGGCCGAGATTGTGTGAGTATAATCATATTAAATTAAAGAAACATACATTTATCGTATCATTCATTTAATTATTTCTCCGTTTTGTCCTACAGTGGAAGGTACCAGCGATGACGGTGCCGCAGCGCAGACACGGAGCGGGGAAGAATTGGCCGGGCCGAGCCATTGCGGTATGTATTAAAGATTTTGTTATTATTTCGATGACTGTCGTTCTGTTCTATCTATTCTGTGTATTTCTTTTTCTGCTCTATCTTAGCTATCTCCCGTTTTCTCTCTGCCTCAATGTCTAATAATTAATGTACTGTCTTTCACAGCAGAGCTGCAAAACTTTGCAGCTTTTGCAGACCAGGCGCGGGCCGAGGACGAGTTGGCCGGGCCGAGTCATTGCGGTATGTATTAAACAATTTGTTATTATTTGGATTACTGTCGTTCTGTTCTATCTATTCTGTGTCTTTCTCTTTCTTTTTCCTCTCCTTTTCGTATTATTTTTCTCATCCAATTTGTCCCTTCTTCTTTTCCCATTAGCACCTTCCTTCTATTCAGCTCCTTTTCCCGTTCTATCTCCTTACAGTCTTGTATTAAGTGTTGTATTGTGTCTTTTTCCATTCCGCATATCCTGCATTTATTTTCAACTCTTTCTCTTTCCACTATCTATTCGTTCTTCCCTCGCTTCAGCATCTGAACCTTGCAATCAACGCTTGGTCTCTTCCTTTGTATTCCTCCTTCAGGTAATCTGCTGTAGTGTTTGTTCTAATCTCTCCATATCTTTTATTATACCTTCCTTTTACTATTCTATCATGTTGCTCTTGGCGTTGTCTCCCCCTGTCAACTTGTGCTAGCTTTTCGGCTAATGTATTGTCTACTATCCTCCAATGTGCTCTATCTTGGCTATCTCTCCGTTTCTCTCTGCACGCGTGCCTGAATATCTAATAATCAATGTACTATCTTTTACAACAGAGCTTCAAAACTTTGCAGCTTTAGCAGGCTAGGCGCGGGCCGAGGAAGAATTGGTCGGGCCGAGCCATTCCGGTATGTATTCAACTATAAATTACATCAAAGGGGTTACTTTTAATTATTAGTCAAAATATCAATATAGAGAAGAGTAGCAATATTTAAAAAGAAGCAAATGTAAGTGTAAATCGGAGCGAATTATTGTTTTCCTATTGAGAGTAGGTTGTAATTGAATTTTGAGTTATTGATATCGGTTCGGTTGTTAATAGCAGGTTGATCAAAGTTAATGCAAAGCTTTTCAAGAACAAGTCTTTTAAGCAAATCACATTCACGCATTACAATTTTTCTGGAACCAAAATCAAAAGTATGGAGGTTGGTCGTACATGTGTAACAACTATTTTCCTTTCTTTTACAGCAAATATCGCATTAACACGGCGGGAAAAACGGTTCCGAAGAGCCGCGGATCGTGCCCGCCGCACCAGCAGCAGACTAAGAAGGGAGGTACGCCGCTTACGGCAATTGCTCCAAGGGCCAAATATTATTTTTCGGCGCCGTATAAAACGCATTCTAAAAAATTGCATATCACCTCCCTTCTTGGTGAAATTGCGAATCGGAGCCGAGCTGGGCCGGGACGGCGCTGGTCGAGGAGGGTGAAAAGCATTTGCTTGGGATTAAAACATCGCAGTTTGGCAGCATACCGGTTCCTGCGGAAAATAGTGATCCTTCCGTCACCGAAGACCTTGCACCGCCTCACAATGCAGCTTCCCTTCCACGTCGGCCTTAACCAGCGATACGTGAGTTATTTGTATAGTATCATTTCGCAAAACCCCAACGAGTACAAATACTGTTGCATCCTCTTTGACGAGATGGCGATATCAAAGGGGGCCACATACTCGGCCAAAGAGGATTCGTTTATTGGTTTTGAGGATTTCGGTACTCGTCGGGTTTGTGCATTCGCGGATCATTGCTTGGTATTTATGATCGGAGGCCTTCTCTCGAACTGGAAACAGCCTCTTTTTTACTACCTGTCGCATGGTCCTGTACACCAGGAAACCCTGCGGCAGGTAGTGAAAAGGGTTGTTTTAGAAGTTCAAAGAGAAGGCTTCCGGGTCTGCGCAGTCGTGTGCGAGCAGGGTGCGGCGAATAGGGCAGCTCTGCGTCAATTGCGCTCGCAATCGTCGCAGGGATTCCAAAGACCGTTTTTTTCTCGAAGGGGCAAAAAATAGTTACATTTTGGGATCCGCCACACTTGCTGAAAACGACCCGCAACAATTTGTTGAATGCGGAAGCGCAATTTATTGCACAATACGGGTGTAGGAAGTCCGGGCAATGGGACATGATACGGCCGGCCGTTGAAGCGGATGAAGCTGGACTATAAACTTGGCTAAACTCAATC
Organism: Trypoxylon attenuatum; assembly: GCA_963989405.1. Lineage (NCBI taxonomy): Eukaryota > Metazoa > Arthropoda > Insecta > Hymenoptera > Crabronidae > Trypoxylon > Trypoxylon attenuatum. The sequence goes on from OZ022490.1 coordinate 22,086,182, forward strand.
GCACTATCGCTCGAACTATTGCACACGCAGTCGCTCCTACCGTGGTCGGCTCGATTCTGCCACGCGCTCGGGTCCTCGCGAGGTCCCTAATCCGCATTTGTTTCATTGCGCACGCCACTAAAAAACCTGAGCCTCGCTGTCGCCAGAGGGGACCGCGCAAATGCCCAAGACGCTTCGCCGGTGCGAGCGTTTTTTCAAACGCAAACATACCCAAAGGAACGCAAGAGAAAGTAGCCTATCATTTAAAAATGACAGTAGCGAAATCATCGAGAATAATGAAGTTATTGACGTCAGCAAGGAATCCAAACTTTCAGAAGAAACTGCATGCTCAAATCTGGAAGAATTACTCGAAGAACGTAATTGGTGGAACAAGAATGATAAACCACGAAGACCGAGGTACACTGAGCATCTTCCAAATTTCGACGCTACACTCGCGAGAAGTGTACAACTTCCTATTATAAAAAATGGGAACTATTGCCCGTCCATTCAATCCGGAAATATTGTTTACATTTTGGGTAACACCTCCGCATTTGACAATCTGTGCCAAATTGCAGCCATAGCTATTCAAAATAATCCCAGCCTGAAGGAGAACATATTAAAGGAAGACAAGACCGAACCTTATAAATGCGCGATGCATTTAATTGGCGAAGGTTTGAGTAAAAGTCTCTATTTACAAACGGTCATGCTATTGCATAAGCTACCTATATGCATATGTATAACCTGGAAAGACAAAGGCAAGGAACAATAAAAATCGATGCTGCTATCAATGTTGGAAACTTATGTTTGTCGCTGCTAAGGACTTCACCGCATTGCACGATTTTCGAACAGTGTAGCGTTTGTCTTAAAACAACAGAAAGACAATATTCTGTGATTTGTGTGAATCACAACGCACTTGAAACGGAAGGGTGCAAGCCCCTAAAACAGCAATTGCAGAAAACTTGTTGCCGCTAAGAATGTGTTGCAGTCAAGCATGTACACGAAGAACAAAATATGGGCCGTTACTATTTGTTGAAACGGAACTAGCAGAAGTAGAAACAAATTTAGATGACACTCCGCAGGAGTTAAGTTTGGCTAACAATATAACAAGCGAAGTAGATTTTCGTCTTGTAGGAGTTATTGCGTACGAAGAAGTGTTTAGAGCCCCGGCAATAGGGCATTATGTTGCATATATACAAAACTCTATGAGCAGTGGTACCGCATAGATGGAGGGTCACGAAAAGGATGGTCTTCCGTGGTTTCTACCAATAGGAAAATACATCCTCATATATACGTATATGTGCCAATTTTATAACTGTTTTATACTCAAGATACTTATAGTTAAATGCATATACATTGCAACGACGATCCGTGCTCGAGCACGGCCGTACCCGTCACCGCAGCCCGAACCGCCCGCAAATAGCCGCCCTTGATGCTTACTACGCTCCGCCGATCTCGGATGTGGGCGCCAGACCCCCCGAAAGGAGCCAATATTTCGTAGTTTCTCAAGATCGGACGCTGATCCGGAACGCACAATCAGTACAAAACTTCACCCGACCCGACTAGCCCCGGTCTTTTACCCGGGTCCGCGCGATGCCCGATGGGAAGCGCCGGACCGTCCGGCCGACCTGGTACGGCGGAATCGGCCGAGACTCGTTCAGCGCGACTGAAAAGGGAGCATGCAAAACACAAATAACCGCGCGAGGATCAATAACTCCAACTTTGTAAAGAAAGTCACAGAAATGGATCTATTAACGAAATAAGTAACTCACAAACCAGGTAACAAAATGGCCGCGTCCGCGTGCCGTCGCTGGAACCTCGAAAACAGACTAAACGTTTGAATTCTAACCGTCGGCCAATCGCACGGCCGATCGCCGCTCGCGTGTCGCTATCGGCCAATCACGAGGCCGTTCGTCGCTCGCTACTACGCGCTGCTATATTTCGCTCGAATTTGACTTGACCACGAAACGGGGAAGATTACGCGTCTTCAGGGCCGGACACTCGCTGCCCTTCGGTCACCCCTTGGCCTGTCCCAGGAGAGGCCTCCGAGGGCCGGGGACCCCCCTCGGAGTCGTCGCGTACCTCGCGACTTTGTTGCCCCGGTCACACCTCTCCTGGTCTGTTCCTCTCAGGACCTACCGAACCGCGAGCTAATCCCCTCAATGAAACCCGAAAAGAGCCGCACAGAAACCCCAAGAGCCACGCACACACCGAAAAGACGCAAAGGAAGAATCAAGTACTCACCGTCGCCGCCAGCCTGCTAACCTCGGGCCACTGCTCCGTAGACTCACTCGCGTGGCCGAAAAACTCGGTGGATTACTCTAGAACGCGGCCGAAAGACTCTACTGCACACTGTTCGTTACTCCAGACGAATTTTCTCGAGACGCGATTGGAAAGTGCCGATTGGAAATTTGGAACTGTTCGCTACGCACGCCGGAAGTCAAGTGGCCTCGAGTTCGCACCTGGCCGACGACGAGGGTTCGTGCCGCAAAATCACGCCGCCTGGTTTAATGGGATGAGCTAATTGAGTCCCACGGCGGTCGACAGGTGGTGGGTCGTGTTCTATTCGCGGCCTGGATCCTTGTCGTCTCGATCCTGCTCCCTCTCCGGCGGCAGCTCTGCTTCCCAGTGTGTCAGCTGATCGGTTGCTTGTCGGGATGTCGACCGGGTGATCAGTCCGGCCGACATCGCCGAACTTTCCTGTCTCAAATACAAAATAATAATACGGGGTTAGTGGGTTATTCTTTTGTGCGCTTGGCCCTTCGGAACGTGAATCCCCCCCCCCGGTCCGGCGCGCGTAGCAAGGTGTTTTACGCGGAGGCTGGCGGTGACGGAGCGGCGACAGGACGCTTCGTCACATCATTTATACTTAAATATGCTTGTCTTACATTCCACCGTTGACACCCCACCCCACATTATACCCAGCTCAAGCGTTAGATTTGGAAAATTTGATAGAATGTCGGACTTTAGTCTTGGCGGCGGAGCGTAATTGTTTAATAAAATGTTTATTATTTGTCATATCAAAATTTCTTTTGCGGCTCAAGCTAGCACAACTCGAGCACACTTCAGCACACTATTTGTTTTTTATTTTTGAAAAAATGGCTCCGTTAACTTCCACCCGAAAATCTATTTGTAGCCATAACTTTTGCGCTTATGAAGATAATTTGATTTGCTTTACGGCACAAAGTAGCACACACCGAGCACAATTCAGCACAATAATACAGGGTGAATCGCTCGCCATCGAAAACCTAAGATGTGCCCTAGGCCCGTATTCACAGTCGTAGCTGAGCCGAAATTGAACCGAGCCAGAGCCAGAAATGATGACTTGAGCGCCGCGCGTATTCACAGTCGTCAAATAAGTCGCCTGTGACGTCATCGGTTCAAGCTCTTGCTCACGAAATCCGACTTATTTATGGCCGTATTCAGAGTCGAGCGAGCCAGGATTGAGCCGGATTTTTCGCTGGAGAGGGGGTGGATTCCCGAAGCCAGCCAAAACGGTGGCTTGAGCAAATTTTTGAACGTCCCGCGTCGAGTGTCCGGCGTCCAGTCTCTTTAGTGTCCAGTATTCAGTCGACAGTTTTCAGCGTGTAGTGTCCAGAGAAGTGCAATCTCCAGTTTTCGACGATTCTCTGCGTCGAGTTTTAGCATATGACAGAACTGCTATCAACGCGTGCAGTGAAGTGAGTAGTGAAAGGTTATGTTTTGTATGCCGGTTTGCTCGAAATCCAAGTTTTCAATTTTCTGTTTCGTTTTCGGTCTTTTTGATCTGCAAGAAATGGAGTATGACGTTCCATATGGAGAAGCGGACGTGGAAGAGTACTTGGATATGGAGGATTTTTTCGACATGGTAGAGGACCAAGAGGAGCCTACCGCACCAAGGAGGTACCTGAGGGATGTGGAAAACCCCCTGGAAAGGTTCAGCGAGCAGGAGTTCCAGAGCCGTTTCCGGTTTAGGAAAGAGTCTGTGCTCCATGGACTGTTACCAGAAGTTCAGCATATATTGGAGAGACCGACCAACAGAGGCCTACCGATTTCCCCGATGTGGCAAGTGTTGATCTGCCTAAGATTTTCCGCAACAGCGAGCTTCCAGGTAATACCGTTTATTAACATTACATTACGTTACATTACATTACATTACATTACATTTACATTACATTACATTTACATTCCAATACGCATACTTATGTTTATTTGCATTTCAGCTTGTGCTTGCAGATCTGGCGGGGCTTAGTCAACCTACCATATCGAGGGTCATCGAGAGGGTAAGCCTCCTGTTTGCTCGCTTAATAGGCGAGACAATAAACATACCAGAAGGAGCAGCGGCTCGTGCAGAGAATCGGCGCCTCTTCAACCAACTTGGGAACGGTGATGGTGCTATTGGGCTACCGGGGATAGATGGTGCCATCGACTGCTCCCATGTGCGTCTTGTTGGGAATTGTGGCAATATCCTGAATGAAGCCTACCGGAACAGAAAAGGCTACTTTTCTCTGAATGTACAGGTAAGTTACTATTTACATCGTCTCGATTTTATTGTTCTTCCTGTGTGTATTTTTATCATTCTTCATTTACAGGCAGTTGTTGGTCCCCGCACAGAATTTTTGGACATTGTGCCAGAATGGGCCGGCAGCATGCACGACAGCCGGATCTTCAGGAACTCTTTGCTGTACGTGCGGTATCTGCAGGGAGAATTGGACGGCATGCTTGTGGGAGACGCAGGCTATCCAGCTCTTCCATGTCTGTTAACCCCAATTAGGAATCCTGCATCTGACGAGCATAGAAGGTATGTATCTTTGTGTACTTTAATCTCTGTCCTAATGAAATAAAGTATGATTCTATTTCTAATGCTAATTCGATTTCAGGTATAATGCCATCCATAGCCGAACGAGGGTAATTGTTGAACGTACGTTCGGCATATGGAAGCGACGATTTCCCTGCCTGCAACGAGGACTGGGCGTAAAGCTGCAGACCGCTACGAGTATAGTTGTTGCCTGTGCGGTATTGTACAACTTATCCTTGGTATACAACGACATTCTGGAAGAAGAGGAGCCGCAGGAGGAAGAAGAACAGAATCCAGTGCAGTGGCAGGGTGCGCAGGCGGGTGGATACGCAGTTCGGGAAGGAATTATCAATAGGTTATTTCAATAAAACAATGCTGCTCTCCTCTGCAGGCTCATCGAACGAGCAGCTAGTTCCTGGTTGCCGGGATCTCACTCGGGCCGCATACCTATTCTCGATTTCGGCTCTTTTCTGAAAATAAAAAATTATAGTATAATTATAGGATAATTTTCAAAGGTAAAATGGCTTGCTATCGTAAAAAAAATGGTATGCAACATGACTCACCAAGCAGTTTCGTCCCCAGGTTCGAGGTGACAGAGTCTGGCGTGTCCACGAGCAGACCCTTCGTGATCATTGTGATCTCCGGATCAATATCCGCCGGAGTACACGGAGGACCGCCTCCTGTCTTCAAGGTCTCCTGTCGTTCCAAAGTTAGCGCCTCCCGCTGCAGACGCTTCATATTCGACCACAATTTGCGCAATTGTTGGCCCGTTCGCTAAACACAGAAAATAAATTATTGTATTTGTTGTATTCTTCAGTATTATTGTATCTATTGTATTCTTCAGTATTCAGTATTCGTATTATTAGAAAATTTCCCGTATAATAAAGAGTTCTGAAACATTATTTAGATTAACATAAAACTTACATTTCCGTCGATCCCCGCAGACAAATTGTATTCTTCGGTGATGCGTTCCCACACCTCATTCTTCTCACGCATCGTCGTGCCTCCACACTCCTTATTCTCCAAAATATTTTTATATCTGTCTAGATTATTTAAAAATATTCTCCGTTTAGTATTAGAAAAATGCTTCGATCGGGCACACGACATCTTCGCTTGATCAGTAACACAATTCTACTGACTAACAAAGGCTAGCGAATGCTGCAACTTTGAAACTTTGTTTATATTAGGAAAGATAAGGGTGAAAAGCTTTCGAACAAAGCGGCCTTCCTAAGGGCCAAGGGACTTATCTACGATAGATCAAGCGAAAATTCAGGATTAGGCAATGGAGAAATGGAAAGGAATAATTAGGCGTTTCATTTTGTCATAATATTTTATATATTACCCGAAATAATTTAGATAGTAGATACAAAGGTTTTTACACAGTGAATAATATAAAAGGTAAACATTCGCAATATATATTATACATTACATAATATATTCTATGCTATATAGCACTTATTTTAACTGCTACTTAATGTAATGGTACGTTTGAAAAAAATCCACGTTTCTGGCGACAATTCCGAAGCTTAACTCATGTGTAGTTGAATTCGAGGAGAAAGCGGGAACGATACAGAGCCTCGTCCGTTGTAACCTGTGATTTGATTGGTCGATACGTCAGACACTATCCCGACAGCACCCGAAGTCTTCTACATCACACACACACGCTCGCAGTAAATAGCTCAGCTTCAGAACGCCGTTTGCTCCGTCGATCCAGGCTTGAGCCACGACTGTGAATACGGGCCCTAGAGTAAACGTCGCCGCGATAAATCATTCACTTACGGGCTCAGCCTATGTATTGGTGAAGTTCTCGGCTACCGCCCGCTGCGAGGGTTAGTAATGTGGGTGACTACGTCGGTGAGCCGTTTAGGCCGGCACGCGTTGAAAGAGCCGTATGGCCTCGTGCCCTAGCCGGTGCCGTTAATTTAAACCCTCGGAAAATCACATGAATAATTTTTTACAATGCAATTCTCACCTCTTCTTTACAGGAAGTGTTCGAAATGTCCTCCGCCTGCATCCAAACATTCTTGGAGTCTCCTTTCCACATTGTCAAAGACGGCTATCAACACATTGTCGCTAATTAATTGGATTTCCTGTGTTATTGCATTTTTCAAATCCAGAAGTGTTCGAGGATTGTTGGCGTAGATGCGATTTTTGAGATATCCCCTTAGGAGGGAATCTGCCAGGATGAGGTGCGAATACCTGGATGGCCACTAAGGGCCGCAATTAAGCCGTTCGATTAGTTTATTGCCCGACGAACTTAGCCACCAGTTCGAGCGTTACTTTTTATTATTGCCAGCAAAACTAAGGGTAAACCTCCAGTTGTCAAATTTTACCTGTGTACTAAATTAACAATTTTCGGGGGGATGAAAAGTCAAATTTCTAGTCAGTCGAGTTCAAGACTTCTGAGGAGTAGTTTCTGAGCAAATTTTCGTTGCAGTTTTCTGAGCATTATGTACAGTACAGTGCAGAAAGTTTTTATCGTTAAAACTTATTACGCGACAGACAGTGCGCCTGAGCGCCAACGGCGTTTTGTTCGAGAGTATGGTGGTTTAGTACCCTCTGCGTCAACGATTCTCCGAATTGTTGAAAAATTTGAAACAACGGGCAGTGTGGTTAATCTGCATAGTGGTGGCCGGAAAATGACAGCCGAAGCGGTAAACACGGTGCGGGAAGCGCTTCTCCAGGAGCCAACGACGTCCCTTCGAAAGCTCTCGCAGCAACTGGACATTCCGTACGCAAATTGTCAACGGGCAGCGAAGAAGGTCAAACTACACGCGTACCGGATTTCCAGCGTGCAACAATTACTCGGCCCGGACTTTGAGAAGCGCGTCACTTACTGCAGGTGGATGCAAAATTTGCTGACAAATGAAAATGCTGCTGAGATGACCTGGTTCACGGACGAGGCATGGTTCCGCCTCAGTGGTTACGTGAACTCGCAGAATTCAAGAAATTGGGCAGCGGAAAATCCTCATGGCATCGTGCAAACGCCCCTGCACCCTCAAAAGATTGGCGTGTGGTGCGCTTTATCGAGGAGGCGAATAATCGGCCCCATCTTTTTCGAAACAACGGTGACAACGGAAGTGTACATCCGCGATATTTTCACCGTGTTTGTGAATCATCTGACCGACGACGAACTGACTAACGGTTATTTTTAACAAGACGGTGCAACTTGCCATACATCGGCGGCAAGTATGGCTGAAATCGAAAGCTTTTTCGACGATAGAGTAATTTCGAGGAATGGGTGGCCACCCTGATCTCCCGACCTCACTCCTCCAGATTTCTTCCTGTGGGGACATCTCAAAAATCGCGTCTACGCCAACAATCCTCGAACACTGGAGGATTTGAAAAATGCAATAACACAGGAAATCCAATTAATTAACGACAATGTGTTGATAGCCGTCTTCGACAATATGGAAAGCAGACTCCAAAAATGTTTGGATGCAGGCGGAGGACATTTCGAACACTTCCTGTAGAGAAGAGGTAAGAATTGTATTGTAAAAAATTATTCATGGGATTTTCCGAGGGTTTAAATTGGCAGCATCGGTCTTTGCTTTAGTTAGGACATCACATCATACGGCCCTTGTGACGCTTACCGACGTAGTCACTCACACGACTAACTCTCGCAGCGGACGGTAGCCGAGAACTTCACCAATACATAGGCTGAGCCCGTAAGTGAATGATTTATCGCCGCGACGTTTAGTCTAGGGCACCTCTTAGGTTTTCGATGGCGAGCGATTCACCCTGTAGTTTTTTGATTTTTCCAAAATGGCTTCGCTAACTTCATACACATGGAAAATTCTACGTTCAAGTCGCTGAACCAATTCAAGCAATGAAGGTAAGGTGGGTAGCCAGCCGATCAAAGCAAGACGTTGACTACCCAGCTAATGAAAGCAAGGTATTGATACCCTTGTCAGAGTCGAACAATTAATCGTGTTATGCGCGAAACTTCAAGTACGTGGAATTGACCTTGAATGGCAACTCAAGGTCAACTCAATACAGGTCGATGGATTTGTCTGGAGCTAGGCTATGTGTCTAGCGTAAAACAAAGTGGTGGTTCCGTTTAAAAAAAGAGCAATAACCTTCAGATGTCGGAAGCGCCTCCACCGAAAAAAATTACTGTCCACCGTGGAATGTCCCCCTTCGAACAGAGTAACTTTTGTCTGAAACATTTTTCTCTAAATCTTACCTGGCGGGAAATATCTCGGTGGTTTCCAAAAGTCAGATTAGAGAGACGAAAATTTAAATTCAATGAACCTTTCCAACTACTGATACTGTTCAGGTAATGCGTCGCGTTAACAAAAAAATCGCACTCGCATATAAGACAGAACCAAAAGTGATGGGAATAGATTTTGGTGAAGGCAAGGTAAGACACGTGTGTTCTGGTCAAGCACCATCACGGAAGTGAGCGCAGGTGGTGCGCAGGTTCATTTGCACAATCAGAGGGCCCCAAAGGTCTCATCGCGAGCGCGAGCGCCCCGCTGGGCGCTAAACATAGAGAGCGGATTGAGGCTTGCTTCACAGATCTTACATATCTAACAAAAAGTACCAAGACTCAAACCCTAAACCTTTACTATGCAAATCGTCTGTGCTAAATACATTACCAATGCCATACTTTCAGCTCATTTTCCGTTTTACCAGATCAATCGGGGTATATACCGCCGGAAAGACCAAGTGCTGCTAATCGCCCAGAGCTCCAAGTGCGCCATGAAAGTGAGTCCATCTCGGTTAGAAAAAGATTAACAGTCGAACGAACCATCCGAATCCAAGATCATAAAAGATCATGAAACTACGGCTCGGCGACCTTGTGGTGAAATCTTGAATGATTTTTCACGCCGAAATTTAATACCAAAATTTAACTTTTAACGATTACATGTTTATTAGGGTACATCAGAGAATGTCTGTGATGTTTTTCAGGTATCACAGCATATGAACCCTCACGTTGAAACTGAATGCTCGAGCAAGAAAAATGAATAATAATGGGTGTTAATAATAATTTTCATATCGTTCCTATTCTTTTCAGATACCTCCGGTCCTTCCACAACTTCTGGAAAAACCCGTGTCTCTAGCATTATCCTATCGCGAGATATGAATTTTTGAATGTTAAATTTTTAGGGACTGATATCCGCGAAAGGGTTGAAATTTCGGCATTTTTATACAGGGCTATACTACTTTGTTTGGCAAGTAGAATACGTGGTTAAAATTGTTCCACGAATCACTGACTCACCCTGTATATTCATTGCATGGATTTGGTGTGAAATTATTTCGCGACCCGTATTTAAAATCCTCCCACCCTTCGGTCAATTCATTCGCGAGCATGAGTTAACGCTGTTTCAAATCATCAGAAAGGTAAGAAACCAGGGCGGATGCCAGTTTACCATTCAATTCGGTAAAGTCGGCAACTTCAGATTGAACTCAATCGCGCCCAGTTGCAAATGAAAGTAGAAATCTGCAATTTAGTAATCTCCCGTCGCATCTGGGACGTGACAGCGAACCCCACATCCCGAATACCATTAGGAACCTCTGTGAGCCCACATGAATACTCTGTACTATAGCAGAAAGTCTTGGTTACGTGCTGCGTTATGTAGAGGCGCGCGTGAAGCGAGTTGCAAAGAATCGGGTCTGAAAATAGAATCTTTTCTGACCGAAAAATTCCAGCATAAAATCCATATCTCAGCAACGGCTGAACGAATTGTCTTGCTGTTTGTGTCAATCGACTCAGAAAAAATCAGGAAGGTGAATGGAATAGCCATTCTTTCCATATATCATGCTACTTTAAAGAATGTTATCGGTTACCATCCGAACAGTCACCGGAAACGAGTTCGCTCGCGTGAACGATACTTGTAGCGTCGACGCTAGGGGCTGCGCTCGGCTATATTGTATACTTGGCGCGAGACGCTACTGCGTCTCTTGACAGGGAAACAGGTTTTTGTAAAGGACTGGAAAAAGAAGCTATGGCTATTTGATGTATTGGTGTGGACAGTGTCGAGCTACGAGGCGGGAGTATGGGGGTGAAAGGAAAGGCAAAACGTGGTGGCACCGGAGGGCAAGTATTGTTGTTGTTATTTTATTACAGCATCGACTGCAGTGGTCATTAGCACGGGCAAATATTTGAGGTAGATGATGGGTGCGGAGTGCAGGACACCGCGGTATATGATAAGAGGGGAACTAAAGAGAGGAAAACTGAGTACGGGAGCGGCGGGGACAGCTTGGAATTTCCAGAAAAGACTCAGGGTGGGCAGGGGAAGTGAGTCCGCGAAGATGTGCTGGGAAGAGGTAAGAAACAGGGGTTAGGGGAAAGGATAGTAGGAGGGGGAGAAACAGAATCTTTTCAAAGAGAGAGGATGGGCAGGCGAAGAAGCGTGTAAAGGAGTGTGATGAGAGAATGGAAAGGGCGTATGAATGAAATGGGGATAGGAGAGGGAGTGAAAATGATACTGGAGGAGGAAGGAAGGGGTGAGGAACGGATGAAGGAGACGAAGAGAAGAAGGAACGAAGAGAATCATGGCAAAGAATCTGGCGCATTATATGCTAGAAGCGGGAGTCCAAAAGAACGATGAATTCTCTTCTCTCGCAGTGGCGGCGAGGAACATAGTTTAAGGTTATGACTAACAAGGGAGGTTTCCAATGTGAAATCGCAGATCTTAATGAAACTTATACCACACGTAGATATCATAAAAATATTAGACCCGTATTTTTTTTCGTGCTGAGATGCATATTTAGGAGTTGTAACTGGGGGTTGAAAATCAGCGCAAAATTATGTTTTGTTAAATATCTTATAAACCAAAAGAGATAGACTCAAAGTATAAATTGCAAAAATTCGCGGATTTTTATAAGCTACAAAACTGCCGAAATGAATTTTTTATATTGGCCTTTGTTTTTGTTATATCGCGGTTTTTCATATATTTTTTAATAATTTTACCACTAAATGTAATGGAATTTTTATCGGGCTTGATAGGATTGTAGGGTAGGTATTTCCCCAAAATACGGATAAAATAGATTTTGCAACTTCGAATTTTAAATAAACAATATAGCACTTGAAATTGGACGTACTATTTGCTCCACGTCGAATAGAACTGAAGTACCGATACAAGTCATAGTACCCGTGTAAGTTGTGACGATACTTCTTTAATTAAGGAGGAACATTTTTATTATTCCAACAAATGGTTGACAGCAATAAAGAATCTGTAAGTGACGCAGGTCAATGCTGTTGTTCGGCTGACCGAAGGAGGCGATCCGGTAGTGGCGCAAATCCGACCGCGGCGGGTATGGGAAAATACGTGTACTTGTTACGATGGCAAACCCTAATGAAATTGTATTGTGCAACGAGGTCAGTTTGAACTCATTTAGTCTTGAAAGGATTAATCTTTTAACAGCGTTGTACTGATATTCAAATTGTGAGAGGGACTAACTGTCTTACGTTTTCCCGTTTTTCACCGGTCGGTGGTCTTGTAAAATTCTGTGTTTCGTTTGAAATTTTTGGCCCCGAAAAGGGCGATCATAATCGAGCGGATAGAATGCTGACTGTCAACCATTTGTTGGAATAATAAAAATGTTCCTCCTTAATTAAAGAAGTGTCGTCACAACTTACACGGGTACTATGACTGGTATCGGTACTTCAGTTCTATTCGACGTGGAGCAAATAATAGATCCAATTCCAAGTACTATATTGTTTATTTAAAATTCGAATTTGCAAAATCTATTTTATCCGTATTTTGGGGAAATACGTACCCTACAATCCTACCAAGCCCGATAAAAATTCCATTACGTTTAGTGGTAAAATTATTAAAAAATATATGAAAAATCGCGATATAACAAAAGCAAAGGCCAATATAATAAATTCATTTCGGCAGTTTTGTAGCTTATAAAAATCCGCGATTTCTTGCAATGTATACTTTGAGTCTATCTCTTTTAGTTTATAAGATATTTAACAAAACAGAATTTTGCGCTGATTTTCAACCCCCATTTACAACCCCTAAATATGCACCTCAGCACGAAAAAAAAATACGGGTCTAATATTTTTATGATATCTACATGTGGTATAAGTTTCATTAAGATCTGCGATTTCACGTTTGGAAACCTCCCTTGTAAGCAAAATTGGATAGTGTAAGTCTATGTGAGATGGATGTGATAGCTTGAGGGTAGGATAAGGAATCGGAGGCCTTTGTAACTCCCTCAGAAAACAATAAAATACATACAAGATACAAAAATAAAATATAAAATACATACTGCGCCGACGATCCGCTCGCACTGCCGGCCGTACCCGCCCACGCGGCCGGAATCGCTCGCAAAAGTACCTTGGACGCCCTCCTTGGTAATCCCCCGCGACTCGCCTACTTCGAAATTGAGCGCCAGACCCCCGAGAGGACCAATATTTAGAGTAAGAAACGCAAGGTCGGATGCTGGAACAAATCGCGGGCAGAAACTGGTCTCGAATCACCAGATGCGGCTAGCTCAGGCCTCGTATTCGGGTCCGCGCTCTGCCCGAGAGAAAACGCAGTCCAACTCGACCGTCCAAGTACGGTGGCCACGGCCGAGTACCATCCAAGCCGCTGGAAACGATGCATGCAAAAAACACAGGAAAATGATGCCGCAATAAACGAGTCGATAAGGAAAGTACGAGCTATGAGATTTATTATAATCGTGTAGAGCAATCAGAATCTCCCACGAAATGGCCGTCACGCTAGCCGTCGATTTCCGCTCGAGAACAACTCGAAATTCAAAGTATTGGGCTCGGCCAATCACAGGGCCGCTCGCGTGTCGCGTGTCGTCACCGGCCAATCACCGGACCGCTCGCCGCTATTTTAGTATCGATACCGGCCAATCACCGGGCCTCTCGCCGCTATTCTACTCTATCGTGGCTTCGCGCTTTTTACAAAGACTTGACTCGGAACCGGGAGATTAGACTTGTCGTTAGGGCCAGGATTCCGTCGTCGGTCATTTACCTGCTTTGGCCTGTACCCGATGAGGCCATCGAGGCCCCCCCCCCCTCGAAGCCATCGCTAACAACCGCGACGTTGTTTCCCCAGAATTACCCCCCCCCCCCCCCCCCGCCGGGACTCTAGCTCCTTTCGACCACGACGAAGTCCTTCCCGAGCACCTCACTGAACCGTCCCGAGACCCCACAAAGCCCGCACGCACATCGAAGAAACGCAAAAGGGAAAGATCAGCCACTTACCGTCTCCGCCAACCTGCTAACCTGCTTCTCACAAGACACGGCCGGAAAGCACCGTCAAATTATACCGAACGCGGCCGAGGGACTCTACTCTGCTCTCTATTCCACCAACTCAATCTATCCAAAGCTCAAACGAAGAAATACTGCCGAGAACGCAAATGTGACTACTCACTACGCACGCCGGAAGTCAAGTAACGCGAGGTTAGCACATGGCCCGCGGCGAGGGTTTGTGCCGCTAATCACGCCGCCTAGTTTAGGACGATGCGCTAGCTGAGTCCCACGGCGGCCGACAGGTGGTGGGTCGAGTTCGATTCCTCATCGATTAGCGGTCTAGATCCTTGCTGTCCCGGTCCTGCTCCCTCTCCAGCGGCTGCTCTGCTCCCTCGTTCATCAGCTGTTTGTTTTGTGTGGTGCGTGTCGGGATGTCGACCGGGTGATCAGTTCGTTCGACATCACCGGACTTTCCTGTGGCTCATAAATATACGACAAAAGGGGTTAGTTATTTTCTTATTTATTTGTGTGCTTGGCCCTTCGGAAAACGAATCCCCCCGGCCCGGTGTACGCAGCAACTTGTCTCACGCGGAGGCTGGCGGTGACGGAGCGGGTCATATCGCTCCGTCACAATACATACAGACAGACACTGTCTTAACGCACTGGGTCTCAGTTTTTTCATTATTTTACTATACTTTTAGAGATATGCGCGCTTAACGGAAAAGGTTCATTGGTAATTATTTACAATTGGGCACTCCTCACCGATTTGGCTGAAATTTGAATATGTAGTAGAGTTGAATGCGTAGATGACAGATATGCAAATAAAAATTGTCGCTCTCTTTCCGTTCTTGAGATATCAATAATTATGTTAACTAATTATATAACAATAGGTAGCGCCTTGCCGATTTGGCTGTAAATTAAATATGTTATAGAGCTCGATGCGTAGATTACATATTTGCGAATAAAAATTACCGATCTCTTTCTATTCTTAAAATACACTGCTCAAAACAGACATGGCATAGAAAAATTTTGTTGAAAAATAGGACAAATTGGATTGACGATAACTTGGTCAAAATTAATCAAAAAATTACGATTTTCTTTTTGAATTGAAGCCTGAAGTCTCTACTTTCGATTCCTGTATTTGAAATTTAAATTCGATGCACGCCTGCTGCTACAAACTCTTAAAACTGAGGCCATGTTTAACATGTCGAAATTTGCGAAATTCAACAAAGCCTACGGACTCAGCAAAATCTTTCTCGATAACTCCAAAACCGGCAAAAGGAAGGCGGAATCTTCCTCTTTAAAACAAAAAAAATTCAAGTCGCTACGATTTTTCGTTCCAAAGTTATCGTGTTTTAAAGCAACCCTTCCATTTTCGTTGCTATAGTACCGCCGGCATCGGTATTACCCAATGTGCACCGCGGGGAGGTTGCCGGTCGGATTTTGCACATCATGCGCGGGTGCATAAGCGCACGCGCGACTGTGTGTGTGGGCGCGTGCGTGCGTGTGTGTGTGTGCGTGTGCGTGTGTGTGTGTGTGTGTGTATATATGGCTGAATAGATGTCGCTTCAAATTTGAACTATGGCTTATTACTGGTTATCGAAACGTGGTGATATTCTATATTTATGAAAATTGGCGAATGACAGTACAGGTAATTTTGCAACAACGCTCAGGTAACACACAATATTAAAATTGAAAAACACACACAGTCGCGCGTGCGTGATGTGCAAAATCCGACCGGCAACCTCCCCGTGGTGCACATTGGGTAATACCGATGCCGGCGGTACTATAGCAACGAAAATGGAAGGGTTGCTTTAAAACACGATAACTTTGGAACGAAAAATCGTAGCGACTTGAATTTTTTTTGCTTTAAAGAGGAAGATTCCGCCTTCCTTTTGCCGGTTTTGGAGTTATCGAGAAAGATTTTGCTGAGTCCGTAGGCTTTGTTGAATTTCGCAAATTTCGACATGTTAAACATGGCCTCAGTTTTAAGAGTTTGTAGCAGCAGGCGTGCATCGAATTTAAGTTTCAAATACGGGAATCGAAAGTAGAGACTTTAGGCTTCAATTCAAAAAGAAAATCGTAATTTTTTGATTAATTTTGACCAAGTTATCGTCAATCCAATTTGTCCTATTTTTCAACAAAATTTTTCTATGCCATGTCTGTTTTGAGCAGTGTATTAAAGATTATATGCGCGAAAATGCACTATTCTTTACAGGCACTCTATGAAATATTGTTCTCTTTATCGAATTTCATGCATTATCATTATATTATACGTTAGCGCCCCCTTCCCCTCATCTGGCACTGACCTGACCTGTGACTGTAAAGCATAATGAGGCTTATCACGTTTTACAGTTGCGCCCCCTTCCTCTCATCTGGCACTGACCTGACTTGTGACTATAAAACGTATTAAGTGTCATTAGGCTTTACAGTCACAGGTCAGGTCAGTGCCAGATGTGGGGAAGGGGGCGCAACTGTAAAACTTGATAAGTCTAATCATGCTTTACAGTCACAGGTCAGGTCAGTGCCAGATGAGGTGAAGGGGGCGCTAACGTATAATATAATGATAATGCATGAAATTCGAGAAAGAGAACAGTATTTCATAGAGTGCCTGTAAAGAATAGTGCATTTTCGCGCATATAATCATTAATATTTTAAGAATAGAAAGAGATCGGTAATTTTTATTCGCAAATATGTAATCTACGCATCGAGCTCTATAACATATTTAATTTACAGCCAAATCGGCAAAGCGCTACCTATTGTTATATAATTAGTTAACATAATTATTGATATCTCAAGAACGGAAAGAGAGCGACAATTTTTATTTGCATATCTGCAATCTACGTATCGCAGAGTACAACATATTCAAATTTCAGCCAAATCGGTGAGGAGTGTCCAATTGTAAATAATTACCTTATTAATTATTACGACACATTACAACACGTCTTTACGGCTTCCGTTTCCGGGTGTGCTTGGTGAGTGTGTGCGGGAACAGAGTGTGAGACAGTTGGAGGGATAATTAGGTCAAGGGAAAAGGAACATGACGGGGAAAGGGCGAAAAGGAGGTGCAGGGAAGAGGGTTAGGGTGGGAGTAGAGAAAGGGCTTGGGGGGAAGGAGCAAGGAAGGAGAAAAAGGCAAAGACGAGTGGGTCAGAGAAGGGATTAGAACGGGTGGGACATCGGCGTGGAGTACGCGGAGACAAGATAGGCAGGAGTGGCGGCTAAGCGGGAAGAGCGCCATCTGGAGGTAAAGTGGAGAAGGCAGGAGGAGTCAACGCGCGAAGATAGGTAAGGGAACATAGAGGATAGCAAGAAGGAACGGGAAGGAAATGGCGGACGGAATGAACGCGCAGGGGAAAGGGGAGGAAACAAAGAAAAAGGGAAGGCAAACGAACGTGGAGAGATTATTGAAAGACAGGGAAAGAAGTGTGAACGTGGGATCGGCGGAGGAGTATATGAGGAGGAAGAGAGAGGAATTAGGAGAACGGGAAGAGGAGGATAAATGGGCGTTCGAAAAGAGCAAGAAAGTGCTGAGGTCGCCGGGAAAGGGGGAGGAAGAAGGGACAGAGGGAAAGGTGCTGCAGTTGCTGATGGTGATTAGAGGAAATGAAGGCCGGTTTGGAAGGGGTGAGGGGACAGGTGGAAAGCATGAGGAGTGAGATTGATAATCTGAAGGAGCAGATAGGAAAAAAGGAGGAGGAATGGGAAAGAGAAAGGGACGGAATAAGGGAAAGAATGGGGCACCTTGAGGAAAAGATGGAAGGAGTAACAAAGTGGGAGAAGGAAGGGAAACGGGTGGAGGATGTGGAGAAAAAGTTAAGGGCTCTAGAAGTGAAAGGCCGGTGGGAAAATCGAGGGGAGGAGGGCCAGGAAACGGATAGAAGATTAGGAGAAGTGGAGGAAAGGATAGAGAGAAAGAAGAAGGAGGAGAGGAGGAGGAACGTAGTTATAAAGGGAATCAAAGCAGACGGTAAAATGCAGGACGAGGTGCAAAAGATCCTAGAGGAGATACGGGCAGAGGTGGAAGTGCAGGGCATAAGAGAGGTGAGGGGGCCCTCGAGGGAAGGGGAAGGAATGGCAGTGGTCAAATTGGGAAACGTGGAGCAGAAGAGAGAAGTGATGGAGAAGAAAGGGGCGCTGAGGGGTAGGAGAGAAAGAATAGGGGACAACCTGACATGGAGGGAAAGACAGATGAAGCGGAACTTATGGAGGATAGCGGGGGAAGTGGGTCATAGATTACGTGATAGGGAGTGAGGAAATAAGAGGGAAAATAGAAGGAATGGTCGTGGGGACGAAGTGGAGGCGGATCACCTCCCAATAACGATCGAGGTGAAAGGAGGGAAAGGACTAAGGAGGCGGCAAGGAAGGAGGACGAAGGTAGGGAGGATGGCAAGGGGATGGACGAGGGAAGATTGGATGAAGTTCAGAAAGGGGATAGCGTGGAAAGAAATGGAAGGTAGAGGATGGGGGGGAGGAAATGAAGGAGATAGGGGAGGAACTCAAGAGCGCCGTAGAATGGGCAAAAGGGGACGATGGGAAGAGGAGGGGGTGGGGATGGTGGGACAAGGAGTGCACGGAGAAGAAAAAGAAGCTGAGAAGGTCACTAAGGAGATGGAGGGAAGGGCAGGAGGGAAAGGAACTGTATAAAAAGAAAAGAAGCGAGTACAAGCAGGTATGTGAAGGGATGAAAAGGGACGAGAGGGCAAGATTGGAAAGGGAGGTGAAGGGAGCCAGGACGGAGAAAGAGGTTTGGGATATAGTGAACAATGGGAGCAAGACGAGGAAGGGGGTAAACGAATGGATAGGGATGGAGGAATGAAGGGAGCACTTTAAGACGCTGCTAGGCGGGTCGGAGGAGAGAAAAGTTTGGCAATGGGAGATAGTCAGGGGGGAGAAGGGATGGAGGAGATAGGGAGGGAGGAATTTGGGAGAATAGTTAGGAATCTGAAAGGAGGAAAGGCCCCAGGGATGGATGGGATAGTAAATGAGGTATGGAAATACGGAGGGGCGGAGGTGGAGGAATAGGGCAGGAGGATGTGCAATAGGGTTTGGAGATGGGGGGGGGGGGGCTGGCCAGAGGAGTGGAAAGAAGGATGGATAGCGATCTTAAAGAAAGGGGAAGGAGAGACGATAAGGAACTACAGGGGGATGACCCTAATGCCCTCGCTATACAAGGTGTACGCAACGGTGTTGACGGAAAGGTTAGAAAGGGAAGTGGAGGAGAAGGGAATGGTACCGGACAACCAAACGGGTTTTAGGAGAGGAATGTGCACCATCGACAATATATACGTAATGAACTACCTGGTGAACAGCAGAGTAAGCAGAAGGGGGGCGGAATGGTGGCACTTTTTGTGGATTTAAGAGCGGCATTTGACACAGTGGATAGGGAGGTGCTGTGGAGGGCAATGGAAAAGAGGGGGGTGAGCCAAGGGATAACGGAGAGGGTGAAAGAGATGTACGAGGAGACAAACAGCAGGGTGCAGGTAGGAGAGGAGATGGGGGAGGAAATATGGACGGAAAAAGGGATAAGGCAAGGTTGTCTGCGGAGCCCATTATTATGTAACCTGCTGACGGCGGAACTAGAAGAGGAGATGGGAAGAGGGGAAAAGGTGGGCGGGTTGAAGCTGAGGGGGAACAGGATATTCACGCTGGCATACGCGGACGATATGGTGCTACCGGCGGAGGAGGAACAGGGGATAAAATGGCTTATGAGGAAATTGGAGAGGTATTTGGAAGGCAAAAAGCTAGAAGTGAACGTGGGGAATACAAAGGTGCTAAGATTCGGGAGGGGAAGGGGCAAGAAGAAGGGATATGACTGGAGGTGGAAGGGAGAGAAAATAGAAGAGGTAAAGGAATTTAGGTATTTGGGATACACAATGAAGAGGAATGGAGGGCAGGAGGCACAGGTAAAGGAAAGGGTCAGAAGGGCGACGGTGGTGTGGCGACAGGTGTGGAGCTTAGGGAAGAGGAGGTTCACGAACGACTGGGAGAAGAGAATCTGGTTGTTCGACAGCCTGGTATGGACGGTGCTGCGGTATGCGGCGGAGATATGGGAGTGGAGGGAGAGGAAGAAGGTGGAAGCAGTGCAGGAAAGGGAAATCAGGTGGATCCTAGGGGTGGATAGGAGAACGCCAGGCTACTTGGTAAGAGAGGAGGTCGATTAGGAGAAGCTGGGAATTAGAGCTGCGAGAATGGCGTGAAACTATGAGAGGAAGCTGGACGAGGGGAGGGGGAGTGAGATACCGTGAGGATGCCTGGAGGAGATTAGAATGAGAGAGAAAGAGGGGATGAGTACGTCGGGATGGGAGGAGGAAAGGAGGAAGTTCCTAGGGAAGAATGAGGGGGAGTACGATGGAGACGGGGAAGAAAGACGGGAAGGGGAGGAGGAGGGGTTTGAGGGTATAGAGAGCAGGGAGAAAGAAAGGGACAGGGAGGAGAGATGGAGAAGAATCAGGGAGTCCAGGTTCAACAGATGGTATAGAGGGGTCATGAAGGAAGAGGTGGCGGGGTATTTGAGGAGGAACTGGGGAGAGAGCAGGTGGCAACGGGTTGCGAGATTTCGAACAGGGGAGAGGTGAGGGAAGCTTGGTACTGGGAGGATACGGACAGCAGGAGTCGCAGGGTGTGCGGGGGGGGGGGGCGGACATGGGAGCATATTTGGGAGAGATGCGGAAGGGGGGAGGGGGAGAGAGCAGCGTGGCAGGATGCAGTAGGGGAGATCCTAGGGGAAGAGGGAGAGGGGGAATGGTGGATGAGGGAATTAGAGAGAAGCAGAGGCGCGAGAGAAAGAGAGGAAGGGCAGGAAGGGAGTGAACGAAGTGTGAAAGAGGAAACGGAAGCCACGAAGGATGGAGGGATGAGAGTGAGAATGAGAGACGCGGAGCGGAGGGATGAGAGAGCGGGAGAGAGAAGAAGCGATAGTGGAGAGAGAGGGCCGTGTGAGGAGAGGAACGGAGAAGGCGAGGGAAGGCGGAGGCGTGATCAGGGGAGGAGAAGCAAAGGCAGGCCGAGCGGATAGAGAGAGTATAGGGGCGAGAGTGAGAGCGTGAGCGAGAAAAATTAGAAGTTGGACGGGTAGGATAGGTAGGATAAGTAGTGTATAAGGTTAAGTGTAAGAGTAGAATAAGCGAATGCGGCGCAAAAGGTGTAGGATCGTGTAAAAAACAGGAACGGAAGCTGTTTATCCCCGAGGGGAAGCAAGATTAATAAACTAATACAACGCGTATTCACTCTTTGATTGCTCCGGATACAATGACGATCTTTCTTTGGCAACGCTTCCAATAACACGAAACCATCGTCAATTTCACACTATAAAAGCCATCATACCACAGTATGGAACGGCCGGTACGAATCAAAGTCTGCCGTAGTCACAGGGTTAATTCAATTCAATTCCAATTTCAATTTTGATTTCAGATTCAATTCCAATTGCGATTCAAAATTCAATTCAAAATTAACTGTATTTTAGTTTATGTTTCAGTTTACAAATTCGATTTGATTTACAATTAACAATTAGTTTCGAAATTCAAATTAAAATTCAATTCCCAATTTAAGTTTTCGTTTCTAGTTCAATTCCAATTCCAATTACCGTCGAAATAGACGTTATTGCGAAGATCAGGAGTTCAAGCCGAAGTGTTCAGCTGCATTATTATCACTAGAACTGTCACAGCGGAAGTAACGAACTGAAAGCAGAGAAAGAATAGGTACATTAGAAAAATATGATTGATTTTCTATTATTTATCAATTATTATTCTTATTAAACATATTCTATGCCAAGCCGTTTTTGCCCAACTTGTCGTTCAGGCCAGTTAATACTTTGACCTCTAAGATTGACATATTTTCACAGAATATTTTATCACATCATCAATCCATAACAGAGGAATGAAGCCGCATTAGGTGCCGCTGCAGTCGGTTTGATTGTAAAAGTCATACAGATCGAAATTTTTGGATCAGTAGAAAGAACCGGCCATATTCGAATCTGTTAAGTAAACAACGAGGGAAACAGGCTATTTAACAAAAGCGGAAGAGGGTAAATATATCGAGATAACATGTTATGTTGTTCGTTTGTTTCCATTGTAAAGTAAGTTTCTATAACAATTATACAAATTTATGTGCTTTGTTCTATACTGTATTTCTTATAATGCCTCTTTCTTTTAGTGAAAATAAATTTTGCGAAATTAAATTTCACATAAAATGTATATGCACTTTTAGAACATTATATCTAAATATATTTTCTAAATATATCTAAATATATCTAAATATATCTAAATATTCTATTATATCTAAATATATCTAAATATATCTTCATTATAACTAAATATATCTGCATGTACCATTTTTGACACATATGGCCTGAAGGACAAGTTTAACGTGTACACCATAAATGGTGTACGTGGCATGGAAGGTATTAATCAATATATTGTTGAAGTTATTCATGCGTCGAAATCGAACCTGGTAAATGAATTGGTAGCCGAAGAAGAATAGACCCAGTCCGGAGAACCTCAGAGGCCGGTTGTAGGTTCGGAGAAGATAAAAGGAGAACTGTCATTACAAATGTACAGTGTACATGTTATTATTTTTTACATTTGACAATTGAAAACTGAATATTGACAATTGACCATTGTAGACTGAAAATTACCAATTTTAAAGTGAAAATTGGAAACTGACAATTGAAAATTGAGAATTTCCGGCTGATAATTGACAATTGATAACTAAAAATTAAATATTGACAATTGATAATTGCAAACTGAAAATTGACAGGTTATTGATATGAACAAAAATTGTAGATGTTATTGTTTTTGCAAAGGATAGACCTAATTAAGCTTGTGAGAATTGATCCTAAGCCGAACTGACGTTGATCTATCACCTACGTCAATTCAATTCTTTCATAAGTTTCTGTTGAGCAAATCCGGAGAGATAAACGAAACACTGCCAATCACGGCTGATAGCTTTTTTTTGTTTTGTTCTTTGTTAAATCCCTGATCTTAATAAAACTTATACCACGTGTAGATCTCGTAAAAACATTCGACCCATATTTTTTCCTATGATGAGTCGAAAAATTAAGGGTTCGAAATGCGGGTTGAAATTCGGCATAAAATCACGTTTTGTTGAACATGTTTAAAACTAGAAGAAATAGACTTAAAGTATAAATTGGAGAAATTCACGGGTTTGCCAAAAAATTCAATTTTTTATTTAGACATTTGTCCTTGTTATATATTAATTGTTCATACGTTTTTTAAATCATTTTTGTACTTGGAATGTTTTTGTACTTGTATTTGGAAAATCCAAAACATCCGTATTTTCGGGAATCACCTGCCCTTTAATTCTGCCAAGAGGGATGAAAAGTCTAATAAGTTTACTAATAAAATTATTGAAAAATGTATGAAAAATGGAGATATAACAAGAACTAACCCCTACATTGAAAATTTATTTTGGCAGTTTTATAGCTTATTCGGAACCATGAATTTCTGCAGTTTACATTTAGAGTCTGTCTCTTATAACTTTGAAGTTATTGATTTTACGCCGAATCTCAACCCCCGTTTCCAACCCCAAAATATGCGACTTTCATACGAAAGAAACTACAGGTAGAATACTTTTGCGAGATTTACACGTGGTATAAATTCTATCAAGATCGGAGGTTTCACGTTTGGAAACCGTCCATGTGAGCTATTTAG
Organism: Trypoxylon attenuatum; assembly: GCA_963989405.1. Taxonomy (NCBI): domain Eukaryota; kingdom Metazoa; phylum Arthropoda; class Insecta; order Hymenoptera; family Crabronidae; genus Trypoxylon; species Trypoxylon attenuatum. The sequence continues at coordinate 22,109,769 of OZ022490.1, forward strand.
ATATGAATTCAATTTATTAGTTGATTTTGAATTTTATAAATGAATTTAGTTTTAATCATTTTTTAAAAAATATTGCTGAAAAGGAGGCTAAATTGGTTTGGCGATAACAAACCAGTGATGTAATAAGTTGGAATATTTGATAAAGAAAACGACAACGATGATAAATAAATTAAATTAAAAGTAAATTCCTTCCACGTTCCCGTAGGCCCAGGGGCCTTTTAGCCGTTAAAGCTCCACATGGTACATTGTATATGAGCGATTCCACGCCAAATGATCACACTCGATTCACACTTGGTCCCCGATTTTTTTTAAACTTCACAAATTTGTAGCCCTTGTCGAATCCTGTAAAATGCTTTTTTCCGTTCCTCGATATCGTTATTAGTTTTTAAGTTATTTAACTGCAAAGTTTGGGATCAACTTTTTTTCAAAAATTCATAACTCGAAAACTAATAAAGATAGCAGGATGTGCAACCCGGCGTTTTACGCGGAAATGTTCAAATTTTAATAAAAAAAATACTTTGTGCCGATACAACGTAAATAAATAGTTGTAAAATATAAATAAATTTTTAATATTTAAATAAACTAGTGAAGTGGAGCACCGATCCTTTTAAAATTAATATCTCAGATGCTCCGTAGTCTACTAAAGAGAATGCCACAAAGTTCAGGTTGGTAACTATTATAGTTCCGGAGCAATAAATTTTTATAACTGGGAAGAACCGGCCGGGCGCGCTATAGAGCGCACCGCGACGCGTCGCGGCCAACGACAACCGTTCACGTTTTGGATCAATTTTTCTTTAAAAATTCGTAACTCAGAAACTAGTAAAGATACCAGGCTGTGCGAACCGGCATTTTCTTCGGAAATGTTCAGATTTTAATAAAGAAAATACTTCGTGTTGATACAACCTTAATAACAACATTTATTTATATTTTGTAACTATTTATTGAGGTTGTACCAACACGAAGTATTTTTTTTATTAAAATTTGAACATTTCCGCGTAAAGCGCCGGGTCGCACATCCTGCTATCTTTATTAGTTTTCGAGTTATGAATTTTTGAAAAAAAGTTGATCCCAGACTTTGCAGTTAAATAACTTGAAAACTAATAACGATATCGAGGAACGGAAAAAAGCATTTTACAGGATTCGACAAGGGCTACAAATCTGTGAAGTTTAAAAAAAATCGGGGACCAAGTGTGAATCGAGTGTGATCATTTGGCGTGGAATCGCTCATATCCTTCAAAAAACTGATCGATTGGGGTAGACCAAAACCAATTCTAATTTCCTGCTCACATCTTTTTTCGTCGAATTCTTGGTTGACATCAGGATGTCCTCGATGATCCTTTTAATCTGCGCTGCCTGCGAATGAGATTTGACTAGTGAGAAATATGTCCGGGCGAATCGTAATTGAAAAAAATTCGAAATATTTCACTTATATTAAAATTCGAAAATACATACAGGGTGAGTCAGTGACCTTGCACTAAACTGAAACCACGTATTTTAGGGGTCAATAGAAGCCTAAAAGTCCGGGAACACAAAGTTGAAATCTCAACCCTTTCGGAATTACAGGGGGTTGAAATTTCAAGTTTTAAAAAATCATATCTTCCGACGGGATAATGCTAGCGTCACGGGTCTTTTTCTAGAATATGTGGGAGGGCCGGAGCTATGTGAAAAAAATAGAAATCATTGAAAATTATTATTAAGTCGCATTATTATTGATTTTCTTGCAGTTTCTCGATGAAGCAGCAACATTTTCAGGTACGAAAAAAATCACAGTCATTCTGTGATGCACCCAAAAGAATATCGCGTTATAAAAAGTTTAAAATTTTAATAAATGTAGCCAGGATAAATTATTGAAAGTTTTCCGCTAGAGATTCTCAATCCCGAGTTTATGGCTGCATGTGCCACTGCGGCGGTAGAAGGCTCGAAGTCGGCTCGGGTGTCTGTTTGCCTAGGTCAGTTAGGCCCAGCTTATCTCGAGGGCCTGCTACCGAACACCGCAGTGCGAGAGAGAGAGTGAGTGAGAGTGAGAGAGAGAAAAAAGGGTCAGGTTGATGAACTCTACAATGCTGCCATAAACCTGGGATTGAGAATCTCTAGCGGAAAACTTTCAATAATTTATCCTGGCCACATTTATTAAAATTTTAAACTTTTTATAAGACGATATTTTTTTGGGTGCATCGCAGAATGACTGTGATTTTTTTCGTACCTGAAAATGTTGCTGCTTCATCGAGAAACTGCAAGAAAATCAATAATAATGCAACTTAATAATAATTTTTAAATGATTTCTATTTTTTTTCACATAGCTTCGGCCCTCCCACATATTCTAGAAAAGACCCGTGACGTTAGCATTATCCCGTCGGAAGATATGATTTTTTAAACTTGAAATTTCAACCCCCTGTAATTCCGAAAGGGTTGAGATTTCAACCTTGTGTTCCCGGACTTTTAGGCTTCTACTGACCCCTAAAATACGTGGTTTCAGTTTGGTGCAAGGTCACTGACTCACCCTGTATATTCGGCAGGGGAATTCGAAACTAACGCTTTGACTACAGTTGGCGCCAGGAAGCGGTTAGCAAAATTTGTGGTTGCAATACTGTGGGCGATAAACAGAAAATTGACAATTAATAATTGACAATTGACAACTAACAGTTAATAACTAACAATTGGCAAATGAAAACTAAATATTGACAATTGACAACTGACAATTTTCAAATGGAAACTAAATATTGATAATCTACAATTGACAACTGAATATTGTGAATTGCCAATTAATGACTGAAAATTACAACTTGACGTTTGAAAATTCACAATTGATAACTGACAATTGAAAATTGAATTTTGTCGGATTACTCGCTATATTAAATTGTTCGTTGCTTCCTTTAGTTTATTATGTAAATACCGAGGAGTCCTCGCTAGGCGACGATCGCATAAAATTCAACCTTTTGAAGTGACACGGATAACTACTGTTTATAAAACGCAGATGGTCACACGCGCATTTCTTTCTTGCTGACTAGCATGAGGATGCTAGGAGAGGTTTTCAGCTTCACTTCGGTTTGACGACTCGAACTGGCACGAACCCTTTTACCGTGTGCGATTATACAATAGATTGAGTTCTGCTTTAAACCGAAACATACCCCAGTTTTATTTAATACCCTGAATAACCAACAAATTTTGACATCTGACAATTGAATATTGAAAACTCATAATTCAAAATTAACAAATAACCCCTTGACTACTGTTGAAGCTTAAAGCCGCTAAAATGTATTCCTCTTATTAGTACTCTACCCACCCATGGGCGTTTTTTAATTTTCAGCTTAAGGCGGTAGACACGTTATCTCGTTTTAAGATCTCAAGTGATCTCGCGTCTCGCGCAATGTATGCGAAAGAAAAGGATCGCGCTATGCTGCCGGTCCAAATAGTGCTTTTTTCGATCCAGTTTTTCTGTTGCGAAAAATGAAGTAATCAAACTTGTAAATAGCTCATTGGGAAGGTAAAGGTTCAAACTTTTGCGCTCTCGGAGTAGATTTTTGAAATTTTGCCCCAGATTAAAGTAAATCCGCTTCAAATACGGGGCTCAAAAGCGCAGGTTGGTCCAACTTCCGACACTAATATATCCGAATATAAACAAAATTTCAAAAATCTGCTCTGAGAGCGCAAAAGTTTGAACCTTTACTTTTTCAATGAGCTATTTCCGAACTTGATTACTTACAAAAAATTACAATTAAAAAACTGCAACTCGGATCAAGAGGCGCGGCCGCGTCTCGCGCCAAGTAGGAGCAGAGGAAGCACGGCACACCGAACGCGAGCAAGCGGCCAAGAGTATTTACCGGGCGGAGAACGAAGCCCCATGTATTTTTCCCTATATCCAGATTTGCCTCCTTAATGTCTCTCTTTAAAACGATCTGTGGAAGAAACTCCTGGCACTAATCGCAAGATTGAATTTTTTTGAGTCGATTAAGACCAGAACGGGACGGATCCGTGCGCTGGTTTGCAATATACCGATTTTAGAAAATAATTTTTTGACGAAAAGATTCGCTTCTGCTCAATTTTCTCGTGGTGTCAACAGATGTCTCTACTTTCGGCAGTCCCCTCACTCCTCTCTGAAACTTGCGCCTCAGTCGCCTATTCGTACTTGTCTCCTTGTCTACCTCTCGAGTTTCGACACCTGCCCTTGTCCAATGTCTGTACCTATGTTCACTATTTGCGTCCTTGTCTACTGCCCGAATTCTCTTCTTGTCTATCGCTCGGATCTCTCGCGCCTATTTGTCTTCTTGTGTATCTTTAGAATCCCACTTATGTCCTTGTCTGTTACTTGGAACTCTATAGCCGAATACTTTTCGCCGTATATCCCTTGTCTATCATTGCTTACATACCTACAATCAAGAAATGTGACGGCAGCACGCGCCAAGTACATTGTATATTCGTCCAATGCAATCGGACTAAACCAAAATCCAAAAAATCAATATTTTTTACCAGTGTATGTGATTAGCGATACGATTTTAGTTTGCCGTATCGAAATCGGATTTTGTTATTGTATCGGAGCGAAAAGAATTTATCGTAAAAATTATTAGAAAAGAGATACACTAGCTCTGGGATTTGCGACTATCAAATCTGGACACCAATAACTTCTATGGTGCCACTGTTACTTTATTTGGAATACAACTGTACATTCGTTATGATCACAACAAAAAAAACCTTTGATACTTCTGTAAGCAATAATCTGAAACAGAGACACACCGTATCGCCTCACGCTGCATGCGACACCAGACAAAAGGCTCAGCCGATGCCCACAACGCCATGCGCAAAAACCGGGGGCCCGAAAACGACTCGCGCATCCGACGCTTCCACTGCGGACCGCGACGTTTTAAACGTTTAAACAATCTAACAAAAATGATTCGCAACATATCGATGCACTAGATATCGATCTATACTAGATGACTTGTTGATCTTGATTATTATTATTCGGCAGAATAAAAAGGACCATGTATTGAAGCAAAAATGTCGCATTTTCTTTCGTATATTCTATCGGGTGAGTGGGGAGTGAGGGGATCCGTCTTGTGCGGCGAAGACCCGACAGCCGATGCATGCGACCAAATTATTCTTACTCTTTGCTTCAATATTTGCTACGACGTGTTTTAACAAACTAACAGGGGACATTACGGAACTGGTACACTCCGATTTTAATCAAATTTGAACCACCTCTAGTTTTCAGAAATCTATTCGACACGTATTTTTTTTAGCTGCCCAAATTCACTTTTAGGGGTTGAAAAGAAGGGTTGAAGTAGGGGGGTTAAAGCCTATTTTGTTGAATATCACGAAAACTAGGAAAGATAGGGGAACGGTGTAAATTGCAAAATTTCATGATTTTATAAGGCGAATAAAACTGCGTAAAAGGATTTTTTCTATACAACATATTTTTCTATTTTTCTATTCTATTTTTCTATTCTAACAACATATTTTTTTTCAGATTTTTAAATGCGTGAGCACGTCGCCGTTTTTGTAAAATAAAAATTAATTAACAATTTTCAGGTAGAAAAATTGTTGCTATAACGAAAACAAAAATATATTCAGAAAGGGCGGTTCTTTCTCGTATAGTTAAAAAAAACACTTCGCGATAAGTGCCACAGTTTCGGAGATATTAATTCATTTATGGGGTCAAGTTTTGGCAAAAATGCACTTTTTCGCAATTTTCAACATCCCGTATTTTTTTAACATTTTTTATTTCAGCGGAATGATGAATTAAACTTACCATTATTTTCCAAAAACTACACCATACTACAATTTAAACAAAATCGGAGGACCCGCTGCCAAAAGTGATCGTCTTCACGTGGACTGGCCCACTCGCGAAACAGAAATTTCGGTTGGTAACCCTCCGAACCCTCCATGTGGTCGTAATTATAATAGGAAACATTCCATTTGCTAAATAAACTGGCAAATTTTTATTTCACAACGGATTAAGCTCGGACAGGGCTCATTTGAAGGACGAGACCCAAATGATCGGTGCTCCTCAGCGACTTCTTGCAAATATGGTCTAGATTAAATAATATGGAGCTAGAACACCGGATAAATTCTACGGCTAGAATTTACTCGATATTTTTGATAGAGACCGAATTTCCAAAAAATCCCTTTAATACATTGCCAGTGTATTTAGGAAACCCTATTTCGACCTGATTTTCAGTGGGAATGTCGCTGCTTGTTTTATCCGGTTTTCCCCCTTAATGATAACAGTACATTCTTAACATCTGTACTAATAACTCAATGCAGAATACAAAAAAAAAATAATATTCTCTTAATGCACTGGAATTCAGTGTTTCGATTATTTCGATATACTTTCTGATAAATGTACGCCCAACGAAATATTTCGTCATTCTCGGTGTTTGTCGCGATTGTATTTCTATTGTATGTAACGGCTCATGCGTCTTAAAGTCTTAATGTAGTTAAAAAGTTAATACTAGATTTATTTCGAATTTACCTTCGTCATGGCGGCCTCGCAGACGTGATTTGGCGTATAGGTTTTGATCAAGAAGACGATCGCCCACAAGATCGAGCACCCAACGTCTACAAATTTCCAATTAAGCGGTTCATTCCTCCTCAACAGGGTCTTGTAGATGAAGATAAAAGTGCAGATGGTGTAAAAGAGACAGAACAACATTTCGAGGCAGATTTGGATCACGAAAACATCGTTGAGGTTTTCCAGTATTTTGCAGACCTTTAGATGTGCGTGCCTAGAAATGCGAAAGAGAATATCTAAAAAAAACCGTAGTCGGGTAAACATGTAAAAATTGCCCCAGCCCCTTTTACGTCAACAAATTAAGGGGATGTCGGAGCGTCATAGAAAGGTAACTTATCCTCAAGTTTTAGCCTCTTTACTCGAATTGTATTCGAGTAAAAATGGACGTTCGGAACTGTGTTAAAAAATCATATCATGCGAACAGAATAAGGTACATGGGGTTTAAAGAAATACCGAAATTTCGAGATGTTTGTGAAGAATTAAAGAAAAAAATTTGGGAATTTTTAGCAGTAAAAGATAAGGCCGAAAAAATATGGATAAACTTCTGAAAGCCGAACATCTTGCATTTTTTCCCCCTCGAAGATACTAACAAATGTCGATATTCTGTGTACTAGTAGGTTGTTTCTTAGCTACGGAAAATACTATTTTTTAACGCCGAAATATCAGAAGAAAATTTCGTTTCTTCAATTTATCTCAGTAACTATTTAAAATTTCAAAAAAAGTTTCAAACAAAAGTTGTCGATCCTATAAAAATACACATTTTATGTGGGATGGATTTTTATTGTAGGAGTTATAGTTTTGAAGGAAAAATACATTGAAGTTTAAACGTCATATAATTTATTAGGCTGTATTTCCGAATGCAATGTACTTATGATGTCTTTTTAATTGTGTATATTTAGCTATTTTGATGTGCTGATTAGGGCCCGTATGCAGAGTCGTGGCTTAGTCGAAAACTTATGTTAGTCGAAAATTCGTATACAGTGTAATATAATTCGTGTATCACGAGACAAGGTCTTGTTTCGGGCCAAGTGGAAGAAGACAGACCTTGTATCTATTCCGGAGACAGAAGTTACTCCCGCCTTTACAATGTTAAAACTTCATAAACAAATTAATTTTTCAAGTTTTTATAAACAATTTCTGAAAGTCCATGCACAGGCGACAAACTTACATAATTGTTATAAACAATTTGTTTATCCATCGTGGAGATAAAAGGCCTTAAATATAGCTAAAATTTTAAGAAACGTCGTCTCACCCTCCGTCTCCGTCTCCGCTTCCTATGTCACGCTGGCCACGTGTTCGCGAGACTCTCTCTTATCCTTTTCCCCTCGTCCATTTCTCCACCATTTCCGCCCCCTTCAGTCATCCCTCTCCCCTTTACCCTTTTCCTCCCGATCATCCACCTCCTCCAACTCTTCCACCACTCTTCCACCTCCTTTTTCTGCATTTTACTCCAAAACCTCCTTCTCATCTACCTCGTCCGCTTCCTCACCCTACTCAGTCACTTTTATCACCTCCTCCTTCTCCCCCACATGCCCTACTTCTTTTTCTCTTTCTGCTCGGCCTCCTCTTCCTCCTGCCCGGTCTCTTTTTCCACCTCAACCATCTCTTCTCCTCCTTTTACTTTACCTCCACCTCAACCATCTCTTCTCCTCCTTTTACTTTACCTCCACCTCAACCATCTCTTCTCCTCCTTTTACTTTACCTCCACCTCCACCACTTCGTCTTCTCCTCCTGCTGGGCCTCCTCCACCACCTCTACCCTCACATTGACCTGTACCTCCTTGTTCTGTATTTTACTTATTTATTGAAATACATTGCTGATAATAATTTGTTAATTCACATATGTTTGAAGTTAATGCACTGCATATTATTAAGGGATATGATTTTATTGCAGGCCAAGTCAAAAAGGATAGAAATAATGTTAAACTATTAATCTGCTACACAAGATTAATAATAAATTGTACCTGATTTATTTCCTTAGGTAGTTGAACTAACTAATTTGTTTCTTCATTTTGAGTAATGTAAACAGTTCAATTTTGTTGTTGTTAATGTATGTTGTAAATCCATTTCATTATTTAGTATGCGCGTATTTTACAGTTGGTTTGCTCATTCATATTTCATTTATAATATTGTACAGGCTGATGCACAGAACTCCGAACTTGGAAAAGTTGCTGTGAGTTTTGAAAATAGGCGAAAACTGTTCTGGGGAAAGTTGTATGGCTCGAAGAGACTCATAGGATGGTACAACAGCGGTGTTTTTTCAAAGGGGTAGTTTTAGTTATTAATGTTAACTCAATTTTTTTAAACGGGTCGTCCTACTTTTTTTGATATTCTCAATGCTGAGGTCAAGCCGAATTCAACGAGCTATGGCAAACGCTGATTGGGGATATTTCATTCCCCGGGGGGTTGAGATTGTCTAATTAAAATATCTGATGAACTATAGGGTATGACTCATTACTAAGTTATACTATAGTTAATGTTGTATTTGTGTGGTTGATTCATTTAACTGTATTTTGATACATCTAACAAATTGAACATTTTTCGTCTTCATTTCTGTCATTGTTAATCACTACTTTATTCATTGTTACTAAACTACGGATCTTCATGCAAATATGAATTTTATTATCACCCAAAAATTATATAGTGTTGTCAATAATGATTTATAGTTTTTCAAGACTGATAATATCAAATTTTGATTATAATACATAAAGGTCCACAGTCTAATTATTCTTTAGTCATCATCTCACAATCAGTTTAGTACAGCTGGAACGGTATTCGATCCAATATGCATGACGAGTGTCGCATTTCGACAAGTAATTCATAATCCTTGTAATAACTCGTACGAATTTTTTATTTATAAGTATTTGTTCGGACATGATATTGTTAGTTCATAAATAATCGGTTTAATCGACATATGTAAATAGTCGAGACGTTACTTGAACAATATGAATAGTTTGAAATATCGACGATTATGAAGATGATATATTTTAAATTCTTTAAAATTGTAAATGTTAAAACTATACTGAAAAGGACTACAAATTAATTATTGAAACATCAGCCTTGCAACGTACATTGGATCTAATACCGTTGCAACTCCACTAGATTCAGGTGTTGGCTAATAAAACAAATCTATACTTCTTGGAGTGTTACGGGCTAGCCGTGCGAGACCGTTTTTAGATCCGTTTGGTTACGGAAAAACGTGTGCTCGCTCCTAAACCTTTAAGGATACGCGAGCCCGATCAACAGTCGCCAATTCGAATAAGCCTGAGATTAATTAGGTTCCAAACACATCTCACTGCGCTATAGTCAATGAGCACTATTGGCAAAATAATACCTTTCAGGCGGATTCTCCTTGACGGTCGAAGCTGATTGGTACAGGATGTGGTTTAAGGGTAGGAAAGACCCAGCTTGAGGTAACACACGGCGTTCCACGAAGGCGCCTAGTCTCTCTCAAGTCTAACGATGTCTTTAGGCAGGTAGCCCTACTTATATAATCGTTCTTTAAACTACCCTACTGTTTCCCTGATTCGCGAGGGTGTCAGTCCAGAGACCCGTCCTACCAGGTGTATAGTCAGATCTTTTAATTGAGGTCCAAACACATCTCACTGCGCTATAGTCAATGAGACCTATTGGCACAACAATATTAATCCGATTATACCCGAGTCGGTTCAAAGGTCCCTAGAAAGGAAAAAGGTTTAGGATGGCTAAAAGGTAAATGCTTGAGGTACCAGACGGCGTTCCACGAAGGCGCCGAATCTCTCTCGAGTCTTATATTACCCCGGATAGGAATAATTGAGCGGCTAACTATTCCTACACTAAAATGTGGGTTCTATGTACGATGTCGCTTTCAGTGTTGTTCGCTATTGACAGGTGGTGATTGAATGTAGAACAAGGAGTAATTGAGACGAAAAATAAGATAACTATATTGAAAGGATTTAAAAAGAATAGAGAATACAATCGTGTTTAGTGTGTGTTCGCTTGTTACAAAATACCTTGTGTATTCCTCGTCTGTCTGTACAAATATAACTCGCGGCGTATGCTGAATGCTTAAGAATATAATTGCAACTAATGCAATGATTTGGTTGAAAGTGCCGTGCACGATCTTCCTCGGAATATCCCCGTATTCCAACGTCTAAGATTTTATAAAGAGATTCGAATAATTTGGTCGAAGGTAACTAATACGATCTTCCTCGGAATAACCCCGTATTCCAGCGTCTAAGATTTGTACTGGTTTGAAATGCTTCGAAAGTGCCTAGCACGATCTACTACAAGGAGGACAGAGCTTCGCCCTTCGGGAAAGAATCAAAGACTGAACTCCCAGAGTAGGATTTTCGGTGGTTTATATAGTCGAGCGCGCCCTAATTTCTCGGAAAAAGTGGGGCTAATTCTTAGGATTTTCCTAGACAAGCCCTAGGATGTAGCTGTAGGTGAATCATGCGCGTCTTGCATGCAGCTGTATATGAATCATTGCAGCTGGGGCTGCATGAGAATGTTTATAGGACTGGGGTATCTGGGGCGTTGGTGGCTCGAAACTAAGATTTTAGCTGAATGCTAGAATATTCTCGATTTTTAAAGTGGAAAAATTGCTTGCGTAAAATACGGACGTAACAGGAGGCAGGATGATACTCTGAGGGATTGAACGTTTCTAATTTGAATAAAGCATGAACTATTATTATAGAACATTTGTTTAAACAAAACTTTTATCAGATTGATGGGACTTCACTTTGCGTTAACAAACTTCTCATATTAAAATTGTTTCTACTCAATTTCATGCACAATTATGTTTTAAACAACGAACACCTATTTTTTGTATCACACAAAGCTGGACAATTGCAAGACAAATCGAACCATTTGCATTATTACGGAATTATAGACCCTTTCCGACAAGTGCTTGAACTACACGTCATAGTATCAAACGAACGGTGGGCCGTACAGAAAAATGTTATAAGAAAAAGTAGCACAATTTAAGAGATACTTTAAAGCGGCATAATAAAATTGTCGAAAATTATATTTATTTCGGGAACGTAAGCATTATTCAAAGGGTTGGATTTTTCCTTCTTTGACGGAGGAGTCTAACATCGCATCGTTGTCATATTCATGTTGATACGAAGGCATTGAAATCCCAAAAAGCATCCAAAATGCAAAGATGTGGGCCAAATACAAGATATGTAGTTTCATCTCATTTATCCAGAATACAAGAAAATGAGTTCTTCGTTAATACAAATTCACTTGCTGATGGTAAAGTGATATTCTACGAAGAATATGAAATCCCAGAATGTGGCCGCGTAGAGGCGGTACACAGCACATGTGCCGTAACACCCATGTAGATCTACCTAGTTCCAGCTGACAGTCCTTGCAATTTACTAAAAAACTCATATCCTGCCTTAAAAGTACTTTTTTGGGATATAGATATACACTCGCGGCGCTGAAGTCGACATCTTCGACTTAGTTTTCAGCTTACAAGGGAGATTTCTCAACCTGAAATCTCAGATCTTAATGAAACTTATGCCGCATATAGATATAAAAATATTGGGCCCATATTTTTATTGTGAAAAATTCAAAGTGGCCGCGTGCGCCATATGCGCGTCTTTTTGTTTGAACATTAAGTTTTTACTTGAATAGCGTTCAATAAAAAAGGCGGAAACTGGAGGATAAGTTATCTTTCTATGAGGTACCGACATCCCCTAAATTTGTCGACGCAATAGGCGCGGGGGCAACTTTTGTGATGGATCGGGATTGGGGAAGCGACTGTTAAACACAGTTTGTATTTTATACAGGATGGAACACCACTAGAGCGGGGGATTCCGGGAGGTGATTCTATAGCCCAAAATAAGACGAAAAATGCTTTTGGTAATTTGCGAGTTAGGGCTTTGTTTAAGAGATATTGACAATTGAAAATTAAACATTTAGAAATTCATATCTCCCGATTGGATAATGTAAGAATCATGGGCTTTTTTCTAGAACATGTGGAACGACCAGAGCTATCTAAAAAAAAAATAGAAATTGTAAGAAAATTATTGTTAAGGCATATTATTATTCGTTTTTCTTGGTTTGGTATGCAGTTTCTGTATGAAAGCTGGTATGGACGGGTAGCTGGAAAAATCAAGGACATTCTTTGATGCACGCTCATACACATCCAATCATAAAATTTTAATTTTTTATAATAAATGTCGGCGTGAAAAATGATCAAAGACTACGCTGCACTGTAGCTCAGCCAGTTTTATGGTCTGCTGTTGTAGAGTTCGTCGACCTTATCTTTCTGTCTCTTTCTTACTACCTAACTACGAGCTCGGGTTTCAATAGCTAGGCCCTTAAAATCAGCTGTTTCTTACTGGCCCACTCATAGACCGAATGATTTCGGGTCTTTTACTGCCGCTGAGGACACATGCCGCCATACATCTGTGGTTGAGCTACAGTGCAGCGTAATCTTTGATCATTTTTCGTGCCGACATTTATTATAAAAAATTAAAATTTTATGATTAGATGTGTATAAGCGTGCATCAGAGAATGTTCTCGATTTTTTTCAGTTACCCGTCCATACCAGCTTTCATACAGAAACTGCATACCAAACCAAGAAAAACGAATAATAATATGCCTTAACAATAATTTTCTTACAATTTCTGTTAATACATGTGGCGGTGGTTAATATAAATTCACTCTTTGGGAATAACACACATTTATTATAATGATTGATTCTTGTAAACTCTCCGCATGTCCGCACGCTGAGCATCTCTCTTAGGAACTACCAACGGCTTCTTCCGCATGCTTTTGTTTCTGCGCGTCGCTCGCTTCACGCCACATCCCAATACTCTTTCTCCCTCTCTCTCTTAGACACACACTCACATCTCTCACTCGCTCTCACACTCTCGCAATCAAGTCAACCACACTCAATACTCTCAACAATTTCTATTTTTTTTAGATAGCTCTGGTCGTTCCACATGTTCTAGAAAAAGCCCATGATTCTTACATTATCCAATTGGGAGATATGAATTTCTAAATGTTTAATTTTCAATTGTCAATATCTCTTAAACAGAGCCCTAACTCGCAAATTACCAAAAGCTTTTTTCGTCTCATTTTGGGCCATAGAATCGCCTCCCGGAGTCCCCCGCTCTAGTGGTATTCCACCCCTTATAATATAATGATGTAATAATTCCATACTTCTAAACTACATATAAGAAAGACCCGCATATCAGAACTCGCCCATGTGCCCTCAAGTCTCGTTGTATCCCTTCTGTTTTTCTACTCGCTCCGTGGGCCTCTTAGTCCCTTATCAGTATGCGTGTGCGTATAACTAGTATCGATCGCTCCCCGGAGCATGCTCACCGCACGTAAATTGACAAACAAACTATCTTGTCTCACAACTTTTACATGCTTACCCAGTTACGGTGTTTAACCGGTGTTAACGGTGATTTTCTTTAAAGAATCAGCGAAGTTCGGGGGAAATGATATGCAGTTTATATTTTTCTTGTTTGTGGATTGTCAAAATTGTTTTACTCTCTAAACAGATTCAGAAAGAAATTACGGAAGATATTTTACGAAACATATTATACAGGGTGTCCTAACAAGAATGTCGAATGGAAATATCTCCGTTAATTTTGAAGATACGCGAAATCCGCAGAAGGCAAGGTTGCATGGTTTGAAGGAGCTCGTTGAACGGCGGTATGGGGGTGTTTCTGCAATGGGGTGGTTTTTAATTATTAATGTTAAGTTAATTTTTTTAAATGGGTCGACCTTTTCTTTTCTTTACTTTTCTTCGATATGCTGAATGCTGGGGTCAAGACGAACTCAACGACCTATAACAAAAGGCCTTTGGGGGCAGTTCATCCCCCGGGGATTGTAATCTTTCTATCTTAAATATCTTCTAAACAATTAGATTTAGAGAAAAATTTCATTAACAAAACTTACATGATATTGACGGGATTATCAGTTGGTGTTACAAAATTTTTGAAATTCCAATTGTTTAAACAGTTTTTTATAAACAATAAAGATTTTTGACAACGAACATCTATTTTTTTTCCCGGATCATGATGAGGAATGTAAAGACAAGTTCAACCCTTTGCATCACAAGGCAATTTTAGAACCTTCCCTAAAAAGTGTGGAAAATTATTATCTTGAATAACAAATAATCAGGAATGTTTATAACAAAATTTTTCGGATCAAAATTGATCGACACTATCTGTACTTTCGAATGGCATTGAAGAAATCTGTCTAAATACAATTTGTTTCAACATTCTCGACTCACTTTAGATTTTTCCTGTAGTAACTAGCCTAAGCTGGTGGTTACGCGAGAATACACATCTGGAAGTGGTAAGGAGCCAATTACTCTGTAATCATGGTACTCTGGAATATTTTATCAGTGCCATTCGAAAGTATAACTAGTATCGATCGATTTTGATCCGAAAAATTGTGTTAGAAAGCCACCTGTTTTTTTATTCTTCAAGATAATAATTTTCCACACTTCTTAGGGAACGTTCTGAAATTGCCTTGTGATGCAAAGGGTTGAACTTGTCTTTCGATTCCTCATCATGATCGGAGAAAAAAACTAGATGTTCGTTGTCAAAAATCATTATTGTTTATAAAACAATGTTTAAACAATTGGAATTTCAAAAATTTGTCAACTCCAGCTGATAGTCCCGTCAATGCCATGCAAGTTTTGTTAAAGAAATTTTTCTCTAAATCTAATTGTTTAGGAGATATTTAAGCGGTGAAATTTTCCACCCCCGGGAAGTAAACCACCCCCAAAATACCTTAAGTCATAGGTCGTTGAATTTGACTTGAGCTCAGCATTCAGAATATTGTGAAAAAAGTAGGTCGAGCCATTTAAGAAAATTATGTTAACATTAATAACAATTAACCACGCCGTTGAAAAATCATCCCCCTATCACCAACCTACGAGCCTTATTGTTCCTACGAGCCCCCTCGAACCATTCGACTTTCCCCTGAACACTTTTCACATATCTTCAAAATTCACTGAAATATTTGCAAAACTCATTCTTATTGATACACCCTGTATATACGGGTGAACTCGTGATGCCGACCAAAATGGCGAAATCTCAACCCTTTCGCGGATATCAGCATAGGAAAATTGAAGATTTAGAAATTCATGTCTCCCAAATGGATAATGTAAAAATTATGGGCTTTATTCCAGAACCTGTGGAACGACCGGAGCAATCTGAAAAAAAATAGAAATGGTATGAAAATTATTGTTAAGGAACATTATTATTCGTTTTTCATAATCGAGTATGCAGTTTCTGTATGAACTGCCGGGATTTTTATGGCCTGCTGTTGTAGAGTTTGTCAACCTTATCTTTCTGTCTCTTTCTTACACCTAAGGCCTATTCATTTCGAGTTCGGGTTTGAATAGCTAGGCCCTTGAAATCAGCTGTGCTTTACTGGCCCACTCATAGACCCAACGATTTCAGGTCTCTTATTGCCGCGGAGGACACATGCTGCCATACATCTGTGGTTGAGTTACACTGCAGCGTAATCTTTGATAATTTTTCACGGCGACATGTATTATAAAAAATTCAGGTAATTATTTACAATTGGGCACTCCTCATCGATTTGGCTGAAATTTGAATATGTACTAGAGTTGAATGCGTAGATGACATATGTGCAAGTAAAAATTGTCGCTCTCTTTCCGTTCTTGAGATATCAATAATTATGTTAACTAATTATATAACAATAGGTAGCGCTTTGCCGATTTGGCTGTAAATGAAATATGCTATAGAGCTCGATGCGTACATTACATATTTGCGAATAAAAATTACCGATCTCTTTCTATTCTTAAAATATTAATGATTATATGCGCGAAAATGCACTATTCTTTACAGGCACTCTATGAAATACCGTTCTCCTTATCGAATTTCATGCATTATCATTATATTATACGTTAGCGCCCCCTTCACCTCATCTGGCACTCACCTGACCTGTGACTGTAAAGCATAATGAGGCTTATCACGTTTTACAGTTGCGCCCCCTTCCTCTCATCTGGCACTGACGTGGCTTGTAACTATAAAACGTATTAAGTGTCATTAGGCTTTACAGTCACAGGTCAGGTCAGTGCCAGATGAGGGGAAGGGGGCGCTAACGTATAATATAATGATAATGCATGAAATTCGATAAGGAGAACAGTATTTCATAGAGTGCCTGTAAAGAATAGTGCATTTTCGCGCATATAATCATTAATATTTTAAGAATAGAAAGAGATCGGTAATTTTTATTCGCAAATACGTAATCTACGCATCGAGCTCTATAACATATTTAATTTACAGCCAAATCGGCAAGGCGCTACCTATTGTTATATAATTAGTTAACATAATTATTGATATCTCAAGAACGGAAAGAGAGCGACAATTTTTATTTGCATATCTGCAATCTACGTATCGAAGAGTACAACATATTCAAATTTCAGCCAAATCGGTGAGGAGTGCCCAATTGTAAATAATTACCAAAATTCAAATTTTATGATTGGATGTTTAGGACGTGTATCAGAGAATATCCTTGACATTTTTCAGCTACCCGTCCATACCAACTTTCATACAGAAACTGCATACTAAACCAAGAAAAACGAATAATAATGTGGCTTAACAATAATTTCCATACCATTTCTATTTTTTTTTCAGATTGCTCCGGGCGTTCCACAGGTTCTGGAAAAAAGCCCATAATTCTTACATCATCCAGTCGGGAGATATGAATTTTTAAATGTTCAATTTTTAATCGTCAATATCTTTTATCTTTCTATCTTTTTTTTTCATCTTATTTTGGACCATAGAATCACCTCCCGGCGTTTCTCGTGTTAGTGACTTTCCACCCTGTATTCAATTCATGCATTCAAAATTAATTCCACATTGGATCGAAATTCGAATGTTAATTTGGAATTGAAATTGGAATTGAGATTCAATTTAAACTTTGAAACTGAATTGAAGTGAACTTGAAAGTTCAATTCAATTTAAAATGAATATAAAATAAATTTTAAATTATTTTCAAATGAGTTCAAAACACATTGAATTTTCGCTTAGAAGTACTCACATAGAAATCCAAATAATCCAACGACGTTCCTCTTCCCGCAAGGCTGTGCGATGTATCGAGTAACTCACTCGATTTTCCCGAACCAATGGATACTTCCTCTCAAATTGAGTTTCTTTTCCCGCCGACGCTTTTTCGATGATCTCGTAGATGCCATTGAATTTCGAGGCAGTGTATCTGCGAAATTAGCAATAAAATTGTCAGAGACATTAGACAATAGAGAAATTAATACGTAAAATTGACAGATAGGTTGACAGAACAATTAATACAGAAATAGACCCTAATATTCATAGTAAAAATGATAGTAAAACTGGTAGTAAAATTGACGTTATAATTCTGAACACTGACAATCTCGCAAAAGAGTGAAGCGAACGTACTGTAGTAATATACAGTACTGAAGATTAACGATGCTGGTAGTATGAATGGCATAGTCGAGAAAAAAGATGGAGAGGGATTTGTACGTTTCGAAGCCATCTCGCATCATAAGTGTCGCGACGCAGCTGTCGAGAAAGCAGTTGGTGATGATCCAGAGTAGAATGGATCTTGTCAAGGATTTCCGTAAATCCGCATACTTAATCTCCAAGCCCAAAGTCACGAGGGTTTCGTCGATCAATGAAATTTCCACGAGGCATTTCCGGTACAGCTGAAAACCATCATCAGTGAAGTTTCGGCAGTAATATCAACAGTTAAATTGATCCTAAAATTTACAGTAGAATTGACAAAGAAATTAGTACATATGCTGGTAGAGACGTTGACAGTAAAATGGAAAGTAAAGTCCAGAAGATATAGAAAATACAAGAAATCCTAAAAATTCGTGGGATCCAAGAAATACAAGGAATATAAGAAACACAAGGTACCTCGAAATTCCGTGCAATTAAACAGCTGGAAATAAAGGAGATGGCAACGTTGATGAGGAAAATGGCAAGACTGAGGACCGGAGCGGATCCGTAGTCCAGAGTGTAGGACCTCGTGTACACTAGAATCCCGATGACCCCCGACCACAGAGTTCCACTGTACACAACCGTCAATTTCGGCCAGACTTTTCCTAATTACATCAAGCCACTATTTACGTCAACACGAAAAAAAACATGTCCACCTATTCCGCAAACTCTAGTTACATCATTAGGATCGGTATGAATAAAGTTAACGATAGAAGGAATGTGCTTTTCTTCGTGTTGAGAAAGAAGGTAAGTAATTGAACCTGTGGGATATTCGAGGAGCTCGAAGCCAAAGAATCGCGCGATAATTGCGAGCGGCGAAAACGCGCGGCGAAAATCCTCCGACATTCTTCAGCGAGGTCCTTTTAACACTAGAATTATCACAGCAATTAAAATGATTGGGTTTACACTTTCACTTTAAAATTCCTACTTCATCTAACGTTTTTTCGTTCGCAATGATGTAATTCCGGTCGCAATGACTTTTGTAACAAATCACTAAAGGTATAATAATAGTGAATATTTATTTTTCCCTTATCTATTCAAAATCAAAATAATTATACTATATTACGAATACTTTTACCAATACCAGTCAGAATGGCTGGTACTTCTGAAACTGCAAAATTGTGGTATAATTTGTTTACTGACACTTGAAATTTTTTAAAACGTACAAAAATATTATATCTAAGCTGTTGCACAAAGTCAACAATACTGCAATAAAATAGTGTTTAATGAATAATTATGAAATTGTATTCTATTATTCCGTATTTCTTAAAGACCAGCCATTTTGATTGCTTTTGGTAGAAATAAGTAACTGTCGATAGTTCTATTGTTAACCGCGCCGACCGAGCAACTACTGAAGTTACGTTATTCCAGTGGCATTGCACGCGCCGTCTAACTAGGCGTGAATACTGCATGTTGCAGAAATCGATTAATATACGCGAGATAAATTAACGCGATGGATTCGAGGTTATGGTGAAGGTTCTCGGTTGGGAATTCCACAGGAATTTTGAGAAATTCAGAGAAATTCCAAATATGGAATACTGTTAAGACAAATTTGAAACGATTCAATTTTTAATAAGATTGAATTTTTAATAGAAGTCAATTTTCAGAAAATGCATTTTAAATTGAAATTAAAATTGGAATTGAATTCAGTTGAATTGGAAATTGAATTTCAATTCGAATTGAGGATTAAACTGAATCAAATTGAAGTAGTATCTATCTTCGTAATTCGAGTGTATTCGAAACTGAATTTTCAATTAAATTGAATTTCAAAATCAATTGTAAATATAATTCCATTTAGTTCCAAATATAACATCAATTTCAATTTAATATTCAATTCAAGTCAGTTCTGAATTCTATTCCAAATTCAATGTTTCACTCAAATTGATTCAATTCAATTCTAGATTCTACCAAAATCACTATTTCGTTTCCAAGCCTTCCTCAATCCATCATAGAACTCATCTCTTGAATTTCTCCCTTTAAATCTCCCGCGTCAAAAGTATCCTTCCCTCGCGACGCGTCGCCACCGCCAGTTCTATTCAGCTCCACGAGATGTCATGATGGCTCCCTCATCGCCACGAGGCCGTGAGTTCTCGCCGCATGCGCCAGTGCATCTCTGCGATCCGTCTCAGCAAGTCGTTTCATAGCTCTCGTTCGCGACTTCCACCTTTTAGTCTCGCCATTCTCTCGGTCGACAAAACCTCAGTTTTTCACATTCTCTTCGAACGAATTTCTTTAGCGAATATTGATCGCGCGAGAGTCTGAAATCCGTGTGGTTGTCGCCAGTGCGACGATCCGATCAAAAAGTATAGTGCCTAATAACGTCGCGGAAACGACATGCCATCCAGGCAGAGTGGATTCGCGTGCAGCTGTTAGTGCTCGCGAGGATGCGGCGGTTCACTCGTCGGTGACGAGGAATCCGACGGCTTCGGAGCTAGGAACTAAAAAGGTTAATTCGGTGAACAGCGGCGAAGTCTACGCCGTGAGAGAGACGAGCATGAGCGCCGCGGCAAGCAGCGTGTCCGGCATGGCGAGCCTCTTGCCTGCTCTCAGGTATGAACACTTCGTCGCTGGCATCTCCGGCGGCGCCGTATCCACGCTCATGCTGCATCCGCTTGATCTGATTAAGATCAGGTTCGCAGGTTAGTACGATTACTACTTTTTTTATTATTTCAATTACTGCGACTGATTTGATTAATTCGAATGTCAAATGAATATTCAATTTAATTCTAAATGTACTTCCAAATGCAATTTCAAATTCGATATTCACTTCGATTTTATATTCGGTTACAAATACAATCTAATTTCGTATATTGTTTCAATTCGAAATTTGATTTAAAATTTATATTGAAATTCCAGTTCAAATTTCAATTCATTCCAATTCCAGATTCACATTCAAATTCAGTTTTAGATTTAATTAATTTATTGTGCAAATGAATTTAATTTATATATTGTTAGGTTTTTGTTATTACTGATGTATATTGAGTATTCAATATTTTGAGAATTTCTCGATACGTCATTCTTCATTCTTATTATTATCGTTGTTATTATTATTGTATATTACGCTGATCTATTGGAATTGAATTTCTAATTGTTTTTGTAATGCAATTTAATTTGTAATTGACGTTAAAACGAATGACGTAAAAATAACTTCCAACTTAAATTTCAATTTCAATTGTGTATTTCAAATTCCAATTTTCAATTTCAATTCAAACTTCTAGTTTAATTTCTAATTCAATTTAGCAGATACCATCAAAATTCAGTTTCGAATTCAACTTTGAATTTTCTTTTCTAATTCAAATGGAAATTTCTAACGCAATGTGTAATTCATTTTTAAATTAAATATTCCAATTTCCAGTTAAATATCAAATTAAGTTCGATTGGAATTGAATGTGGAATGATTGCTGTTCGATCCTGTTGTTTGTTATTGCCGATCACTATTCAATATTCTTCGTCTTGGGTGTACCGACATGTGTTACTCTATTATTATTGAAATTGTTGAAATTTGATGCAAATGAATAAGAAATATATCGTCCAAATTTCTAATTAAAAAAGTCAACGTTTCATGCTATTTCCAGCGAGTCTCATCGACCACACGAGGCGCTAAACGCGCGCGAAATCTATTTTCGCTCGAAAAGAGTACATACACTCGATTTACGAAAACACGCGTTGCGGCAACTGTTCGTTCGGCCAGCTGACGCAAGTGCGCGAGTACATCGCGATTAGTAACAGAATTCTAATTAAATCAGCGTCCTAAAACTTCCGTTTTCTCGAAAGGAAGAATAATATTGTTCGTAATTCACGGTCAATTATCTTTTTTTCTGACTTGAGATTCTCTGTTTTTTCTTTTTTACACTCAACTGTTTTATCCCTTTATTTATTGTACCTGCTTTATCCATTTTTCTACTTAATTTTTTGTTCCTTTATTTACTGTATTATTTTCATTGAATTTTTCCCCCCTCATTTTTTCATCGTCTTAAATTAAATATGAAATGGCATTTTAATTTCAATCCGAAACTTTAAATTGCCTCAAATTCAATTTGTACTGGTATTAGAAATTACATTGTATTTGGAACAGAATTTGAAACTAAATTGAATTGAATTTAGATTCGAATCTGAAAGTGAATTCGACAATGAATTGAAATTTGAAATTGATATTACATAATAGCAATATAATATCAGTTTGTCATTATATTAAAGTTTTACTGAAGAGTTTCCCCGTTCTTAATGTAGGTCGCGAATGAATTCCTACCCTACGGCCAGTGCATCGCGAAATCTGGTCAAAGGGTTAATAAGCGACGTTTGGGCAACATGTGTGTGTTTTTGGGGGAGCGAATGCGTATTGTGCGCAATGCTCTCTGGCACTAGTATCGCACGGAATCACCTAACCAGCCGGTCGCATTGACCCACGTGGCATCGACCGTCTTAATGTTTTTGCTCGCGCGACCGTATGCCTCGGGCGCTTATCGCGCCGGGGCATGTTGATAAAAGTGACTAGTGGCGGCTCGGCTTATCGTGGCTGGTTCAATGAATCCCGCTGTGGCAGGGCGCATAGCGCTTGGGAAATTCGGATGACGAAATGATAGATAGAGATTGGGAGGGAGAAGAAGAAGAAGAAGAAGAATGTAACAAGGAAAAGATGCAGAAAAGAAAGGTGAAGAAGAGCTAGGCAATGGCCTGAAAGATGATAAGGAAGAATTATTGGAACAGAAAGGGATTTTGAAAATGAGGGGAATAAAGGAAGAATAGTTTTGAAAGAGAAGAGTTGAAGATAAAAATCGGGAAAAGATGCTGAGGATGCGAAGGAAGGAAAAGAAATTGGTCGAAGAAAAATTTAACGAAGGATAAAAAAGCAAAATTGAGGATTAAAAGCGTTGAAAATTCTAGCATAGCAACGTTACTTTAAAACTGATATAACATTAGATTGCAATGAGTTTCTACTCTTATTGGCGCGTGTCTCATCGATTAAACAGTACGTGGAAACACCTCCGCGAACAGTGCCGATTGTTGTAGCCTTCGATTTTCTTCCCTGGGAGGAGTAGCTCAATATGCAGCAAGAAAAAGGGTTCAAGATTGAAGAAAAACATGGAGAAGACGAAGAAGAAGAAAGTGAATTTAATTGAAATTAGAATTAGAATTAAAATTAAGTTGATTACAATTAGATTTGAAATTAAGTGAATTAGAATTGAAGTTAGATAAATTCAAATTAGAATTAAAATTAACCAAGTTAATATTAGGATTGAGGGATAAACTTCCGGAAGCCAAACACCTCTCATTTTTTTCCCTTTAAAGATATTGATAAATTTCGACATTCTGTAAACTATAAGGTTGTTTTTTAGCTATGGAAAATATTTCTTTTTACCGAAATATTACAAAAGAATTTTCGTTTTTTCAATTTAGTTCAGTAAATATTCAAAATTTCAAAAACAGTTTCAAACAAAAGTTGTAGATCCTATAAAAATACATATTTTATGTGGTATGCATTTTTATTGTAGGAGTTATAGTTTCGAAGAAAAAGCATATTGTCGATCGATTGTTGTTAATTGTTATATGACATTTAAACTTCAATGTTCTTTTTCTCCAAAACTATAACTCCTACAATAAAAATGCATACCACATAAAATGTGTATTTTTATAGGATCTACAATTTTTGTTTGAAACTTGTTTTGAAATATTTAATATTTACTGAGATAAATTGAAGAAACGAAACTTTTTTATGATATTTCGGCAAAAAACTATTTTCCGTACCAAAAAAACAACCTTCTAGTACACAGAATGTCCAAATGTATATATAGATAGATAGATAATTTCTCGAGAGGTGCTGCGTTTCAATTTTGGCTTCCGGGTTGATCGGAACTTCCGGTTCAGCAGATTTCGTCGCGATTTCGATTTTGTTTGCGAATCTATACTTCTGTAACAATAAACAAATCCGGTGGATCTTTTAATTAAGATTATTTTCAATACAAAATCGATTTCCTTTTCTTCTAGCGAATTGTCGATGTTGAGGTTAGGTCTTGCAAACTGCATTTCTTTGAAGAGGTATTTCTACGTCAGTTTCAGATTTTAACCTGAATTTGTTAAAACGACATTTCCAAGTTATCGGCTTCTAGCTTGAATTTATTTAAACAACGTAACAGTACATCAATTAGTTTTAGTTTCAGTGTTTCGAAAAGACGTATTTCTATGTCATCAACTTTTAGTCTGAATTTGTTAGAAGGACGTAGTTCTACGTCATTCGGTCTCAGATACAGTTTCTAAAATAGATATAAATGAATAAATAGAAGGTAGCAACGTTATTAAGTATTAACTAAAAATTATTATTCAATTGTTGGTAATTGTTAATTATTAGAAGTATTATTTAGTAATTACTAATCGTTAACTTTTATAATAATTGTTATTTATTAATTATCACAATTATTCTTATATGTAGATGTCACATACGAATATATATTATAGTCAAACGAGATCGCTTCTTCCGCTGACAATGAGTAACACACTGTCAGCGCGCAGTGACGTAGACACTTTACGAATACACACCGTCAGATCCACGTGCCTCTGACGCAACGCGAGGAATTTCTCCGCCCGACACGCGCTGCCAGAAAATTTTACGACGAAA
This sequence comes from Trypoxylon attenuatum, assembly GCA_963989405.1. Taxonomy (NCBI): domain Eukaryota; kingdom Metazoa; phylum Arthropoda; class Insecta; order Hymenoptera; family Crabronidae; genus Trypoxylon; species Trypoxylon attenuatum. Next base: position 22,134,354 of record OZ022490.1, read on the forward strand.
ATTGCGAACTCGAACTCTGCCAGAAATCTCGCTTTCGAATAAATAATAAATTCTATACTAACCTACAATTTTTTCGTCATTTTTTCAACAACAATGATTCAATCGAAACTTACTTAATATGAATCATTTTTTTCTTTTGGATTAATTTGAAATTTGTTTATTCTTGAATGCTTCAACCTTTTGAATTATTCAGTTTGTTAATTGAAAGAAATTATTATTGAAAATTATTAATTGAGTCCTTTCTAGGATTCGGAATTTTTTTTTTTCATTAAATGTTGATCATTCTTATTCACATTGAAACGCGGATTATCAGAACGAATTATGAAACGCGATTTCGAAACTTGTTTGTCGCGCTCTCGCGAAATCGGTGCGAGACTCTTCCAGAACAGTTGGTATTCGAGAAAAAACCGAGTCTCAATTCTGTGCGCAAACAATTACACGATATTTCTTAAATTGAATCAATTTGTCGGAAATTTTCGTTCAATTATCAAATGGATTGTAAAAACGATCTGAATCTTTTTCTTCCGGAGAGTGAACATAAGTGAAATTTTAAAATTCGGGCTTTGAGGTTCATTGAGTCACCATTAGGACTACGTGTTTGTGTGCCAAATTTCATAGCTGTAAGTGCGAAAGATTCGTCGGGATATGGCACACACACACGCACGCACGCACGCACACTCACGCACACACACACACACACACACACACACACACACACACACACACACACACACACACACACACACACACACACACACACACACACACACACACACACACACTCTTTTATAAATATTGATGACTAATATCATTGTTGTCCTTGATATCTTTATTTTGCGTTATCACTTAATTGTTATTTAATCAATTTTGTTTCACACATCGACGAATTTCTAGTTGATTTTATTTCGCGTTATCATTGCCACGCAAATATGTAGAATAGAATTGTATCGTAAATGCAACTAACGTAAAGCCAGCATAAAACGAGGGTGCGACCCGCCAAACGTAATTTCTGAGCTAGTTACCCTGGAATGGAAATAAAATTGAGTAAAAGCGATTAAGAGCAATTTTTTTCTCACTTAAATTTCATTTTTATTACACATTTAAATCTGTTATTATCTTTGAATTTGAAATTTAAAATAAAAATATTCAATATTCTTGAAGATTTCCAAATTACTCTGCCTTTGAAAACCCCAACCAAAATTTCTTTCATGAATTTTAATTCCATTTTTCTAATACTTTTTATTCAGTTATTGATTATAATTAAATTTTGTGAATTTCTCAGCGTCTCTGATAATTTTTCACAAGTTTTCTGAATTTTTGACAATGTTTAACAAGTCTGCTGAATTTCTAATAATTTCTGACAAGTTTCATGAAATTATCAGAATTTTTGGAAGTTTCTAAGAATTGGGCGATTTCGGAGTGTGAATATGATGAAATTTCGAAATGTTTGATTTCAGTGAACGATGGGCATACGAACGTGTGTCCGCAATACAGCGGACTCAGGAGCGCGGTCCTACAGATCACGAGGGCGGAAGGGATCCGTGGACTCTATAAAGGCATCATGCCCAACCTCGTGGGTTCCGGTAGCTCGTGGGGCTTATATTTCTTCTTGTGAGTGTTTTTTTCAACAGTTTGTCTCTGAACACTACTACATCGCTTCAACAAATTCAAGCTGAAAACAACTGTAATAATATTATGTCTTGTGGTAAAATTTAAGCTTAAAGCAAATGACGTAGTACTGCGTCTGAGTTCAATTTCAAATTCAATTCAGTTCAATTACAAATTCAATTCAGTTCAATTACAAATTCAATTCAATTCTATTTCAAATTCAATTAAAAACTCTGGTTCGACTTCCATTTAAAAATTATTGGGTAGTACCATATGAGAAATATTTTTACGGGGCTTTAGCCATCAACAGCAGCCAAAGGGTTAATTATTATTAATCCCTAAATTCTGAACAGATTCCCGCATACACTTCCGATATTGAAATCCAAACATCGAATACATAAAATGAAGTAACCCGATAAAATAACGAGATGCTGATAAATATACACCATTTGTCGTACTTAGTCTACTTTGGGAGCGAAAATCAAGGTTGTGTCAGCCGGCCAACTTTCGGTCATGACAGAATTCCCTTGACTGATCCGCAGAAATAACCGTGCAGCGATTGCTATATCTTCCTTACAGTTCATCTTTATTCATTTCGCGTCGGAAAAATGATTTTCCCTTCAATTTTCAGTAATCTATGTATTCGTATCTTTCACGCATTTCGCGTTTCATTTGTTTCACACGGTTCATACGTTTCATATGCTCCTTTCGTCTGCGTTTCCAGCTATCAGACGGCCAAGTCGTGGATCCAGAAAGGAGACCCAAAGAAGCAACTGGGCCCAACGATGCACATGCTGGCTGCAGCGAACGCGGGGATACTTAGTTTGATTATAACCAATCCGTTCTGGGTGGTGAAAACCCGACTCTGTTTGCAGTACGCGACCGACAAACAAGTTTTGTCGGAGTCCAAACGCTATCGGGGCACTCTCGACGCTATTATGAAGATTTATAAGACAGAAGGAGTCAGAGGCTTGTACAAGGTGAATTTTCCGCATTACCTACTTCCAAGAAATTAACCAAACAATTTTCGAATAAATTATTTCTAACAAGATACTATTTAATTTAACTGTACTTTTTATTGACTTTTTTTCTTCTCTGCAGGGCTTTGTTCCTGGAATGTTCGGAGTTTCGCACGGTGCCATTCAATTCATGATCTACGAGGAGATGAAAGACAGATACAATATCTGTCGGAACGTACCTATTGACACGAAACTGGTGGGTTTTCGCTTTGTAATTCTGAAAATGGAGCGAAAAGTAGAATTTTCGAGTATTAAATAAAGATAAGTCGAAGGAACAGGTATATAAAGATAAGTGGAAAAAATGAGGAGAAATCTAAAGAAAAAGAGACAAATAAAGACAAAGACGAGAACAGAGATAGAAATAAGAGCAGAGATAAAGAATTATGGATATGTATATAGAAAGCAAGTCAAAAAGAAAAATAAGAATTAGAATAGGAAGAGGCAGAAGAAGGAGAAAGAATGTTAAGAAAATATTGTTACAGGGCGCACTAGAGTACATCACCTTCGCAGCGACGTCAAAATTCATCGCAGCGGGGACAACCTACCCATACCAAGTGGTTCGCGCCCGACTGCAGGACGTCCACCACAACTACAAGGGCTCCTGGGACTGCATAAGCTTGACGTGGAGGTCAGAGGGGATTAAGGGTTTCTATAAGGGCTTGTCGCCCTATCTTATACACGTGACGCCAAATATCTGTGTAATAATGTTCATCCACGAGCAGTTCACCGGTGAAAAGTAAACGATACGAGGAGTTCCCCGAGTGACTTCCTTCCTAGTTTTCATCTTAGCGAGCTGCTGACATCTTCTATAGATAATACCCTCTTCTTCTTCTTCTTCTTCTTCTTCTTCTTCTGATTATTATTATTATAATTATTCTTATTATTATTATAATTCGGGTTTATATCCTGTACTTAGGGGAACTGCACAGTGAACGCACTCGAAGACAGTATTATCCGATTTTTCTTCTTTTTTTTTCCTCTCGCTAAATTTCTCAGTCATTCTGGATGGGTGCGCCACTGTGGGTCTTTTTCGCGAGGAACCCCCTTTGCACTCGGTGGAGGTCAGCGCTGCTCGCTGGGCCAGTTAGAGATTAGGTAGAATTCAGCCGCTCAGCTACGAGACATTGATTGTCCTCGCGTAAATGGAGTTTCACTATATTGTGGATCTGATCGTAAATCTCGCTACGAAATTCGTCGAAACCACCAGCACTACGATTTTTTATCAACACAGTACCCCGTCGCGAGACTGACTTTTGACGAATGCTCACGTGTTTTTTGGGAAGAATACTGGAATTAAGTTTCTTCGGGTCGAGAGTCAGTTTACACTGAAATTGAACTTCGAAAATCCCCTAGAATGTCTTCTAATAGAGTTCAAAGATTTTTGTCAGACTTTTGGGAAAGTTTCTCAAAGATTTGAATGAAGTATTTTTATAAAACTGAATGATTTCCTGAAAAATTCGTAAAATTTTGTTAAGAAATTTCTTTGGAAAATTTCTCGGACAAATTTCTGAAATAAAAGATTCTTCAATATTTCTTTTAAGAGATTCCTCGGAAAAATCTCTCAATACTTGCTTTAGTATCCAAAAATTCTTCCGAAACATAAGAGAGTTCTACGGCAATTTAGAATAATCTCGAGTGCAAAGGGTTAATCTCGTGAACCTACCCCGTAGATAGTGAATACTGACGACAAGGATCTTCTTACTAGTTCGAAGAAATAGGATAAATAATTTATTGATTTTAATTTCGCAACGTGATCCAGACTCACCTTGTAACACACTTAACTCTACGAAACCCAGAATTATTCTTCTTTCTTGATACAAAAAAAATCCCAGGCACAAATTTGGCAAATGATAATTTAAAAATAATGTAAACTTTTGCATTTTCTTTTGTTTTTAACATAAAATAATCGAGAATGGCGAAAACAGGTCCTAATAAGTAGGCTGTGGATTTTTATGGAAATATAAGATTCTCGAATTAAATCGGTTATTTCGTTTTGTTTTAAAAAACAACTCACTTTGTTCTTTTGTGAACAAATAAAATTTCATTTCAAAATTTGCTTAAAAATCCGCAGTTTCATTTTATTTCTGTTAGGAAAATAGGAATTTTCCAAATTATTCCCAAAATTTCTCTAAAAATCACTCTTGTGATATTCAAAAGCGCACCATTTATTTATTGCAATTTTCTTAGTTTGATTTTCCCGCGCTTTGCGCGCCTCTTCCCGCTTTAAACAAATTAAAACAGGAACTAATTAAAAAAGAAAAAGAACTAATTAGAAAAAAGCTAAATGAAATGAAGTGAATCGACGACGACCGGCTGCGTAAGTGTGAGTAAATAGGCGTGTAGCGAAGTCTGCATAACAGCAGACGTAGTACTACGTCATTTTTCGAGGTTCTCGCGAAAAACATATGACGTAGTGCTACGTCTCTTGAAAAAATTGCAAGAAGGATCTAAGCGACATAGAAATGTGTCTTTCGAAGGTATTCAACCTAAACTTCGATGACGTAGTACACTACGTCTTCCCGTGTGATTCGAAGTCGAGAGAATGGCAAAGGCGAAAGCTTTTCAATGCAGAAAGAGGCGGGTCTTAAGAGGCGAAAATAAAAAAGTTCCTTTCGACGCGAACAATGCAAACTGGGAACGCAACTGAAGATAAAGAACTGTTGATCAAGTTGTACCCGTTGTTTTTCCCTGTGGTGTTATGTATCCGTTTTGAAAAACATCGCGGCACTCGAATCACTTGACTGAGCATTCGGCTAATTCGTTGCTCACCGCATACGAAGTTATATGTCGCGCGATTCCGAATAATATCGTGTCTCGGACATGCGTCAGTTCGAACGCGTGCGCTCAGCTACTCGTTTCTCTATTCGCGAATTCTATATTCGACGATACTCACCGGGAAGACATTTCGTTCTGCAGACCTCGCGTGGATGGATATATGATACAGGATCTCGGATGCTCAAATTCGACAATCTGCTCCAGTTAAGGGGGTTGTACCGTGTTACGGTTGTATTTTTTCGAATATTTTGTGAATTTTTTCTAACAAACTATGAAAATACACCATCTTGGAATTTTTACAGTATATTTATCAACATTATTACAATCATTTAGAATTTTTTGAATCCAGAATCTATATTGGAATCGACGTTACAGCGTTCGAAAGACAAGCGTATGAAAACGATGGCTGACATGATTCCGGCTGCTGTGTTCATCAGAAATCAAAAATTTAAACGGCATTTTCATCTGTAGACCTGCCGCTATCGCCGGAACTAGGATAATTGCAGAATTTTGAAAATTAGACTTTTGGCACGGTTTTAAAGCCTAAATTTTGTTTTTTTCCACTTTTTTGGACCTTCTAGGCTTGCTAAAGAAACTATGATAGATATCCCAATTATCCTAGTTGGGGCGAGAGCTATAAGTGTACTGAATGTACCATATCAATTTTAGCAAAATCGGTTCGGTAGTTTTTGCAAAATCCTGTCAGTCATCGTTTTCATACGTTTGTCTTTCGAACGCTGTAACATCGCATCCAATGTATATTTTGGTTTCAAAAAATTCTAAATGATTATAAATGTTAATAAATACACTGTAAAAATTCCAAGATGGTGTATTTTCATGGTTCGTTAGAAAAAAATCACAAAATGAGCGAGGAATATAGCCGTAACACGGTACAACACTCTTAAAAAGCGGAAATATTGCATTCGTTCAGTGATACTGGATTCATTATTCTTATATTCAATTGTTGTTATTATACTGTTCTCTGTTTGTCTTGCGACTAATTTTCCTCTTCTCTACTTCCACTTCTTTCTCTTCTTTTTCTTTTTCTTTTTCTTTTTCTTCCGAGGTCTCCTGGATCGGAAAATCAAGTTTTCGCCAAAATGACGAATACAAGAATTCGAGGAAATTCTACAGATATATTTGAAATGGAATTGAAATTGAGGAAAGACATTTAGATTCTATTTAAAAATAAATGACGATTTGGTACTATTTAAGAAAACGAAGTTTCTCTTTCCCAAAATCAGGAATTCAAGAATGACACCAAATTAAGAAGAACAATAAAATTCTACTAAACTCAACTATTATATTATAATTCGTTTGTTAGAACTAATAAAAATTGGTTAAATAACAATTGAGCGATAACGCGAAATAACGATATTTAGTACGATGATGATAATAGTGATCTGAAATACGAGGAAATAGGAAACCTCTCTGGAAGAAAAAGATTCGCGTCGATTTTACACTCTACTTTATAATGGAACGAAAACTTAATTTACTTTCTGATAAGTTTCTAAAACGGGTGTTAGTTTCAGAGTTGAACTTTCCAGGATACTCAGGAAGCATCTTTTCAGAATTCAATTTCTTACCTGAAAATCAATTCCATTTTGTTATTTGTAGTATTATTAGAATTTTTCTACATTTTCTCAATTCTATTTCGTCTTCTCAAATTTCTATTTTTCTAACCCCTTTTCTCTTGTATTTATTATTTTCATCTTTTTCCTTCAAAATTCCTTTTCTACAAATCCAAAACTGTTGATATGAATACTGAATTTTTTTCTGCTATTTAAAATTTCGGTTACAAAAAAAGTTTCTATCGAGTTTTTGTTATTCTTAGCTTCAAATTTCTTAAAGTCTACATTTTTCAAAACCTTTCTTAAAAATTTACTTTATTTTTGTAGCTCGAGAAATCTTTATTTTTATAGAAAATCATTTTCCAATGAATCACGAAATTTTCGAATTTTCCAAAAATTTCTTGTTGCTAGTTGAGAATCACTTTGTCAAAAATCCGCAAAAAGTGACGATAGCAGTAAACAGCCAAAAAACGTCGCCGAGAAAGGAGAACGAAAGTCGAAGATTGAATTAAAAAAAAATGAAAAAATCATGAAAAAAATAGGCAAAAACTAATGTAAATACTAGGCTGAATTTATTTATACGAGTATTCTTCGTTTCCTCGAGAAATTAACCCTTCGAAAGAAGTTTTGCACCGCCATCTCAAATTTTGTCAACTTTTTTTCCTATAGGAAATTTCCGTTCTAAAATGAATTAAATTTCAACGGAATTTTACTTGGCATAATCTCGAGCTAAGAAATCGAACAATAGAATTTTTCGGAGAAAAAGAAAATGGCGGATATACAAAGGGTTATGTGTTTCCCTGGAGATGATTCCTATGGATTGCTTTTGTCAAGATGGTGAACCAATAAAAAAAGAGGAGCGATTCAATACTATTTCTTTTCGCAAGATAAACTTCGGACAATTTGGATTTTCGAATTTCAATTTCGACGCTTTTTTGTCTTAAAAAAATGACACTCTCTTCTTTTCTTTTTGCAGAAAAATTGAAAATTAATTCGAAATAGATCAGAATTTTTGTGAGCAGAAATTTTCGAATTTTGATTTTATTATAAATAAATATTTTAGAAAACAGTGTAATTTGAGTGTAAGAAGCCTCGCGAATGAACTTCGGAATGAAAATTCTGACTGGAGAAAACTATTTAACTTTCTTCGAAACTTTTTCCCACGCAACTGCATCAGACTTAATATATTTTTTACGACGAAACAATGATTGTGGCGGGTCCGCGAGACTGTTCGACTAATAAAAAACACATGAAACACTGAATTTCCTTCTATGTGTAGATATGTGTGTGTGTGTAAGTGTGAGTGTTTTGTGTGAGGTAGAATGGTGACTCGTTGAGGAGCAGGAAAAGAATCTACATACTTTATACTCTGTAAACTTTAGAATCGATGCTAGTGAAGTATCAATATTGAAGAATCGATTATTTTCAAAAGAATCGGTAATTTAAAAACAGAATCGATTCCTTTACTTTTTGAGACAGAAGGATTAAGTTGTCTGCTCATAAGGGACATTACCTAATTAATTTATCTAATTTTCTATAGCCAGAAATATGTTCTGACCGCCCAACATTAATCCCCATTTTCAATCTCTTAAAGTCAAAATGAGCACTTAATATGATGTTTTTTAATATTAAAATATTTAATTTTTGGGCCTGAAATTGGGTCCGAAACATTGAAAACTACGGGCATTCTGAAATCGATAAAGTTTAATGGACCTTGATTTGGGACTCTTCTTGTTAGCATTGGTCCCAAAAACTGAATACTCCATTCGAAAGAACGGGAAAAATGATAAAAGACACCGTAGTAAGGTTCAATAAACTTAAACGATTTCGGAATGCCCGTAGTTTTCAATGTTTCGGGCCCATTTTCATGCCCAAAAATTAATTATTTTAATATTTAAAAACATCATATTCGAACGTAAAATTTCCCGTAGAATTCAAATCTGCAATAAAAAGTACGGGTTTCCATTTAAATTTTCAAGTTGGGTCCGATCTGGGACCCTTTTTAGCATTGGGCCCAAAAACTGAGTACTCCATTCGAAAGAACAGAAAAAATTACAAAGGAAACCATATTAAAGTTTACAAAAATTTACTTTCCTCAGAAGATCTTCAGGTGTTTCCACCTTTTTCCCCCACCCTGTATATTGCACAATAAAAAAGGGTAATATAGTAGATATTACACTGTATACATATAACATAAATCTTATTTAATCGATCGAACATACATTTATAAAACTGCGATATAAATAATTTAATTTCTAATCGCCGTAAATAATTTCATTTAGGGCATCGGAAAAATAATCGATTCTTTGGAAACGGAATCGATCGATTCTAAAACAATCGAGTCGAATCGTTCATCCCTAATCGAACTGGCGCTGCTCCCTTGGCCAGTTACTGGCTATGTGGAATTCGGCCGATTGGCCGGAAGCCACCGATCGTCCTCCCGTAAACGGAATTTCACTGTACCGTGGATCCGATCGTGAATCTCGCTGCGAAATTCGCCGAAACCACCAGCAGTACGATTTTTGACCGGCACGTACCGATTATTCCGTGGTGCAATCCCCCTATTTATTTGTCCCAACGAACATAGATCTGGGAAATTTCGCGTGAGCGTAATCGAAGACGAGAGGAAAATTTGCGAGAGAAAATATTCGGCAGATTTCGAGGTTACGTCAATAAACTTCTTCAAATTTATTCTCACCTAGTGAAGTAATCTTTTCACGGGGAAAGGCTTTCCAAAAAGATTCTTTAACAAAGCGATGGACTTGGGAAACTGGTTTTTGACGAAGGCTCATCTGTTTTTTTGGGAAGAACACTGGAATTAAGTTTCTTTGGGTCGAGAGTTAGTTTCGACTGAAATCAAACTTTCAAAATCTTCTGGAAAGTGTTTCAGCAGAGTTAAAAGATCGTTGGTACACTTTGGGAATATTTCTCAAAGATTTGTTTGAAAAATTTTCCATAATATTCTCTGAAATAATCCTCGTGAAAATTCACAAAATTTCTTAGAAAATTCCTTTGCAAAATTTCTAAAAAATTCCATCGTACAATTGCGAGAAATTTCTTTGGAAAATCTTTTAACAATTCCATTATAGAATTTGTCAGAAATATTTCTCAAAGTCTGAAGGACTTGAATCAAAAATAGTTTCCCGAAAATTTCTCAAGATTTCCATTATAAAGTTTTTCCAAATAAGTTTCCACAGAAGTTTCTAGAAACTCCCGTCAAAATTTTGCCCTCAAAAGAAATTCAAAAGAAATTCCTCTTCAAAATCACCTCACGATTACCTGAATAACATCGATTCGACAATGTTCCAAGACCCCGACGAAATTCTTTAAAACCGGGATTTCGACGAAAATAATTAAAAGATTAATTAGTAGAATTGCGCCTATGATTAATTGCGACAAGAATCGTACGGGGTAGTCGAGGCGAAATCGCGCGTAATTTCAATCTTTTTATTATCTGTTACAAAATTTCACAACTTTCGCAATCGCGAATTATTTATTAAAAAGAAAGAAAACGTATTGCTGGTGGTTTATTGCAGGTATGAGGGTTGGCGCGGATTTTACAAGGGTCTAAGCGCTAATCTGACTCGAGTGATACCCGCGACGGTGATCACATTCGTGGTCTACGAGAATGTTTCTCGATACCTTGGTCAAAGGAGTATTCAGCAGAAGAGCAAAGAAACGTTAGAGACGAGAGAACAAACTGGACCACCACCCGTTATGCTGGTCCCTGAGAAGCTTGGGGCGCCTCGAACGTCTAGCTAATTACCTGAGACGCTCCCAAGGATCTTCTACCTCGGGGATCTTCTGTCTAGCAACGCCAAGGTGAAGATTAAGGCAGCGTGAATGCTCCTAAACTTTGTATGCTCGTCCCTCGATTTACGCGGCGCGAAAAATCCTTGATAAACACGTTTCATACTACGTGTACCGGTTATGGTACACGTTAAACCTCACCTTCGTGTACCATAAATCGTACACGATGTGACAACTACTTTAACTAAACTAATTGCATATGAATTAATTAATGATGTAATGAAATATTGCGTGAAAATATATCAGTATTAAGTCAAATCATTAAATGGCCTGAACGACAAATTGGGCAAAATGGGCTTGGCACGGAACGTGTCAGTTTACGCGCTGGAAAAATCTTTACTTTACGCGGAATTCATGAAGGAAGCGCGTAAAAAGAGGTCCCGTGGAAGGAAAGACCGGGCAAAGAGAGACCACGTTAAAAGCTGCGTAAAAACGGACCGCACAAAAAGAGACCACATTCGAAACCGTGTAAATCGAGGGACGAGCACAAATTGTGCTATTTTTCGAAATTCCGTCTACAGATTCTTTCACTTCCATATCTACTGGCCGAACTACTAATGTCTCTATTTTAAAAAATTTTCTTTATCAAAATTTATTCTTTCGGATTGTCTCACTTTTCGACTGTTCCCTTCCTTTCGACATTTGACAATCGAAGTTCTCCAGATGATTTTTCCGCTCAAATTGTTTTTGATTGTGTTACGAATTATTTAAAATGAAACATTTACCACCATATTTTTAGCAAAAGACACTGCTCTGAGACTGGGAAAATCCAAACCAACGGCAAAACTGGCATTCAACGCATTTAAAAGTTTGGATAATTGCGATAAGTTGTTTCTTGTTTTCGTTGCACTCGTTAAATGCGCTTTATTATTAATTTGTACTATTGTGGAAGTCGCCTGGGTGGAAATAAAGAGGAGATTAATAATTGAATCCGGTGTGTGTATTTATTTATTGTTCCTCCAAGCTGGGCCGTTCCTGGGTTGTTCGCTACCCATGTGCAAAAGTAACATGGCTGTCATCACTAGACTGCGGATCTTTATGCAAATATGAATCTTATTATTGATAGAAAATTGTGTGGAATTCTTTTTAAAACGTGTTATCCACCTTTCTGAAATATTTTTAACTGTGTTTTCAGTAATCATCTGTAATTTGTAGAGACTTGTGATATTAAATTTTGGCTATTTTGCATAAACATTTGCAGTCTAGTCATCATACACTCTTTCATCACATGCTCCCATGCCTCTCTCACGTCCTCACACACTCTCCTTCCTTCCGCCTCTCAGGATTTTCCCTCTGTCATCCGCCCCCCCCCCCCCCCCCTTATTCCTGAACCGCGCCACCTTCTCCTGCCTTTCCTTCCCCCACCATTTCCCCAGATATTTCGGTACCCCCTCCACCACCACCTTCTTGTACCAACTATTCAACTATTGTCCCTCGTGCTCCTAATCCTCTCACACCTTCCGTGGTCCAACTCCTCCCTCCTCCATCTCCCTTATCACCGATCCCATCAATTCTTTCAAAGCATCGCTCACTTTTCATTCAATCATCCTCGCGCCACGTCTTGCATGCCCCTCGCCTTCTTCTCCATCGTCCTGTCCGTTTTCCTGCTTTTCTTAACCCTCTCCCCCGTCTCTTATCTCTTGTCAGGCACTCTGCGCTACCATTCTTTGCCCTCTCCCTCTCGCTAACCTTTCCATGTTCGTTGGCCTCCCTCTGCTTTCTCCTCTCCGTCTGTTTGTTTCTCACTCACGCCTTTCTCACCGATTCTTTTCCCTCTATCCTTTTCCACGTTCCTCCTGTTGCCGTCTACCTGCCGCTTTCTAATCCGTTCACCGCTCCTCGTCTTTCTCCCTGCCTTATCCCTATCCTCCCTACCTTACCTCCTCCTGTCGCTTCGCTCTTTTCGCACGCGTGTTTTTGGCCCTGCAACCCCGCACCATCCCCGCCAATTCTCTCTTTACGCTTGTCTCTCACCCTACCTTCCTTCTTGTCGACAACCCTCTTGTCCTTCCTTCCCTTTTTCACTGTGCTTTCACACTCGTTCAGCATTCCCCCCACTCCTTTGTTTCACAAATCTTGCATTCTGTTTTCTACGTCAAATTACGCAACCACACTCTTGTCGCACTCTTGCTCGTGCCTTCTGTCACAAACTCCCAACTACCCGCTGCCTCTGTGCAGTCTTGCTCTTCCCACTCTTATGCCTTTTCCATTCACAATCACACTCTGAATTTTACGGCCTGCTAACCTCAACTCTTCACGTTGCCAACCGGAAATGGAGCCATAATTGAATCTAGTGATATTCTTTACTCGTTGAAATATTTTTTTTTTTTAAGGAAATTAATTGAAATACCTAGGCAAATATTTTTGTGGTAAATTTTTTCCGAAAGACTACCGACTGCCGAGGCAGTAATGTTTAGAATTCGGTTGGAAGAAAAATTGGCTGCTTAGGTTAATGAAACATGTAGGTTAACATTTTCGGCTTAATTGCGATAATTCGCAGAGTAATTAGCAATAATTAGCGCTTAATATTCACTAAGAAAATGGAAGGATGCCTTACTGGACCTTTTCGAAGCGACTCACTTTAAAGTTGGCAGGCGAATTCTGTCATGAAGACATATATCGGGTGAGTGAAATATCAGAATTTTTTTAATCCTTATCAGTAATGAGCTTTTTTATAATAACCACCCATAAGACTATAGAAATTTAGGAGAAATTAAACTAAACATTTAAATCGTTTTATTTAGATATAATTTAAATATATTTATTTGATTTATCATCTGATAAATCAACTTAACCTTTATCATTTTTCGAAATATGATTATGTATATTTATTTTTGACATAAGAATAAACTAACATTTATAATATTATTCATATTCAAAAGTTGGAAATCGCCAATATACAGGGTGGCCTATTTTGATCTTCCACTTCGATTATTTCCGAAAATATAAGTTATTCGAAAAAAATGTTCAAATAAAAAATTATCTATCCAAGGGTGGACATCCAGTGGTGGTCTTCGTTTTTTTCTAGGTAGAGGCGCCTCCGAGATATGAAGGTGGCCTTGGTTTTTTTAAATGGAACCATAGTCGTTTTTTTACGCTAGACACATAGCTGAGCTCAAGACCAATTATCCGATTCTTCAAATCTTGTGGTGTTGTTGGGGCTTCCACATATACTTTATCTTTGATGTAACCCCACAAATATGAAGCCCCAACGACACCACAAGATTTGAAGAATCGGATAATAAATACCTGCCGTCAAATTACTCCTGAAACACTACAAGAAGTGGAACTGTCATTTAGAGACCGAATCAACTGGTGCCTTAACGTCCAAGGTGGTCCATTTGAATATAGAAGATGAGAAACATCTTGTGAATGTCTAATGGAAGAAAATTTAAAGTGACTGAAAATGACCTTGAATGATAACTCAAGGTCAACTCAATATAGGTTATTGAATTGGTCTTGAGCTCAGCTATGTGTCTAGCGTAAAAAAGACTATGGTTGCGTTTTAAAAAACCAAGGCCACCTTCATATCTCAGAGGCGCCTCCACTTAGAAAAAAACGAAGTCCACCACTGGATGTCCCCCCTTGGATAGACAATCTTTTACTTGAACATTTCTTTGGATTAACTTATATATTTCGGAAATAATCGAAGTGGAAGGTTAAAATGGGACACCCTGTACACAGAGAACTACGGCATAGAAAAATTTTGTTAAAAAATAGGTCAAATTAAATCGACAATAACAAATCAATGAGGTAATAAGTTGGAATATTTGATAAAGATAACTATAGCGATGATAAATAAATATAATTAAAACTAAATTCTTTTCATGTCTCCAATATTGGGAGTTTTTAACATAGTCCCTATAGCGGGGCCTTTCGTGTTGAGGATATCCTTGTTCTTCAAACAAAGTTCTTGAAGTTATTAACCCTTTCGCGCCGAGCGCCGCATATATGCGGCATCCACTCGACGACCTGTGGGTACGGGCGCCGCATATACGCGGCATCCACGCGAGTTCGGCGCGAGTTTCCGTTCAGTGACGGTACTTCGGCGGACGGGGCTGCCGTAGCGAAAGGGTTAAGCAAGGATTCGCACACACACACATTATATGGATATCAAAACAAATCCTATATTCGTATAAATCTTAAAAGGGAATTGCGTCCGACCACCATTTTGAATTCGAGTAGTCGGTCAAACAGTTTTTCACATTGTAGGGTACAATTTTTCGCGTGTAGGGCCGGTAATACCGACAGCATGTAGAACACTGTATACAGGGTGAGTTAGTGACCTTGCACCAAACTGAAACCACGTATTTTAGGGGTCAATAGAAGCCTAAAAGTCCGGGAACACAAAGTTGAAATCTCAGCCCTTTCCGAATTACAGGGGGTTGAAATTTCAAGTTTTAAAAAATCATATCTTCCGACGGGATAATGCTAGCGTCACGGGTCTTTTTTTAGAATATGTGGGAGGGCCGAAGCTATGTGAAAAAAAAATAGAAATCATTTAAACATTATTATTAAGTCGCATTATTATTGATTTTCTTGCAGTTTCTCGATGAAGCAGCAACATTTTCAGGTACGAAAAAAATCACAGTCATTCTGTGATGCACCCCAAAAAATATCGCGTTATAAAAAGTTTAAAATTTTAATAAATGTGGCCAGGATAAATTATTGAACGTTTTCCGCTAGAGATTCTCAATCCCGAGTTTATGGCTGCATGTGTCACTGCGGCGGTAGAAGGCTGGAAGTCGGCTCGGGTGTCTGTTTGCCTAGGTCAGTTAGGCCCAGCTTATCTCGAGGGCCTGCTACCGAACACCGCAGTGCGAGAGAGAGAGAGAGTGAGTGAGAGTGAGAGAGAGAAAAAAGGGTCAGGTTGATGAACTCTACAATGCTGCCATAAACCTGGGATTGAGAATCTCTAGCGGAAAAGTTTCAATAATTTATCCTGGCCACATTTATTAAAATTTTAAACTTTTTATAACGCGATATTTTTTGGGGTGCATCACAGAATGACTGTGATTTTTTTCGTACCTGAAAATGTTGCTGCTTCATCGAGAAACTGCAAGAAAATCAATAATAATGCGACTTAATAATAATGTTTAAATGATTTCTATTTTTTTTTCACATAGCTTCGGCCCTCCCACATATTCTAAAAAAAGACCCGTGACGCTAGCATTATCCCGTCGGAAGATATGATTTTTTAAAACTTGAAATTACAACCCCCTGTAATTCCGAAAGGGTTGAGATTTCAACTTTGCGTTCCCGGACTTTTAGGCTTCTATTGACCCCTAAAATACGTGGTTTCAGTTTGGTGCAAGGTCACTGACTCACCCTGTATACACCGCTCGCGGTCTTGACTGATGCTACTCGAACAATCCCGTCGTCCCCAGAGAAAATCTCGACGATCACACCCAGTGGCCACCGTGCACAACCAGCATTATCGTCTCTTAAGATCACCACTGAGCCGATCTTCAACTCCGCTGTTGAGTCATACCACTTCTGGCGAATCTGAAGCTCGTTCAAATACTCCTTGTGCCATTTCTTCCAGAAGTCCTGCCGTGCCTTGGTGATGAATTGGTATGTTGATAGCCGGTTATCCGGGACCGCAACCAAGCCTTGTTCTGGTAAAAAATTGAACAATCGACCTATGAGCAAATGAGCCGGAGTGATAACAAGAGGATCGTTTGGATCCGAAGAAAGTGAACGTAAGGGCCGTGAATTTAAAATGGCCTCAATTTCAATCAGGAAGGTATTAAGTTGCTCATATGTGAGCCTTTGATCTTTCAAGACACGTTTAAGATGATGCTTGAAACCCTTCACTGCTGCCTCCCATAGGCCACCAAAGTAGGGAGAGAGGGGCGGGTTAAAATGCCAGTTAATCCGTTTAGACGTAGCGTAATTTCCTATATCCTTCTTGAACTCTGGAGTGTCAAACAATTTGTAAATTTCGAGAAGTTCTTTATTGGCTCCAACAAAATTAGTGCCATTGTCGGAATACATGCGCCCCGGAACACCTCTTCGACCAATAAATCGACGGAATGCGGCTAAAAAACCTTCACTAGATAGATCGATAGCGAGTTCAATATGCACAGCTTTAGACGCCATACAGATGAACACACAACCATAAGTTTTGATGAAAATCCTATTACGATTTCTTTTTTCCTTGATGAGAATAGGACCGAAGAAATCTAAACCCGTATGACCAAACGGAGGTGCTTCAGTCACACGAGATTCGGGCAAGTCGGCCATTCTTGTATGCATGGGCTGCGGTCTCTGACGAATACAGTCAATGCAGCGATGAATGATGCTACGAACCTGACTCTTCCCATTGAGAATCCAAAACCGATTTCGAAGAGTGTACAAGGTTGATTGAATACCTGCATGAAGATGCCTTTCATGCAGATCGCGAATAATGAGATCTGACACATGATGGTGACTTGGAAGTAGAATAGGATGCCGTTGATCGTACAGTAAGTCTGCCTTCTTCAAGCGACCCCTTACTCTAATCAATCCGTGTTCGTCGAGGAAAGGGTTAATCTCGTCAAGCTTCGTACCCCTTCTAAATGGAACTGAAATCGTGCCTGGTTTCGTATCTAGAGCCGTCTTCAGGAGCTTGATCTCTTTGGAAAAGCGTTCCTGCTGGATCATAAGAAGAAGTTGACGCTCTGCTTGGAAGATCTCTGTGCAAAGCAAAGGAGGAACTAATCTCACAATTGCTTCAATCCGCCTTTCACTATCCGCGATTTTAGGAACTGATTGAGAACATTTCCCCTTGGATATTGCACCTTTCCAACGACGAATGTACGCGATAACTCTAACCAAACGCTGGAATGTGGAAAAACGAGAATATATGTCGCTTGATGATGGGGTGACGACCAAACAAACACTCTTTCTTAGACCAGGGATTTCGGACAGAGGAGATTCGACCGACGATGGCCATTGCCCTTCAGAGAGACCTAACCATGGAGGACCAAAGGTCCAGAGAGAATTCTTCCTAAACTCTGACGGCAATTGTCCTCTTGATAGGGAGTCAGCGGGATTGTCTTCGGAGCGAATATGTCTCCACTCAACCTCATTTCCTGAAGCTTGAATCTCAGTTACCCTATTAGCTTCAAAAGTTCTTAGTAAATGAGGAGCCTTTTTCAACCAACACAGTACGATAGTCGAATCAGACCAGAAAACGACTCGATGTATCGGAAAGTCAAATTGAGATTTTGATTCGATAATCGATATACAACTTTTTTAACATTACTGCTGCAGAAAGCTCTAAACGAGGAATAGTAAGACCACTCAACGGAGCAACCCTTGATTTACTGCAGGCTGGTTTGACCGTGACAACGCCATTTGAATCGGTTGATCTCATGAAGAGGCATGCGCCGTATCCCACCTTACTGGCATCACAAAACCCGTGGATTTCGACTAAGCGTGCATGTGGACTCGATAGATATCGATCGATTGAGGTTCCTTGCAAACAGGGAAGTTGGTTCGCCAATGATTCCCACTTCGTGTGGATTTCTTGAGGAAGAGATTCATCCCATGTAACCTTGGCCCTCCAACAGTCTTGAATTAGAATTTTAGCACCGAGAATTACGGGTCGTAAAAGACCCAGAGGATCATACACTCTCGCTATTTCAGACACTAGTTTTCTTTTTGTGGATGTCGCCTGAGCATGGATAGGCTTTACGGTGAACGTGAATATATCCCGCTCGGAATCCCACATGATCCCGAGGGTTTTATGTGTGGCACTCCCTTTAACTCCACATTCTAAATTGAAGATTTTCTTGTCGATATTATTCAATGCATCTACCTGATTGGAAGCCCATTGTCTAATAACGAAACCGCCACGATCCAACAGCTCAATCATTTCATCTCGAATGCCTTGAATCTCTTCAATGGAGTCAGCTCCAGATATGAAATCGTCAACATAGAAATCACGTAGAAGTTTACTAGCGCGACGAAAGTTCACGGCCTCATCGTGAGCAAGTTGATGAAGAGTACGAATAGCTAAAAAAGGTGCACACGTCACGCCGAACGTCACGGTGTTAAGAACAAAAGTACGAATTTGTCCGTCATAATACCAGAAGATTTTTTGATATTTCCTATCCTCGTAATGAACAAGGATCTGACGGTACATTTTTTCAATATCTGCCGTTACAACATACTTATGGGTTCGGAAACGTAGAATCTGTTTATAGATTGTATCTTGAAGAGTAGGACCAGGCATCAGAATGTCGTTGAGGGAAATGCCAGTTGAAGTTTTTGCCGAAGCATCGAAGACGAGTCCACATTTCATAGTTTCGCTAGACTCCTTCATTACAGCATGATGGGGAATGTAATAACCAGTATCCGTATCGTCCTCACATAGTGTCATATGACCGAGAGTAATGTATTCATCCATGGATTGTGTATACTGAGCCTTGAAGGATGCATCGGCTTCGAATCGTTTCTCCAGAGCCTGGAAACGCTTAAGAGCTTGATTACGAGAAAGACCTAATTCGAATTTATTGTCTCTAAATGGAAGTCGAACAACGTACCTGCCTGATTCATCACGTCGAGTATTTTCTACGTAGTGCCGTTCACATGCAATATCTTCACGAAATTTACATGGCTCATGATCAAGGTCTTCAATATCCCAGAACCGTTCAAGAAGTCTATGCAATTTGGTAACGCTACAGGCTGACGTAGGAGACATGGCCAGAGCGTCTGAGCCGCCTGCTACTACCCAACCTAAAGTTGTTTTCTGAAGGACAATTCGAGCTTCTTTATGATTGAGTTTGATTTGACCGACACAAAACAGTGCCAGTGTAATCCCAGAAGCTAACAGGACATCAACCGATTTAGGAACATGAAATTCGGGATCAGCAAGTTTTATGTTATTAGGGATGTTAAACAGTTCACGAGGAAAAGTGTCATTAGGCACGCATTCAACAATTTTCTTAACTATCAAGAAATTCACTTCATGACTAACACCATTGTAGTTTGACTGGAATGTGGCTTGAACAAAATGATTCGAAACAGTGCTTGTTCCGTCAACTGCACCAATATTTATTGCACAAGAAAGTTGTGGTAAATTTAATTTGTTAGCAAATTCTTCAGTGATTAGGTTAACAGTTGAGCAAGAATCTAGTAAGGCTCGTGCCCTGCACCAGCTTCCTCGATCACCTTGCACCCTTATGACTGCAGTTGTCATTAGTTGAGAATCAGGTGGAAACAACTTGGTCGTGAATGATGGATAGGATAGTCATGAACGAGAAGTCCCTTGAGAAGACACATTTGTGTCAGTCGATGAGGACGAATTCGACTTTTTCTCTGCGTGGAGCAACGTGTGGTGAGCCTTTCCACACGTCTTGCAACGCTTTTGACTTTTGCAAGGAAGAGAGTGTGCATAGAGACAATTGCAACAAAGTTTGTTCTCGTTCACAAACTTCCATTTCTCCCGACCATCCATTCTGTCCTTGAAGACAGGACATGTAAAAAGATGATGTGCTTCGGTGCACTTAGGGCATGCCTTTTTTGACGATTTCTGAGAGTCTGAGGTGGTGGTAACAAGAGAACGTGCCTCAGGTTTTGAAAATTTGCAATGTGATTGATTGATTTTCTCGCCAGGTCGCTTTCTAGAAATGGGATAATAGACGGGAGTTTCTCTAACTGCCGAATTCTGAAGATCGTATTTTGAAGGAAATTGAACAAGTCTTCAAGCCTTGGGAGTGTATTTCCTTGTAGGCGATCTTGCCACCTAGAGTAAAGGCCCTTTGGAAGACATCTTTCGAGAATCCTAACCACAAACTCCTCGTTGACATTAACCTCCATCTGTTTGAGCATATTGACTTGCTGTCGAGCAGCGTGTAACAGATTTGATAGTCCGGCCTCCTTTGCCTCAGAACGCTTGGGAAGATCTAAAAGGGCATCAATATGTTCATTAATAACAATGCGCCGTTGATCAAAGGCGTTACACAAATCCTTCCAAGCAATCGAATAATTTGCATCACTGAGGGGTAAAGGCTTGATAACATTCGTAGCTACACCTGAAAGTGCGTTAGACAACAAGGTATGTTTTACAAAATTACTTGCGTTTGTAACTTGTGGTTGTAACAAGAGCGACGTAGCTATTTTTCCACGACACCCACTCCTCATGATTCCCACTGAACTTGGGAACTGGAACTACCGGCAGTTTAGGCAAATCATGCTGTTCTGTGAAAGTGATGTTGCTGGCATTCAATAGAGTGGATTGTGCAGATGGTCCCGCATTTCGCAACTTAGCGACTGCAGCAGTCACTTCATAATACATAGATTCGAGTTCTTCAAAAGCACTTATATTTGGGTGGTCTGACTGAAGAGTCGCCAGTTCATCGATGTTCCTACTATATTCAGTGAACAACGTGGTGATATTTGCTGATCGCACCTGCGCGTTGTCTACATCTGCGGACTCATCTTCAAGAAAAATCCTGAGAGCCTTCACCTGTCTATCCAAACTCTTCCCCCTCTGAACAATGAGCGCTATGGATTTTCCCCTTTGACTCGACATCCTGGAAATTTGACTCTTATTTCGATCACAATGAGTAGTAGAATGTAATGAAGTGACTTCAATTAATTAAATTCAAACCCTAATTGCAAGAACAATGAATTGACTACGGAAGAAATTGAATGTCGCCGACGCGCACGTTGTACGAACGGGCAGCACCCGTCCTTGCCCGAATGCTGAATTCGAGGAATTGGCGGAGTGGACGAATCCGCAAAATGCTCCTTCGAAATGATGTGTCTCCCTTCTAGTAACAGATTGAAACCAATTAAAGTCGTCGTACAATACACCATGCATCAAAGGATCAAGGGAGCAAGTCGGAAAAAAGGTTAGGAAGTTGACACAGCAGTTAACAATATTGGATAACTTATCTGAAATCAATCCGACGATGGTTGTTTATGCAGCGGCCAACTGGATGCTGAGACGTCCGTGATTGCAATGGTTTCCAGGATTCGATGACTGCCGTGGCTGAATCGATGTTCACAAAAACGCAGCGAGGCTAACTGTGTCGGTTAGGATACACGTGCGAATTAACTGTCCAAAGTCGCGCGCAATTGTTTCTTGTCCGGGCACGCTCAGACTGTTACGCTCGTGACGTCACTCGTTCTGCTCGCGAGGCAATTCAGACCTCACAGGAGGCACCATGTACGATCTTGACCCTGCCTTACCGTAGGTGGTTCGGCAGTTTAGTTATTTAAAGACATTGAGCAAGATGTGTTGCTCGAGCCACAATTCTGAGAATTTGATGGGAAGGTTGAAAATAAAATGAATCACGCGATGTTAGGGAAAAAGCCTGCTGCGGCATAAAAAACCCTTTTATTCTCCTAAGTACTGACCTGAGGATTACTGAGTAGACGTATGACAAGTGACGCCACGAGTATGAGCCAAAACACACCCACACACATATCTGCACGCATACACCGCTGGTTGACTGATAAACCCGGAAGATTGATTCCAGGTTGAATGATCAACCTGGAATCTTAATCCAGACTCCACAAACCAACCCAACCTTCTTCCACTCCACCCAGCCAGGCAAATCATATGCCCAAGCAACAAGACCACAACCACCAACAGAACCAACTCAGAATGCTAACTTATCACTCATACAGCCACCAAAATCACCAATAGAAAAACTGGAACACATGCTAGGTCAACTAATGGCTAGCATGAACACTATGCTACACCTTCTGACCACAGTCATCACTAAAATGGCCTAATAGCGAACATTACATACAGACTCAGCATTTGGAACGCCAACGGTCTGGTAAGTAAAAGCCAAGAACTCCAAACCTATCTAGTCAACAACAACATAGATATAATGCTCATATCCGAAACGCACTTCTCCGTCAAAAGTTACCTGAAGATCGGTAATTACACAATATATGACACTCAACATCCCAGTGGTGCAGCACACGGCGGTACAGCAGTAATAATTAAAAGCAAGATTAAACACCACACAATAGAGCAAACCAAGCTAGAGTACTTACAAGCAACCAACATCACCGTTGAAGACTGGCACGGACCAATCACCCTATCAGCAATTTACTGGCCACCAAAACACTCCATCAAAGCAGAGGATTTCAGCAAATTCTTCAAGTCACTGGGAACAAGATTCCTAGCAGGTGGTGACTACAACGCGAAGCACCCATGGTGGGGCTCGCGCCTGCCGACTCCTACACCTAGAGGAAGGCAGCTTTATGAAGCTATCCAAAACAACAACTTAGAAACACTGTCGACTGGAGAACCAACATATTGGCCAACCGACGTCAACAAAACTCCGGACCTCATAGACTTCTGTGTAACGAAAGGAATAGGAAGGCAATACATAGACATCAAATCCAGCCTGGATCTCTCTTCGGACCATACTCCTCTCACAGTCAACATTCACTCAAGCATCATAGTGAGAAACCCACCATTAAAACTACACAATAAAAAAACCAATTGGGACAGATACAAGTTGATACTAGAACAAAAGACAGACTGCAACATTCCTCTTAAAACGCCAGAACAGCTAGAATTGGCCATACACCAATTCACCACAGACCTAGTAGAGGCTGCATGGGAGGCAACACCAAACCAAGCGCAATCTAGCACTCCAGACCACATCACTAGAGACATTCAAGAGCTCATAAACAAGAAGAGGCACCAAAAGAGACAATGGCAGCACACCAGAGACCCGGCGGACAAAACTATCCTAAATAGAATCGCAAGAAATTTAAAAAACGCAATAGCGGCAGAGAAGGAAAAAGCCATTCAAAACTATCTAGAAAACCTCACGCCTACGAAAGATTCAAATTACTCGCTATGGAGGGCAACTAAAAAAATCAAGAGCCCACAGACTCCTACTCCTCCTATTAAGTTGGACAACAATACCTGGGCAAGAGGCGACAAAGAAAAAACAACAGCTTTTGCAAACCATTTTCGGAAAGTATTCCAACCCTTCCCGGGTACAAGCGTAAGAAATGAAGAAGAGGAAATTCTCCAGTACATCCAAGCAGAAGAAGGTACAACGACTCCTCATAAACCATTTAAACTCCATGAAATAATAGAAATAATACACAAGAAAATAAGCATAAAAAAATCCCCAGGATTTGACTTACAAGGGACATTACGGAACTGGTACACTCCGATTTTATTCTAATTTTGACCACATGTAGTTTTCGCAAATCTATTCGACACGTATTTTTTTTAGCTGCCCAAATTCACTTTTAGGGGTTGAAAAAAAGGGTTGAAGTAGGGGGGTTGAAACCTATTTAGTTGAATATCTCGAAAATTAGGAGAGATAGAGGAATGGTGTAAACTGCAAAACTCCGTGGTTTTATAAGACGAATAAAACTGCGTAAATGAATTTTTTCTATACCTTACCGTTATTGTTATATCCTTATTTTTTAACAAATTTGTTATAATTTTGTTATCTGATCATCCAAATTTGTTATTTGGAGCAAAGAAAGCTAATCGTCCAAGCCGGGCGCAATGGTCGGGTTAGGGATACGGCGCGCTGCCTTGAGTCTCGACCGGCCGACGACAATGACCTGCGTTTCTCGTAATTTTTATGGCCATGTGTTTCGTCATTTGTTACAATAATTATGAAATTTCCTGATTGCCCCATAACACTTACTACACGTTACACCAAGAATATGAGTCAAGCTACCACTTTGACTCGAATCCCCACACAACGATTTAGCGTCAATTTTTCGATGTCTCTATTGTTTATTGAAAACGGAATTTAAAAATTCCATTATATCCGCATTGTCGGCAATCACATTCTCAACAAGTATGCTAATCACGATTAAAATTACTTTACGTTTTCGGGAAAATTATAACAAATTTGTTAAAAAATAAGGATATAACAATAACGGTAAGGTATAGAAAAAATTAATTTACGCAGTTTCATTCGTCTTATAAAACCACGAAATTTTGCAATTTACACCATTCCCCTATCTCTCCTAATTTTCGAGATATTCAACAAAATAGTTTTCAACCCCCCAACTTCAACCCTTTTTTCAATCCCTAAAAGTGAATTTGGGCAGCTAAAAAAAATACGTGTCGAATAGATTTGCGAAAACTACATGTGGTCAAAATTAGAATAAAATCGGAGTGTACCAGTTCCGTAATGTCCCTTGTTAGTCTCAGGAAAAATGCTCCTAGAACTCCCTCTAAAGTGCAAAAGACTCCTAACAATCCTCTTTAACGCGGTCCTACGCCTCAACTACTTTCCACTCCAGTGGAAGTTAGCACAAATAATCCTGATTCCAAAACCAGGGAAAAACCCCGAAGATATCACCTCCTATAGACCAATTAGCCTACTCCCACAGATATCCAAGGTACTCGGAAAGCTAATATACAAAAGACTCACCGAACACATAACCGACAACGAAACCATCCCTCAACACCAATTCGGCTTTAGAGGCAAGCACGCAACCATTGAGCAAGTCCATAGACTCGTCAGAGAGATAAATACCAATCTGGAAAGGAAAAAATACTGCTCGACAGCTTTCCTGGATGTCACCCAAGCATTCGACAAAGTCTGGCACCCAGGACTGCTGTACAAGATTAAGAGAGCCTGCCATATAACACCTTCCTTCTACTCCAGTCATACTTAAAAGACCGACATTTCATAATCAAATACAAGGACGAGAGCAGCGACCTACAAATAATCAACTCAGGAGTCCCACAAGGGAGCGTTATCGGACCGCTACTCTACACAATATTTACAGCAGATCTTCCAACCTCACAAAACACGACAACAGCCACATTTGCAGATGATACGGCTATCATGGCAGCCGACACAAACCCAGCAACCGCTAGCGAACTTCTTCAGGAAAATCTAGATCAAATCCAAACATGGCTCAAAAAATGGCGCATACACATCAACGAATCCAAGTCAGCACACGTCACTTTCACCCTAAGGAAGCAAACATGCCCAGCAGTTACAATCAATGATACGCGGATACCACAATCTGACACAGTTAAATACCTAGGGATACACCTAGAAAGGAAAATGAACTGGAGACACCACATATGGCAAAAGCGAAAACAACTTGGCACACAAATGAGGAAACTTTTTTGGATAATAGGACCAAAATCCAAACTTTCACTAATCAACAAACTAGCTGTCTACAAAACAATCCTAAAACCCATCTGGACATACGGCATCCAGCTATGGGGCTCATCTGCAAACGCCAACCTCGAAATCCTCGAAAGATTCCAGGCTAAAACTCTGAGGACCATCACAAAATCACCCTGGTTCGTCAGCAATAAAACTATTTTAAATGACCTACAATTAAACACTGTAAAATCCGAAATCCAAAATTTCACACTCAACTACTCGACACGACTTGCACAACACCCCAACTCTCTCGCAAACAACCTGCTCAATGAGCATACCGATCCTCGTAGATTAAAGCGCTTCAAACCATTAGACAATAAGGTTAGATTTAGTCTTTAACGACAAACATGATCTCGTGTGCAATTGTGATAATTAGTCTAAGTATACCAAAGAAGGCATGACCCAATGGGCGAATTGCCTACATGCTTCATCTATTATGTCATATTGTTACTAGCTGTAGATATATAGTATTAACAAATTTTCCTATTGTTAACTATTTTTGTAACAGATTGCAAATAAGCTTGTTTATTTTTTAAAAAAAAACTGTTTTGTTATTACGCAACCTTTATAACTTGCGGGATGATTTCCTCCACAGTTGTAGCATTTAACCTGGGGGGACTTCTCTGTCCAGGAGCATTGCTCCGTAAAATGGTTGCCTGCACACTTGACACAGCGAGGGGTCCTGGTGCAGTAGTTTTTAGTGTGTCCGTGTGTCTGGCATCTAGTATATTGAGGGATGTCCTTTTTTTGTACGGTTGCTCTATTGTGACAATTGTTTGAAGCAGGTGATTTATTGCATATACTGATTTATTGTTTTCCTGTGTTTTCAATTCTATAAAGAAGAGTGGTGTTGGAGTCTTGGTTGTTGTGTTGCGTATGTTGGTTATTCTATGCACCGTGTGCCCTTGTGTTTCAAGCTCAGTCTTGATTTCTTCAAGAATTGCTGAGGGATGGAGGCCCCTTATGACAGCCTTGAAGCTCCGTTGGTTTTTTAATTGAAACGTGTGGAATTGAGTGTTTCTTGACTCTAGATCGTTTATTATATTTCTATATGAGTCTATGTTTGATGGTTGGATTTTTATCTCTTGGTTAGTTAGGATTTTTATTGTGTGTTGGCCTTCTGCAGTCTTGTTTAATAAGTCCCTGAGAGGAGCAATGTTTTCCACCTGGCCGACGAAGATTGGAGGAGGTTTGATTGCGTTGGCATTTGGTTGTGCAGTTGATGGACCGGAGCTGTCCATGTTTGCATTGTTGTTGTCTTCACTGAGGGATTGGTAGCTATTGCTGGTCCCTATTGGGTTGCTTAGCCAGTAGGCTCGTTTAGGCTGCTTGCAGGTTTGGCTGTCTGGTTGTCGTACCGCATTGGTGATGTTGTTCCAGGGTCTTTTTTTATTTTGGACTACTTTCCACTCATCGGCTGGACTTTTGTGAGTTGGTTGAGGTGGTACGTTGTCAGTTACTGACTTATGAGGTGTATTGGCACCTGTTTGTGATAGTGTACTGAGTTGGTAGTATGTATTTACCCTTTGCTGTACTACGCTGTTATGTACTGTGTTGTTAGCTCCTGTGTTATTGGTGCAGAGTTGTTGATTGGTAGCTATTTGTTGATATGGTTGGTGACCTTCATGGTTGGCGTGATTGGTTTCTTGCTGCATATCCATGGATTCATGGTGGTCACGGGTTGGGTCGGTTTGGTAGTAGTTGTAATTGTTGCTATGGTTTGGTTGTGGCTGCGGAGGTTGGTTGACGTGGTACATCGGCGTGTGTGGATTTTGAGTATCCATTATCGTTTTAGCTTTATAAGTGGTTTCATTTGGTTCGGTTCTTGACACACTTTTGTAGCTTATCACTCAACACTGATCACGCACACAATGTGGCCTCTAACCTAGCGGTGTGGCGCGCGCGTGAATGTCCTAACCTAGAAGAGGTTAGGAGACGCCAGTGTTATTTATTGGAGGCAGGCAGTTTTACTGGTACTGTTTTTAGTCCGGTAGAGTTATATTAGGAATTAGTTGGATGCACGGTATTTTTATATTAAATTTGTCGCAGAATCGAGGGTTTTATCGTTGGTATCAGGACACTACTAGACTCTGTATTGCTCTGTATTGTACACTGTAATTCAGAGAAGGAATACATACATTGTATGGGATCAGGTAGCCGGCGCTCATCGAAGGTCAATATCGGTGTGACTAATACTAATCTGAGTTGGAAAGTTTTTTATTTGTAATTTTTTGTTCAGGCAAATTATACTGTCATACTGCTGAGCTTCTGCCGATTAAAATGATACCAAACATGATATAATTTCTGTAAACACGCCGTGGGAAATTTAGAAGTAAGAGGTACGTGTATACATAATTTGGTCGCAGGCATTGGTGTCGGGTCTTCACCGCACAAAGCGGGTCCCCCCTCTACCCTCGTCACGTCACAGATCTGGCGCAGAGGCGCACAATGTACTATATATTTTTCGTCGGTAACCGTTTTCAAAAAGCCCCCATCTAAGAAATACTCGCGGAACTAAAAACGGCAGATGGTAACTCTTCGAACGAAGCACGTGATCGATAATAACCACAAAAATGTCAGTTCGGAAGTTCCATATTTCATTGTTATTTGAGAACGGATTGAGGTGGGACTAGGCTCATTTGAAAGAGGAGACTCTAACACATGGCAGAATGCATTGTTTTTTTCCAAATTCGATCTCTAACAAAAATTATTGAATAAATTCTAACCCCTTATTTTACCGAATTTTTCACCCTGATATTTTTTCATCTAGACCGAATTTCGAAACTATAAATGCATTCTGCCATGTGTTAGAGTCTCCTCTTTCAAATGAGCCCAGTTCCATCTCAGTCCGTTCTCAAATAACAATTTAAAAGGAACTTCCCGAACTCTATTTCGGCTAGTTTTTGTGTTTCCCCTTAAGGGGGAAATCCGGGTAAAACAGCGAGCGACATTCCCACCGAAAATCAGGCTGTAATAGGGTTTCCTAAATGACCTGGAAAATTTCTATTTCACAACGGATCGAGCTCCGACAGGGCTCATTCAAAAAAGGAGACCCAAATGATTTAAGCTTCGAAGAAATTATTTGGATATATGGTCTAGATTAAATAATATGAAGCTAGAAAACCGGATAAATTGTACGGTTAGAATTTACCCGATATTTTTTGTTAGAAACCAAATTTCCAAACAATTTCTCCGGAGCTCAAATCATTTGGGTCTCCTCTTTCAAATGCGCCCTGTCCAAACTCGATTCGTTGTAAAATAAAAATTTGCCAGGTCATTTTGGAAATGGGATATTTCCTATTATAATTACGACCACATGGAGGGTTCGGAGGGTTACCGGCCGAAATTTCTGTTTCGCGAGTATTTCTTAGATGGGGCTTCTTGAAAACGGTTGTGGGATAGGAGGGGTCAGTAATAACACCCTTCTCTTACAATTACAACCACGTGCCTCTTTGGGAGCGCTACTGCCGCAAATTTAGTTCCGTGAGTATTTCTTAGATGAGGGCTTCTTGAAAATAGTTACCGACCAAAAATGTATAGCACATTGTGAGCACAAATGTATAGCACATAGTCGATGCCTGCGACCAAATTATGTATACACGTACTTCTTGCTGCTAAATTCGCCACGGCGTGTTTTCAGAAATTGTATCATGTTTGGTATCATTTTAATCAGCAAAAGCTCAGCAGTATGTAAAGGAATTTCGAAATATCGACGCTCGCAGTACTACGTAGCAGGCCTGCAGTTCGTCAAGGCCACTTGAGGACCCAACGGGGGCGGTACTATAAAGTACCCTGCAGCCTGTTAGAAGACAACCACTGCAGGGCCCGCAAAAACTTCGGAATGTGGAGGCGGGCTTTCGTATTCCAATTCTTGTAGCGAAAACTCTGTGACACTTCCTTGTATTCGCACATATTGAGCGTTCTTGGCCTTGTACTCCGTCGCATCATTTTTATACGCCTATCCCGATCGCTTTCGGTTCCTTTCTTATTCTGACAAGTATTACAGTATAATTTTCACGAACAAAAAATTACAAATAAAAAACTTTACAACTCGAATTAGTATTAGTCACACCGATATTGACCCTCGATGAGCGCCGGCTACGTGATCCCATATTCCTTCTCGTGCTTATGTAGAAAAAGAACGTGGTTGAATGAAAGAGAAAGAATGCATACAATGTATGGCACGCCGCGGCAAATTTAGAAGCAAGAAGTACGTGTATACATAATTTGGTCGCAGGCATCGGTTGTTGGGTCTTTGCCGCACACGGCGGTTCCCTCACTTCCCTTTACTCTCGTCCCGCTATAGATATGGCGCAGAGGCCCACAATGTGCTATATACAATGTATATAGTGTGCTACATGTGTGTCAGTATTACCGGCCCTACACGCAAAAAATCAACTGTTTGACCGACCACCCGAATTCAAAATGGTGGTCCGACGCATTTCCCCCTTAAAATCTCGAAGTAATTTGAATCTTTCAAAATTGAAATTTTGAATATTCACTTGGACAAGTCGTTTGGTAATGCTGAATTTCTGTGACGTAAGATTAGCAACAGTGGCGATCATCATTGCGGGATGTCATTTTCTGCGAGCGAGCTGTGCGATTATTGAACAGGCAAAGGACATCACGGCAGGTGTTACTGGATACATCGAAACTTTTGGCTTTCCCGACAGCAGCAATACCGGGGTATAAATCTGAAATTGAATTGAATTTGGAATTGCACTGACTCTAGAATTAAAATTGAAAGTAAAATCAAAATTAAATTTCGAATTAAATTGGAATTTAAATTTGAAACTGAATTGAAGTAAAATCATCCATAAAATCGTCTCATGAATGTATCATTAAAATTTTCTTTATATGAAAATTCTTTAGATATTCTTCGCTCTTGGTCTTCCAGTCGACATACCCGAAAAGACGGTCCTGTTTTCCATCTATTTCGAGGCGAACTACCCGCTACCTAGTAAATGGAACTCGAGCTACTACGACGATCGATTTTACTCGCGGCAACGCCGATTCGACCGGCGATTTGCATACGACCTCATTCTCAACAAATTGAAAACGTAAGCATTAGAACACTTCCTCTACAATGTTATGGGCTAGCCGTACGAGTCCGTTTTTTCTCCCCGCAGGTATATTGGTAAGAGAGAAAGGATCGGATGCGCTCCTAAATCTTTAAGGGTAACCGCGAACCCAATCAATAGTGGCCAATTTGAATAAGCCTGAGATTAATTAAGTTCCGAACACATCTCACTGCGCTATAACCAGTGTGACCTATTGGCACAACAATATTAATGCGATTATACCTGAGCCGGTTCGAAGGTCCCCAGAAAGGTTTAGGATGGCTACAAGGTAAATGCTTGAGGTACTAGACGGCGCCACGTAGGCGCCGAATCTCTCTCAAGAGTTATATTACCCCGGATAGGAATATTCGAGCGGCTAAATATTCTATACTAACGTGGGTTCAATGGACAATGTCGCTTTCAGTGTCGTTCGCAATGACAGGTGATAATTGAATTTAGAAAAGGAGTAATTGACACGGAACGTAAGATAACTATATTGAAATACTCAAAAAGAATAAAGAATGCAATCGTGTTAAGTGCGTGTTCGCTTGTTACAAATACCTTTGTGTAGTCCTCGTCTATTCGCACTGATTTTACTCGCGGCGTATTTGAATACTCGTTAGTATAATCGCAGCTAATGCAATGATTTGGTCGAAAGTAACGTGTACCATCTTCCTCGGAGTAACCCCGTACTTCAACGTCTGAGATTTATAATGGTTTGGAATGCTTCGAAAATGCCTAGCACGATCTACTACAAAAGAGCAGCGCTTCGGCCTTCGACGGAGAATCAAAGACTGAGCTCCCAGAGTTGATTTTTGGGTGGTTTACATGCACTGCTGAAAAAAATTAAGAGATCTTTTATTTCAGATAAGAAACTAGTCAATGTTTGCATAGCTGTAACTTTGTTAAAAGCTATCGTAAGGACATGAGTGTTTTTTTAAATTAAAGCTTGAAACCTCCATTTTTTGATGCTATACCTAGATTTTACGTTGCGCGCAAGAATACTGCGGTAATACTCAAAATATGAAGACATGTTTTTTGTGTAAAAAATTGCAAGGTTTAACCAGGCCTGTGGGTTAGGACCAATTTTTTTTTTATCATACGGTCTGTACTGTCGCATAGGTTGAAGCTTCCCCTTTAATGTAAAAACAAAATATATGGTTGCGATTTTTCTAGCCTCAATTACAGCACTTTGAAGAGATCGTGAACTGCCAACAGCGGCTTAGGTATACCGCGTCTCATCGCTGTCGGTGTGTCTTAGCCGTCTTTGGTGACCATACACCTTATTAAACATTTATCACTCTTCTGTATAATGATTATGTTTACAATTTTTCCCAATTTTTATTAATGTTCTTGTCCGCAATTTTTAACAATATTTTTGTTTATTAAAATCACTTGTTCTTTATACTGCATATTCATTCTGAAATGTCCCTTAATTCTGCGAGTCGCCCGGTATACCTAGGCGGCTGTTGCCAGTTCAGGCTCTCTTCAAAGTACTGTAATTTAGGCTAAAAAAATCGCAGCCATGTTTTTTTTTATAGTTAAAGGGGAAGCTTCAACTTATGCGACGGTCCAGATCGTATGATCAAAAAGAATTTTTCCTAACCCGTAGGCCTGATTGGACTTTGCAATTTTTTACATAAAAAACATGTCTTCATACTTTGAGTGTTACCGCAGTATTCTTGCCCGCAAAGTAAAATCTAGGCATAGCATCAAAATATGGAGCTTTCAAGCTTTAATGTTTAAAAAAAATCTCATGTTCCTACGATAACTTTTAACAAAGTTACAGCTATGCACACGTTGACTAGTTTCTGATCAGAAATAAAAGATCCCCTAATTTTTTTGAGCAGTGTAGTCGAGCGTGCACTAATATCTTGGAAAAGTTGGGCTAACCCTTACAATTTTCCTATACAAGCCCTAAGATGTAGCTACATGTATATGTATATGACTCAAGCGCATTTTGCGTGTAGCTATACATGATTCACTGCAGTAGGGGCTGTATGGGAATGTTTACAAGACTGAGGTATCTTACAAGTGGAGGTCGCGAACTGGAAACGCGCTTTCTTAACGGGGCTTGGCCTAAAAGTTAGGTAACGGTGTAGGCAATGAAAGCCTAGGAGATTAGCCGCAACTGGCCACCCATTTTTCTAAGAAAACCAAAATAGTAATCTGGCATACGTATAAATACCGAAGCAATGAAACCTGATTTCACCGAGCAGACTAGGGTTCGACTCTTAGACATCCCCATTTTTTTATTATTTTTTTGTTATTTCGTTATTTTTTTGGTATTCACACAAAAATTACAAAATAAAGTTGTACAAGAAAAAATTAGGTAAAACTGCAGAAAAGGGGACACACCTCCGATCTCTTTGTGCTTCTGGCAGGTGACAGGGGTCATAGTACTGAGTTACCACGTACTTGAATTAATTGGCGGTCACTCATAGTTTTCGAGATATTTCACTTTGAAGTTGCCGAAATGTACCGCCTGTACCGGCGCATGGAGAGGGACCGAGGCGCGTGAGGGGCCCCATCGGTGGCCAGTGCTGACATAGATGTACACATGACGGTCACTGGTCAGGTCAGTGCCAGATGAGGTGGGGGCGAGGGGGCGGCGACCAGCCGCCCCCTACTTATTTTGCGGTACTTATGTGCTTAAACTGCAGGTTTCAAAAACTAGTACCGCAAAAAAAGTGGGGGCGGCTGATCGCCGCCCCCTCGCCCCCACCTCATCTGGCACTGACCTGACCAGTGACCGTGAAACATAGCAAAACTTATCTGGTAATGTTAGGGTCACAAATGTGACAAAATTGCAGTTTAAGCACGTTTCCGAAGCTAGTACCGCAAACTAAGTAGGGGGGCGGCTGGTCGCCGCCCCCTCGCCCCCACCTCATCAGGCACTGACCTGACCAGTGACCGTAAAACATAGCCAAACTTATCTGGGAATGTTAGTGTCACAAACGTGACAAAATTGCAGTACCAGATGAGGGGGGGGGGGGGGGGGCGGATACGGGTGGTAACAGACGCAGACGGTGCATTTCGGCAACTTCAAAGTGCAATATCTCGAAAACTATGAGTGACCGCCAATTAATTCAAGTACGTGGTAACTCAGTACTATCACCTCTGTCACCTGCCAGAAGGACAAAGAGATCGGAGGTGTGTCCCCTTTTCTGCAGTTTTACCAAAAATTATAAGTAACATAAATATGCAGATAATATAAGACACGTATGAAGAAACACCAAAAGATATAATATACATATACACAATGGCACGCAAAATACCTTGTATCTGTTATAACGCTTCTACCAAAGCGATCCTCCGAAACGTTATTGTACGTCAGTGTTATTGGCCCTATTCGCGAGTTACCAAAATTTCTATGCCGAAACCTAAATGAAAAGACTTTATTACTATACGACTTGTCTTTTATTAATTCTGGATTCTTGGGGTGGCTAAACAAACCCAGCATTCTATGTTGATATTTTCTACGATGAAAACGCGAACAATGCAGCGACGTGCACTTTGAGTCATTCCGCCAAAGTGTACCGTTTTCGCAACCGTGCGACGTGTATTTTTTCCGGCAAGTAAAGAATTTTATATGGCGGATGCAAAATGCAACTGTTTTCTTAGCCGAGAATAGGGAAATAACGAGCCGTGGAGATATCATAAAATTGCACGCGAAATTCACGACCAGTTGTCGGCGCCGATATTTGAGAATATGATAAAATACACGTGGTATGCCTCGAAGGTATCGTTAGATAATAAAGAAATATTTTGTAATGTCAGCGAGGTTTTTTTTTCGCCAGACATTCGCCTAACAAAATGTGTCTGTGGTGAATCAACTTTTGTAAAATGTGCATGGTGCAGAAGAGTCTTTTATGTTTCTCTTGTTTTTATGACAACCTTCACATGAAAAATTGTCCACGATTGTATGATAATCAGACAGAGGAGGAAAATTGATTTAATATCCTTTGTATAGATTGTATCCTTGCTCATTGTTATTGGTATGTACATTATGTATTGCGTATTCTTACGTATATTATATCTTTTAGTGTTTGTTCATATGTGTCTTATATTATCTGCATATTTATGTTACTTATAATTTTTGCTTGTACAACTTTATTTTGTAATTTTTGTATAAATACTAAAAAAAATAACGAAATGACAAAAAAAATGGAGATGTCCAAGAGTCGGAACTCTAATCTGCTCGGTGATAATCCTTTGCCCTACTTGCGTAGCCATCAACGTGTTTGTTGGAAGTGTCCAACAAAATTGAGTTAGAATTCGAATTGTAACTGAGATTAGGATTGAATTCGAATCCAAATTGTAATTGAAATTAGAATTGAACTAGAATTCAAATTGTAATTTAGATTAGAAATGAAATCCAATTCAAATTGTTGTAGGGTTCAGATAAGTTCTCAATTAATCCCAATCAAATTCTCAAGCAACCTTCTTGAACCATTTCAAATGAAGACGTCCAACAATTTTTTAGATCTTTTTATTTAGAATGTTGGGCTACTTATTAATTAACGTGAAAATTGAATAATATGTATTGATTCGATTTTCGCGATAGATTTGGCTTCGCAGCTGAAGCTTGTCTCTGCAAAATGATCTGCGAGACGGCGAAGCGGCCTTTGACGGAGAACGGCATCGTTGGGGACGTTCTGCAGGTTATTCTTACGTAAGTTGATGACAACTATACTATTGCATGTTAATGTTTTACTTATACAAGCTGAGGCGCTTAAGACTACATGGAAAGATTTTCAAGATCAATTTTTATGAATAAAACTTCTTTATAAACCCGCTTGTTTTTTCGTTATTTAAGGGGGAACTCGCTATCGTGACGTCACCGCTTTGGCCCGTCGGTAAAACAGCGAAATTATAATTCCCGCAATTTGCGCAAATTCTTCGTTATTCCAGCACGGATTGAACTGCGGCTGGGTTCATTTGAAAGGGGAGGCCACAATGTGTGGCAGGAAACCATAATTGTGGCAGAAGTCAATCCAATTCTTGTAATATGAGTGTTAGAAAAGTATAATTTCGCTGTTTTACCGACGGGCCAAAGCGGTGACGTCACAATTGCAAGTTCCCGCTTAAGGGGGAAGTCGCGATAATAGTAGATCGGTAACTTTACCCACCAAAATAGGAGTCCGCGAATCTAATGAATTGTTCGTTATTTGAGAACGGATTGAGCTGGGAGAGTGCTCAATCGAAAGAGGAGGTCAGAATGCCTGACTGGATATAGCAATTGTGCCGGAATTCAATCTAGATGTAATAATACAAGTGTTAGAAAACAGGGTAAATTTCAGGGCTCGAATATCACCCAGTGTTTCCATGAAAGAGTATTTCGACGGACGGGGACGGAACTCTATACGTCCAGCCGTAGTTTGACCTCCCTTTTCGAATAAGCCCAACCCCACCTCAATCCGTTCTCAAATAACGAAAAATTTATTAGGTTTCGTGTTGACTTGCTGGAGCAAGCTTAAGCCAAAATGTCGGCGGTCCGGGAGGTAACACGAGCAAAATTTAGTTCGCCCCATATTTATTAGGGAGCACCCTAATGAACGCTTACCGACGTGAATGTTGCTACTTTTGTGCGACTGTGTGCCATACTTATGCTTGTAAGGGGCGCGCGCAGAGGGGGCCTGCCTTGTGCGGCCAAGACCTGTCAGCCGATGCCTCCGACCAAGTACATACATACATTGTATTTTTTCCCTATTTTTGCTACGGCGTGCTCTGACGAATTGTGTACGTGTATGGTATAAGTTTGATCAGGGAAAGCTCAGTAATATGGCAGTATAATTTTCATTTTAATAAAAAATTAGAAATGTACAACTTTACATTTAGCATTAGCACTAGTCACAGTGCTAGTTGCCTTCAATATGCGCTAGTTACCTGAACAAACATTCCTTCTTTTGGCTTCAGCCAGTTTCTCGTAGAAACACGAGCCGGCGGTATTTCGTCCTATTGATGCACAATTGCCGTCCCAAATTTCTTATCAATAATCAGTATACTATTATATTACTGAGCTTTCCCTGATTAAGATAGTACCCAACACGGTAGCGTTTCTCAAAACCTGGGAAAGCAAGCATATACGAACATTTCTAAAAGAGGGACAGACGTTTTGTGTCCCTCTTGTCTTTTACTACGCTATTCTTTTCTGAGATGTAGAACCCGACGTACAATTCACAGAATCAGCCGGTGGTAGCCGACGGGCTGGTTACGTTCGCGAGTGACCTCCGTTATACATGTATTGTATCGCATGGCTCAAGAGCTAGGTTATTATTTACTGACGCATAAAACTGGTAACAAAAAATCGAAGAAGCTAATTCACACGAAGCGGGCTGGGTCAGATCAGTGTAATGTTGGCACTTTGTCGGAAAGAGCGTAAGTTGCGGCTATTGACGATATAGGTGATGTCGCGGAGTGAAAAAGGAACGAGTCTAGGTCACACGATGATATGTATTACAAGGATTTACAAGACTGTCTGCACGAGTCAGAGTATACAATGTAAGTAAAGAGCGGTCTGCGTTGAACTTGTCGCACTTGCTTCACCGATTCTGGGGGTGGCATCTCCAGCATAGCTTCTGTCAGAAAGATGGAACCGAAAATGCGGTCAGGACAGGCGAGTCGGAACACGCGAGAAGAGTACAAAGATCAAAACGTTCAGTATATTATGAGAGTCACCAGAAAGTATTGCCGAAGTGCATAGCGCAGAGTACAAATAACGAATGCCCTCCTCCACATTCCGGAGTTTTAGCGGGCCCTAGTGTCCTTTCTTCTACGAGGCTCTTGGGTAGTTTACGACACCTTCCCCATCGGGTCCTTAAGCGGCACTCCGTCCTTGACAGACTGCAGGCCTGCGACGTAGTACTGCGAGTGCCAATGCTTTTTCGAGATTCCCGTGCACTTCTACTTTCCTTCGGCCCGGTCTCACTCACGCTCCGCTCATTTCTCGTCCTAAGTATTCTATTGTTGTTTTAAAGAACGCGCATTTCTCTAGTTTCAACGTCGGGCTATGTGCTTTGAATGCCTCTAGTACTTGTCTGAGTCTTTCCAGGCCCTGTCTCGTACGAGACGGGTAATAACATCATCCAAGTACGGAAAAGCTGTTTCGCGATTCAATTTCCCAAGTACCCTGTCCATTAAACGCTGAAATACGGTCGGCGCGTTCGTAAGGCCAAAAGGCATTCTCAGGAACTCATAGTGTCCTTCGGGGGTAACGAACGCTGTTTTTTCTATTTATCCCTCGGCGACGGGTACCTGGCAATATCCCGAGGCCCGGGGTATATTTGTTCCCGCCTAGTCGGTCAATCTGATCGCCGATTAAAGGTAGCGGGTGCTTGTCTTTTACCGTTATGGCATTTAATTTCCGATAATCGACGCACATCCGATAGTCGCCAGTCTTCTTCTTTACTAAAGTAATCGGGCTTGCGTAAGGCGACTCCGACTCCCGAATGATTCCATTGTTAAGAAGTTCGTTCACAATCCCGCGGACGATCTTCTTCTCGGGTCCCGCTATTCGGTACGGGCGGTACATCACAGGCATATGCGGGAATACCCGGATTTTGATCGCGGTCGCATTTGTCTTGCCTAAATCGCGGATTGACGAAAACGTACACCCGTGAAACTCCTCGATAAGAGCGATGCACGCGGCGCGGGTCTTGTCGTCTAGTTCGCCGATCACTGTCTTCAAATCGGTGTCAATGGTGAAGACGTTTGTTGTTCGGCTGGTCGGATCCTCTCCCACGGCGATTTCTCGCAATATCAAATGATCCCCACGTTTAATCATTACAACGTGCTCTTGTTGTAAAATGTCGCGTCCGACGATGAACTTGTGCGTTGTGCAAGCTTCTGGTATTACGTGCGATCGTTACGTGCATGCGTACCGCGGCGATCACCTTTTGTACCCGAATTTTTATCAGGGCCGTCTGATTTGCGTATATTACACGCCCCGTAAATCCTCGCAATGCGATACTTTCACCCTCGTGTAATCCGACGCGGAGCTCTTTTACCACTGATGCATGGATTAGAGTGCACGCACTTCCAGTGTCAATTAAGCTCTCCAATTTTACCCCGTTGACGGAAGTTGCTACTCTAAACATATTTTTATTACTAAGGGCGCTAATTTTGACGAACAGTACCTCTTTATTCTGCGATCTCGCTGCTGCTCCACTGCTACGGGCTGCTCCCTCCTTGTCCCGACACTGCTTGCCGGGGTGTCCCGTTTTGTTGCACACATAAAAACATCGCCTATCCGATTTCTCTTCTCTCGCTGCATCCGCTTCGCGGCTTTGGTCCTGCTGTTTCTGAGCCTTCTTTCTGTCATACGGCGTGAACTTCCTTGGTCGCTGGTCCTTGCGATCAACGTGTTTCGCCGTTTGGCCGTCTTCCCCCATGCTTCCCAACGTCGTCATGTGAGCGTCATGGCTTCATCCGGAATCCCATCGATCGCGATGTCTACTAGGTGCTGGCCAGGGATCTTGAAGTCCAGCTGGATTTTTCTATTTTGCGCGAACAATAGTCACCAATTTTTGCCCTGGGCGAGCTTAACTTAGCACCGCCTCGCGCAACAGTTTCGCGACGGTTAGGGGTCGACAAAATCTTTTCAGCAACAACTCTTTAATTTCGGGCTACGTTAATGACCTTGGCCGAGGCGACTCGATCCATGTCTTTGCGTGCCCCTTCAATCGCGTGGGTATCAAGCGCATGACCGATCTGTCCTCCCAGCCGCATATGTCGGCCAGCTTTTAAAATCTTGTACTGCCTCCCTGTCGCCTTAAAACTTCCCGGCATCACTCCTGCATATTGATGCATCAAGTTACGGTATTAAGTACCAGTGTGATCAAAATACAAATTTTAAGATGCCACAACGAAGACCATTGTTGAAGGTTCAAGCAGCCCGAATTGTTACTTTGTTAGAGGACGGTGACAGCCAGCATTGTACAATAGAAAGAATTAACGCATGTCAAAACACACACTACATTTAAAATACACGTTTCCACTCACAGATACAGCAAATATACAACACAAATATACATGAGATACAACATCGACCGTGCAACCTCCTCGTGATGTACTTTGGGTTATTCTAATACCGGCTGCTCACTTTTCATTCAAAGTATCTTATATATTCTTATATTAGGTCGGAAACTATGAAACGGGCGTTGAATCAACATGAACACATCGTAAGAACGTTGAACGTTGAACGTTGATTCAACGCCCGTTTCATAGTTTCCGACCTAACAATATAATCTTCTTTTGTGTGATACATCGAAATCGAATCGAAATATTAATTTTCATTACTGATGTGTCGTCTCGGATGAGACGTCAATTTACATTGTCATGTGGTTACAGACCATCCTCCTCCGAGCCAGAGGACCTCCCGAGTCACTTTCTCGACGCGGAATTTGCCGATGACTGCGAGGACACTTACGAAGATTGCCCGATCAGCCCTTTAGCGTTAATAAGTCACTATGAGGATGAGGATATTGATTAATGTTCAATTGGAATATTTGTATTAACACGTTGCGTACCAAGCCGTTTTTGCCCAACTTCTCGTTCAGGCCATTTAATGTTTGAACTTAAGATTGGGGTATTTTCCCACACTATTTCATTAAATCATCAATCCCTAAATAATTAGTTAATTTAGATTACATAGCTATCACAGCGCCATTATTCATGGTACACGTTGCGCTGCAAGTACTCGGTTGTAAAAGTCGGTTAGAGCGAAACTCTCCCGATTAGTAAAAAAGAACCTGCTGTTTTCGAATTTGTTAACATGGCAGTAAACATGGCCTGAAGGTCAAGTTTAACGTGTACTATAATTGGTATACGTGGCACAGAATCTGTTAAATGTAATGCGATTCTTCCAATGAAAGTAATTGACGTCTTATAATGTGAAACAAATTCGATATGTGTTGGAGAAACAATAGACCGCCGGTGCGCATGGCGGACCTGCGTGAAGGAGATGCGCATGCGTGTAGGACGCCACACGCGTGCATGCGTGGGTCATATAAGCCCGTATTCAGAGTCGCGTTTTTAGTCGAACTTTAATTTTGAGTATGCCAGGTCAGAATTTCTGGCTCAGTTCTGCCCCGTATTCATAGTCGCGTCCTAAAGTCGACTTTACAATGAAATCGACTTTAGAAGGTTGACAAATCTGCTGCAAGTGTATGCATATAATGTAAATGACTTCGGGTGCTGTCGGAATAATGCCCGACGGATTACCGAATACGATTGCAGGTTACAACGGACGAGTTCTGTATCATTCCCTCTTTACACTCGAATTCGAATGTATGATGAATGCTTCGGAATTGTTAGGTTGTGAAGTGATTGTAAAGTAGTAGGCTTGTTAGATTGTAAAATGTTAGGACCTGAGTTTTGTCAAAAATGAAGATCGGAAAATAAACCTTAAAATTGTAAATAATACAACTGATATTGGCTGAAAAATGCAACGTTTTTATTTTTATTTAAAAAGCTTTCCACTTCTATCTTCTTCCCCTACCTCCTGCAATTGTTCTTCTTGAGACACATCATTGTACATTAATTATAAGTTATGTAAAACCATACATACAGTAACAATAGTTTTAGCGGGCGAAATCAAGAATGGACAGTCAAGAATCGTTGTCGATCCTCTCTTTCCTCTCTTTCTGTCCTCCGCTGTTGTCGATTGTCATTTGTTTTACGAAGTATTGAAGCCTACGCCCAGCATGCTCAGCCGCATTTTGGAATACAGCAGTTATGTCGTCCGTCAGAGCTAAGCATTTTTCTATCCAGGAAAAAACGTTACTATTATCTATCCTGGACCGATACAAGCATGTAATTGAAGGTCAGAAGAGTGGCATAAGTTTGCGCGAAAAGAATGAGGCATGGACCTTGATAGCCGAGGAATACAATTTGTCTAGCACGGTTGGAGAAAATGTAAGTTTCTTACTATAATAAAGGATTTTTTGAGGGTCACGGGCAATCTTCTAAAATTTTATTCTTGTATTTATGATTAAAAAAATAATGTACAATAATAACTGAATGTATTTTCTATTTTCAGCGGACATCTCAACAGTTAAAGAAATTTTGGGCTAATATTAAGCACTCCCAGAGACAGGCGTTGTCAGCAGAGAGGCTGGGTGTCATGGGGACTGGAGAAGGACCAGCCCAGACTTCGGCAGAGGTGGATCCCGAGGTCGCGGCAATTACACTGAAATTGCTATTGAATCCTCCGGGGGTTTTTACCTCTAATATGTCAACGGAGTGCCTGAATGGTGAGTAACGTGATACAAGATTTTTTTCGCCATTCGTTTTACCATTATACAAAAAGTTTCTTGAAATTATACGCACTGTCTTCTTGTTTTCAGAAAAAATAGTCCACGTTGAAGAAACTTGCAACTTTGGGTCCGCTCAGCCGAGCACAAGCGCTGCGTGCGAGTTTCTCGACCAGCAGGGCAACACGATCGATGGTATGTAACGTTTTTAATATATCTGTTTGCTTTTTTATTATACGAACCTAATAACCGTCGATAACTAACTACTTTAACAATTGTATCCTTGCAGAGAATATTTCCGAACCACTGGAGCCGAGGAGGAAGAGCCGGCGTACCACGCAAGATGCACAGAGCGTATACGGCTTACATTAGTCGCGGAACGCATCCGGCGCAAAATGGACAACGACAACATTCTGGCGATGATGGAGAAGAAAATCCTGGAGTACAAGCAGCGGGAAGCGTTGGCAACGGCGGAACTAGCAGAAGCGCGGCTAGCGAGATATCGTTTCGCACAGGAGGATGTAGAATAAATAGATTTTTATTATACAAAATGAAACTTTTTTTTTATTGGAACAACCTTGCAATTACACCTTCCCGAACAGCAGACCCACATGCTTGCTCACCTTCACGCTGTCCCGCATCCATTTCCACCTCTTCATGCATTTCTTCGAAGTCTTCTTCTTGGAGCACATCAATGTAAGGCAGCGAGAAATTGTGTAAAACCGTACAGGCGGCGACAATTGTTGTGGTGGTTATGAGTTTGACTCCTAGTCCTCGCTGCAGGTATGGAAATCTCCTCTTCCAAATTCCAAACGTACGCTCCACCACCACCCTTGTCCGGCTATGGATGGCATTATATCTGAAATCAAATCAAAATTAGAAATAGAATTACACTTCAGTTAATTAGGACAAGGCAAAAATACATACGCTATATGAGCGATTCCACGCCAAATGATTACAGTTGATTCACACTTGGTCCCCGATTTTTTTTAAACTTCACAGATTTGTAGCCCTTGTCGAATCCTGTAAAATGCTTTCTTCCGTTCCTCGATATCGTTATTAGTTTTTAAGTTATTTAACTGCAAATTTTGGGATCAACTTTGTTTCAAAAATTCATAACTCAGAAACTAATAAAGATACCACGCTGTGCGAACCGGCATTTTCTTCGGAAATGTTCAAATTTTAATAAAAAAAATACTTCGTGTTGGTACAACCTCAATAAATAGTTACAAAATATAAATAAATGTTGTTATTAAGGTTGTACTAACACGAAGTATTTTTTTTGTTAAAATTTGAACATTTCTGAAGAAAATGCCGGTTCGCACAACCTGGTAACTTTATTAGTTTCTGAGTTACGAATTTTTAAAGAAAAATTGATCCAAAACGTGAACGGTTGTCGCTGGCCGCGACGCGTCGCAGCGCGCTCTATCGCGCGCCCGGCCGGTTCTTTGCAGTTATAAAAATGTATTGCTCCGGAACTATAATAATTACCAACCTGAACTTTGTGGCATTCTCTTTAGTAGACTACAGAGCATCTGAGATATTAATTTTAAAAGGATCGGTGCTCCACTTCACTATTTTATTTAAATATTAAAAGTTTATTTATATTTTACAACTATTTATTTACGTTGTACCGGCACGAAGTATTTTTTTTGTTAAAATTTGAACATTTCCGCGTAAAACGTCGGGTCGCACATCCTGGTATCTTTATTAGTTTTCGAGTTATGAATTTTTGAAAAAAAGTTGATCCCAAACTTTGCAGTTAAATAACTTAAAAACTAATAACGATATCGAGGAACGGGAAAAAGCATTTGACAGGATTCGACAAGGGCTACAAATCTGTGAAGTTTAAAAAAAATCTGGGACCAAGTGTGAATCAACTGTGATCATTTGGCGTGGAATCGCTCATATTCACTTTGGCTCCGAAAACCTTGCAAATCGAGGCTAATTTTTAATTGGATTCAATTTTTAGTAGGCTTTAATTCTGAATTGAATTCAAATTTAAATATGATCCAATTTTCAATCGAACTTAATTCTTGATGATGTTTCAATTTTCAGTATAATTCATATTTCACTAAAATCACGATTCACCTCCTTGAATCGCGGCTTCGATAATATTCCATCACTGCAAGGTATACAAGATTTGTTGGAAAGTACTACGCGTCCTATCTTCCTCGGAGTATCCCCGTACTCCAACGTCTAAGTCTTTGATAAAATGAATGAATTGAATTTGTACGCTTCGAAAGTGCCGAGCACGATCTGCTACGAAAAGGGGAATCAATGACTGAACTCCCCTAGCTTAATTTCGGGGGGTTTATATAATTTGGGCCCATACTAATTCGTCGGAAAAAGTGGGGCTTACCCTTCGCTTTTCCTAGGCACGCCCTAGAAAGTGACCAAATATCAGTTTGTCTGTTTTGTAGATAGGCGAGAACTGTTTAGAAAAATTAATTTGGTTATGGAGTTTTAACATTGCAAAGACACGAGTAACTTCTGTCTCCGGAATAGATACAAGGTTTATCTTCTGCTACTTGGCCCAAAACAAGGCCTTGTCTCTTGATGAAGCATGGGCAACTTGCCTCGGAAGAGCCGGAGCGCTCTTCGGCGCACGCAAGCCGATCGAAGAGCAAAAATACCTC
This sequence comes from Trypoxylon attenuatum, assembly GCA_963989405.1. Taxonomy (NCBI): domain Eukaryota; kingdom Metazoa; phylum Arthropoda; class Insecta; order Hymenoptera; family Crabronidae; genus Trypoxylon; species Trypoxylon attenuatum. Next base: position 22,179,216 of record OZ022490.1, read on the forward strand.
ACACCTCTCGGCAGTCCTCTGATCCACGAACGTCGGACCCGGGCACCTCTCGAACGCTCCCCTCCATTTGCGAGCAGTCCTTCCTTTTCTTTTCGCTACCTGTCCTTCTCTTTCCCGCTCTCGGGAGCCGAGAGCGTTCGTGGCTGCTCCGGCGCGGCTGTAAGAACTCTTAGAGCCGCGCCGGTGCCCATGCCTGGTTTGGATCAAAGATGGGGGGTTCCAAGGGGCTCGTAAGATGGCTGTATCGGGATGTTTTTTCAATGGCATGGTTTTTAGTTATTAATGTTAACTTAATTTTCTTAAACGGATCGACCTACTTTTCTTGCGATGTTCGGAATGCTGAGGCCAACCCGAATTCGATGAGCAATGACAAGAGATTTTTAAGGGTGGTTCATCCCCCAGGGGTTGTAAATTTTCAGCCTTAAATATTTAAAAAACTATGAGGCATAACAAAAGATTTATAGGCAAGACTTGTACGGATTGAATGAGGCTATCATTTGGCGGTATTGATTTTCTCTATTACAAGTATTTTTATAAGTTTTATAAACAATTATGTTTTTTAACAACAAACACTTATTTTTTATTGGATCATGATGCGGGATCGCGAGACGAATCTAACCAGATGTATTATAAGGCAATTCTAAACCACACCGCAAAAGCTGCCTAGAACTACCAGTTTGAATAACAAAATATCAAAATACCTGGGGGATGAACCACCCTCAAAAGCCTTCTGCGATAGCTTGTTGAATTTTGGATTGACCTCAGCATTCAGAACATCGGAAAAAAGTAGGTAGACCCATTTAAGAAGATTAAGTTAATACTAATAACTAAAAACCACCCCTTTGGAAAAACATTCCCATATCGCTACCCTACGAGCCCCTCCGAACTATCCAATTTTGATCTAAACAGTTTTCGTGAATTGTCAAAATTCACAAGAATATTTGAGGTGATCAAGATAAATGCTTGATCCTGTATACAGGGTGAGACAATAATTATGACGAATATGGATACTTTTGTGAATTATAAAAATACGACAAAATCGGAGATTTCGCATTTGAAAGCGTCCCTTTTAAGCAGATTTTGGCGCATCTTCAAAATTTACAAAAATATTCCTATTCACCATAATTATTGCCTCACCCGGTATATTGCATCTCACTTTGAAATGGTTTTTATGCTGGTTTACTTTTAAGCAATATTAACTTTCAATCAAGTGTTATTCGAGTTGTAGGGGGTGGGGATAGAGTTTATATAAAGAAGTTTGGCGACAGGTCGATCTCTCCAATTCCTGGTGTCCAACCAGTTTGTCCTGTACCATCCTCTTTGGGCGTCCGGCTTTCCTAGTCGTCCTCCCCTTTTCGAGGAGGACTCGCACTACTATTACTGTTTTTTTTCACCAAGAGGGGCCTCAGGTACAAAACTCCTGTCCACTCCGGTTGCTGGCACACGACCGAAAGCTAACAATAAGGTTCGTGCTCTCCTTACTTCATCCAGGCGGCCGTGGTTTCCTTACCTCGTCCTCCCCCGGTGAGTCCCGCTGATGTGACCGAATCGGTCCCCGCATGACCCCGTTTACCTAACCATTGCTATGTTTTTCCCACCGCTGCGGCGATCATCAATATTGCGGTTACTATGCGTCTTGTTACAAAGTTTTTGCTCGCGTTTGTGAGAAGCTGATGGGTTTATTTTATCCCAAAAAATTACATTACATCATACATGTAACGTGCAAAAACGCGCCAAGTACATATAGCACAGTGATACTGTGCATTATTATCAGTACAACATAGAACATTATACTAGTACTACATTTTGGTTTTATGGCGTAAAAAAGTAGTGAAATTAATGTCTGCCAAATATTTGCGCCAAGGAAATTTTGAATCATATAATATTTTCTATTACAGAAATTACGGAAACAGAATTAAAAAAAATATAAACTGCGTTTCATTGGGACCTCAACAGAATCTCTAGCACCGTCATACTTGGGGCATACAGTTAATTTGTTAAAAAAAAATTTATTAGGACCCTAAATTTAACAATTAACAACAATTGTTTAACATTTTTTTCTGTACAGCTACGTTATTTTGTTATTTAAGGGGGTAGTTTTTGGCATTATTGGGGGTAATGCCCAGTAAATAATGTAATTCATTGTTAAAAATCGAAATTGTTTATAAAAATTCATATAAAAAATCGTTAACGTGGAAGGATAACCCCATCAATGTCATGCAACTTTTGTTCGAAAACTTTTTGCTAAACTTATTAGTTGAAGAGATATTCAAGAGAGAAAATTTGCCACCCCCGGAGGGTAAACCACCCCCAATCACCTTTTATAATAGGGCATTGAATTCAGTTTGGCCTCAGCGTTTAGGATGTCGAAAAAAAGTAGGTAGGTTCATTTAAGAAAATTAAGTTAACATTAATAACTAAAAACCACCCGTTCGAAAAAACATCCCCATAGCGCAGTTTTACGAGCCCCTTCGAACCATACAACTTTCCTTTAAGTAGATTTAGCCTATCACCAAAATTGACGGAGATATTCGCAAGCGACATTTCTGGTGACTCACCCCGTAAACAGGGTGTTCCAATAAGAATGTCGAATGGAAATATCTCCGTTACTTTTAAAGATACGCGAAATTCGCAGAGGGCAAAGTTGCATGGTTCGAAAGCGCTTGTTGAATGGCGGTATGGGGGTGATTTTACTTATTAACGTGTTACATTCTCGTTCTTTTCACATACAATTTTTCAATTTTAAAACCTTTGAATATTCCAAAAGAAATCTTAGTTTCGAGTCCCGTGGCTCTCAGATACCCCAGCCTTGTAAAAATTCCCATGCAGCCCTTACTGCAGTGATTCATGTACAGCTGGACGCAAGGAAAAACTGTAAGGGTTAGCTTCAGTTTTTCCAAGAAATTAGTGCGCGCTCGACTATATAAACCACGAAAAATTCAATTCTGGGAGTTCAGTCTTTGATTCTTCGTCGAAGGGCGAAGCTCTGCTCATTTCGTAGTAGATTGTACTACGCACTTACGCAGCATTCCAAATCACTCAAAGCTCTTTATCAATCTTAGACGTTGGAGTACGGGATTACTCCGAGGAAGATCGTACACGTTACTTTTGACCAAATCATTGCATGAGTGCAAGTATTATAGTGAAATCAGTGCGAATAGACGAGGATTTCACGAAGGTATTTGTAACAAACGAACACAGACTTAACACGATTGGGTTTACACGAAACACTTGGGTTTACATCGATACCTAAAATTTAACGGATTGACGATAATGGCTTGAGGATTCCTTCGTTTATATTACACCCAATCCTAACTACGTTCAATTATTAACACGATTGTATTCTTTATTCCCTTTAAGTATTTCAATATAATTATCTTACTTTTCGTCTAACTTACTCCTTCTCAAATTCAATTATCACCTGTCATTAGTGTTCAACACTGAAAGCGACATTGCGCGTAGAACCCACATTAGTGTAGGAATATTTAGCCGCTCGAATATTCCTACCCGGGGTAATATTAGCTTCGGAGAGGCTCGGCGCCTATGCGTAACCGGGTGTATCCCAAGCGTTTACCTTACAAGTTAGCCTATCCAACACCTTTTTCCGTTTCCGAGAACTTTCGAACCGGCCTGGGTATAATTGGACAGGAATTGTTGCGCCAAGAGATCCTATTGACAATACGCACTTTGGGAAGTATCTGGACTCCAATTCAAGGTCGAACCTGTACATCAGGTAGGACTAGTTCCCCGATTACTACCTTTCGTGAGTCAAGGAAATAGAGTAATCACCGTAGAGTTCTTTAGGAGACTACTAATAGGATTACCTGTCTAAAGACACAGTAAGCGTTGGAGACGCTCGGCGCGTACGCGTAGCCGGGGCTATCTCAAGCCGTGTCTTTTCCTATCCAATTCCAAATCCTAAACCAAACAATTTGGACGGACGAGGAGAAACTGTTTGAAGCATATTATCGGCTCCAAGAAATCACACTGACATTCGCACGGTTGAAAGTATCTGGAGCCCTAATTAATCTCAGGCAGATACAAACTCGGCGACTGTTGCTTGGATTCGCGTACTCTTAAAGGTTCAGAAGTGAGCACGTTTTCCATAACCAAACGGATGAAAATGAGCTCGCACGGCTATCCCGTAACAAATGTGAATTTCATTTTTTTACATGGGTCGACCTACTTTTTTTCAATATTCTGAATGCTGGGGTCAGGCCGATTTCAACGGCCTATGACAAAAGGCCTTTGGGGGTAGTTCATCCCCCGGGGGTGCTAAGTTTTCTCTCTTAAATATCTCCCAAACAATTAGATTTAGAGAAAAATTTCTTTAACGAAACTTCCATGGTACTGATGGGACTATCAGTTGCTGTTAACAAATTTTTGAAAATCCAATTGTTTAAACATTATTTTATAAAGAATAATCTTTTTTGACAGCGAACATCTATTTTTTTCTTGGATCATGATAAGGAATTGCAAGATAAATTCAACGATATACATCATAAGGTAATTTTAGAACCTTCCCTAAAAAGTGCCAAAAACTACCCCCTTAAATAACAAAATAATTATGCAATGTAGGAAATAATGTCATTATCAAAAGCTGTGATCTATTAAGGCTACTATGGAATTCTGATGCGAAGTTTCATTCGATTCGCGGCACAAAAATGTAACAACAACATCCCAAAACGTTTATTGCATGCAAGTACGTTATGTAACAATTACAGAACGTATTGACATGTTGGATATGTCACAGTTACGGAAAAGTATAATGAAAAATCTACATATAATTGATGTCTTTGTTATGAATTTTTATTTATTATTCTTATACATACATACTTTACAAAATGAAAAATCGTGCGCACATTTCTTAATTAGCTAGATTTTTCTGCTGTCTCGCAAATTTTTGGCCGCCTTGTCGAAACTATTCTTTAGCCTCCTTCTCGAACAATTTATCGGTGCAGTCATGGTAGCGTCTCACGGAATCTGAAAAGAAAACAGCAAAACTGTAATCTATTCTTCAATTCAATATGATAATACTTAATTGAGATTACGCACCCTTAATAACATTGATTATGCCAGATTGCTAATTTTAAAATTCCTCCGTTGCCTACACCACGAGCAATCTGTCACAACTTTTGTGCTGAATACAGTGCGGAGAATCCGTGTTGTACACTCCTTTGCGCTGGTACCCCCAATCTGGCTGATTGTGAGATACAAAACCTAGAATCCAATAATGATTTGATGTTTGAAATTATGTTCAGACAAAATTTAAATGACTCTGCTGAGCCTACTTGAAATCCACAGTAATGGTATGGTTTCTCACCGGAAAAGCTATCTTGGTCGATTTGCAGATTATATTAGCCGTTATAGGTTAACTTCAGTAATAGAAAAAAAAGTTGAATGTAATTCCCACGGCCTTACAATCTTATAATATACAAAGATTCTATTAAACTTACCTTACAGGAAATGTTGAACACTATAGTAATACACTTTAATTTCTTATGTAAATTTTGTATTTACTCGACAATTACACAAGCACGTGCTATGTGCAGCCGAAATATGCATGCACTGACATTGAGTCGTAACATTTTCGTCACAAATACATATCATGCGTCATATTAAGAACATGTATAAAAACTGAGCCCATATCTATGTAATTTTCTCGTCACATACAGAGAGGTCAAAAACAAGTAACACTGTTATGCGAAATCGCAATCTTTTTAAAACATCACAGTGATGTACAAGTGGACGTGTGGAATACATCAGTGTTATGTTGATAACATAAATATTATATCACTGTGACATAGCGAGGTATCAAGTTTAACTCATCATTTTGTGACATAATAGTGACGAAACTCATCACGGTGCGTTTGCTGGGCAACAGATTCATAGGTAGGTGATTTCTGTAATTAGTGCGACAGCGTGCGTACCCGTTCTTCCTCAATCGGACATTCGTTAGTAGCCGAGCGAGTGATTCTGTTGGATTAGGGGAGGCATTTTTGGTGGCATCTTGGGCAGTGCCACGGGGTACCTTTGCCCTGGCTCTAGTGCTGCTCGCCTTCCCCACGGGGACTATATTGTGCGAATCCTCGGTTTGTAGGTCACTGCGCTTTGGCGAGCTAACGGGCGGGCGTTAGGTAAGAGATCTCTTTTTATGAATGGCCATTCTTTTGCTTGTTTTGTTGTCATAATCTGTGTGTTTTTGATTTGTTTCGATTCGTTCTCATTTGCATTTTGTGCAGGAAGCATTGGCTTTTCCCTTATTCAGGGCTGGGTTTTTTTACGCCAGTGATTCCTTAGTTTAAGCATTGTATTTTCTTGTTTGTGTGTGTTATAAATAATAATATCGTTTCTTTTTATCGTGAATCCGACCACTTTCCTTCTTTCCTTTCCTTCTCTGTATTTTAGTGTAATTTGGACTTTACATTATTAACGTTTCGCTAAGAGGTTTATTTATGTCGAAATTCCCAATTCTTTCTGAAAATCATCGATTCGTCACTATTGAAACGTCACTAGCATCAATTCTAAAATATTGATACTTTCGAACGGAATCGCCCAGCGCTGCATTGAATCCTGCCACTTTACCAAACTCATTATCGCTTTCCTGGACAGTAACGCGAGGCCATGAAACTCACACTTTGCGAGAACTCAGTTCATCGACCAAAAACCGAAGAAGCACAGAGACTCGGTTCCGCGTTTAAATGAATTTATGACAATTTTAAGCGCCTTATGACCATGAACTGGGATTTCATCGCTATTATTTCCCACGTTTTCACCATCAATATCGGTATCCTCGGAACACACGCTCTTCTATTGTATCCGGAAAACACTCTTTTTCAGGTAACTCGATTTTTTCATTTCATTTATTTAGTTTTACCTAGTTTCACATGGTTTTACTTTTTTAATATCATTCAATGTACAAATTTATAATTTTTGTTAATTTCTTTGGCGATTTTTAGATTTTTAGAAGATTTTTAGCATTCTTAGATTTTTATCAAAAATGTGGAGAATTTGTTAATTAGTTGTTTAGCGCTAAGTTTTTAAATTTTTCATTTGAAGTTTCCAAGAAATTGAATTCGAATTCGAATTTTTAAATCAGTGTAACTTTTGCTGCAATTTTTCAAGTTTCTACTTTTCGTGAAATTATTTCGGGACTTTACGCGTTTTCAGTTTACCCTTGGCATTTCGGTGCCGGTGACTGCGAGCAAACGAGGTAGTGTGGCGCATACCGCTGCTTTTCAGTTCAATTACAAACTTCCATCGGATCTTGAAGATCTGCAGCCCATGGTTGACGAAGCGAAGAGTATGGAGCCTCTCAAACTACAAGACATATACACTACGATCGAAAATTCCCTGCTTAAGTGAGTCACATATTTGTTAATCGTAATAAAAATTGTAAAATTGAATTCGGAAATGAAATGTTTTTCTAGCCGTGGCTGGGGAGACGGCCGTCAGTGCCTTCTACGAATCATTTGCGAAGTCGCCGAAATTCCGTTCGACCGATCGCAAGACGATTTTTTTCTCGAAATCATTCATTTACTGTTAACGTAAGTGTTTCTCGGAAAATGGGAGAAAATGTAGCAATTTCTTCCTTGTAAAATAATGAATAATTCTAATTGAAATTAAATCCAAATTGCAATTGAGATTAGAAGTGAATTAGAATTGAAATTAGAATTCAATTAGAACTTAATTAGGATTCAAAGTGTAATTGAAATTGTAATTGAAATTCTAATTTAAATTATTATTGAATTTGTAACCAAAATCATAATTGAAATTCTAATTCAAATTATTATTGAATTTGCAATCTAAATTCTGTCGAAAATTCTAATCAAAATCCTAATCTCACAATGAAAATTGAATCAGCCATCTCCAGTAATAATACAGTTCTTAACACTAATAAAAGTAGCATAACATCCATTTTCTTTCCGCAGGCCCACCGAGGACATACCCGAGCCGAACGATATCCAGCATGAAGTAATCGACGAGCTGTACCACGAGGCCGAAATCCTCGGGAAATCCGGCGGTGACTGTATCCTTGCCTATCCAAACTGCACCGAGTCACCTTTAGAAGCTTTCACGCAAATCATATTCCTCTAATTCACTTTTTCAAATATAACAATGCACTTTTTCAAACCGAAAGACTGAATTTACATAAAATTGTACATAAGAAAATAAAAGTCTTATTATTAATTATTGTTTTTAAGGAACTGTTGTATTATTTATTTGGCAAAATTAGAGGCATGTGAGAAACTTAGCTTAACCCTTTGACTACTGTTAGCACCGACGATTGACAATTGAAACTTGAAGAGTCAAAATTCGACATTCAAGAGTGATAAAATTGATAATTTTACTAATTCGGACAAGTGCACCTGGCGATGTCCAATTGAAAACTCAAAATTGACAATTGAAAACCGAAAATTGACCATTAACTATTGACGAGTAAAACTTGAGGAATGAGGATTGGCAATTGACAATTCAAAACTGAAATATAACAATTGGCAATGCACAATTGAAAACGGAATACTAACAACTGACAAATGCGGAGTAAAAATTGACAATTGACAATTGGCACTTAGCACTGCACAATTGAAAACCGAATGTTGGCAATTGAAAACTAAAAATTGACAATTAACAATTAACAATTAACAATTGAGAAGTAAAAACTGAAAATTGACAATTGTCATTTGATGACTGGAAATTGAATGTTGACAATTGACGGCTCAAAATTGACAATTGCCAATTGAAAACTGATAATCGACACTTGACAGTTAACCCTTTGACTACTGTTTCGGTACTGGCGGCTAAAACCGTTTAAAAATATCCCTATTATGATACTCTACCCACCCAGAGGTGGTTTTAAATTTAGTTTAATCGTTTAATGTTAACATTACATTTTTCCTATCTACGCTAAAGATTCAATGCAGCATACAAAGAAGTAAATAATATTCTCTTAATGGACTGGAAACCAGTGTTTCCTTTTTTGTTAATATACTATTTGACACATAAACGCCTAACGAAAATTTTCACCGTTTTCGAGGTAGGACGTAAATTCCTACAGTATAGAACGGCCGGTGCGTGACAAAGTCTCAAAGTAGTCAAAGGGTTAACACGGATGGTGCCCCGTTAGAAAATTCATTGTCCAGTTAGCCGTTGCTAACGAACCAATTAAGTGTTGGTAATTCCGGAACAGCCGTGTAGAATGAATTCCTTTTCGCAGTTCCTAGTTCTGACTATGAGTTTCATGCCGAGAATATTAGGACGTGTTCAACATAATAGTATGCATTGTTATGGATACTGGGTTAATGGGATAAAGTTTGGGGTAAAATTTAACGAAAATTTGAGTGTCAATTACATTGACACTGTCAATATAATAATACAATACACTGTTACTCTGTCAATTTTAGTGTAAATTGGACGGTGAATTTTACTGTGAATTTTAATGTCAATTTAACTGTCATTTTTATTCTGATTTTCACTGTTAACTTTACTTTCAATTATACTGTCAATTTCAGTGCCAATTCCACTATCAATGTCATGCCTGCCCAGTTCTACCACCTGCACAAACATGCGGATTATTCTGACAATAATATCGATTTTCATAACTATTACTCAAAGTCGGTTTAATGAATTAATTAATCGCGATAAAAGACAGTTGTTATATCCGCCGCCTGGAAGCCTGTCTCCGTCCAAAGTCCAAGTAAGTTTTATTCATTATTCATATTTCAGACTCTATAATTTATCTTTCGTTATAAACCATTTAGTACTTCATATTCACTACTCATTATTTTCTATATATTATTCATTATTCACTATACATTATTAATTAGTTTTATTTAATACTCATTATGATATAAAAGTGAAATCGTACGCCATTTTGTACCCAGACAAAATATCTAACAGAATGTTAATTAATCCTTTGACCACTATTTGCGCCGGCAATGAACAATTGACAATTCAAGACAGAGAATCGACAGTTGGGGAATGCATAATTGAAAACTCAATATCTGAAGATGGGAAGAAGTATCTGATTGGTTCATTGGCAAATCTTTCAGTTAATCATCGGCCTGGGTATTCCGATGGAAGTGGAAGTGAGCATAATCATTGGATATGTGATGAAATTGAATTACAATTTACCAACGAATGCCTCTGAGTTGACCGTCCCTTACGTTCGTTACGAAAGGGCAGTCAATGCCGATTCCAGAGAAAGCCTAGAAAGCCGACCTAACCTAGAAACCGAGAATTTCGTGAGTAGATGGGAACTATACGACATGCTAGAGATGGTGCTGCCATCGGGGAAGGCTTGCCTCTTGCGGACTATTTGCGAAGTGGCCGGAGTGCCGTTTAATAACGAGCACGGACTGTCGTCACAGCTCTTGCAGAGCTTCTTTACGTGAGTTTAGCCGTTGGGTATAATTAATATACAAAACTGATACGAAACTTAAAATTGATAGAGAACATGTCAGAGAAATTAATAGGGGGTTTTCGTGGAAAAATTAATGGAGAAATTATTGTAAAGGCTTGATTAAAAAAATCATTATTCAATAATGCTGTAGATTTGAGTAGCGAGTCAATTGCTTCTTAATTACAGACCGTCGAGTACTCTTGAGCCAATCAGAACGCAATTCGACCGAGAATACCACGCGGCAGAGCGCATCGGAAAGCGAGATGTGGAAAGCTGCCAGAATCTGTTCCCTGAGTGTGCTGAAAACTTCCTCGCCTACTTCACCGAAGTTGACGATGGATTTTATTCCCCTGATTCCAGCTAATGTTCTGGGTGTCGAATAAAAATTCTTAACAAATACATTCCAATTAATTTTATTAATGGCCTCCTAGAGTTCTTTCTCTGTTTCAACACCTATCGACAGATTTTCCATCCAAGGATCATGAAAATTGATATCTTAACTGAGGGAAATCGCACGATGAAAAGATGCGGGGCTGTAAAAGTGCGGGTTTCTGAGGCTGACTGCTAAAATTGACTGCAGAAAATTATTGCTAATATTGACTGCTAAAATTGATTGCCAAAATTGACTAGCTGGAATCGTACAAATTTTACAGGATTTCGCAATCGGTGCGAAAAAGAATATTGACTTAACAAATTTACGAGCTCTTGCGCAATTTCGCGGCTTCGTCATCCGCGGGCAGTAACCTTCGGCGCGATTGGGTATGCTGTTGAATCTTCAGGGGCGTGCGACTTCGCTGGCGGCAAGGGGACCTTCCTTAAAGACGCAATATTGAGAGTTTCAAATTAAATAAAATTCGAACTGAAAATTCAAGTAGAATTTCAAATTCAATTCCAGCTGGAATTTCAGCCAGAATGCCTATTTTGAATTCATATTTACAATTTTTAATATAAAATTTACAGTAGAATTTGATGCAAAATTAAGTTCTAATGGAATCCAAATAATCATTTTTCACTTTAAAAAATTCTTCTTTCAAGTATTGATTTCGGAAGCCTCGGAACCAGTCTCACGACACGGCCCGAACCCTGCTAGTTCGAAGATCTATCCCCACGTCTCTTAACGCTCTACCTTTTTTTCGACTCCGTTTACGGTTCGTTTTCGGTTCGTTTTCTCATCAGAAAAACGCGTGTCACTGTCAGTGTTAGTGTCAGTGTCATTGTCAGTGTCGGTAATCATTATGTCAGTCACTAAAGTTCTTCTGCTAGTTTCTTTCACTTTCCTCTGGTGTCTGCAGCCGGCAACGCCAATGAAGGACTGGACTTATGAGAATTATTCAAAACGAGAGAATTCGACGGCGATTGGGAACCCAGGACGATTGGAGAGGTCGCTTTTATTTTTCGATCCATCATACCTCATCGTATGTAACCTGGTTTTTCATTGGATAAATCCGGTTCAATTAAAATTCTCTAAAAATAAATAATAAATCTAATTGGAATTCTAAATTCAAATTATAATTTATATTTTAATTTTAATTTGACAGAAAATTCCAATTAAAAGTTGATCATTGAAATCTAAATTTTTAAATCAATTTCAAATTTTATCCATGTCATTCGCCAAACATAACCTTTATTACATACGCCTCTCCATTGTAGTTGATCTTCGGTCTAGGCACGCCTCTGCAACTTGACGTTGAGAGCGTCATCATCGGAGCGTTCATAAAGTTTCAGTACTGCATGCCAAACAATGCGAGCGATTACACGATGCCTGGAGTCGAGTTCAATCGACAGAATGGCAAAAGTCGCTGGAACGTCTATAAAGTTGTCGAGAAAATCGCTGGTATTTACGGTTTTGGCGGGAAAGCTTGCATGCTGCGCGCCATCTGCGAAGCTGCTTACGCTCCGTTCGACAGCCAACGCAGCTTACTCGGGCAACTATTGCAAGTCTTTTTGAAGTACGTTTACTTCATGAAGCCTATTATTATTTTTGTCACATCAAATCTTCGTCCCTATACAAACTAAAGCTGAAGTGAAGCTAAAAATTGCATTTTGTTGTTAGTGTAAATAAAATTTGCTTCAACACTGAATTTCACTCAAATGTGAATTTCGTTGAGAATTGAGTTTTATTTAAAATTGAATTAGATTCAAAGTGTAATTTTTTAAATGAATTAATTGATTGATAGATTGCGTAGCATTGTACCATATTCTATCATATTCTACCATATTTTGATCATATTATATGATATTGTATTGCATTATATTATAATTCCAGACCATCCACCACGAATGAAGCTTATGAGGAGCACGGAAACCAAGAGTACCACGCTGCAGAGGAAATCGGACGCCAGTTAGAAGAAAGTCAATGCCATTCGATCTACCCGGAGTGTCCAAAGAGTCTCCTCGATGTTTTTTCCACCGTAGTCACCTGAGCGCCACGGATTTCGTCCCAGAAATAACATTACATTTAGGTTAGAAAATATCATTGAAACAATATCATACTGTGTAATGATTATTCTTCATTAATACCATGTATGTACATCATATATCTGTTGTAATATTCATATAAGATGTAATCTTACCATATTAAATATTTTTTGCATTTTAACCTTCCATAATAGTCGTTGAAATTTATCTATGTTGTTAATTGCAATCTCAATTGTAATTTGTATTTCGAATCCCAATTAGAATTTCAATTCGAATCTTGATTAGAACCTTGAAATAGAAGTTGAACTAAAATTTGACATGCATATATACATACGCATGTATTCATACTTGTTCACATTCGAGATTCGATATTTCTCGAAATATGTCTCCTCCCAGCGAATTTATCGGCAAGGTCAAACACCGAGGTAAAAACCCGTTCTCGATACGAGTCGAGAACTCACTCTGCGGCCAGTGAGAGAATATTTGCCGAGCAATTAGGGACGGAGGTGGAGGTTCTCCGTAAACATGCTCTGCACAGCGCGGTCAATGAGATTAGTGTTTTGGATACTCGGGTCAAGAGTCACACGAGGATGGTGGACCGAAAGCGAATCTCGTAAGCAAACTCGCGAAACAAGGGAACGTTTTCCCAGAAACCCTCTAACCATCCGGAATCACTTCCGGAACGAACCGAACGTCCGAAAAGTGTGCCGCGCCAACTGGAAGCGCCGATAATTTATTCGCGAAAAAATTCGAGAGCAAAGATGTGCGTCGGTAAACTGTGAACGTCGGCTAACCGAAGAATCTAAAGAGACAAGTTCCTCGCTTACCCCGCGACGCGTTCTTTTCTATTCTCATGATCCAAAGTGATCTTTCGCAAAGTCGTGGAAGTCGGACCGTTCGATGCAGTTGGTCGTCGTGTCGTCAAATGGGTTCGGTTCGCGGTCATTTTGACAGTCGTCGAAATCAGTCGTCCCGGCGTAAGGCAGAGGGACGTCTCGGACTACTGTCATGTGTTACGGGCTAGCCGTGCGAGACCGTTTTTATATCCGTTTGGTTACGGAAAAACGTGTGGTCGCTCCTAAACCTTTAAGGATACGCGAGCCCAATCAACAGTCGCCAATTCGAATAAGCCTGAGATTAATTAAGTTCCAAACACATCTCACTGCGCTATAGTCAATGAGCACTATTGGCAAAATAATACCTTTCAGGCGGATTCTCCTTGACGGTCGAAGCTGATTGGTACAGGATGTGGTTTAAGGGTAGGAAAGACCCAGCTTGAGGTAACACACGGCGTTCCACGAAGGCGCCTAGTCTCTCTCAAGTCTAACGATGTCTTTAGGCAGGTAGCCCTACTTATATAATCGTTCTTTAAACTACCCTACTGTTTCCCTGATTCGCGAGGGTGTCAGTCCAGAGACCCGTCCTACCAGGTGTATAGTCAGATCTATTAATTGAGGTCCAAACACATCTCACTGCGCTATAGTCAATGAGACCTATTGGCACAACAATATTAATCCGATTATACCCGAGTCGGTTCGAAGGTCCCTAGAAAGGAAAAAGGTTTAGGATGGCTAAAAGGTAAATGCTTGAGGTACCAGACGGCGTTCCACGAAGGCGCCGAATCTCTCTCAAGTCTTATATTACCCCGGATAGGAATATCTGAGCGGCTAAATATTCCTACACTAAAATGTGGGTTCTATGTACGATGTCGCTTTCAGTGTTGTTCGCTATTGACAGGTGGTGATTGAATGTAGAACAAGGAGTAATTGAGACGAAAAATAAGATAACTATATTGAAAGGATTCAATAGAATAGAGAATACAATCGTGTTTAGTGTGTGTTCGCTTGTTACAAAATACCTTGTGTATTCCTCGTCTGTCTGTACAGATATAACTCGCGGCGTATGTTGAATGCTTAAGAATATAATTGCAACTAATGCAATGATTTGGTTGAAAGTGCCGTGCACGATCTCCCTCGGAATATCCCCGTATTCCAACGTCTAAGATTTTATAAAGAGATTCGAATAATTTGGTCGAAAGTAACTAATACGATCTTCCTCGGAATAACCCCGTATTCCAGCGTCTAAGATTTGAACGATTCGGAATGCTTCGAAAGTGCCTAGCACGATCTACTACAAGGAGGACAGAGCTTCGCCCTTCGGGAAAGAATCAAAGACTGAACTCCCAGAGTAGGATTTTCGGTGGTTTATATAGTCGAGCGCGCACTAATTTCTCGGAAAAAGTGGGGCTAATTCTTAGGATTTTCCTAGACAAGCCCTAGAAAGTAGCTGTATGACTCGAGCGCGTCTTGCATGCAGCTGTGTATGAATCATTGCAGCAGGGGCTGCATGGGAATATTTACAGGACTGAGAGATTATGTTGGGTGCGGTTTGAGCTTGAAACTAAGATTTTAGCTGAATGCTAGAATATTCTCGATTTTTAAAGTGGAAAAATTGCTTGCGTAAGATACGGACGTAACACATGTAATCGACCTCAAAATTGAAATTAAACCTGGAAAGTGAAATTGAAATTCCAATTGGAATTCCAATTCAGGGTTAGGTTGAAATTCCAGTTGACATTATTATTTGAATTATAGCTGAAGTTGGTCTTTGAAAATGGAATTATATTGATAAAGCGTCGTTGTCATTCGAATTTGAACTGAAATTCTCATTGTAATTCTAATTGGAATTTTAATTGGAATTGTAATTAAATTTGTAGTGGAATTCGGATTGGTACTGTAATTAAAATTGTGACTAGATTTGTAATTGAAACTATTATTTTAGTTGAAATTCTAATTGAAATTCTAATTGAAATTCGGATTGTAAATTCGAATCGAAGTTCTAAATCAAAATTCCAATCGAATTCTATTTAAAATTTTAATTAAGATCTGAGTTGCATTCCAACTGAATTCCAATTGGAATTCCAAGCGAAATTCAAATTGAAATTTCAATTTCCAATCGTGATTCGAATTAAAATCCCAAATCAAATTCTATTCGAAATTCAATTCAACTTCCACTACCCATGATTTTCAGAGTGACGTTAATCACCCTGTGGTCCCTTCCCCTGATCGCCCCCTCGAAATCCCCCTCATCTGAGATCGCCGAGGTGCTGCATCGGCCAATCAGATCGCTGTCATTTCCGGAAGATAGTAACACCGGTGTGAGTGGAAGCATTCACCTGCGTCACTTCTCTAAAAACCACACAAAGATAAACAGATTATTCGGATTCAAAATGTCCAACCATAGAATTTTCGGAAAAAAATGGCGATAAAATCCAAACTTCCTTTTCGAATTGTTATAACCATAAGCTATTCGATAAGAGAAAAGTTGATAGAAAGTCACGTGATTCGTGTTATTCCAGTTGTTCATTGCTCTCGCGGTTCCATTGGACGAACCGTTAGATGCGATCTCGTTGGCGTACTTCTTCGAGGCTAATTGGCCACTGCCATCAAACTTAACTTACGACGACATTCTCCTGAAGGGCTTGGAACGGCGCGCGAAGAAGCGGAGCATTGATCGCACTACGATTTATCGCGTCATCGAAAATAAACTCGACAGGTATTAACTTTTTTATATGTATGACAAATTTTACTTTCCAAATCTCTAATATCTTGTTTCACATTTTCATACCTCGTATTTTGGAAGAATTTCTTCGAAATTTCTAATCGATTGAATTATTCAATGATTCAATTATTGAGTTTTTCAGTTATTCCATTATTTTAATACTGAATAATTATATCATTGCATTATCGTAGCATCGACTAAATTACTGAATAATTGAGTAATTGAATAATTAAATAATGGAATATTGACTAATCGGATAATTGAATTATTGAATTCTTGAATTATTGAATAGCATTGGTTGATAGTTTGATCGGTTGATTGATTGATTGATCGATTGCGTGAGTGACTAATGCACGATCTTGCTCAGAGTAACCCCGTACTCTAGATACGTCTTACAATTAATTTAGCTTCAAAAAAGCAGAGCCCGATCTACTACTATTTGGGCAGGGCTTCGCCTCTCGAACTGTGGTGGACGACTAAGTCGTCGAGATAGATTTCAAGTGGCTTTGTATGTATACAAAAATCTGCTTCAAGAGTGGGGAAGACATTATGGTTTTCCATAGCGCAGGAATGGGGTTTCTGGACCAGCATGGGAACTGATCTAGCCTCGGTTTTCCGAGTGCACGTAGGTTGTAAAATGTGGGGGTGGTCAGCCCGAAGCGAAGCTAGAGCTCCAAAAACCTGTTTCTATGCACAGAAGAATGACTCTATATGGATCGATTCCAGAATATTCCATAATATTCTGTAACGGACGCAACAACGCTGACTCCGCACCCGCTAACCTGACGCAAGACCCAGGTTACTTGAAGACCGCACCCAAGACGCTAGACAGATTTTGATCCGCTCTTTATCTCGTTATGCTCCTACTGACATACTGACTAGACTTGTGCTCTCTCTCTCTCTCTCTCTCTCTCTCTCAACGAATAAACCGGTGATAGTATAATCCCACAAAAAGCCTTACATTAAAAATGTACGGTAAACAAATGTACGCCAAGTATAAGCAGAGTGGTTTTAATCCTAAGAAAAATGGTATAACTAATTGATTTTATCAGCAAGAAAAATGTCTGAAATCATGTGGACCAACAAGATAATAGAAAATAGGCAAGGAATACACAGCGCCAGCGAAAAGTATTCAGCGACAGATGTCCAAGAGATAGACAAGGACAGACGCGGGAAACTGAAGGTAGACAAGAAGAGAAGTAGGCGCGAGAAGTCCAGGCGATGAACAAGAAGAGAATTCGGGCGGCAGACGAAGAGACAAGTACTGACAGGGACAGAGTTATCAGCACAGGGAAAGACATTGAACAAGGACAGTCTTCAGAACTTGAGCGGTGGACAAGGAGACGAGTATGAGTAGACCGCAGAGGCCCCGGTAGTAGAAAGGCGAAAGAGGATAAGAGTCGTAACGTCACCATCCACGTCACAAATATCTTGCGAACCTGTGCACGGATCTGTATCGTTCTGGTCTTGATTGACTCAGAAAAATCCAATCTGTCGATTAGTGTCATTACTTTATTCCACAACTCGTTCAAAAGAGAGATATTAGATAAGCAAATCTCGGTATAGGAAAAATTACATGGGGCTTCGCTCTACTTTAGGAAAAGTCTTGGCCGCTCGCGTGTGGTTCGCCGTGCTTCCTCTACTTCTACAGAGTGATTCTCCTGCGGCCGGACGTCAAGCCGTACCGCTCATCAAACGTCGCGGCGATATACCGATTCACGCTATACAATGTATAGGCCCTAGCGGTCTTATTGCCGTCTTGCAGTGCCAGCAAGACGGCGGCTTCACCAATACATAGGCCCTAGCCTGTGCGTGAAGCGGCATATCGCCGCAACGTTTGATCTGCGGTACGCCTTGATGTCCGGACGCGGGAGAATCACACTGTACTTGGCGCAAGACGCTGCCGCCTCTCTTGATTACACTGTCCAACAGCCAAAAAATTCCTCGCCATCGGAACAGATAATTTATTGAGTAACTTGTTTACCCATTTACCTTGTGCAGCTTTGGATTCCGGGGACACAAGTGCCTGTTACGAGCGGTCTGCGAGGCCTCTGAATTTTCTTTCCATCACAATGGACTCATCGGCGATCTCCTTCACGTTGTATTTACGTGAGTAGCATAGCGTAAGGCTGAAGTAGAATTAAAGTTCCAATTAGAATTAAAGTTAGAGCTGAAATTAGAATTTCAATCGGAATTTTAGTCATGATGACTAAACCAACTATAACTTTACTTAGCATTCAAACGTTATAATTCGCAGCTATCGCGTGTGAATTAATAATTGTATCAGGAATTCTATTGTACACTCTACGACGATCGGATCAATATTTTGGATTTTTCGACGGCGCGGATAATCGAAATTCCATTGTTGACAGGCCATCAAGCTCGCAGGAAGAAGGACTGCCGCAGGATATTCTCCGAGCGGAAATAGTCGGACGAGAGCAAGGCTGTTCCGTTTATCGAACGGAATGTCCACTGGGACTGTTTGATTTAATCTCCGCTCCGCTGTAAATCGTCTGCGCTTTGATTAGCACTGGAATCCTCGAAACCCGCGAGCTGCTAGGTCTCTGATTTTTCGCCATGGGTGAACGAAAGAGAAAATCGTGATTACCACTCAGTATAAGTAAATTGATTATTAACTGTGACAATTTTTTACTTAATCATATTATAATTGACTAATTAAGGATTGTACTGTAATCAAACTGATTTTATTATGCTCTCAGGTTTACATAAATGTAAGGTTTGTTACGTCCTCATTTTACGCAGACGATTTTTCCTTTCAATATTTTAGAATATTCTGGAATCGTTCACCTCAGAGTCACTTTTCCGTACCTAGAAACAGGTTTTCTGAGACCGAGCCTCGCTTCGAGCCGACCACCCCCGCATTCCACAACCTCTCCCAAGGTGAAAAGCTAGTTCCAGGTCAGTTTCACCTGACGATCTCGAATCCCTTCCCGCTTTTCCCGCACTATGGAAAACCATAGCATCTTCCCCACTCCTGAGGCAGATTTTTGGGTATATAAACCTGCTCAAAATCTATCTCGAAGACTTAGTCCACCCAACGCCGGGCAGGGCGGAGCCCCTGCCCGAATAGCAGTAGATCGTGCCCTGCACCTTCGAAGCAAAACCAGACGTGAGAATACGGGGTTATTCTCAAGGAAGATCGTACTCAGTTACTTTCGACCAAAATCGAGACGTTAGAGTACGGGGTTACTCTGAGCGAGATCGTGCATCAGTCACCTTCGAGCATCTATAATCGCGAATCTGTTGTAAAACGCAAGTAGTAGTAAAGGAAGTTAGAATCAGTGCGCTAACAGACGAGGTAACGTAAAGAGGTAATTGTAACAACCACACACACCAAACACGAATTGTATCATTACCATTGCAACTTAGAATATATCACACTTTATTCTCCGTAAAATCACTCCTTATTTGGAATTCCATTTTCCACCTGTCATTGAAACAAAATCTAATATAACACTGAAATCGACAAGAGTGCATAGAGCCCACATTAACCGATAGGATATTTAGCCGCTCGAATATTCCTATCCGGGGTAATATAAGACTTGGAAGAGACTCGGCGCGTAAGTGTAGCCGGGTGGTGCGCCAAGCTTTTACCTTTCAGCCATCCTGAACCTTTTTCCCTTCTGGGGACCTTCGAACCAACTGGGTCATACACCTGGAAGGACGGGTCCTTGGACTGACACCCTCGCGACTTAGGAATAGCAGTAGTACAGATCATAGAAGCACTTTATGAATAGGACTACCTGCCCTAAAACCCGTAAGACTTGGAAGAGACTCGGCGCGTGAGCGTAGCCGGGTGGTGCGCCAAGGCTTATTCCTTCCGACCCCAAACCACATCCCGCATCAATCGGTATTGCACCGCCCGATTCTAACGAATCGGCGACTATCGGTTGGTCCCCCATAAAGATTTAGGAGCGGGCCTGACCAGTTTTCCATTGCACCAACGCCGCATTGCACGTACCTGCGGCTGGAAAACAGGCTCGCACGGCTGGCCCGTAACAAAACTGGTGACAGCGGTGGGATACTCAAGATAAGTGGTTCTTCGAACCGTTGAGTATTCTGTGCTATTGTCTTTTTCAGTGTCTTAGATTTTCGTGAGTTAGAGTCATTTCAAGCACAGTCGTTAAAGTCAAAATACTTGAATATAGCAATGAGAATTAGATGAAACCGTTGATGAAAAAATATTTCAATCAGTTGTTGGATTGTTACAATACCTAAAGAAGTGTTTCGCGCCGCGATAAATGAAGAAAAGTATGAGGAAGACTACCTTCATCAGCGACTGCAGAAAACTACGAAGCAACTACGTCTTCTAATCTCAACTGGCATCGGCACCAAGGATTCGAAGACAAGATCCTCGATGACCAGCGGATGACGAAAGGGCGTATAACCTCCGGATGACCCAGCGACGCACTCACTGCGCCTGACGTGTCCCCGGATGGCATTCTAATATTTATTACGAGGAGCACTATTCCTCGTGAAACTTACGTGAAACCACGTACGAACGGCTACTTCTTAATCCGAATTGGGGTCGATACCAGGGATTCGAAACCAAGATCCTCGGCGACCAATGGACGAAGGAAGAACGCTGAACCATCGTCGACCCAGCTACGCAAAATTTGCACCTGCGTGTCCCCAGATGGCCAATCATGCCTCGGTGAAAGAACAGAGTTCTCAGCCGAGTAGTTCTTAAGAAGATCAGTCGGATCAATAAAACGACGAAGAAGAAGGAGGAAGAAGTGACCATCGGGCTGCTCAGCTCTGCTAGCTACCTGAGAGTCCCCAAATGGTGAGCTTCGCTGTGAAAATCGCGACTCGGTAACGAATCAAAATTCTTAACCGAGCGAAGGAAGAAGGATCAATCGCGGCAATTCAACCTGCAACCGCATACATCGAGCTGGCGATCAGGCGAATGGCCACGATCAAACTCGCCAAAACCAAAAAGGGCTCGAGCAGAAGAAAGAAGAAAATGAAGAAAAAAAGGGAAAAGAAGAAAATCAAGAAAAAAAAAGAGAAAAGGGAAAAAAATAAATACAAATGAAGAGGAAGACTACAGCGAGAAGAAGAGAATAAGTAAAATGCAAAAATTTCAAAAAAAAAAGAGCAGCGGGAGGAATCGAAGTTACAGGAGTAGCTTAAAAATCAGTCCTGGTAACCGAACACTTTTTTCAACCCATCACGTGAAGAACTTTACAAATATTCAACAAGGAAATTGCATCACGTGAAGATAAAATTCAAGAAAACCAAACTCTGGGCTTGGAGTCACTTTCTACCTGGAGACCACATGGAAGAGGCGTCGAACTTCTACCGACCCTTCCGCACCACAGATGACATCCTGATAAACACTAGACAGTACAGGTACCCGCCGACCCACCCCAAAAAGCAACTGACCACCTATAGGTAACCGTAATACTTAGAGCAGGTATCATTAGACCTTTGCATTCAGCGTACGTTAGGTTACTTTGGATAGCCTGAAAGAAACGACCGTTTAGGATAGTAAAGCCATAGAATTCAATGTTAGGATTATTAGCTACAAACCCCATTACCGCAAGCTACTCAGATACCCTGTAGAATAGAAGAAGTAAAATACCAAACAGTTTTGGATTGACGAGATAGTATATGCAGTTATAAGCAATTTATTCAAATTTTTTTTTTGGAATAGAGTAAGATCATGATTAGTATTACGGGTAAAGGAATAGAATCTATTAAATAGTGAATACCTATCAGATTCGAACAATTACCAAGCGAACCCTGTAAACAATCAATATTTCAGAATCCAAATTTGCAAAAAAAAAAAAAAAAACTTATTATAGCAACAGATAGTTTAACTGCTGGAAACTAAACCTAAAGAATAATATAATACACGAAACCGCTAAATCCGAAAATAGGAGCTAGCATACGAAAGAATCTAGAATCATTACTAGCAAATTCAGTTCTTGATACAGTGCAGTATAGAAAATAGTAAATACAACCGACTCAAGCAAACCCAAACTAGCTCATCCCACATATTGTATGCGTCCACTAACAAATAACCTGGCGAAGAACATAGCGAAGATTGTTGTATAATAGGATCACCAAACAAAAATTATAAACTAGCCGTTAAGTACACTCACGACACACCCACACTGCGTCTTGCATACCCTCGTCTGTCTAGAGTCATACATACATAGCAAAAGAAAACTTGTCTGCTTACTTTTGGTGAAGCACCGCGCTTTACCGCGATGTTCAATCTAAGGTGGGAGGTGTTACGTCCTCATTTTACGCAGACGATTTTTCCTTTCAATATTTTAGAATATTCTGGAATCGTTCACCTCAGAGTCACTTTTCCGTACCTAGAAACAGGTTTTCTGAGACCGAGCCTCGCTTCGAGCCGACCACCCCCGCATTCCACAACCTCTCCCAAGGTGAAAAGCTAGTTCCAGGTCAGTTTCACCTGACGATCTCGAATCCCTTCCCGCTTTTCCCGCACTATGGAAAACCATAGCATCTTCCCCACTCCTGAGGCAGATTTTTGGGTATATAAACCTGCTCAAAATCTATCTCGAAGACTTAGTCCACCCAACGCCGGGCAGGGCGGAGCCCCTGCCCGAATAGCAGTAGATCGTGCCCTGCACCTTCGAAGCAAAACCAGACGTGAGAATACGGGGTTATTCTCAAGGAAGATCGTACTCAGTTACTTTCGACCAAAATCGAGACGTTAGAGTACGGGGTTACTCTGAGCGAGATCGTGCATCAGTCACCTTCGAGCATCTATAATCGCGAATCTGTTGTAAAACGCAAGTAGTAGTAAAGGAAGTTAGAATCAGTGCGCTAACAGACGAGGTAACGTAAAGAGGTAATTGTAACAACCACACACACCAAACACGAATTGTATCATTACCATTGCAACTTAGAATATATCACACTTTATTCTCCGTAAAATCACTCCTTATTTGGAATTCCATTTTCCACCTGTCATTGAAACAAAATCTAATATAACACTGAAATCGACAAGAGTGCATAGAGCCCACATTAACCGATAGGATATTTAGCCGCTCGAATATTCCTATCCGGGGTAATATAAGACTTGGAAGAGACTCGGCGCGTAAGTGTAGCCGGGTGGTGCGCCAAGCTTTTACCTTTCAGCCATCCTGAACCTTTTTCCCTTCTGGGGACCTTCGAACCAACTGGGTCATACACCTGGAAGGACGGGTCCTTGGACTGACACCCTCGCGACTTAGGAATAGCAGTAGTACAGATCATAGAAGCACTTTATGAATAGGACTACCTGCCCTAAGACCCGTAAGACTTGGAAGAGACTCGGCGCGTGAGCGTAGCCGGGTGGTGCGCCAAGGCTTATTCCTTCCGACCCCAAACCACATCCCGCATCAATCGGTATTGCACCGCCCGATTCTAACGAATCGGCGACTATCGGTTGGTCCCCCATAAAGATTTAGGAGCGGGCCTGACCAGTTTTCCATTGCACCAACGCCGCATTGCACGTACCTGCGGCTGGAAAACAGGCTCGCACGGCTGGCCCGTAACAGGTTAATAATAAAAGTATACACATAAATTAGAGCTGCAAGGGAAGTCTTAAAGTTTAATAATGCAATTCCTTAGCAATTTAAGAATGCAATGATAATGGTGGCATGAATGGCAGTAACAGTGATAGTGATTATGACAGCGACAGTGGCAATGTCAGTTACAGTTACAATTATAATGACAGTCACAAAGGCATTAACATTAAACATTGACATTGACAGCAAAAAAGTAAAACTGCAATGACAATTGATATTGACAGTAACAGTGATAGTGACACACAAAACTACATTTAGTTTCCCAATTTCCAAATTCGTGGTTTCTCAAAACATGTCCCTTCAATAACATTTATAGACGAGACAAAAAGTTCGAGGTGAAAAACCCCACTCGACACGGGTCGAGAATTCGCGTGGGGCCGCTGAGAATATTTGCCAAGCAATTAGCAGTGGAGGAACAGTTTTCCCGCAAATATGCAACTGCAGAGCGCAGCCAATGTGATTAGTGTTTTGGATACTCGGGTCAAGAGTCACACGAGGATGGCGGACCGGAAACGACTCGCGTAAGCAAATTCGCGAAACAACGAAACGTTTTGCAAAATCTCCCAACCACTCGAGACCACATCCGGAACAAACCGCGCCAACCAGAAGCGACGAGCTTTTTTATTCGCGGAAAAGTGCGAGAGCAAAGATTTGCGCCGGTAAACAGTGAACGTCGGCTGACCGAAGGATGGATCTGACAAAAGGGAAAAAGTTTCTCGTTCATCCGACGTTGCATTCCTTTCTATCACTTCGATCTGAAGCGATCATTTGCAAAGCCGTAGAAATCGAACCGTTCGATAGCGTTGGTCGTCGCGTCGTCAAACGGGTTCGGTTCGCAGACATCTTGACAGTCGCAAAGTCAGTCGGTCCTGCAGTGGGCTGACAAGTGACGTTGGAACACTATGTATAACGGGCATCGTAATTGACATGGAAATTCTAACTCTGATTGAAATTGAAATTAAAATTTTAATTGAAATTCGAATTGGGTGTCGAACTGAAATTCCAGTTGGAATTATAGTTAAAATTGTAATTGGAACTGAAATAATAATTGGCCCTAAGCTAAAACTGTAATTACAATTAAAATTCCAATTGAAATTTAAAGTGGAATTTCAATTTGAAATTTTTAGTTCAAAAATGTGAAATTCGAATGAAATCGATTCGAAATTCAAATCGATTCGATTTGAAATCACAACTGAAAATTAAAATGAATTTTAATTTGAAATTCCAATCGAAATTGTCCATAGAGATTCTAATTGAAGATCCAATTGAAAACTTAAGTGAAATTCTTCTTCAAATTCCGATTGCACTAAACTTGGTTTTCAGAGTGACGTTAATTACCCTGTGGTCTCTCCCCCTGATCGCCCGCGCGAAATCCCCCTCAACCGTGATCGCCGAGGTATTGCATCGGCCAATAAGAGCGCTGACATACCCGGACGCCAGTAGCACCGGTGTGAGTGGAAGTATTCACCTACGTCACTACTCCAAGTACCATAAGAACGCAAACAATTATTCCGATTCAAAATTCCCGGAAAAAAATGGCGGAAACAGTCCAAGGACACTCTTTCCCGAATTTTAATAGACGAAAGTTATTCGATGAGAGAGAATTCGATGGAAACTCACGTGATTTGAATACTTTTAGCTGTTCCTTGCTCTCGCAGTCCCATTGGATGAGCCTTACCAAGCATTCACATTGGCGTACTACTTTGAGATCATTTTTCCGGCACCGACGAACATAACCTACGCCGACGGTCTCGTGAAGAGGTTCGACCGGCGCGCCAAGAGGTGGAACATCGATCGCACTATGATTTATCGCGTCATCGAAAATAAACTCGACAGGTATTTTATCTCTTTTATATAAAAAATTTTGCTCTTCAAATCTGGAACAATTTTTTCACATTTCTTATCCTGTATTTCGAAAGAATCGTTTACAACTTTTTACTCTTCAGAATTTGAAATCGGGAAAATAAACGTTACGAAGAATTTTGGTTAATCGATTTTAATTAACTGTTTTTAGTAAATTCGTCGTGAAATTTCTTTTACATTAGATTAAAAAGGAATAAAAACATAGTAGTACGTTAATATAAATTACAATATTTTTTGATTAGTATTAATGGCTAAGGGTTAATGGAAACTTACAAATTGAATGGGTGAATCAATTAAATTACTGAATAATTGAAAAATCAATAATTTAATCACTCGACTATTCAGTAACTGAATAATGACTTGAAACTATTGATCGATCGATTTAGTAATTCATTGGCACAGTCTTTTATTGACCTATTAATCTACTGATTGATAGATTGATTTGTTCAATTGATAACATTATTTTATATTACCACTGAAGAGTTATTTCAAGAATGATTCATATACATACATATATAAGAAATTTGGAAAAATAGGTATAATTAAATTCACAATTTATCTTTTTGCTATTTTGCTACACATCTTATAGATAAACGAACAAATAATTCCTTGAGTATTTTCTTCATGTTTATTTTACAATTTGCAGCTTTGGTTTCCGGGGACACGAGTGCTTGCTGCGAGCGATCTGCGAAGCCTCGGAATTTTCCTTCCGTCACAATGGACTCATCGGCGATCTTGTCCACGTTATTTTCACGTGAGTTACATGACATAAGGTTGAATTAGAATTAGGGTTTTAATTAGAATTTTTTCTCGAAACATTCAATTCGAATTTCAAGTGCAATTCCATTTAGGATTTCAATCGAATTTTCGCTTGCGATGACAATAACAATTGTAACTATATTTAGAATTTGAACGTTGCCATTCGCAGGAATATCGTGCGAATTACGAATTGTATCGGAAATTCTGTTGCACGCTCTATGACGATCGGATGAATATTATAGATTTTCGAAATTCCATTATTGGCAGGCCATCGAGCTCGCAGGAGGAAGGACTGCCGCAGGATATTTCCCGGGCGGAAATAGTCGGACGAGTGGAAAGCTGCTCCGTTTATCGGCAGGAATGTCCACTGGGACTGTTCGATTTGATCTCTGCTCCGTTGTAAATCTCCTTCGCGTTTATTATCACTGGAATCTTTGAAAGCCGCAAGCTGCTGGATCTTCAATTTTTCGCTTTGAGTCAACGAAACAAGAAATCCTGATTATAACTCAATATAAGTAAATCGATAGTTAATTACGAGAATAATACTTAATTATGTTACAATTTACTAATTAAGGATTTTACTTTCATCAAGTTGATTTTATTATGTTCTCAGGTTAATATAAATGTAAGACAAATAATAAAACTATGTACATAAGCTAGACGGAGAATATTAATATTTAACCAAGTAATTTCTGGGTAATTTGAGAATGCAACGATAATAGCAGCTGAATTGACAATGACCGTAACAGTTGTTACATCCGCTTCTTCATTACCTCTCAAATTTCCTCTTTATTATTCTTACCATGACCCGAATAGAACGTTAGGATTTAGAAATGCATTAGGATTCCACTCTGCTCGAGAAATCCTTCCATAAAGGTACGGACCATATTGGTTATAAATTATTGAATTATAAATTATTTGGTAACACCAGATAAGAATATGATAAACAGCAATCCTAGAATTCACTGATGTGTTGTGTTGTTCTCGAGTGTTTATAATAATTTATAACGAATTTAATAATTATATTAATAATAATTTGTAACCAAACTGTGATCTGATCAACGACCAGATCACAGTTTGTTTAAAAGACGGAAAAAAAACATAAATTATTGTACTATAAATTATTTGGTAACACTAGATAATAATACGATAAACAGCAATCGTAAAAACGCACCCAGAATCCACTTATTCATTAGAATCAACAATATAGGTGTGGTATGGACCCGATCCGAGGGTCTATTCTCTAGTGCGCGGCGCTTGGAACCGTACCTGACTCCCTTTGGAGCTCCACCCTGACCACAATTATGAAAAGAACAAAACGAAATTTACTATAGAGATCGAGAAAAGTCCAACTAACAACATATTTTTCTTCAGATTTTTAAAAGCGTGAACACGTCGTCGTTTTTGTAAAATAAAAATTAATTAACAATTTTCAGGTTGAAAAATGGTTGCTATAACAAAAACAAAAATATATTCAGAAAGGGCGGTTCTTTCTCGTATAGTTTAAAAAAAAACTTCGCGATAAGTGCTATAGTTTCTAAGATATTAATTCATTTATGGGTTCAAGTTTTGGTAAAAATGCACTTTTTCGCAATTTTCAACATCCCGTATTTTTTTAACGTTTTTTATTTCAGCGAAATGATGAATTAAACTTACCATTATTTTGCAAAAACTGCACCATACTACAATTTAAACAAAATCGGAGGACCTGCTGCCGAAAGTGATCGTTTTCACGTGGAATGGCCCGTACCCATTCACCCTTTCGTATTTTCCGATAATTCGAACCTTTTCGAGAAAAACTGATGCAGCTGGATACGTAATTGACGCCCACCGCATCGGGCCCTATACCTAAATTAGACAAAGCCTACGCTTCCGCTGGGAATCAAAGATTCTTCCCCACTTTTTCCAGGAAATCATCCCAAAGTTTGACTATAAAAAGCGACGAAAGCTAGATTCCGATACCTAGTTTCAAGCCAGACTTCTCTGACGACAAAGCTCTGGTCAGTAGCAGTAGATCGTACATTAGTTACTTTTGAAGCAACACTTATGTTAGACGCGAGAATACGGGGTTATTTTCGAGGAAGATCGTACTTACAATTAGTTGCTTTCAACCGTAGTGCACAGAATCCACGTATAGAATAGGATATTTAGCCGCTCGAATATTAATATTCAACTTTGAATTGAGGTCCAGATACTTCCCAAAGTGCAACTGTCAATGGATTCTGTTGACAATTACAATGACAATAACAACGACAACGACGACGGCAATTTGGTTTTTGCAAAGTAAAAATTTATTAACAATTTTCATGTTCCAAAATGGTTCGTATGGAAAATGCTAAAATATATTTAGAAAATATATCAAAATATATCAAAGTGAATCACAGTTTGAACCTACCTATGGTTTTTGATTTTAATCATTTAAGGAGGTTGTAGTCCCTGGCGAGCACATGAAAATCTGATGTTCGGTTCCTCGCTATCGTTTATATTTTCGATATCATTAACATTTAAAGTTGAGGATCGGGATTTATTTAAAAATTCACTTCTTTGCAAGTATGGTAAATACAGTAATTCCGGGTTAAATGCGCGGGCTTCGGGACTGAAGCCGCGCATTTAGCGCAAGGTTCGAGGTACTGGTGCTACAATTTTTTGTGGCCCGAAGGTAGCTCACAGCGCCGAACATAGAGAGAGACACACGCAGACCAACAGTAAGAGTGAGTGAGATGCCTGATCCTGGACCCTCGGTCCCCGAGCAAACATGACTCATGCGAATCAGATTACGTTCTATCTGATTGAGCAAAAGTTAAAACTTTTTTATTTGAAGTTGTATTTTCATACCGACTTTTGCAATCAATTTGTGGCGCTCTTCCGATTAAAATGATATCAAACACGATATAATTTGGATACTATTTACTCCTTTTACTTTGCACGTACATTAATTAACGAACACTTAACGTTAGTGCAGAAGCGAATCGGTAGTCGGCACCTCTGATGGATATCAGATTTCGCTTCTTCGGCCAAGTTAAATGTGCGATCATGACCAGGTGTGCACTCTTAACTTGGCCGAAGAAGCGAAATCTGATATCCATCAGAGGTGCCGACTACCGATTCGCTTCTGCACTAGCGTTAAGTGTTCGTCCCGCAGCAGGTCCACAGAAGTTCAGGTGTATCATACACATTTGATGACAGCACGTAATGCGGTTATTATCACACGCAACTTATTAACGCACTAATTATTATCAAATTTAGTTCCTTTAACTTTCTCATTTATTACAATATTCTCTCAGTTTATTTGCGTATTTGGTGAATATCCCATTAATTAATGTACTTGCAAAGTAAAAGCAGGAAATAGAGTCCGAATTTTACCGTGTTTGGTGTCATATTCATTGTAAAAACCTGACGAATCTATTGCAACAAACTTGATAAAAAAATAACGAACAATAAGAAAGTTTTACTTCAGCATTGCCGGTGACTCATCCGGATTATCGATCCGATGCTCGGCGATCGAAGACCGGCTACCTGAGGCGGCTGGTTCCCAGAACTGGTGGGGATAGTCCGCGCGCATTTACGTTGTGCTAACTCCGCGCATTTAACCCGGCATTACTGTATGTATCGGAACGTGCGAAACGGCTTTTGAAACCTAAAACATTAGTTTTATTAAAAAAATGCATCATTCCTGGAACGACACTGCTCAAAAAACTTAGGGGATCTTTTATTTCAGGTCAGAAACTAATCAATGTTTGCATAGCTGTAACTTTGTTAAAAATTATAGTAAGGACATGAGTTTTTTTTTTAAATTAAAGCTTGAAACTTCTACTTTTTGATGCTATGCCTAGATTTTACGTTGCGCGCAAGAATACTGCGGTAACACTCAAAATATGAAGACATGTTTTTTGTGTAAATTGTTGCAAAGTTTAACCAGGCCTGTGGGTTACGAAAAATTTTTTTGATCACACAGCCTGGACTGTCGCATAGGTTGAAGTTTCCCCTTCAATTTTTTAAAAAAATACATGGCTGCGAGTTTTTTAACCTAAATTACAGCTCTTTGAAGAGAGCGTGAACTGCCAACAGCCGCCTACATATACCGCGCGACTTACGGAATTAAGGGGTATTTCAGAATGAATATGCAGTATAAAGAACAAGAGCTTTTTAATAAACAAAAATATTGATAAAAATTGTGAACAAGAACATTAATAACAAGTATAAATAAGAGCATTAAAAAAATTACGAACAAGAACATTAAGAATATTGCGGATAAGAACATTAATAAAAATTGTGAAAAGATTGTAAACATAATCATTATACAGAAGAGTGATAAATGTTTAATAAGGTGTATTGGCACCAAAGACGACTAAAACATACGGACAGCGATGAGACGTGGTATACCTAAGCCGCTGTTGGCAGTTCACGCTTTGTTCAAAGTGCTGTTATTTAGGCTAAAAAAATCGCAGCCATGTATTTTTTTTAAAAATTAAAGGGGAAGCTTCAACCTATGCGACAGTCCAGACCGTGTGATCAAAAGAAATTTTTCGCAACCCACAGGTCTGGTTAAACTTTGCAATATTTTACACAAAAGACATGTCTTCATATTTTGAGTGTTACCGCAGTATTCTCGCGCGCAACGTACAATCTAGGCATAGCATCAAAAAGTAGAGGTTTCAAGCTTTAATTTAAAAAAAACTCATGTCCCTACTATAATTTTTAACAAAGTTACAGCTATGCCAACATTGCCTAGTTTCTGACCTGAAATAAAAGATCCCCTAATTTTTTTAAGCAGTGGATGAAATAAATCATTATTATTGTTGTTCTTTTATTTCCATTGTTAACTACTTAAAATACCACTAATTCCATCACATGAAATTAATTCTGTAGATGCATCATACGATTATCAACATGGCCTCCCAGTTTCAAGTGGACGTTCAGCTTAGTTTTCGAATAATAAATGTTATTGCGAAAATGGCCCGGCCGGCCGCTCTTGATCTTGGCCGCCCGGCTACTTACATACTTGCGCTCGCTTAGAATGCGACATTGTAAGTCCCCGAATGGTACTCAAAAATTATAATTATTATTAATCTACTAAAATGAGGTGTATTAACCTTTGATTTCGGCAAAATAATGACTTAAACCTATCATCGTTTCTCATAGGCTACAACATATTTTATTCCATCAAAATCGAAGGACATCCTGCCA
The DNA here is from genome assembly GCA_963989405.1 of Trypoxylon attenuatum. Taxonomy (NCBI): domain Eukaryota; kingdom Metazoa; phylum Arthropoda; class Insecta; order Hymenoptera; family Crabronidae; genus Trypoxylon; species Trypoxylon attenuatum. The sequence goes on from OZ022490.1 coordinate 22,210,980, forward strand.
ATAGTGATCGCTTTCAGGTGGAATGGCAGAACATTGACAGCGACAGCGACGAGCACAATCACATTTAATTTGCCAATTTCCAAGCTCGTTGTTTCTCGAAACACGCCACTCTAATAGAAATTTATGAGCGAGACAACACGCTGAAGCGAAAAACTGCGCTCAAGACGGGTCGAGGACTCATGCGCGACCGAAGAGAATATTTGTCTAGCAATTAGCGGTGGCGGAATATTTTTCTCGCAAATATGCACTGCGGAGTGCGGCCAATGAGATTAGTGTTTTGGATATTCGATTCAAGAATCACACGAGGATAGCGGACCGGAAGCGACTCTCGTAAGCAAACTCACGAAACAACGGAACGTTTGCAAAACTCCCAACAATTTGGAACTACTTCCAAAACGAACGTAACGTCGGAAAAATGAGCTGCGTCAACCGGAAGTGGCGGACTTTTATTCGCGGAAAATTCGAGAGCAAAGATGTGCGCTGATAAACTGTGAACGTTGACTGACCGAACAATCTAAGGAGACGAGTTTCTCGGTTATCCCGCGTCGCGTTCGATGAAGATGGTCATCGCGTCGTCAAGCTGATTCGGTTCGCGGTCATTTTGAGAGTTGCCGAAATCAGTCATTCTCGCGGAATTGAAATTAAAATCGTAATTAAAATTTTCCTTGAAGTTGGAATTGAAATTCCAAATGAAATAATAATTAATTTGCGATCAATTCGTCAATTCTTCAAATTCAAGCTGGACTAACCCTGATGAATTTCAGAGTGACGCTAATCGCCCTAAGGGCTCTCTGGTCCCTCCCACTGATCGCTCACTCGAAATCCCGATCGTCGGAAATCGCCGAGGTGCTACACCGGCCTATTAGAACGCTGACATTCCCGCAAAGCTTCTGGAGCGGTGTCAGCGTGAGTATTCCCCACGTCACTTTGACGCAAAAACAAGGCTAAAGACAATTATTCCAGTCCAAACTTTCCAAACGAAAGAATTTCGAGAAAATTGAAACTAAAATGAAATTCAAAACGAAATTGAAATTGTAATGCACTACTCGCAAAAATTAAGGGAACAACAAAAGTGTCAAAATTTTTCGGTGATTTTTGAAAGGCTGTATTTCAGTGAAAAATGGTCGTATTGAGGTTTTAAAGAAAGTAATTTAAAGCTTGAAGATTCTAATTTTTGGAACTCGGGATGGAATTTTTTTAGCGGTAGCGGTTCTTGAGTAATCATCGAATAACGAACGACAAAAAAATTTGGAAAATTTTTGCTCCACTTTGAACCGGTGCACGGAATGCAAAAAATGTTTTTTCGCAACTTCATTGTAAAGGTATTTTAGATCACTGTATTACCTTCAATTTGACTATAAACATCGCTATGTTTCGGTAATGCTTTGTTGAATTTTTGGCGATCAAAGCAAAAAGTCGATTTCGACTTTGACAATGAATTACTCATGAACTAATGATCGTACAGAAAATTAAAGCAAGGTTTTGAAAACTGCAAAACATTCTTTATGACATGCAATTAGTGGCTGTTGATAAAAAAATTTTTTTCGAAGTGATAATGTTGATTAAAAAAGTTGAAAATTAGCGAGTTTAAGGATATTTAGAAAGTTTGATATAACTTTGGATATAACCCATAAACGAAGGATATTGTCGGTAATTTTTCAACCTCAAAGTGTCCCCAAAAAACCCTCAAAGTTACAGAGCTCGGCGATTTTTTTTCTTAGTGCCCCGAAGGTTTAAATTTATCGTTTTCGTCCAAAATCATCGTAACAAGCAATTTTTCGATTTTTATTTATTTTTTCAGCTTTAAAATGTCTCTTAGCAATAATGCATAATTTTTCTTTTCAAAGACACCAATTACCGAGAAGAAATGAAAAAGAATCGAAAAATTGTGTGTGTAGTATGGTGTATGAAATTATAATTAGAATTAAAAACAAACATATATTTTAAATTGAATTTAGATTGATAAATTGCAATTGAAATTGGAAACAAAATTTCAAAGTAAAGCGAGTGTAATAACAATTATTCGAATTCAAAATTTGCATCGAAAGAACTTCCGGAAAAATGGCGGAACAAAATCGGCGACCCCTTTTTGGAGTTCGTTACGTTAGTTACGTTATTCCAGTGTTTCCTTGCTCTCGCGATCCCATTGGACGAACCGTACCAAGCGTTCTCAGTGGCGTACTTCTTTGAGATCAGTTATCCGGTGCCGTCGAACATAACCTACAACGACGTTCTCCTGAATGGCTTCAAACGGCACGCAAACAGCAGGAGCATCGATCGCACTACAATTTATCGCGTCATTGAAAATAAACTCGACAGGTATTAACTTTTCTACGTAACGAATTTTACTTTTCAAATCTCCCATTTTTTACCCCGTACTTCAAAAAAATCATACCGAAGTTTTTGATCAAATGAGACACTCAATGATTTAATTATTATTGGAGAATAAATTATTAAATTATTCTAATATTGAATTATTAAATCATTGAATTATGGCTCGATTGAATAATTGAATTGTTGAATTATGAATTCATTAATCTATTGATCCATAGATTTCCATTTTCCATTTAATAATGTACCGATTTATTAATCGATTGATTGATTGATTGATCGATTCATTCATTCATTCATTCATTCATTCATTCATTCAAATTACCATCGAACAATAACTTAAACAAGAACTCATGTACACAGATGAGAAATTGAGATGAATGGCTATAATTAAATTCTCTGTTTCTCGTTATCCTTGTTTATTTATTTCCACGTTTGCTCATTTACGTGTTTGTTTAGTTACTTATTTAGTTGTTGTTTGTTGTTGTTTGTGTGTGTGTTTCGGGACCGACTGCTAAGGTCATATGCCGTAGGACCTACTGTTTTGAGTGGGATCCGAACCACTATGTGCGCAACAGTACGTGGTGTTTCTCAAAGATGGGTGAAACATCCTCTCGGATGTCACCCATCCGAGTACTAACCACGCCCAACCTCGCTTGACTTCGGTGATCGAACGGGAACCGGTATTTCCAAGGAGGCAAAGACCGTTGGCATTTAGTTGTTTACCTAGGCAGTGCTGTCCAGCGGCGGGGCCCCTCACGCGCCGTGTCCTCCTTCCACCACGCCTTGCGTAGTTGGGCAATCGGCGGAGGGTCGGAGGGGTGGTTGGGCGGTAATGCTTGCGCATCGTATTTCCGAGCGTCTCGGTCGAGTGGGGAGCATCGAATTGGCTCGCGAGTCAACTCTGGACAGTACTGGCCTAGGACATAAACGAACAAATTATTTCTGGAGTCCTTTCCTTAAGTTCCTTAAGTTCTATCTTCCATTTTGCAGCTCAGGTTTCCGGGGACACAAGTGCTTGCTGCGACTAATCTGCGAAGCTTCCGAATTTTCCTTCCGTCACAATGGACTGATCGGCGATCTTGTTCACGTTATATTCACGTAAGTAACATGACGTACGGTTGAATCAAAGTTAGGGTGTTCAATTAGAATTAGAATGAGAGTTTGAATCAGAATTTTCCTGTGAACATTCAATTCGAATTTTAAGTGGAATTTCAGTCGTGGTGACAGTAACAGTTATAACTTTACTAAGAATTCCAACCTTGCAATCCGCAAGAATATCGTGTAGCTTAGGAATATTATCGGGAATTCGGTTCCACACTCTTCGATGATCGGATAAAATTGTATATTGTTTGCCGGCACGGATAATCGAAATTCTATTGTTGGCAGGCCTTCGAGCTCGCGGAAGGAAGGACTACCACAGGATATTCTCCAGGCGGAAATAGTCGGACGAGTGGAAGGTTGTTCAGCTTATCGAACGGAATGTTCACTGGCTTTCTTCAATTTAATCGCCGCTCCGTTATAAATCTCCTTCGTTCTGAGTATCACTGAAATCCGTAAAGTCCGCGTGCTGCCCAATCTCCAATTTTTCGATTTGACTGAATGAAACAAGAAATCCTTATTACCCCGAAATATGTATAAGTAAATTAACTGTTAATTGGGGGCATTTTTACTGAACTTATGATGTAATTTAGTGAGTTGGGATTTTATTTTAGTTAATTTGTTTTTTTTGCGTTCTCAGTGTGATAGAATTGTAATATAAGATATAATAATAAAACCTGGTACATAAATTGAAGAGAGAACTTACGAATATAATTTAACCAAACCATTCCTGGCTAATTTAGTAATGGAACGACGAAAAGAGCTGAAATGAATGATGACGGCGGTGAGGATGACGATGACGAATAATATCAATGATACTGTTATTAATATTAATAATACTAATAGTAATAATAATTGCAAAAAAAGCAATTATCGTTGTCATTATCTTACTTACCGATATCTAAAGTCACTGACTCGCTGCCGAATTTGAGCGCACCTGTTGATGGCTTCATTCTACTTAGCACTCGATTAGTAGGACCCGACACTCAATTATTCAATTATTCTGTTTTAACGTTATGGATCACAGTACTAGACCCCATGGGTGGAACGGCCAGCAAAACGGGAATGGTAGAAATGGAGGTTGATAAAATCACTCAAGCAGAGAAATTTTCCTAAAACCAAGTACATACAGGGTGAGTCAGTGATGGGTACAATAAATCAAATCGCGTATTCTGGGGGTCAATAGAAGCCTAAAAGTCCGGGAACAATAAGTTCAAAACTCAACCCTTTCCAAGATACAGGGGTGTCACGTCCGTATTTTACGCAAGCAATTTTTCCATTTTAAAAATCGAGAATATTCTAGCATTCAGCTAAAATCTTAGTTTCAAGCTCAAACCGCACCCAACATAATCTCTCAGTCCTGTAAACATTCCCATGCAGCCCCTACTGCAGTGATTCATACACAGCTGCACTCAAGACGCGCTTGAGTCATACAGCCACATCCTAGGGCTTGTCTAGGAAAATCCGAAGGCTTTACCCCACTTTTTACCTCAAACTAGCGCTGGTTCCGACTATATAAACCGTTCGAAATCTTATACATCAGAGTCTTTAGTAGCTTGATCTTCCGAAGGGCGAAGCTCTGCCTTTCCGAGGATCGACCGCGCTAATTCTCTCCGAAGTTCAGTCTTTGATTCTTCTGCGAAGGGCGAAGCTCTGTTCTTCTTGTAGTAGATCGTGTTAGGCACTTTCGAAGCATATCAAACGTTTATAAACCGTAGACGTTGGAGTACGGGGTTACTCCGAGGAAGATCGTACACGTTGCTTTCGACCAATCTTTACGCATTAGTGCGTTTATTAGAATTAGTTCTCTCCGGAGTTCAGTCTTTGATCCTCTATCGAAGGGCGAAGCTCTGTCCTCCTTGTAGTAGATCGTGCTAGGCACTTTCGAAGCATTCTCCAAACTATTCAAATCTCAGACGTTGGAATACGGGGTTATTCCGAGGAAGATCGTATTCGTTACTTTCGACCACATCAATTCGAATTACTTTGTAAACCTTAGACGCTGGAATACGGGGATATTCCGAGGGAGATCGTGCACGGCACTTTCAACCAAATCATTGCATTAGTTGCAATTATATTCTTAAGCATTCAACATACGCCGCGAGTTATATCTGTACAGACGGACGAGGAATACACAAGGTATTTTGTAACAAGCGAACACACACTAAACACGATTGTATTCTCTATTCTTTTAAATCCTTTCAATATAGTTATCTTATTTTTCGTCTCAATTACTCCTTGTTCTACATTCAATCACCACCTGTCAATAGCGAACAACACTGAAAGCGACATCGTACATAGAACCCACATTTTAGTGTAGGAATATTTAGCCGCTCAGATATTCCTATCCGGGGTAATATAACTCTTGGGAGAGACTTGGCGCCTTGCGTAGCCTGGTGGTACCCCAAGCTTTTACCTTTAGCCATCCTAAACCTTTTTCCTTTCTGGGGACCTTCGAATCGACCTGGGTATTATCAGATTAGTATGGTTGTGCCAATAGGTCTCATTGACATTAGCGCAGTGAGATGTGTTTGGACCTCAATTAAAGATCTGACTATACATCAGGTAGAACTGGCCTCCGGACTGACACCCTCGCGAATTAGGGAACAATTGGATAGTTTAAAGAACGTTTATATAAGTAGGGCTACCTGCCTAAAAGCACGTTAGACTTGAGAGAGACTTGGCGCTTTGCGTAGCCTGGTGGTACCTCAAGCTGTGTTTTTCCTAACCTGATCCAATTCCTGTATCAATCAGCTTCGACCGTTAAGGAGAATCTGCCTGAAAGGTATTATTTTGCCAATAGTGCTCATTGACACCAGCGCAGTGAGATGTGTTTGGAACTTAATTAATCTCAGGCTTATTCGAATTGGCGACTGTTGATTGGGCTCGCTTATCCTTAAGGGTTTAGGAGCGAGCACACGTTTTTCCGTAACCAAACGGATATAAAACGGTCTCGCACGGCTAGCCCGTAACAGGGGGTTGAAATTTCAAGTTTTAAAAAATCATATCTTCCGACGGGATAATGCTAGCGTTACGGGTCTTTTTCTAGAAGGTGTGGAAGGGCCGGAGCTATGTGAAAAAAAATAGAAACCATGTAAAAATTATTATTAAGTCGCATTATTATTGATTTTCTTGCAGTTTCTCGATGAAGCAGCAACATTTTCAGGTACGAAAAAAATCACAGTCATTCTGTGATGCACCCAAGAAAATATCGCGTTATAAAAAGTTTAAAATTTTAATAAATGTGGCCAGGAGAAATTATTGAAAGTTTTTCGCTAGAGATTCTCAATCCCAGGTTTATGACGGCATTGTAGAGTTCATCAACCTGACCCTTTTTTCTCTCTCTCACTCTCTCTCTCTCTCTCTCTCGCACTGCGGTGTTCGGTAGCAGGCCCTCGAGATAAGCTGGGCCTAACTGACCTACGCTAACAGAGACCCGCCGACTTCGAGCCATCTACCGCCGCAGTGACACATGCAGCCATAAACCCGGGATTGAGAATCGCTAGCAAAAAACTTTCAATAATTTATCCTGGCCACATTTATTAAAATTTTAAACTTTTTATAACGCGATATTTTTTTGGGTGCATCACAGAATGACTGTGATTTTTTTCGTACCTGAAAATGTTGCTGCTTCATCGAGAAACTGCAAGAAAATCAATAATAATGCCACTTAATAATAATTTTTAAATGATTTCTATTTTTTTCTCATAGCTCCGGCCCTCCCACATATTCTAGAAAAAGACCCGTGACGCTAGCATTATCCCGTCGGAAGATATGATTTTTTAAAACTTGAAACTTCAACCCCCTGTATCTCGTAAAGGGTTGAGATTTCAACTTATTGTTCCCGAACATATAGGCTTCTATTGACCCCCAGAATACGAGATTTGATTTATTGCACCCATCACTGACTCACCCTGTATATTAAAGTTGTTACATCCTCACTTTTCATCAGACAATTTTTTTCTTTGAGTACTTTAGAACATTCTGGAATCGAGCCACATAGAGTCACTTTTCCGTGTATAGAAACAGGTTTTTGGACTTCTAGCTTCGCTTCGAGCTGACCACCACCACATTTAGGGCTGGCGTGACCTTTGCCGGGCCGGGTTCAAAAATTTTGCGGCACCTGAATACACATTCCTACACTGAACTTTGACGATTTTTATCATTCCTTTAATCGGAATCATCGCTACTAAAAAGATGTCTTGCATCTATTAATGGTATCATCATTCTGTAAAAAGTCAACCGAAATTGGTTTGTTTAATTGGATATTTTTCGTAGACCACGGGACTTGTCAAAACGCGGAGCCGGGTTCCGGTGATCGCCCTGAACCTGCCTTGCAGCGTCCCTGGCCACATTTCACAACCTACACACACTCGGAAAACCAAGACTAGATCAGTTCCCACGCTGGTCTAGAGACCCTTTTCCCGCGCTATGGAAAACCATAGCGTCTGCCTCAGTCTTGAGGCAGATTTTTGGCTATATAAACCCACTCAAAATCTATCTTGAGGCTCAGTTTTGGTCCACCCTCCAAAGGGCGAAGCCGTTCCCAAATAGTAGTAGAACGGGCTTAGCTCGTACGAAGCATTACAAAGATGTAGAGAACGGGGTTACTCTGAGCAACATCGTGCATTAGTCACTTTCCTGCATAAAGTGTATTTTGAATCCGTAGTATAATCGCGAAGTGCTTAAACAGACAAGGAAACAAGGTATTTGAAACAAGCATACTCACATCGAACACGTTTTGTATTCCTTTTATTCTTTATACAGTGTGAGTCAGTGACTCGGACTGAAACTTTTCACACGTATTCTAGGCCCTAATCTAAGTAAGTCCAAAAGCCCTTGGTCAAATTTCCGAAATCTCAACCCTTTCCTAATTACACGCGTTTAAATTTTTCATTTTTAAAAAATCGTATCTTCTAAACGAATAATCCTAGCGTCAAGGGTCTTTTTTCAGAATGTGCGTGAGGGCCCGAGGTATCTGAAAGAAATAGAAACAATGTGAAAATTAGTATTAGTGTGATAATCAAGGGGGCCCAAGCGTGTATGGCTGAGTGTGTGTGTGTGTGTGTGTGTGTGTGTGTGTGTGTGTGTGTGTGTGTGTGTATGCGTGCCGGGGCTAACGCTGTCGGGGCAAAAGATACGATGCAGGGGCGTTATGTTCCCTCTCCGGGGCTGCGTTCCCAAAAACAGAAGTGAAAGGACGTCGAGCGATGAATCAGTTCTGGTTGGGTTACGCGTCCATGAAGAAGTTGGTAAAGAAGTACGACCTACCAACCTACCGACCCTACCAAGACCTCTCTATCAGCGAATCCCACTTTCATTGCTGTTAGCCTATTAATTAAGTAATTAAGGCATAGATATTGTCTATCATCCCCATCCCCTTCCTGAACCCTGTCTGATTCGACTCGAGTACTCCTTTTTCCTCTATCACCTAAATTAGTCGCTCGGCTAGCCCTGCTGCATGTATTCTATATTCCGTCTGTATTACCGTCACCTTCCTGTATTCTTTTACTTTTTTTTCATTTCCTTTCTTAACTATGGGTACTACCGACCCTTCCGGCCCGTCTTCCAGCCAGTCCTTCGTCACCACAGCCTATTACATGTTTCCCAGAACCTGTCACTTGCTTCCTTCCCTCCACACTTGCACAGCACACTTGGAATCCTATCCCCTCCTTCAGCTTCTTTATTACTGTCCGTACTTTTTGTCTACTTAATTTCTCCCCTTTCTCCTTCTGTTTCTCTCTTTCCTCGTTTGCTCTAACTTTCCAGCTTGCTCCCCCTAACACCACTCTAAAGTAATTGTTCCACTCCTCTATATCGGCTTCCTCACTCGCTCTCTTTCTGCACTTTCTTCCCCTGTTCACGATCTTCCATGTCTCTCCCTCTGTTCTTACGTCTTTTATCTCTTCCTCCTACCTCTCTTTTCCTCTTTTCTTTTTCCCTTTACCCAGCATACCCTGCTCATTTCTCGCCCTCGTAAAGCTCTCCCCACATCCCCCTTCTCTTCTCATCCTCTTCTGCTACTCTTTCACCTCTTTCTTCTTCTGCCTACATTTCTCATGTCACCAAGCTTTTTCTTCTTTCTTGTACTTCTTCAATTCCATCCTTGGTAATTGTTTAGAATAGGTGCGTCCTCACCAATTTGGCTGAAATTTTAATATGTTTACAAACACCCCATCCTTTCAAACACTCTGTTTAACTCTCCCCGTTCTTGTTCCACTTCCTTTCTCTCACCTCCTCTACTCCCAAACTTCTCTGCAAATTCCTTTCTTCTTTCTTTCGTCCACCACCCTATTATCTTTCATCCCTGTTACAGGCTTGCCGTGCAAGCTCGTTTTGGGGTTTGGATTTGATTTGAACGTCTCGTATCCGCAAGGATGACTACGATGACGAGCTCGTTTTGAACCTCCCAGGAATGATATAGGAGTTTAGCGAATAGTTGTAAAGGTTGAACGTATCAGATTCTCACAATGCACCAAACATTACCTCAAAGGCCTCCTAATAAGTATTAAGGTAGACGATATCCTTTTGACTTACCCAATCTAACAATCAAAACTCACGAAAAGAAAGAAACTTGGTGTTCGCCTTGTCTGTACGCATTTTGCGATTACACTTCGACTAACTAACGAATTCGAATACTTGATGGTGCTCGGATGTGCTCGTTGGTGACTAATGCACGTTCCTGCTCACATCAGAATAACCCTGTAATCTATACGTCTTGGTAATGCTTCAAAAGAGCAGAGCTCGATCTACTACTAACTGGACAGAGCTTCGGTTTTCGGAAGATGGATCAAAACTGAATCCTCGAGTTATATTTGGGGGGGGGGGGGGGGGGGGGGGGTTATGACCAAAAATCTGTCTCGAAAGTGGGGAAAGCGTTATGGTGTTCCCACACGAACGTGCATCTGACATGGACCTGCCTTTCCACGTTGGGGGAGGTCGTGGTACCCTGGGGGTGGTCGGCTTGAAGCAAAGCTAGAGCTCGAAAGACCTGTTTTGGGCACAGAAAAGTGGCTCTACGTGGCTCGCATCGTTTAATTCTAGAGTATTCTCGGATAACCAAAGGAAAAATTGTCTGATACAAAGTGAGGATGTAACATCCCTTTTCCTCTTCCTACTCATACTACCACTGGCTAATGATCCAAATTCACTTTCACCTCTAGCGCCACGCTCTCACTCTGTCCTTAGTTACTCTGTTGCCTATTACGTCATCTATCATCGATTCCTCATTTTCTGTGTATGTAAACTTTCCCTTTTTATCCCGTTTTATGACTCCATTCAATATTTTCCAGTCCAAGTCTCCCAAAGACTCATACAGTTTCCTTCCCTCTTCTACTCTTTCGGCCCTCTTCTTGCGTTCTTCCCCCTTGACTATCCGGAATTCACTAATGTATTGATCCATAGATTTAATAATGTATTGATTTATTGATCTCTTGATTTATTACTCTATTACTGTATTAGTTCATTGTATTATTGATTCATTTATTCATTGAATGATTCAAATTATTATTGAAAAATAACTGCAAAATGACAGTGACAATAACAATAATAATCACAATAATATCAAGGATACCATTAATAAAATTAATAATAATTGTAGAAAAAGAAATCATCGTTGTCATTATCTTACTAACCGAAATATGAGGTCACTGACTCCCTTCCGATTTCGAGCCTACCCGCTAATAACTCCATTCCGCTTAGCGCTCGATTAGCGAAACGGTTCAGCACTCGCGAAACTCCACGTTACACAAAGAGCTTGAATATTCCAAGAATCACTAAGAGAAACGAGGCCTAAATTTGAATAAGTAAAAATTAGACCTCTCACGGTGAATTTTCCTCCGACAGTTCGCGTTTTGTGCAGGGAGATCATTATCTCCGACATCTGACCGTAAGCGGAAAAATGGCGGAATTTAACCTTCTTTCGGCGTGAAACACGACTTCTGTGGCGACGTCACTTCCAGATTTCGAAGGTAGAAAATTGTGCAGCTTGAAGCAGTGAAGTTTAGGTGAGTTCATTGACTTTAACACGTTCCGTGCCGCGTGTACCATTATGGTACAGGTTAAACTTTACCTTCAATCTGCGTATATCATAAATAGTACACACAGTCATAGTTATTTAATGGGCTGAAAACATATATTTTATATCAAATTTAATTCTATAAGATATATTACCACCAAAAGAATTAGGCATTTTCAAGAGACAACGTCTTGTCTAGGGCCAAGCAGAAGAAGACAGACCTTATATCTGGTCCAGAGACAGAAGTTACGCTTGCCTTTGCAATATTAAAAGTCCTTAAATAAATTGATTTTTCAAATTTTTATAAACAATTTCTGAAAGTCCATGTCCAGGCGACAAATTTGCATCATTGTTATAAACAATTTGTTTATCCATCGTGGAGACAATAGATCTCAAATATAGCTAAAATTTTAAGAAACGTCATCTCCGTCTCCGTCTCCGTCTCCGTCTTCGTCTTCGTTTCCGTTTCCTGTGTCACGCTGGCCACATGCTCGCAAGACTCTCACTTTTCCTCTGCCCCTCGTCCATTTCTCTGCCTTATACACCCACTTCAGTCATCCTCCTCCTCTTCACCCTTCTCCTCCCTATCATCCACCTCCTCCTCCAACTCCTCCACCACTCTTCCACCTGCTTTTGAATCCACAATCTGCTGCTCATCGACCTCCTCCACTTCGTCTACCTCCTCAGTCGCCTCTATCACCTTCTCCGCCCCTTACTCCCCCACAACCCCTACTTTTTCTTCTCTTGGCTCTGCTCAGCTTCTTCTTCCTCCTGCTCGGCCACCTTCACCACTTTTTCTCCTCCTCCTCCCCATCCTCCACCTCCCCTTCCTCCACCTCCACCTACTTCTCTACTTCCATCCGTAACAACATCCTCCTTTTCTCCACTTTCACCTATACCTGCACACCCACCTCCACGTTCACCTCCACCTCCGCCAGACTTTTTCTGCTTCTCCTGCCCGGCTTCCCGGAGGGCCTCCTCCCCTACTTCCGCCCGCCACTACCTACTCTTTCCCTTCACCACATCCACCCTCACCTTGATCTGCTTCTCCTTGTTTTGTATTTCACTTATTTATTGAAATACATTGATAATAATTTTGTTAATTTACATAGGTTTAAAGTTAATTTATTGGATATCACTAAGGGATAAGATTTTATTGCGGGCCAAGTCGAAAAGGGTAGAACTAATTAATATTAAACTATTAATCTGCTGGACAAGATTAGTAATAAATTGTACCTGCGATTTATCTCTTTATGTTAGGTTGTTGAACTAACTAATTTATGTCTTCATTTTGAACAATGTATGTATAACAATTCGTTTGTTGTTAATGTATGTTATAAAGCTATTTCATTTTTTACTAGCCGCGTATTTGGAGTTGATTTACTTATTCATATTTCATTTATAATGCATTTATAGAAATTTAAAAAATTCTAATTGACTGAATGCTGTTCTACGTGGTCTACTATTTTCAAATTAACTGTTTTTTATGTGGGAAATGCGTAAAACCGCCAATTTGGATTTGAGAGGTTGGTTTGATTGTTAAGGGGGAACTCGCAATCGTGACGTGACCGCTTCGGCCCGTCGGTAAAACAGCGAAATGATACTTTTCTAACATTCATATTACAAGAACTACATTGATTTCTGCGACAATTATGGTTTCCTGCCACACATTGTGGCCTCCCCTTTCAAATGAGCCCAGCCGCAGTTCAATCCGTGCTGAAATAACGAGGAATTTGCGCAATATATTTTTTCTCTTTTTTATCCACATGTTCATATCTTTGGATTTAAATTGTGTAGATTATATGTCTTTGTATTTAAAAGTGTAAATTAATTAAATTAAATTATTTAATTAAATACAAAGACATGAACATGTGGATAAAAAGAAAATAAAATATAACGTAATATAACGACTCGAACCCTAAACTTCTCCGTACTAATCCTTCCCTTTACTCGCGGTGCCATCACACCACTTAGAAATGGTCTTCATTCCGTCTGTACTTGTATGAGTGTGAGATTTCAAAATTCGATTTTTTTAAGAAATCCGTAGCCAGATACGGCTAATGTTTTAGACTTAGTGGGACAGTAGCTAACGTTTGAGCCTGGTCTTGTTTAAAAAGCGCTCGTCCAGGTCGCGTTAGCGCGGAATCGCTCGAATGTAGCGGTTTTTAATTTTCTTAAGTATCGCGCCCCATCTCGAAAAATCTGGAAAAATTAGACCACAATTATCGGCACTCTTATGCACAACCTGTATTAATATGAATGTGGTACTTTTGTATTTTCAATGATTAAATAATGTTTATAATTTATTTTTATTTTTCATTCGTTTGTTTTGCCACTGAAAATTCTGAAAAAAATGACAAAGGTGCAGCTCATAGGTTTAAATGTATGTAATTTTTTGTTGAACAAATTCGGAGAAATAAAGAAAAAACCCGGAAATGGCGTTTCACCCTATAACTACCCCTATAGTGGAGCCATCGGATTGAAACTTGGCACAGGCGATTTTCTATGGGGACCCTATCGGCTGATGTACACAGAAATTAATTTGGTTTGGGGGCATTTTCCGCATGCTTATTCGGCTATACCCTTTCCGTAATTTGCGCAAATTCTTAGTTATTTCAACACGGATTGAACTGCGGCTGGGCTCATTTGAAAGGCGAGGTCACAATGTGTGGCAGGAACCCATAATTGTGGCAGAAGTCAATCCAGTTCTTGTAATATGAGTGTTAGAAAAGTATTTCTTCCCATACATTGTAAGTATTCTTTCTCTTTCATTCCACCACTGTCTTCTTCTATATAAGCACGAGAAGGGATATGGGATCAGGTATCCGGCGCTCATCGAGGGTCAATATCGGTGTGACTAATACTAATCCAAGTTGCAAAGTTTTTTATTTGTAATTTTTTGTTTATGAAAATTATACTATCATACTGCTGAGGTTTTGCCGATTAAAATGATACCAAACATGATAAAATTTCTGTAAAAACGCCGGGGGAAATTTAGAAGCAAGAAGTACGTGTATACATAATTTGGTCGCAGGCATCAGTTGTCGGGTTTTCGCCGCACAAGACGGGTCCCCCCTCCCCCCTCTACCCGGGCACGTCATAGATCTGACGCAGAGGCCCAGAATGTGCTATATATACAGTGTGCTACATGCTGTCGGTATTACCGGCCCTGCACGCGAAAAATCAACTGTTTGACCGACCACCCAAATTCAAAATGGTGGTCGGACGCATTTCCCCCTTAAGTTTTTTCTACGCGAGATGGACTCACTTTCATAACGCACTTGGGGCGCTGTGAGATTAGCAGCAGTTGGACTTTCGGGCGGTATATACCCCGATTAATCTGGTAAAACTGAAAATAAGCTCAAAGTATAGCATTGGCAGCGTGGTTAGCACAGACGATTTGCACAGTAAAGATTTCGGGTTCGAGTCTTGGTACTTTTGGTTCTGTCTTATATGGGAGTGCGATTTTTTTGTTAATGCGACAGTATCTGAACATTACCCGAACAGTATCAGTAGTTGGAGAGGTTCATTGTACTTAAAATTTCGTCTTTCTGATCTTACTTCTGCTATTATATTGATGATTTGGAAAATATGTTTACAATTTTTTAAGATTATATCGCTAGGACTGTACTGAAAAATACTACAAATTAATAGTTGTCAGACTACATCAATGTTTCTGATGTTAGAAACATGTTTTATCAAAATAATTTTTTCGTATATTTTGATTTGTCGCTCCAAAGTGTCCTCTCAGTTACGTTACTTTTTTTTATAACATTTGTCTCTATGCCACGCCATTCTTTCGATATTCAAGGGCGTAAAGCTTCGGCACATTGGAGGAAGGGGTCTAAAATTCAGCTAGTAGCACCAGTGTGTTGGATTCGTTTTGCAATTCTCGATTACGATGAAATAACACAAAAAATAGGTATTCGTTGTTGAAACATGTAATTATCTATAAAAATGGGTAGATACAATTGCAATATACGAAATTTTTTAACCTAAAGTAAGAGTTCTATCAATTTCCTGCAAGTTTTCTGCAAAACCTGTTATTTTTAGGAGATATTCAAGAGGGAGCATAGACTACTTCCGTGTAGTAAACCACCCTGATAACATTTTTGTCATTGGTCTTCGAACTAATCTTGACTTCAACTTGCAAGATATGGAACAAAGAATAGGCGGACCGGGTTAAGGAAATTAAGTGAACATTATTGACCCAGGACCACTCCTTCGGTAACACATCCGTATTGCTATCCTCCGAGCCCCTTTAAACCATGCAACTTTCCCTAATGATTTATTTCGATCAAAATGTATAAATATGTGCACGGTTTCTTAACTCCAACCCATTCACGCATCGTGGTCATATTCATGTTTGTACGAAGGCAGTGAAATCCCAAAAAATCATTCAATATGCAAAGTTGTGGGCCAAGTGCAAGATATGTAGTTTCATTTCATTTATCCAGAATACAAAATAATGAATTCTTCGATAATGCAAATTCGCTTGCTAATGATAAAGTGGTATTCTAGAAACGCTATGAAATCTCAGAATGAGGCCGCGTACAGGCTGTACACAGCACGTGTGCCGTAACACCCATGCAGATCTACCTAGCTCCAGCTAACAGTCCTTGCAATTTACTAAAAAATTCATATTCTGCCTTAAAAGTGCTTGGCGGCAAAATTCAAAGCAATCGCTGACACCCGGGGGGGGGGGGGGGTGGCCCGCTGTCCACCCACGTGTATTCCGAAAATCCGCGCACTTCTCCTTACTATACCTTCCCACAAAGGCTAGGTGAAATTTCTTTTTCCCATAAAAACATGGGAGCATGCTTTCCTGCACATGCTTGCTCTAATCTGCAAATATTTACAAATTTTCCTCCAGAACCATTATTACTGAGGTTGTAGCGGGTGCAGTTTTAAAAAGGGTTTGAGACCGGCTGTAATAACCGATCTCTGCTATCCCCGGCGGCCACGCAGTTTGTCCTGTACCATCCTCTTTGACAGTCCGGCGTTCCTAGCCGAAATCTCCACTCCGAGCATGACCGGCTTTCCTAGCCGTTCTCTCCTCACCAAGCGTTGCCTCAAGTACAAAACTCCTATCCACTGCGGTTGCCAGCAGGCGGCCGAAGTTAACAATGAGGTTCATCCTCTCCTTGATTCCTCCAGGCGGCCGTGGTTCCTTAACCTCGTTCTCTCCCGAAGAGTCCGGCTGAACTCCCTGGAAGCGGTCCTCTTACAACCTTTTATACTTAACCGTTGCTATGTTTTCCACACCGCTGCGGCGATAATCGATATTACGGTTGCTATGGTGCGGGTCTTGTTACAAGGTAATAAATTTGCTTATTCATAACAATATTGTTGCCTTCCCATTGAACATAATTGCATTTTACTAGAGAAAGTACATCACGTGTCAAAATACGCAAGCCCCCACGTACTTTTAAGGCAGGATATGATTTTTTTAGTATTCAACTCATTTTGTACTCTGGATAAATGACATGAAACTACATATCTTGTACTTGGCCCACATCTTTACATTTTGAATGCTTTTTTGGGATATAAAATGCAGTTGTTACGTCCTCATTTTACGCAGACGATTTTTCCTTTGCTTATTTTAGAATATTCTGGAATCGTTCACCTCAGAGTCACTTTTCCGTACCTAGAAACAGGTTTTTTGAGCCCTAGACTCGCTTCGAGCCGACCACCCCCGCATTCCACAACCTCTCCCAACGAGAAAAAGCTAGTTCCAGGTCAGTTTCACCTGACGATCCCGAATCCCTTCCCGCTTTTCCCGCACTATGGAAAACCATAGCATCTTCCCCACTCCTGAGGCAGATTTTTGGGTATATAAACCTGCTCAAAATCTATCTCGACGACTTAGTCCACCCAACGCCGGGCAGGGCGGAGCCCCTGCCCGAATAGCAGTAGATCGTGCCCTGCACCTTCGAAGCCAAACCAGACGTGAGAATACGGGGTTATTCTCAAGGAAGATCGTACTCAGTTACTTTCGACCAAAATCGAGACGCGAGAATACGGGGTTATTCTCGAGGAAGGTAGTGCTCTGCACCTCCGACCAAAATCTAGACGTTAGAGTACGGGGTTACTCTGAGCGAGATCGTGCATCAGTCACCTTCGAGCATTTATAATCGCGAAATCATTGTAACGCAAGTAATTGTTACGGGCTAGCCGTGCGAGACCGTTTTTATATCCGTTTGGTTACGGAAAAACGTGTGCTCGCTCCTAAACCTTTAAGGATACGCGAGCCCAATCAACAGTCGCCAATTCGAATAAGCCTGAGATTAATTAGGTTCCAAACACATCTCACTGCGCTGATGTCAATGAGCACTATTGGCAACATAATACCTTTCAGGCAGATTCTCCTTGACGGTCGAAGCTGATTGATACAGGAATTGGATCAGGTTAGGAAAAACACAGCTTGAGGTACCACCAGGCTACGCAAAGCGCCAAGTCTCTCTCAAGTCTAACGTGCTTTTAGGCAGGTAGCCCTACTTATATAAACGTTCTCTAAACTATCCAATTGTTCCCTAATTCGCGAGGGTGTCAGTCCGGAGGCCAGATCTACCTGATGTATAGTCAGATCTTTAATTGAGGTCCAAACACATCTCACTGCGCTATAGTCAATGAGACCTATTGGCACAACAGTACTAATCTGATAATACCCAGGTCGATTCGAAGGTCCCCAGAAAGGAAAAAGGTTTAGGATGGCTAAAGGTAAAAGCTTGGGGTACCACCAGGCTACGCAAGGCGCCAAGTCTCTCCCAAGAGTTATATTACCCCGGATAGGAATAATTGAGCGGCTAACTATTCCTACACTAAATGTGGGTTCTATGTACGATGTCGCTTTCAGTGTTGTTCGCTATTGACAGGTGGTGATTGAATGTAGAACAAGGAGTAATTGAGACGAAAAATAAGATAGCTATATTGAAAGGATTTAAAAGAATAGAGAATACAATCGTGTTTAGTGTGTGTTCGCTTGTTACAAAATACCTTGTGTATTCCTCGTCTGTCTGTACAGATATAACTCGCGGCGTATGTTGAATGCTTAAGAATATAATTGCAACTGTTTGGAGCTCGCATGCCGCCACGCCCACATAGTTAGTTGTGTTCCTTTTGTTTCGTCCCCCTTTATCATAAGAGTGGTTAGGTTTAGTAGTCGTTAGTTGTAGTATTCGCGGTCGCGGAAGTCGCGCGAAACGTTGGCGGAATCGCGATCGAGAACAGGCGTCAGCTGCGCGACTTGTCCGACTCGTGCTGCCCGCCCGCGGATCCGCCCGCGGATGCGAGCTTCGTGATCGCTAGTGCCCTGCATGCAAAAGCACCGGTGCGGTGCGGATCATCCGACTCTCGCCGTCAGGACCTACGCAGCACGCAGCAAAAGGTAAGTCGAGCACGCTGACTTTGGCCGAATTTTCACGAGAAGGTTTTGTTCGTTACTATCGCGGGAAGAGACTTCTCTGGTCCTTCGATCTTCAAAGAACCAAATCGCGAATCCGGGGAAGGTACAACACCCCCGAGCAGCAACTAATGCAATGATTTGGTCGAAAGTGCCTAGCACGATCTACTACAAGGAGGACAGAGCTTCGCCCTTCGGGAAAGAATCAAAGACTGAACTCCCAGAGTAGGATTTTCGGTGGTTTATATAGTCGAGCGCGCCCTAATTTCTCGGAAAAAGTGGGGCTAATTCTTAGGATTTTCCTAGACAAGCCCTAGGAAGTAGCTGTATGACTCGAGCGCGTCTTGCATGCAGCTGTGTATGAATCATTGCAGCAGGGGCTGCATGGAAATGTTTACAGGACTGAGAGATTATGTTGGGTGCGGTTTGAGCTTGAAACTAAGATTTTAGCTGAATGCTAGAATATTCTCGATTTTTAAAGTGGAAAAATTGCTTGCGTAAAATACGGACGTAACATAATAGTGAAGAAAGTTAGATGCAGTGCGCAAACAGACGAGGTAAAACGCAAAGAGGTAATTGTAACAACCACACACACTGAACACAAATTGTATCACTACTTTTGCAACTCAGAATACATCTCACTCTATTTTCCGTAAAATCACTCCTTATTTTGAATTCCATTTTCCACCTGTCATTGAAACAATCTCTAATATAACACTGAAATCGACAAGAGTGCATAGAGCCCACATTAACCGATAGGATATTTAGCCGCTCGAATATTCCTATCCGGGGTAATATAAGACTTGGAAGAGACTCGGCGCGTAAGCGTAGCCGGGTGGTGCGCCAAGCTTTTACCTTTCAGCCATCCTGAACCTTTTTCCCTTCTGGGGACCTTCGAACCAACTGGGTCATACACCTGGAAGGACTGGTCTCTGGACTGACACCCTCGCGACTTAGGAAAAGCAGTAGTATAGATCATAGAAGCACTTTATGAGTAGGACTACCTGCCCTAAGACCCGTAAGACTTGGGAGAGACTCGGCGCGTGGGCGTAGCCGGGTGGTGTCTCAAGGCTTATTCCTTCTGACCCTAAACCACATCCCGCATCAATCGGTATTGCACCGCCTGATTCTAACGAATCGGCGACCATCGGTTGGTCCCCCATAAAGATTTAGGAGCGGGCCTGACCAGTTTTCCATTGCACCAACGCCGCATCGCACATACCCGCGGCTGGAAAACAGGCTCGCACGGCTGGCCCGTAACACAGTATAGAACACAGCACATAAGTTTTTTGAATTGTTATACAGGGTGAATCGCTCGCCATCGAAGTTCAAAACCGTACCGTAGACTAAACGTCGCGGCGATATGCCCATTTACACATAGGCTAGATCTTAAATGTAGGCACCCACTTAAGGACCCTTCGCAGCGGGTTGTAGCCCAAAAATTCACTAATAATAAGACACAGCCTTAGTCCCAGCTCTAGCTTGTAGGTGAATGGCTTATCGCCCCGACGTTTAGTCTGCGGTACAGCTTTGAACTTGGATGGCGAGTGATTCACCCTTAGAATCTTTCTTTTCAATAGAAACAAATGAAAAACAAGACACGTTATCTACATGTATTTACCTACTCCCTCTCTTGTTAAATATTTTACTTCTTTGGTCTTTTACTTAACAAATTCGAATACAGCATGGTCTTTTCTTTACTAATCGAAAAAGTTTCGATCTAACTGACTTTTACAACCGGGCTGATTGCAGTGCCACGTGCACCATAAATGGTACGCGATGTGATAACTATTTTAAATGAGCTACTTACTTATGGATTAATATTATAATAAAATATTGTGAGGTAATATATCAATGTTAAGTCGAACACCACATGGCTTGAATGAAAAACGTGTTGACGAGGCTCTTTTTCTCCCACAGAAAACATGGATTCGCTGCAAAAATGGCTTGTTCTACTCCTTGTATTCTTGACGCTTTTATGCGAATACCGAGCTAATTCGCGTAGGGAAACGTCGTTGACGAGACGCAAACGCTACGTCGTCTTTCCTGAGGGTTCTTCCTTCTCCGTAAGTAACTCGACCTAACGCTGAACAGTGTGTGTTAATTAGAGGTGACCACGTAGCACTACATCTTGCTGGGAAATGAAGATGAAAATTGATGACGTTAATACGTCCTTTATGAGAGTTGAAGTTAAAGATGGTTATAAGATTGATTCAAATTAATTTTAACTGAATTCCCAATGAATCTCAGAGTTGAATAAAAACCAATTTTCAACAAGCGTGGTTTTTTAAACAAGATTCAATCTTGAATAAGGTTCAATTTTTAATAATATCCAGTTTCTAACAGATTTCAATTTTGAATCAAACACCCAGACTTCTCGGAATGAAATTTTGTATAGATATGAACTTGGAATAGAATTTAATTTTTCAGAAGATTCAATTCTTTATATCATCCAAGGTTTATCGAACTTTCTTCAATAAAACTCAGAGTAATTGTTTAGAAAGACGGCTCACAAATTCAGATTTTAATAAACTTCTATTTTGAACACAATTCAATTTTGAGTTAATAATAAAAATCCGCTCGAATTTCTTAGAAAAACATATTTTTTAAATTATAAGTATAACTGTTCTCGTGTAGATCGCTCTGTGTCTGACGGTCCCTGCACTAACTGCCTACGAAGAAGATACTTTCACGGAGGGCGTCAACTGGGGAATATCGTACGATCTTCCGAATGAGAGCAAATCAGCACTCGAGCCGTTTCTTCAACTCCGCCACGATGTTAATCACGCGGAAAACCATTACGTAAACGAAAAGCGTCCACTTCCAAGTAAACAATATCCTTTAAAACACTCCGACTGGAAATATGACAGCAAATATTCGATGAAGCCGAATAAAAAGAAATTCTACAAGTCTCATTACAATTATCTGCAGCGGCGGCATCGCCGAGAATTATACAACAAATTGGAAATTATACTGAACGCGTAAGTTTTTAACTCAACTTTTAATCTTCGCTTAATTTTGTTTTCGATTAGTTTGAGAAATTTGGAATTGAACTAAATTTCGAATTGAAAATTAGAATCAATTTTAACAATCAATTATGCCAATCCATTTTGACAGTCTATTTTAGCAGTTTCCAGAAATCCACAATTTTTCGAGCTTACATCTTGCCATCGCGTCCAGTTACCCATTTATTTTACTAGTTATCATTTCAGAATGAATTTCGACGGAAGAACGTGTGTTTTGCGCGCCCTCTGCGAAGCGTCGCAGCGCCTAATGCCAAAGGGGAATACCCTCGTCGAGGAAATGCTTAGAATAGTTTTTTCGTAAGAAAAATATTCTTCAATAAAATTATTATAAAATTATATCTACAATTTTCTATCATAATTACAAATCTTTTTCTATTCCTCCATTATTAATAATCATTAACACGCAGTACAAATAATTCACTACTTTTGACATTTTTAATTATTCTATAATATTTTTCTAACCCTTTACATTATTTTAATTGTTTTACTTTTTTCGGTTATTCTAGTTACTAGAATTATTTTTCAAATAATATCGTTTTCTATTCAATGTAAATATAGGATACCATTGAAGAGGATTTTCTCCTTTGAGCCTCTGGAACACCATACTTACGCCCATGCTCATCGAGCCGGATTCGACGGTGAGAATTGTGCCGCGATTTTCTCCAGCTGCAGTTTCTCCCTTATCGACATGGCGCTCGGGAAGTACGACGCACCGCAGACCTCGAACACTGTGCCGCCTTTCGGGCACTTCATGCGATAATTGGAAATGGAGAAACGAACAGGATTTTCGGAAAGTTAATTACAGAAATTGTTCCCATTGTATAAAGAACTGTGAGAATTAACTAGAAAATAAAGTTATGTGAGAATATGTTAAATGGGGAAAAAGAGGGGAGAATTTTGTGAATGAAGAATTTGAAAGAGAGTGTTCAATAGAATGGCAAAACGGTGGCAAAAAATATAATTATAATCGGTTGGTAAAGAAGTCTGCAAGAAGAACTGGTAATAAGTTAGTAAATTCGCTAAAATGAACTAAGAAATATAGCTATGAAATTTACCTGAGAATCGACTGGCAAATTTGATGGCTATATTTCACTAATTCTGTTCTGTTCTGTTCTTGGGGGTTTGAGTGTACCAGGCACTTAGTCCTAGCGGACCATTGTACCCCCCCCCCCCCCCCCCCCTGGGGGGCTACCCTTGCCCGGGTCCTTTCGATATCCCGGGCGCACCTCAGGAGGTCAGTATTACTGAGGCGGACTACGGCTTCCTCGTCGATGTAGACGGCTACAAGGAGGCGAGTCCTCAGGTCCTTCAGCTCCCTGCATCGACTGATCAGGTGTAGAGGCGTTTGCTCCTCTGCACCACACCATCGGCATCGTGGGTCCTCCTCGAGTGCCAGTCGCGTTCAGTGTTTTCTCATGTGCCAGTGCCCAGTGACTAGCCCCACGAGCAGCTTAAGGCTCGGCCTGCCCAATTCGCAGGCAGCCCTACCCCTTGTATGCAAAGGTTCCTTCAGTAGGGCCTTCCCATGCACCATGCCCGGGGTCTGGTTCCAGATGCTTAGTCCGCTAGGCATCTTTTCAGCGCCCCCGTGGAGGTGCCTGTCTAAAGAAAAAGTTCCGTAAGGGGCAGGCGGGCCCCTTCCCTCGCCTTCAGATTTGCTCTCTCATTGCC
Source organism: Trypoxylon attenuatum (assembly GCA_963989405.1). Taxonomy (NCBI): domain Eukaryota; kingdom Metazoa; phylum Arthropoda; class Insecta; order Hymenoptera; family Crabronidae; genus Trypoxylon; species Trypoxylon attenuatum. The sequence continues at coordinate 22,234,528 of OZ022490.1, forward strand.
GTGCATGCCTGCGTGCCCTGGTGTTCACAGCAGGTTCACCTTGTTGTTAATCCCTGCAAGCTGTGTGAGGCTCTTGGCGCAGTCCCTCACAAGTCTCGATCTAATGGTCGTTTTTGCGAGGGCCCGGAGCGCCGCCTTACTGTCGCTGCAGATGTATATGTGCATGTCCCTGCGCCCCTTGTCAAGATTGTTTCTGGTACAGGCCCATATTGCGTTCACCTCTGCTGGTGTGTACCACACCAGTCTTACCAGTAATAGGAGTGTGTGTTCGCTTTCGACCACTCCTCCCTCTCCGGGAAGACCACCTTGTATGTTCTCGGAGCTCGGTTCTGAATATGGAGGGTGTTTTAAACATGAAGCGCCCCTTCCTCGTGAAAAGTACCATCTCCGTCTTTACCGGGTTTACTCTTAGGCCGTGAGAGGTGCACCGCTTTTCGACGACTCCTAGCGCGGTCTGCATCCTTCTGAAGAATCCGGTCTGCATCCGTCCACAGAAAGGGGGAGAGTACTCCCCCCCCCCCCCCCCCCCCCCTGGGCGCAGCACCTGCCAGCTTTCACTCTTACTGTGGTCTCGCCTAGGCTTGAGGTGAGAGATTTGGTTTTCAGCATGTTGAGTATCGCGTTGCTTACCGTTTCCTCCACGCCGAAGTTTCTGATCGCTTCGTGCATGGCCGAAAAGGTGGTGTTGTCGAAGACACCCTCAATGTCAATGAATACGCTCAGAACCGACTCTCTTTGGTCCAGCGTCTCCTCAAGCACCCCTACCAGGTGATGGGTATGATGGGTTCTGATAGGTGTGCTGCGAGTCGTGCACCGGCCTTCTGGTCAGCGCCTTCTCTCTGATGTATCTCTCTACCATTCTCTCCAGCGTCTTTAGCAGAAAGGAGGTGAAACTGATCGGTCTGAAGGACTTCGCCTCCTCGTAACTTCCCTTGCCTGATTTCGGCAGGAAAAACTACTCTGGCTGTGCTCCAAGTTGATGGGATATATCCCAACGTGAGGCACGCCCTGAAGACAGGCGCCAGGTGCTTCACCAGCTCGTTCCCGCCCTCCTGTATAAGTGTCGGGAAGATGCCGTCCGCCCCTGGGGACTTATACCTCTGGAACGTGCCTATCGCCCATTTCAGTTTTTCTACGTCCACCATCCTTGCAGCCATTTCCCACTCTACAATTGTTCGGCGACCCGGTATCTTGCCCGTAGTGGGTTGGTCCGGGTTCGGAGCGCTGGACCTCGGGAAGTGGATCTGCATTAGATGGTTGAGCGCCTGTTGATGGTCCTTTGTCAAGCTGCCATCCGGTAGCTTCAACCCGTCCACCCGTAGCAAAATGCCTGTCGAGAAGACTTTCCTGAGCCTGGCCACTAAGGGTAGAGCCTCGGTGTCATCGCAAAAGGTTCTCCAGGCCCCTCGCTTGCTCTCTCTTATCTTCTTCTTGAAGTTCTCTGCGAGTCCATGCAGTCCTTACAGTCCTCACAAGCCACCTCCTCTTTCACCTTCATAGCTCTATTGAGTAGCCGTCTGGTTCGGTGCTTATATTTCACTGGTTAATGAACTGTTAAAGTTAACTGCCCAAATTGACTGTTGAAATTGACTGCCAAAATGGACTGCCAAACGTCTGTCAAAATTGAGTGCCGATCACATTTGACTGCTAAAATTCGCAAGCAAACCCAACTTCCGAAATATCCTTTCAAGAATCTCCACCAATAAAAATAACACCCCACTCTCCTCCCCTAAAAAACAGAAACTCTCAAAGCAGGTATACCAAATAACAACAAGAATTCGAAGAACACAGTTTTTTTCAATACGTTTATTATTTTTTAAACAATAATTTTAACCGCTCGTTTATTTCAATCGTTTTACATACGTGAATAGTTGTGTGTAGTGTGTAGACGTCAGATTACAAATAGGATAGTTTATTTATCCCTATATAAGGTCTGTATGACTGTGTGTGCCTGTGTGTGTATCTTTGTATGTCGGTATATGTATACGTGTTTGTATGCGTAACGTACGTAATTGTGAATGTGTTTTTCCTCCATTTCGTTCATCGCGTTTTTCGTTTTAGGTTAATGGTTCCATTTTAGGTTAGGTTAATTCATTATATTTTACACGTAACGTCGATCGTCCGCGACGATGGACCCGCCATATTGCAATGGAAGAAGGTCCGTTTCGCAAGCGCGGAATCCGGTGGATTCGAGTACCAGCAACATCCTAACCTTACTTTCGCTCTCTCTCTCGCTCGCTCTCTCTCTCGCGCGCTCTCTCTCTCCCTCTCTCTCTTTCTTTCTCTCTCAAGCGCACTCTCTTTTTCTATTTTTCTTCACATCGCTTCCGGAAATTAGTAGACGGATTTGTTAAGATTCCCAACACTGCGTCGCGTCACGTGATTGTACATTGCATGGATAGAAAACTGTGGGAGAGAGACGTCAAGGACTTTTTAACCTCTCTCTCAATTCGAAGCCCACCCTCTTATCTAGATATACGTCGCGTACAAAAAGTGCTTCGCAAAAGTTGCTGCGCAGTCTATCTTCTGTTCGGCAGGTAATTGGCACGACACTGCGCCACCGCCATCTTCTTCTCCGATTAACTAGTCAAATTGAAATTCAAACTGAAATTCAAATTCAAATTCAAATTCAACATTTCAAATTCAACTTTCAGTTTCAGTTTCAAATTGAAATTCATATTTCGATTTCGATGTCAATTATATTTTTGGTTCAAATTACAATTTCAATTTGAGTTTCAAATTGAAATTGAAATTTCGATTTCCTAATCTAACCCAACCAAACCCAACCTGGCCTAACTTGGTTAATTTAAAACATTGCCACTAAACTAGTTTTTCGACGTGAGATTCGTTAAGAATTAGGTTAGGCTTCACTTAAGAAGATTAGGTTTCTTAACCTCCGAAGATTCGACTTGATTCGATTTTCTTGGAGATAATATGGCGCTGGAAGCGCGCAGTGTCCGCCGGGAAAGTAACTCAATTGGGGCCCCCAGTAGAGGGCACAGGAATCGAGGACCTATGCAGATGGCGCTCCCATCGGCGAGTCTGACCCGAAGGACGCGCGCGAAAGACAGGCAGACAGACAATCAGACAGACAGGCAGACAGACAGACGCAGGGATAGACAATTCTGCTCAAAAGAATCGATGCCAGTGAAGTATCAATACTGAAGAATCGATTATTTTCAAAAAGAATCCCAAATTTATAAACAGAATCCATTCATTTACATTTTAAATAAGAAGAATTAATTAAAGTAACATTTAGAAGTGAAATGTGAAGAATTTATAATAAATCCATATATGTTACAAAGAAAGAAGTGAAATATAGTATTTTGAACTCTAAGCACGCATATAACGTACAATTTATTTAACAGACGTAATAATTTAATTTGTAGTCGCCGTAATTAATTTACATTTGAACATCGGAAATCGATTCTCACAGACTGTTTGATTTGAACGGCATCGATTTTTCAAGAATTCCGTTCCTCAAATAATCAGTAAAGAAATCGATTCCGCAGAAAAAAATCGAGTAGAATCGCCCATCATTAGCCAGACAGACAGACAGACAAACCGACGGACGGACGGACAGATAGACAGGCAGACTGCTGAATAAATGAAGAAACCAGCATTTTCAAGAATGTGGATTTTTTTCTCGTGATACATTTGTCTTCGTTGTTGCTGCATTTCTTTTCAGATTCTGTCTCTTTTAATCTCCATTTTCAAATAATTCCTTTTTCCCACCGCATTTCTCTTTTTGGAAAGTGGATAGAGGGGAGAGAGAATGGGTGGAAATTTTGAGGTTAAGAATTTTTGGGGGAAATTTATTTAGTCAGGTTAGAGTTAGTAGTTCCAGTAGAAATTTTATGCGTACTAAGACGAAAAGGCGTATGGTTAATATGGCCGACGAATATTGAGCACGGTTTTTGTCCTTGAACACGGTCCATTCGCGAAAGTGATTATTCTCCCATTTAATCCTGTGGTTATTGCGTAGAAATGAACGCGCACGGCATAAAAGAGTTCCCCACGTAAAATTCGGTAGAAAATGAAAGAGAAACTTTTGTGTAACACACGCGCACTTTTTCAGTCTTCTCATGCTCTCTTTCTTTCTCTCCTTCCCTCTCACTTTTTCTCTCGATGTTTCGGTATGATGTTGCCCAAAGAAATCTACGCGGTGGTTGGCGACTCTGTTGGCGCTGGTGTCGCGGGTGGCACTGCTGTCGTTCGACACTAGCTAAAAATGCGACCTAAAGTCAAATGCAAATTCAAATCTCGGTTTCGATTTCAATTTCGATTTCAATTTCAATTTCATTCTCAATTTTAAATTTACACGACCTCAATTTACGCGAATCTCCTTTCCTCAGGCAGCCTCAATTTACACACATATCTCTTTTTACATGGTGTCAATTTATACGCAATCCTTTTTTTACACGCGAATTTGCATTTCCTCACCTAGCCTCAATTTACATGCCAACCCCTTCGTCACACGGTCCGCCACTTTCCGCGTGATTCGAGAGACGACCAATGTGACACACCGCTGCGCTCACACACAGACCCACTCACGTACACTTACCAATCACACTGTATCTATATTCACCCCTCCATCCACTCCTCCATCTCTTCCTGCCCCGGTCACTTTTTTCTTGTTTTCTCTCCCCCCCTCCTTTCTCTCTCTTGCCTCATGCCGCAATCCATGCACGCACAATCACCATAAACGCACGTCTTCATCTATATGCCCCTTTTCCTTTTCTCTTCTCTTACCCTTCCCTCCATTCCCTCCCCTTCTTCGTTCGAGAAACACGTCACAGCGCTATACCTGTTGCGATTCGTTTTTCTTAGGTCGGTCGGTAAAATCTAGAGGATTGGCACGAGTCCGCCGCGCGGTTCGGTTAGTTAGAAAAAATCTAGAATCTTCTTAATTACCCGTAATTTTATACCGTTAAACACTTAACTCGCGCGGATTGCGATACGTTTCCTTATACGTCCCCTCAACACCACTCGTTCGAGCTTCCAATTTGCTATGGGATTTTTATTTTTCCTTCTCTTAGGTCCTGTCAACGATGCCTTTTTTCTTTTTCAGCTTCATTCTTTCTTTCTTCTTGTTCTTCTTCTTGTGCTTCTTCAACGTCTTATTCTGCTTTGGCGAATATCGATCAGTATTGCACACGGTTTGTATCGCGTCGCTATCCCTTGTCGCAGCGCCATCTGGCGAACTGGTCGCTGGCGCAATTCGCGAGGACGACGCCGGCTGGATCTTAATTGATGGTATTGCTGGTGGCGCGCGTATTATTATTGGCAGAAGACATTTCGACGATATTTGGCTCTAGATATTTCGACTCAAGAAAAATTTTGATAAACAAACTCAAATTTATTTAGAGATTTGAGAGAGAAATGTTTGAGAAATTCATCACAATAAAGGAGAGTGTAGGAATTTATTTTTGGAAGAAAATTATCCGATTCTTGGCAAGAAGTTTGCAAATTTTATTTCCAAATAAAAAGCAAATTTGATTTCAAAGCAAAATTGTAGATTTTAAAATAAATTGAAATTCCAAATTTCACTGGAAAAATGCAAGTCTTCTTGGAAATCATAAAAAACCATCTGCAAATATTTTCTTTTCAAAAACCAAAATATTTCCCATCCACCAAACAAAAGAAATCGTAAGAAAAAGCAATCTAACTTCTTCTCGATATCATTTCAGCAGCTCCCTTACCCTTCCCACAGGCATCTAACCACCGATCGCCAGCAGTGTTATTACCGCCTAATCATCGCCCTCGTCGCGTGGCGCCCAGTTGACGATTGGCTCAGGATCCAAGTTCATCGTGTTATCACTGTCACCACTGTCGCCACTGTCCTAATGGCGGCCTTCACCAGGAAGAGATTTTTTTACTGATTGTCTTAACAATACTATCAGTTTTACATGAATCCTCTTAGAATACTCTTACTCACTATCAACAACACATCGTAAAACTGTTCTCCCACCACTCAATCCACCTCTCCTTTCTCTTTTTTTCATCAATCCCTTCTTTATCGATTTTTGATCGATCCACTACCATTTTTATTAATGCACCCATTTTCTAAGTGTCGCTTATTACTGGCCGCTATCACTACCATTTTTATTATTCATTACCATCATCATCATCATCATCATCATCATCATCATTATTATTATTAATACTATTATTATGTTCAATATTACGGTATTTATTATTATTCCATCCTGTTGTTTATTATTATTAGTATTATTATTTTACCATTATTATTATTAGTATTATTATTATTATTATTATTAGTATTATTATTATTATTAGTGTCCTTAAGGTTATTTAGTGGCATCTAGATTTCTGTATAGCAATCCTACAACCTCCCAAAAAATTCTTTTCCCCCCACTCCACTCCCACTTTTCCACTACACTGTCAAATGAAAATCTCCTCTTCCCTCCCCCGGATATTATATTTCGCCTTAAATAATGTATATTTTTCTTCGTCGAGATTCTACTATGGATTACTTCATCGTTTAACCTTACGTAACACATATGCAACGTTGAGCAAAAGTTTCGATTTTAAACCCAGTCGAGAACACTCGGGGACCATTTTCCGGTGGTTCAGTCCGCTACACAATTGGCTGGTTGGTGGTGTTGGTGCTATTGGCCAATTTAAGCATTGTTCGTTGATGAGGAGTTGTGTTAGTTGATTTGTGAGATTTTCACTTTTCATCGGTTATTTCTATTCTTTCTCTTATTATTTCTGCCTTATCTTTTTCTCCTTCTGTTTTCCTCTCTTTTCTTCTTTCTCATTTCCCTTTTTTTAAGGCGCGATGACTTGTTGGCCTTTCTTTGTTATTCTTGTTTTTTCATTTTCAACTCTCTTTGCTTCTCTTTTCTTCTTCCTCTTTTTTGATGGTCAAGGTTTGGATTTTACCAAATTGCGGATTTTTTAATATCATAGGAAATTTTCTAATATTAGGAATTTTTCTATGTTACCGGAATTCCGATTTTTGGGGAATAATTCGTGATTTAAACAGATTTTAATATTTTCAATTTTGATTTGAACTTTTTACAAAATTTTAAGCTTTTAAAAAGCATTCAACTTTTTCCATTTCTAAATTCGAAATATTCGTTTACGTAAATTTCAAAATCTTCATTTCTTTCACCCTTCGACTATTTCCATTCCTTGATTTCTACATTTCGTATTTAACAGAATTTCTGTTTGTTAACTATTCCAAATTTCAGAAATCTATTCGACAGTAAATTTGAAACACAGAATTGAAACTGAATTCTCGTAATAATTGAATACTTCCTTCTTCTTTATGACAATGCTACTTAGGATTGGCAGTATCTAGGAACCTAGAGGGCGCCACTGCGACCACGAAATTGCACAGTAATTTTCTCAAGAGTTTGACCCGAACAATTTGAATTATTTATCAAAATATTAAATTGGAAAGAAATCGAAAAATTCAAAGTTTTGTGAATTTATAGGGAATTAATTAAAAGATCGATTTTTAAGTATGAATTTTGGGTAACAAACTTCGGATGCAATTTCTCAAAACTGTTGTTTTCAAAAGAATTGGTGATATAAAATTCTAAATAATACAATATACGAGTTGGAAGTCGCAGAGGCAGTACAATACAGATGGCGCGTCGGTCTTCGGCACAAAATTCGGAGGACTTCCTGATTGGCCGAACAACGACGCGGAAGACAATGGTACATCATCCAATTGGTAGAGTTCAAATATTTTCAGGATTCCTATTGGTCGCAAGACGATTAATTCCTCCTCTTCGTGAATGCGATTGGTCGAGTTCTTTGGTTATTTCTAGGGTGGCACTGGCGGTGTTTCGGGCTTTGTGATATGGATAATATTAAAAATCGAGCTTCGGGGACCAGTTTATAATTCTTCCTTTCTATTCATAGCCATTTCATTGAAAAATTCTGTTTCTTGTAAATTCAAAAATTAGTCATTTTAGATTCAATTAAACAGTGAATGATTGAGGCTAGGTTTCAGATTATTTCGAGGTTAGGAGTGCAAATTTTTCGAGGTTAATTCTTCAAATAGCTTGAGGTCGTTTTTCAATTCCTTTAAAGTTAATTTTTCTAATATTTTGGAGTTAGATTGTTAAATAATTGAAGGTTAGTTTCAAATATTTTGTGGCTACTCCAACAAATATTTTGAGGTTAGTTTATCAAATATTTTGCGATTAGGTTTTGACTTACTTTGAGGGTGATATTTCTAATCTTTTGAGGTTCGGTTTTTAATTATTTGGAGGTTAGGTTTTCGCTTAGTTCGAGGTTCGGGTTTCGCACATTTCGAGATTAGGTTTTCCTTCAGCAACATGAATCGTTGCTACCGAAATACCTCCCTGAATTAATTACTCTGAAAATGAATCGAGCTGAATGCAACGAAGTTAGGTTTGAGAAAAATCTAGACGTAGTACTACGCCGTTCCATGAAATTCTCGCGAAGAATGAATGACGAAGTGCAGCATTTCTTCACCCAATTTTAGGGACTATCTAAGCGACTTTAGAAATGTGTCATCGAAAGAATTCGACTAATAGCGTCCTACGTAGTACTACGTCTAAGCGTAAGAATCGAGGCCGAGAGAAATGACGTAGCGACACGTCTTTCGAAAAGCAAAGAAAAAGTTTCTCGATGCAAAGAGAGAGGCGAATCACGAAATGAAGAAAATGAAAAAGTTCTTTGCGCCGTAAACAACGATAACTGGAAACGAAAACTGACAAGAACGAACTGTCGATCAAGTCCTACCCGTTTCTTTTCCGCCGTGATGTTATATATCCATTTTGAAATTATTGCGCCACTCGAATTACTTGACTGCGCTTTCGGCTAATTCCTTTCGCACCACATACGAGTCACGGGTCGCACGTGGGCATCGAGCAATTCCGAATAACACTCGTGTCTAGGACACGCGTCAGTTTGAATGGCATGACAGTCAGACGTCAGTTTCACCCGCGAAACTCTCCATACTCGCTTTCCCCATCCTCAATAAAAAAAACTCCCTAGATGTTGCTGCGAACTTCGGAGACCTTCGAAAATTGAGTAATTGAACTCATTCAAACCGCCATCTTTGCTAAAAAATTACTATCCACAGAAACTAACAATTATTAATAAACGATAAAAAACCTCTCATTAAATCAAGTAAAATGATAAATAGAATTACATTAAAATTCCAAGAAATATTTAGTAGGACTGTTCGACCGCGAGGTGTCTCCAAAGTTGCGCCGTCATTTTCAGGATTCGGCCCAAGATGGCGTATGAGCGATCGAGCGTGAATGCAGGCTGTCCAAACCAAAAATTCGAAAATTTTGAGTTCGGCGCGGAAGTTGGTAGACAGCGATCCGACTGCGAGACGCCGAATCAAAAATGCCGTCCGTACCGCGGTCGCTTTGAGGTTTGGAAACCAGTTTCCCATGCTTTCCCACTCTCTCGCTCTCTTTCCCTCTCTTCCTGCCTCTCTCGCGCGTGCTCTCTTTTTCGCTCATTCTTTCTTTCTTTCTTTCTCTCGTTCCTTCATCCTTCCATTCTTGTTTTCCCTTCTTTCTTTCTTTCGTTCATTCTTTCTCTGAATTTAATATTAAATTCAATCTAGTTTCAGATTCTATTTCAAATGCTATTTCAAATTCAATGCCTAATTGAAACAGATTCAATTTAATTACAAATTGTGATTACAATTACAATTTCTGTTACAATTCTTCAATTCTTGTTAGTTAAATAACCAACAAGGCACGCGTTTTGCCGAATTACTTTTCGAAAGAGTCGCTACATAATCCGTGACTAATAGTTATCCAAGGAACTCCGGACTATAATTGACGGGTTTACGAATTTCTCTCAGTTCGCGATACGCGCCAGTCGTAAGATCAGGGGTTAGGAACCGACCCGCATTACCGGGGTATCGCCGGCGAGCGGCTAAATCTCATCATCTCAGCCGCGGCAAACTGTCAACGATGCCAACGTGGCGCGCGAATTACTTTAACGATACCTCAAGCATTTTTCCAACCAAATATCTTTCCATTGAAACAACGATTTTTCTAATCCACGCCTCAAAATCTATCAGCAACGACAAAAAAATCCAATATTTTAACTTCAATCAAAAAGTCAGTTCTCAAGAATATAACAAAGAAACTTGAGACAATTATCCTGAACAGTTCCCTCCTCAAAACGACCCATTATCCACTAACAACGCATCCAATATATGAGGTATTCAATTCAAGCCCCTCACTTTAAATCATCTCACACAAAGTCCCAGAAAAGAAAATCCACACTATTTTTGAAAAGAGACACCCGGTACAGAATTCCAAAAGAGATTTCCTATTTGCCAGCCTCCAGTCAGATCTCTTTTGTCCCCAACCAAGAAACTGATATTCGATCCCCTTTGCAAAAAATCCTCTTCAATTATCGTACGTTATATATCAGTTGAACGTCACCGTTAATTAAATCCCCTTAGATTCTATATATGCACATAGTAAATATATTATATCGTTATAGTTAAATCGTATCGTTAATCGTATCGTTACTATTTACGTGAGCAAATAAATCGATTATTTATTATACCGGTGTCAGCGCGCGAGGAGTCAGCGGCTAAGGCTTTTATTTCGAGCTTAGCACGCCACTCCCCTACTCCCTCTTCGCCTTTCGCCCACCTTGTTTCCCCTTCTCCTCCCGTCAAGTATTTCTCCCGTCGTCTGAGAATCGTCTCCGATTAATAGAAACAATGTTTCCGGGTACGTATATGTATCTATATGAGCGGTGGTGAGATTGTGTGTAAGTAAATGTGTTTGTGTGTATGCAGTGTGGTTATTTATTGTGGCGCCCTTTGGAGTGATCGCGCATTCCGCGCGATCGTAGTGCCATCTGTCGGGTGCGCGCGAGAAGTTCGCTGATACTAGTGCCATCTGCTAGTAGCTTTTCGTGGCGACCGTCTATTTTTCTTTCTTATTTTCATGACAAGGTGCCGATGCTAAGGCATCACGCGACTGTCATGGCACCGGTGCTTTTGACGGAAACGGTCTCTCGATCGCGGAATGTGACGAGTAGAAAATGCAATAAGAAAACATCGCGGCGATTGGATTATATTCAATTATCTCTCGGCTCGTACGATTTAATACATAGTCGTAGAATTAAAAGTTGAGCGGTTAATTAAAAGTTTAATTGTTCGATATATTGATGGATCGATTGATACATGTTTGTGTGGGTATCTGGTGGTTAGAGATGCGTAGGTGAGTATGCAGTGTGCAGGTCTCTCTTGTGACTGTTCTTCGCAGGGAGATTTTAGGAGGAAATTCAAATTCAATTCGAAATTCGGAATAGAATTTCAAATTTAGTTCTAAAATCAATTCAGTTTCGAGTTGAGTTGCCAATCCAATTTAACTTCAATTTCAATTTCAATTTCAATTTCAATTTCAATTTCAATTTCAATTCAATTCAATTCAATTCGAGTCACTTCCATTTCACAATTATTCCAAATTCAATTTACTTAATCCCACTTGGAAAGTTGTGTAACAAAGTCATTTTCGAGCCACACGAAAATAACTTGGACTTCCGATTTATTTTCGCCGATAGGATATCGGCCGCAAAAATCAGACACAAGATGAATATTTACGCCTTGCATACACACAAACTCTGACGCACTCGTTCCGTATGCATCTGTGTGTCTCTGTATATGGCTGTGTGAATATGTGTATACGTATATTATATAAATGTGTGCGTATGTGTGTGTGTGTGTGTATATGTATACGTATACTGGAGCTTACGAACCCTGTGTCCAGTGTGAAAACTACCTTGGCACGAGAAACAGCCCCGAGACTCGCAGCGCCATCAAGCGGCACGTTCGCCGCTAGACGCCGCCACGATCAGTTCCCACCCGCAGATTAGGCAGAGGTCGCCCTCGGAAAAATTGGCAGTTGTTGGCAAGCGATTTGGTTTTTTCTCTTTCTCTCCCACTCTCTCACCTTCACACACACACTCTCTCTCTCTCTCGCTCTCTTCGCATTTCGTCGCTTATTTTTCGCCTCATGCGACGAGGAACTACTCGAATTTCCCGCAGAAATCCCATTACGTTACTCAAGCGAACTTTTGGGTCAGAAGAATTCGGATTTTGTTCTGAATTCTGGATTTCGAGATTAGAAATGAGAGTTCTGCTCGCGGGAATAATGAAATCGAGACGCTCTTCGTCACGAAATAGAATTAGATGCGATTTTCTTTCGTGTTCCAGTTGATAAGTGTGATTTTCTCCCCTTCTCACGCACGATTCTCCATGTTAGTGTTGTGCGTATGCCAGTGTGTGAGTTTCTGTGAGTAGAGGTGTTTCTGGTGTGGTCTACGCAACGCTCGAGGGCCCTAGGTGCGTGGCTAGTATTTGAAAGAAGACGAGTTTTTGAAAATGGATTGTATTCAGAAATTGAATTGAATTTGAAATTAAATTAGAAATTTAATTGAACTTGGGATTAAATTTCGAATTAAAATTTCTAAGTGCATTTGAAATACAATTGAATTTGGAATAAAATCCATCATTTCTCGTTCTTCATCCGCCATACGCCGTTAACCTCAGTGGCCACCTATATCGGCCGCACAAAACTCGTAGCACATAACTTCGCTTTTTCGTCCGTGTTTTTATGTGTTTACGTGTGCATGTATATGTGTGTGTGCACATGATGAGAGCCCGGTAGGTTAAACCTCGTATCTTATATAAAATCGGCAGTTCGGGCGCGACTCCTAGCCTTACGTATGAAATCGGAGTTACAAAAATACGGTCCGCGGGTTTTCGTTATCTTTTGTCGCGTATTTGGCACTTTTCTTCTCTCCCTCGCTTCGCGGTGCTCCGTCCGACAATTTTTATACGTTGCCGAGCTTTTGCCGATCCTCTCACATTTTTGACGAACTTTTGCCTATCTTCGCAGATCTTTGCCAATTGGTTCCGATCTTTTCCAATCTATCCCAAACTTTGTAGATTGTTACCGATCATTGTTAACTGTTTGTGATCGTTCCCAATTGCTTCCGATCGATACCGATCTCTGCGAATCTTTGTAGATCGTTGCTGATCTTTATCGAACTATGCCGATCGTTACCGGCTGTCGCCCGCGGAGCGCAGCGAGGAAGAGGACGAGAGAAAGGCGGATGAGGTTGACGCGAGAAATCGGCAGTTTCGATGACATTAGGAAAAAATGAGAGCGGGGGGGGGAGAAGAGGAAGATGCTGGTGGGGGATGATGATGATGATGACTCGACGACGAGGACGGCCGGGCGAACGGGGAGGGGAGACGGTAGAGAGGAAATCTCCTGGTTCTCCACTAATCCTCCTCGGCGCCCATGTTCATCAGCATCATCCTCTTCTTCGCGATCTTGCTGAATTTCAGGTCGATCGGCTTCGTCTTGTCGTACAAACTCGGCGCTTGGAAGATTATCAAGATAGTGCCTAATACGCATGCCACCGTGAAGATCCAAAGAAAAATGCGATCCAGCACCATTGCCACGTACTTCCAGTCTTCCTCGACCTGAGGAAATAAATTTGAAATTAAATTTGAAATTGTATTGAATTGGATTTGAAACTGAATTAGCTCCAATTTGGAATTGAACTTTATACTGGGTTTCGAATTGAATTAGAAAAACAATCCATATAATGGTAAGAAAAGTCCCTGTAGATATGAGAAAAATGCTTAGAAATATAAGAAGAATGTCCAGAAAACTGCTAAAAATGCCTAGAAAGCACTAAAAAATAATCTTCGAAAACTCACACTCTCAAATTTATCCTTATTCTTAGCATGCTGCGCGATGAATCGCGCCTCGTCAATGGTCTTCTCGATCTCCCTCACCAGAGGCTTCTCAAAAGTAGGACTCTGATCCTCGTGCACATAAGTTGGACTCCCTGGCCCAAACAGATCATCATCAGCTCCAGGCAACGGTAGAGCAGGCAGTGGTTCTTCAAAACACGGCGTAACAACAGTATTCCCACCAACATTAGCGCCAGTAGTAACCGTGGTCGCCGTTGGTACTACAAGATTCCCAGTAGTTTGATTCCCACCAATCGGCGGCAAAATCGAAAGATCAAATCTAGTCGCATTCGTTGGTATTCCAGATGGTGGTGGTGGTGGTTCATACTCTCCGGGAAATCTTTTTCCAAAATACGGATCAAATTTTTCAGTTTCCTGAACATGAAAAACATCACTAAGAATCCCATCCGGAGTTTTCCCACTGTTTGCCGCCTCGATATCGTCATCTTCGAGAGCATCTTCGTCATCATCGTCATCGTCATCATCGTCATCGTCACCTGGAACATCGTCATCGTCGGCTACGGTGACACCGGTTACCGCAGCACTACGTGATTCATCCTCATCTTCTTCCTCGGCATCTTTTTTTGGCCTCTTGATGAAGAGAAATGGTGGTAATGCTTGAATAAACACGATTTTCACCCATTTTGGCATACGATGAGTGACGGGTGAACGAAAGTTTACGTTTAGAACGGCGATTGTTACGACGACTGAGAGTGTGACAAGCACCATTGTAAAGAGCAGATATTTGCCGAGAAGTGGTACTGTTAGTGATGTAGGTGGAATGATCTCGGCGAGTAGGAGAAAGAAGACTGTTAGTGAGAGGAGTATTGAGATCGAGAGAGATACTTTTTCACCACTGTCACTTGGTAAGTAAAAGACTAAAACCGAGAGGAACGAGATTCCCACGCATGGGATGATCAGGTTCACTGTGTAGAATAGAGTTTTACGACGGAGTGTGATGTTGAAGACGATGTCAGGGTAAGGCTCCTCGCAACAGATGTAGAACTCTTCGTTACGCACCGCAGGCACTTTTAGGATGTCCCACTCGACGGAGATGTAGTAGTCGGTTAGGTCGATCCCGTAGTCGATGCGATTAGAGTCTTCCTCCTGGGAGAGGTGGCGTAGGTCGACCTGAGGGGAATTAGAGATTAGATTCTTGAATTTTAATTTCACAATAAAGATTTTGCAATTTTGAATGTAGAATTCACAGTTTAGAATTGAAAATTTAGAATTTAGAACTCAGAAATTAGAAGTTACAAAAACTTTTTTCAACAGCTTCAATAATTTGGATTTTATGGTTTTGCCTTTTTCCTCGATTAAAAATGTAGCTTTTATTTCTAAAACTTAATATGACTTTCAAAATTCGGAACTTGCAATTCTGAGTGAAAAATTTACAAATCTGATCCAAACAACTCCTTTCCACACGCTTGACTCGCAATGAAATTGGCCGTCGTTGGCAAATTGCAATTACGCGGCGTTAATGGTCAACTACGTCCAACCACTGACCGTGTAGCCATCGTAGGTCCACGAGCCAAACTTCATAAAGCAAGTTTGCTCGTCGAAGGGAAAATACTCGACGTCGATCTCGCAAAATGACTTGTAGATAGCCGGTGGCTTCCAGATGACTTTGCCCGTGTGATGGAGGATCGCCTTAGTCATAATAGTCACCTCGTAGTTGCCATCGGCACTGAAAAAGTTCATTTCCATTTTGTTATCACTAAATCCACACAAATTGAAAAAAATACAGGCAGTTACGAAATGTATTTAGATTGAATATGATCTTACTTGTTATAAAGGACAATGTCGGGCAGCCATATGTGCTCGGATGGTACATGAAGAGTGTCCACGCCACCATAGTCGTCCGGGTTCCATTTCAATTTGTAGTCGTTCCATTCCTGCAAAATACACTTTCATCAGTTAAAAAAGCCACAATTTTTTCTTAGAATTATGCACGAAAAACACGCTACTAAAATTTATCTAATTTCAATAATTAAATAGAATAATTAAGTAGGATATTAACTGAGGTATCGAAACATAAATATCAATAGGAAATTGATTAGTTGAGCTTGAGGAGAAACAGGGGTGAAAGAAATAATAAAGTGAAGAACAGAAGATGCCGGTAGAAAGATTAAATTTCATAGAACAATCGATTGACGAATTGGGAAGAAAAATTGTTTGATTCTTGCCAGAAGAAGGGGGCAACCAATCGGAAGATGAGATATGAGTGAAAAAGTATCATGGAAGTTTTGAGCTGTTTGGTTGGCGAGGATGCTCTCTCAGGATCGTTTGTCAGGATGTCAATGAAAGGAAGCTGGCGCTTAGCCCTTTCGGTCATCAATCTGTATCGGCAGAGAGCCTGCCAACGTTCGACTTTAGCTTCGGCAGCCCTCTGTCATACTTAGGACATTTTTATGGAACGAATCAATCTATCTTACTACGATCGAGCGAGCGAATGTTCTTAGGTGTTTAAGATCAGTATCGTATCTCGATTACAGATGAAATTATATGCTCTATATTAGAAAAACGATTCGAACCCCCTCTCGATTCTTGCCGTTGCGACAATCGTCTCTACCGAAATGAACGTTATTCCGGGATAATGAGTGAAATGTTCTTTGAAAAAATTCCTTGAGCTGTGGGCAGGGCCGGCCATTTGGGGGGGGGGGGGGGGGGGGTGCGGTGGATGCTATGCACCGGGGCCCCGTGATTGAGGGGGCCCCAACATGATCAAGAACTAAAATAAGGTACTCTTGCAGGAGAGAACTTGGCAATATTGCGATCGTTATCAGTATGACGAAAAGTTAGCACAAAAAAAATCATGTACCAAATAAACATGCGTAGATAATATACGTTTGTGTTTGTAACTTTTTTACTTAAAAAAAAAATTCGGGGCCCTACATGGTATTTTGCACCCAGGCCCCTCAGAGTGAAGACTGAAGGCCCCCCCCCGGGGGGGGGGGGGGGAGAATCAGATCGTTGGCCGACTGTAAGTCAAGTGGATCTACGTCTTACAGATCAAGGATGGGATTGGGACTACGTCGCCAGTATCGAGAAGTACGCGGGGTCTACGCCTTCAATATTTCACGATGACGTAAGACTACGTCGTCAGAATTAAAAATCACGGCAAACCGTATCCCCTAGATTCGTAATGACGTACTCTTACTTCGCCGAAACTGAAAATGACGCGGGTCTATGTTGTCAGGAATTGAGAATGGCGCCAAGCTGAGAACTGAATTCAGAATTGAACTTCGAATTCAACTTGCAATATCGACAATGTTTAATTGATGACATAGAATTACGTCTTGCAGATTGAAAATGACGTAGTACTAGGTCGTAAATATTTAAAGATGACGTAGAAAGTAAGGAATTCGAAATCGAAAAAATTGGATTAATTACTCACTTGTTCGACCCAAACGTTTGTCGTCATGATCTGGTTCTTCAAGTTCTGCAACAAATCAATTATTTGAATTACCACAACGTCTTCCATTTTTCATTGAATTTCTTTCAACTTTATCTCATTTCTATCGAATTTTCTGCAGTTTCTTCTCGATTCTCCATTAACCCAGAATTTCCATCGAATGTAGAATTTAATTGTCAAAAAGAACAACGGAATTTAGTGGCTCGCGCGTCAGACGACCCCCGCGAAGTCATTTATTACCGAGAACCTGTCTCATTAGTATCAAGATCCTCTGCTTCGGATATTTATTGACGTTAATGAGCAGGAACTGTCTGTCTCGTCGCGTTGCTGCTTGCGTTGTTAGCTGACGCTCGCTTTAAATTGCGCTCCATCAATTCGATTTCAATGGAAATCTCCGCAGATTCTCACTGCAATTAAATTCAACTTATATTGGAATTAATGTTGGAAGTCGCTCGATTAAATAAGGGGATTCTTTCGAATCTTATATTTGGTGGCGGTTCCCTTCTCTGAAAAACAGTTTAACTAATTTTGTCACGTTTCTTCCATGAACCCGTGGGGAATTCCCGGAAATTCTTGCCTTGAGAATTTTTCGCGATGTTTCGCGCCGCCGGTAGTGTCGACAGATGTCGCTACGCTCGTTCGGGGACAACGCAAGTCAAGTCACCTTTCGGACAGTCAAAAATCTACTGCGACCGGTAACCTGCGATGGTATACCCGAACGATCCGAGAGTATCCATCGCGAGGTTCAGAGCATCGCGCCGAATCGTCGTAGAATCATTTTTCTAATTATTCGCCCAATAGAGAAAATTTCAAGAAGCTCGTTACTAATTTTAAAAAATTACGGCCTGCGATGTTTAACTGACAGGGAAATTCGGTGTCACGGTTCTATTAAAGAGACTCAAGATATAACAATAAATTGACTGTATTTTTTAAAAAAAACAATTCCATTTTTGTATCCAATTTTGCAGTAAACATTCGAGAATCCCGTAGGATATTCTCATTGGCTAAAAATTGAATTTCATTGAAAACGTGTATTCTATTAAGAGCTCAATCTTATAAAAGATTAGAGCTTATTAAAGATTAGGTAAGCACTACAAACAATAATGATTTCTCTTTACAAACTGTCACGAACTCGTGTTTGAGTTAAGGTTTTTGAAAAGGATTGATAATCGTTCCCAAATCTGGCAATGATTTCTAGGGAGGATAAGCTAGGTGGGTTTCTCCAGGACGAACTAGGAGATACTTCACTGGTCAATAACACGTTTATTCAGACACAAATGAATACTTCGGCTTGGCGATAAAGAATCAGGCGCGGGCTGTACTTATAAGTTTAAAAACACTGACCCGTCGGTTTTCGGCTGGTGCCGATTCGGGGTCCGTGACTGAACGAAAGAGAAAGAAAGAGGAGAAAAAAAAAGAAAAAGAGAAAAAGAGAGAGAACATACGTCGCAAAGAATCAAAAGCTAGTTTCTTAACCCACTTGCGAACAATGGCGAGAGTCGCACTCGACAATGTCACTCGAATTCCCTCGAATTCCCTGGAATTCCCTTGAATTCCCTCAAATTCCCTAGGACACCGGTGCTCAAATAACCTCGAATAACAGCGAATCTGCCGTCAACTCTGCTTCGCCGAGAGTTTTCCAAGGATAGCGCGCGCGAATCGAGCGCTTCTTAATTGGGCCCTCGAGAGACTTGATTTAATAATGCGATTCTCCTTGTAGCTACCTCTGTTTTCTATTATGCCTTGGAAACAGAAAGGCGACTGGGTCGTACTTTGGAAGTTACGTTCGTGGCAGTAGGAAATCTTTCACGGTGAAATTCTCGAGGCAGTTGGTAAAGGAAAATTCAGGGAATTTCGGTTTATAGGCTTCTTGGGGTTTAGTTAGATTGAATGGAATACGTTTTGAAAGAATTCGGCTTCTTTTATTGCGATATAATTCAATTCGGGGGACATTTTTACCTTTCATCAATTATTTTAGTACTCTTGACGAACTGATTAAGCTCACAACAGTCAAACACACCAAAACCAAATTCCCTAGAATTTTTTCTTTTACAAAAATTTCCAGAAACATTCCAAACTCGGATTTACAAATTCCAAATTCCAAAGTTTTAATTTCAAACTTCAAATTCGAATTTTCTAATTTGAAGTTCAAAATTCTAATTTGAGAATTCGAAATTCTATACTCCAAATTCTGAATTCAATACATCCAACTCCAGATTTCAATTTCCTAATACCAAATTTCAAACTCCCATCGCCGTAGATAATCAAAAACCGTATTTTTAAAAAACTATCCCGCAGGAGTTCCAACTCTAGGAGAAAAAGTCCCTAGTATCCAAACTGTTCCCATGGGTTTTATCTCCGTTGGCGCGGACGCGAAAAACTCCTCGTGGTAGATGGTCTCTTGCGCGTCTCTTGCACCGGATATTACGTCGTATATCAGTCAGATGGCGCTCTTATCGCTTATCCGGCGAGTCTAAGCGATTTTTTAGCAGCTCCGAGAGAACTCCTGTGCAAAAAGGTTGGCCAGCTGTCGCGAAATGCTTCTTCAGCTAGTTTTTTGCACATACCACGGCTCGCTACCAGCTTCGTCGTATTCCCGCGTGGCGGCGCTGCGCACGCGGTCGGGTCTTTTGCCCGATATTGCCGACGTTTTTTGCCACCGACAAAGACTGTTATTGCACCGATGAAATTTTTATCGATGCTCTATCGGGAGTTCCTCCGGAGCTTGCCTTCCGCAGACGCTTTGCTCTGATGCGAGGTTAACGGCTGCTTGATATACTGCTGAGATTTTGGTGTCTGGAGCTGCAACTGATAGGGATATAACCGGGTGATAAGGGTGCGGTGAGGAGACGTAGTTCTACGTCATGCATTTTCAACTTCAATTTTTAGAAAGACGCATCTCTACTTCATTCAGTTTCAGCTTGAATTCCGTTACAAAGAAATATTTCTACGTCATTCAATTTTGATAATAATTTTATAAGCAATTTCTGATAACACAATTCTGCGTCATTTAATGTCAGCGTCAATTTTTTCAAAAGACGTGTTGCTACGTTTTCAATTTCAGCTTTCAGTTTCCTAATGACTAATTTCTATCTCATTCAATTTGAGTTTTAATTTTCTCAAAAGACGTATTTTTAGGACCTTTCGCCTTTGCCCCTACCATTTAGATGCCAAACATAACCTAAATTCTCGTGGCGCCACCTATCGGTTCGCCGTTCGCAGATCGAGCGCACGAGCACGAGAGAGCAAAAGAACGAGAGAGCGAGAGAAGATCGCAAGCAGCAGTGCGAGAAACTCTGAAATATGTAAAAACGCGAGACCTAGCAGAGCATAATGGAGAAGTTCTCATACATTCGGCATGTTTACGCGACTTGTGACACTTTTGCCGCGGCCCTTCTTCTTCATGCGCTTGCCTCATTTCTTGGAGATAGAGAAAAATGTTTCTGCTCGCTGTGCGGCATAATTCATGGCTGAACTTACCTCCGGCGAAGTTGCATTAGCACTAGCAGACTATTACCGGCAGACATACTTACTTATGTGTACCGAAAGCAGTTAAAATGACAGGCCTTTAAAAATTACGGAATAATAAAATATTTTCAAATTCATTCATTAAATTCTATTACATTCGAATATTGTTCAATTTGTGCAACAGTTCAGATGCTTTTAATCGTATTGCCATTTTGTCGGGCTTGGAAAATCGACCTAGAGAAAGTAAAATAAATTCTATTCCAACAACTGTGGTATGCAGAATGACTGCGTGAATCGACATCGATAGCTATGTAACGGTGCGTCACAGTTATATTTATGTCTATGTTCTGGCCCTATATGAGATGTAGCGCGGAAGTAAATTTCATAACAATACTTAATAAATCTATCTAATAAAAGATTTCAGGTGTTGGCAAACAACTTTACAAGAATTTTTCAGTTGGAGATCCACGAACCATTTTAATCGGCATTGGTAAGGTAGTCGTGGTATAAAATTATTCTGATTTTAAATAGATAAACGAAAAATAAAATTCATTATATTATTATACATTTAGTGATTGCTGCAATAATCAATACATAATTGCCGAAAAAAGTTACACAAAGTGGAAATTTTAAAACGAATCTGTATAATCAGTCATTTTGATTGGTGCGATAGTTGTAGCGTTAATATTATCCTACGCAAATCGAATTCCCGAGAATATATCTCGCGTGATTTGTGTAATCGCTAATTACTTCGGTTCCACGCGTCGTCGTCGCAGTAAAGTAGAGGTACAAACAAGCGAAATGTTCTAACAACTTTAAAATCCAATATCGTTGACTCAGTCGCGAGTGACTTGCTTGCAAATCTTAAGATGCTCGCGTAGAGCGACACTACGAATAGGAATCTGGTGCAGTCATTCTCTGTCTCTTTCTTTCTTTCGTCCTATCCTTTTTTCTTTCATTTTCTCTTTCTTTCTTTTTTCCTTCTTTTCTTTCTCTCTCTCTCTCTCTCTCTCCCTCTCTCACGTCATTTTGAGCTGCACCACTCGACGAGTGTCCCAGAAAGTACAACGTGTTGGCAAACTTGCCACCCCATCGACCATTGCACGGAGCAGAATTACAGTCGCGCGCGCGAAAAAAGGAGGAGAGCGGCACGAACAATCGAATAGGGAAAACGGAAGCGAGAACCAGATATACATTATGTTTATACATATATATATGTATAAATTTCCACATACACGCACATACAATATATAAATTGTTATTATCATTATTATTATTATTATTATTATCATTATTATTATTATTATTATTGCTATTATTATTGTGACTAATATTCTTTTTGCTGTTAATATTATTATAAAAGAATAAGAAATACATTAGAAAAGTGAAAAATAGTACGAACACTGATAATATTATTTCTTCCAATTTTCGCAAACAAAACTAATTTGTCTCATCCGATATAGGAATATTTTTGAGTACCTTCCTGTCAATACATATTCCTAGTCAACGAGAAACTAATCGTAAAGTCTGTTACATTCGAACAGTTCCAGCCGAACGAGCCAATCGAATGGTCAATCAGTTTTTCCTCTGGTACTTTATTGGCGTAAAATGGAATGCGAATTATCGTCACTCTCGGGAAAACCACTTATTCGTTTCGAATCGCGACCCGAGGTTCGCGCAGGATTTTCTTTACGGAGCCTTTTCAATCCTGCCACTTATCGTTGAGGAATCCGTTTCCATCCCGGGGATCCTGTCGTGTCGGGAAGTGACTTCCGGTCAAATCAAAAGTGCACCGCAGCCCGTTCGTTCCAATAGTATTCGTTTTGCGAACGGATCGTGCGGCCGAGAAGGAAACTGACGTGCTCGCGAATCGTTGTAGGAGCGAGTGCTCTGCCACTCACCACGCGAACGAATCTTTTTGGACGTTTTTCGATGACTCGCGTTCCGATAAACAAATTCTACGACCCCCAAGCGAATCGGACCTGCTCATTCAAGAGATTCTTCCGTACTCGTCATACTTTGCAGCCACCATTTCAATAATTTTAATTCTTTTTGGTCAATCGTAAATAGCTAACTAAAGAAATGGCTACTTCAGTCATCGATCCTAGACAATTTTTGACCTTACCGGTAATCTCCTTCTCCTTTACGGCTTCGCAGTGAAATTGCCGCCATAAAAGTCGCTTGAAAGGAAAACCGAGCCTGTTTTATGTACCGCGGTTTCCGCAGAGGGCGCCACGTGACGATATTTTACGAGCAATAAAAAGAGAGGACATGGAACGGTGGAATGGATCGCTTTGAAATTCACGTCACTTTCTCTCTCTCCCCCTCTCTCCCTCTCTCTCTCTCTGTTCTTCTCCTCCCCCTCCTCACTCAATTTCCCGCCCCCCTTTCTCTCTGTTCCCCAGTGATAATAGAAGCCGCGTGTTTCAGGCACGCCACCTAACAAAGACAAATTAACCGAATAAAGTAGAAAAGTTTTAATTGCACTCGACTGCGTCATCGACAACCAATCAGGTTGCTCCTTTGACTTTGTCACCACCCGTTCTTTTTCAATGACTTCCGCTCTCTGATTCCTAGTTTAGATTCGCGAATAGGTTAGATTTGTGAGTTTCATATAAGTTTTGTAAGTTCGCGTCAATTTGAGCGGTGGGTTTTGAATGAAGGGCGAATATTTAAATTGTTTTCATCGTGGCAATGTAGTAATATGTCAAATTTATATGCTAAATTGCTAAATGACTAAATTGAATTCAGAGTTCAGTTCTAATTCAATTCTGAGCTCGACGCCATTCTTAATTTCTGACGACGTAGTCCCACGTCATATTCAATTTCAACGAAATACTCGTACGTCATTATAAATTTGGAGGACACGGTTTTCCGTGATTTTTAATCCCTACGTGATCGTTAAATATTGAGGGCGTAGGCTCACATATACCTCTCGATCCTGGCGACATAGTCGCAGCCCATCCTTGATCCCTAAAACTTATTCTTAGATACACTTGATTCGCACTATCAATCCCAGCGACGTATTTCTACGTCAAATTTAATTCGGAGGAGCCAGCTCCACGTGATCCTCACGCACGAACGTTCCCTTTGTGCCTCGCGGCAGGAATATCGTCTGACAACTATCGAACCGAATACTTTGAAATCTTCCGTGCATCCGACACCACGCGGCGTGCCCTCTTCCTCTGCGACTTTCAAGCCGACAGGTCGAGAAACGTTTTCGAAGAAAAATTTCTGGAACCTGGAAACGGTATGGCGTATTGCGACCATCGAGAGTTTCGTTGTCGCCGTTCACTCGAATTTCCCTCAGTAACATTCATCCCGGTAAAGACGATCGCCAGGACGGTAACGATCGAGAGAGGGTTCGAATAGTTTCTTCCGGATTCCTACGAGTCTCGCGATTCATGCCGTGAACTAGAGTGGATCGACAGCTTCCGATATCCAGCATATTATTCTGCCTGCAACTGATAGTAGTATCATATATTTCCACGATACACGATATTGTATACACGTGTTATTACGTTGTCGAACATGTAGATTTAGGTGTCGAAATGGCCGAACAAATAGTTTCCGTTCGGCGCGAAGGGGTTAGAATAATTTTGCATCGTGATTCGAGTGCGCAGCAAAGCGAGGATACATCGGAATTCGGGGTGGGGGGGATTCCAATAAGTCGAATTGTTTCGGTACTCCGTAAACTTTCAATCGATACTCGCGATCGCAGCGCCGTCGCGCTGCCACCGCCCAGAATTTTCGGCGCGGCGCAACGGCCGTCGATTTTCCCTGAGAACGGGCGAAGAACCTCAAAGTCGCAAAGTCGATCTTCCCAAAATACAAAAAACAACTAAAATCATTGAAAATTCTCTCAAAAGCTCTCCACCGGTTTTTCCCAATTTCAAATTGACTTCCAAATTCAATTCAGTTCCAAGTCAAATTTCCAATTTAATTAATTTTCGATCTGAATTTCAATTCTAGTTTGAATTCAATTTCAAATTCAAATTCAATACCTGACCTCATCATTAGTCTCACTTTCTCTCCTCAATCACCAACAGGTTCCACTTTCCCCTATCAATAACCTTAGACCCTATTCTCTTGCACCATAAAGTCAACCTGCCGCGGGTCTCCAGAAAGAAAGTACCTTTATTACAATTGACCAAGAAAAGTAGACAATTGAAATTATTGAATAAATTTTCTCAAGAAGTCTCCGCCGGTTTTTCTCTGGCAGCGGGATGAATATTCTCCGGTTTCATTTTGGACACTTCGAAGCAGTGGCTCCGAAATATGATATATGATATATGACTTTTTCAAGTTCGGTCGATGGCCGAGCTTGCCCGGCAAAGACGTTTCGCGAGCACGTTAGTTTCCTCTTCGCCTGCACGATCCGCTCGCAAAACGAATACTATTGGAACGGACGGGCTGCGGCGCACTTTCGATTCAACCGGGAGTCACTCCCTGACACAACAGAATCCGCTGGATGAAAATGGATTCCTTAACGATAAGTGGCAAAACTGAAGAAGCTCCGTGAAGAAAATTCCGCGCGAACCTCGACTCGTGGCTTCGACGAGTAAGTCGAAGAGTAAGTCGTTTTCCCGAGAGTAACGATGATTCTCGCCGCATTCCACTGTTTGGAAAACCAATTTGCAAGTTGTCACTGTTATCGATAGGATCGACTCCTTTGGGACTCGCTTCGTTTTGCTTCTTTTCTGTATCTTGTGTCTCTTACGAATTCCTTTCACCCATCTCGGTTTTTCCCAATAACCTCAATTAATTGATACAATTGAATATAAATATAATATAAATGTAATATAACATAAAATACAGTATATTAGAAATATACAGAAATTTATAGAAAAGTATAGAAATGTCCAGAATCAATGGTAATTAAGATTAATTACAATATAACAGAAATTATATGAGTTTCTGCACAAATTTACGGAAGCCGAACTCTCGAAAACCACAACAGTGGAACTTCGAATTGTAGTAGAACGTGGATCAAGCAACTGTCAAGGGAGAACTATACTGTCTCTCTCTCTCTCTCTCTCTCCGTTCGCTTCTCTTCGTCCCCTTGCACGATGATTATTCGGACAGAATTGTACATTGTTGTCGCAGATAAGTGCGCCTGGATGCGATGGATGACGGAGACAAATATTCACACCTGACTAAGCAATCCTGCTAGTTGCGCAAGGTCTGACTTTGGCTGGGTGCTTTTCAGTTGATCTGCCGCGGTGATTACGAAAATATTCGGAGACTCGTGGGGTACAGGCATCGTATAGTCAGTGTGGATGGGCAATTCTACTCGATTCTTTTTCTGAAGAATCAAATATTTTACCGATTAATTCAACAATCGATTCTTAATAACTCGATTCCAGTTTAATGAAAAATCGGTAAAGAATCAATTTTCAATGTCCTAAATTATACTAATTAGGTTGATTACAAATTAAATTCATTACCTCTGACAATGAGATTCACGAATATAACATATATATTCTATCTATTAAAGAAATTTTATGTTATATACGAGGTGAGTCAGTGATTCGTGGAACAATTTTAACCACGTATTCTACTTGCCAAACTAAGTAGTAAATTCCTGTACAAAGATGCCGAAATCTTAACTCTTTGATCTTAACTCTTTCGCGGATATCAGTCCTGGCGGACATGTCGCCATACATCTGTGGTTGAGCTACAGTGCAGCGTAATATTTGATCATTTTTCACGCCGACATTTATTATAAAAAACTACAATTTTATGATTGGATGTTTTTGAAGGTGCATCAGAGAATTTTTGTGATTTTTTTCAGGTATCATATAATATACATCTTCACGTTGCAACTGCATGCTTTAGCAAGAAAAATGAACAATAATGTTTGTTAATAATAATTTTCATATCGTTTCTATTTTTTTCAGATAGCTCCGGACCTTCCACAACTTCTGGAAAAAACCCCGTGTCTTTAGCATTATGCTATCGCGAGATATGAATTTCTTAACTTTAAATTTTTAGGGGCTGATATCCGCGAAAGGGTTGAGATTTCGGCATTTTTGTAAAGGACTTTATTACTTAGTTTGCCAAGTAGAATGTGTGGTTAAAATTGTTCCACGAATCACTGACTCGCCCTGTATTGTATATGCTTAGAGTAATAACTACTATATTACATTTTTCTATTTTGTGTTATATCAGGATGGTCCGGATAGTCTAAGACTTTAGTTCTATTCAGTGATTTATTATAAGAGCAAACTTTCAGAAGTCTACAGAGCCGTATAAAGTATTGTCTGAGATTCGTAGTCCGTAATCTGTCGAGCGTCTCGAGTCAGGCCCTTAAGTAGTCGGGCCCTTGCGTCAGGGTAGGGGGTGCGGAATCAGCGATTTTGTTGTCAGGCCCGTAGCGTCCGTTACATTTGCAATACATATATTGTATAATATTGATTCAACACAAATTCGTTGCATCTAACTTTAAAACGTTTTTTTAATGCTTTTTAACTGTTAAACAGCATAAACGTTCAATAAAATGTTATTAAACTTCAATTTATCCTGAAGTATTTTTACGCTGCAGAGATGGCTTAATCATGCTTTGTCAAAAAATAAAGGAATCGATTGTGTTTTTAAATTACCGATGCTTTTGGAAAATAATCGATTTTTTAGTATTGATTTTAAGCCGAATGACCCATCCCTAATAGCACTGTCCAACAATTTCTAACTTTTTTTTGATCCCGCAATATTCCCTAAGCGACCGGTATAATAGACTTTGATGTCCTGAACACGGATCCAAGGTCCGTTTTTTCTCAACGCCCTCAGTTTTGAGGAAATCATTTTTCAACTTTGGGCCGTATTTTCAGCGCAACTATTAACGTTAAACAATTTTGAATTAAGGTAGCGGAATCTATAGACGTTTACAAATAAAATGATATACGTACATACAGGGCTGTTCTTTTAATTATGTCGATCTAAAATACGTTGCTTAATTTTGACAATATGTGAAAACATTGCATTAGTGAATAGTTGGATGCTTCGAGAGGGCTCAGAGGATGATCATATGGGGATGTTTTTACAATGGGGTGGTTTTTAGTTATTAATGTTAACTTAATTTCCTTAAGTGAATCCTCCTACTTTTTTTCGATATCCTTGATGCTGAGCTCAAGACGAATTCAACGACCTATAACAAAACGTGATTCAGGGTAGTTTAACCATCGGGGGCTGTAAATGTTTATCTTTAAATGCTGACAAAACCATGCGACTTAGAGAAAATTTTATTAAACCAAAGTTAAACTGTTTTAATCAGACTATCGTGTATCGGTAAGAAACGTTTGCAAAGTTAAATGTTTGTATGTTGTTGTTTAAACAATTTTGTTTTTTCATAACGAAGACCCATTTTTGTATTGTACAATGATAGAGCGTCGTCGTATCATCCCATAAAAAATAGGTTTTTGTTATGAAAAAACAACATCTTTTAATCAAGAACATCAAAATATTTAATTTCTTACCGGCACACGATAGTCTGATCTAAGGAGTTTAACTTCGGTTTAATTTCGATTTAACTTCCTATCTTCAAACCAAGTTACATACATATCTCATATATAAGCGGCTAAAGTGTCTGTCGCCGAAAGCTTATTGGTTGCTTGCGTAACTGTACTAACCAATGGGGTGAAGTTGCCGCGGCATTCAAATCAAGAGACGCGGCCGTGTCTCGCGCCAAGTATAAGCAGATGAAGCACGGCGCACCGCACGCGAGCGGCCACGACTCTTTTGGCTACGTAGAGCAGAGCCCCATGTATTTTTCCCCTCTACCAAAATTTGTTTATCCAACATCTCACTTTCAAACGATCCATACAATAAACTAATGACGTTAATCGCAAGATTGGATTTTTCTGAGTCGATTGAGACTAGAATAGGACGAATCCGTGCGCTAGTTTGCGAATTATCGAATTTAGAAGTTAGTTTTTTTGCCGGAAAGATTCGCTGGATGCTGACTATATATATATCAGTTTTTCTACTTTTCGCCGCGACTCCACCAGATGTCTCTCTCCCGTCGGCAGTCTTCTTCTCTCTTTTCTACCACTTGGACCTCGGCTGCTCACCCGTATTGGTTTCTTTGTCTAGCTCTCGCGTACCGAAGACTTGGTAGTTCACGGTCTCTTCAAAGTGCTGTAATTTAGGCTAACAAAATCGCAGCCATGTATTCTTTTAAAAAATTGAAGGGGAAGCTTCAACTTATGCGACAGTCCGGACCGTATGATAAAAAAAAATGTTTCCTAATCCACAGGCTTGATTAAACTTTGCAATTTTTTACACAAAAAACATGTCTTCCAATTTTGAGTGTTACCGCAGTAGTCTTGCGCGTAACGTAAAATCTACTCATAGCATCATAAAGTGAAGGTTTCAAGCTTCAATTTAAAAAAAACTCATGTCCCTGCGATAATTTTTAACACAGTTACACCTATGGAAACATTGAGTAGTTTCTGACTTGAAATAAAAGATCCCCTAATTTTTTTGAGCAGTGTATACGCAATTTTCCGACATTTCTTTCGATTTTGCGGCGATTTCGGTTTCGCCCGCTTTCGTTCCCGAGTGGTTGCACGTGTGATACTCGTTGCACGCTAAAAGCTTGTGAGCCACTGCAAACGCCGGATCGCGCGCACTAGTATTTGTTTTTGTTGGACAAAACTAGGTGACATTCGCCCCATTATGAAGATGGTTTGACGTAGAAAAATATCTGCTCTATCGCGTGAGATAGTTAAATTTTCCCCTACACCTTCCAATTCGACTTAAAATCGAGACAAGTGTCGAAAAATTGGAACCCAAACTGGGTCCCGCCAACTTTAATCATTGTTTAAACATAGTTGCAATTAGATATTGGATAAGTCATACATTTCATTTCAGTCGTAAAGTTTATTAAAATCCGCTATCGTAATTGTTTAACGTCAATAGTTGCCCTGCAAATCCGGCACAAAGTTGAAAAAGGTGCGAATTTTTAAAATTGATTTGCTGCTGGAAGGAAAGATTTCGGATTTGTGTTTAGAAAGTCAAAATCTATAAGAATCACCCAGTAGCTATCGCGAAATTTGTTGGCTATGTAGTCACAGTGTAGTCAGTGTTTATCAACAGGGCCCTCGCAGCGAGCGCGCGGCTCGACGAGATGATATGGAACAGAGCGAAATCGGTATTGGAGTAATGCCAGAAATCGCATCCAACTCGTCATGCGCGCTGGTTTTCAGTCTATTCGCAGTACCGTAGCGCACAGTTACCTGTGGGTAGCAATGCATAGTGGAGCCCTGGGCATCGGTGGGGACCCTCATGCGCCTCGGTCCCCCTCCACGCGTCGTGACGTGCTTTCTTAGCTCGTAACGTGCTGAGCGTCGTGGCGCATCACAGTCGTCGCCATGGCAACCTCGGAACGCTCCGGCCGCGTGGGGGAACAGAATCTGGCTCCGGAGCCAACTTTGCTCAGGCCTGCGTAGTGCTAGATCCCCAAGCTCAATCTCCTTCATAGGTAAATATTCTATGCAGCCGAAATCAAATTTCACGTAATTAATAATTGCCATAATCAAGCCGCATGATTGCATCGTTTAATTCCTATTTATTATAATAAGTTAATTTTGGGTCGATCAAATACACCAGTTTTTCGTACGATACTGGCGCCTAAACTACTGCGCATGACGAGTTGAATGCGATTTCTGGTATCACTCATGGGAGTTGAGGGCCGATCGTAGTCTCATCAGAATGGTGGTTTATTATATTGTGGATTGAATTGCGTATTGTATTGCATATTATATTGAGTAGTGTATTGCGTATTGCATTGTATTACATTATACATTCAATTGTATACTGTACTTACAATTAGTATTGCACTGTCTTTGGCATGGATCAATATTCAATGAGATGTTATTGAATATCTCATTGTATATCGTATTGTCCATCGTCCTCTACATGGCATCACTACTCCATATTGTATCGCATGGTATATATATATCCCAAATATCCCTTATATCCCTACAACCAATATACCACCCCCGGGGAGGGCACCCTCCATCCCACCACAATTTTATTCCAATTCCATTTATCACTAATCTTTCTCCTTTCAAATGTCGCACCAAATCCTCTCCAATTCTAATTGCACAATAAAACGGACTAAAGAACTCGATTAGCAACACTCCAAAGATAGTACTTTACCGAGGAGTATTGATTCCCGGTTGCGCCAACTGTTTCGTTTCAATTAAACCAGATTTATTTCCGGCCGCGCGCGCGAAACCGAAGGGATTTTTTCGACTCTTCAATTGAACCTGTGTCGCAGTTGGAGTGTCAAACCCGAGAATTTAAATGCGCTTAACACTAGAATTACTGACATTTAAGATATACTCATATCTACTAAAAGCAGCCATAATGACTGGTCTTTAAAAAATACGGAATAATAGAATATTTTCAGATTATTATTCATTAAATAACATTCTTTAGGAATATGGTTGGATTTTCGTAATAGTTCAGATGCTTATAATCGTCTTGAAATTTTTAGGGCTTGTAAAATATTACTATAATAAAAAAAGTAAGTCCCATTTCAAGAATTGTGGTAAATAAAATGATCGCGTTGAACGACATCGATGGCTATGTTACAATGCACCATGGCTGTGTTTATGTCCATGCTGCGGTGCCATACACCACGTAGCGTGCGATGAAGTTTCGTAACAAAACTTAATAAATCTGTGTAATAAACGTTTGAAAAGTTTTCGTCATTTTGACTACTATTGATATAAGTAGCCATGATATAATATTCGTTTGATTTTGAATAAGTAAAGGAAAAATAAAATTCATTATATTATACCCGAAAGTGATGGCTGTAAAAGTCATTACATCGATTGTGGACAAAGAAATGTTACATTGAAGTAGAGGTTCTTAAAAAAAAAAAAAAACTGTAAAACCAGTTATTTTGACTCATGCAGTAGTTCTAATGTTGAACAACGAAAGAAAATGGAAAAAAAACGAAACCACATTCGAAACGAAAAAAAAGAATAATTATCGAGTGTTCCACGGAATTTATGCGAAATTTCTCCTCGCTTTTCTAATCGTTTTCGCGACGTTTTCGCGAGACATAACCCGAATTTGCGATCCCGTGGTATCGGAGTTTTCCACGGTGCAATTTCTCGGGCAAGGCTCCTACCTCGCACCGCTGCCGGAGGTTGTAAAGCGGTCAATCGAGTTTACGTGGGTTACATATCACGGGAAATCGCGCGGAATTTCCAATTACGCCGGGGAACTTTCACGGAACGCGCGTGGCCTGCGCGATCGGTGGCGCCGCCTCGGCAGCCGTTGGAACAAATGGAAAATGAATTAAGCCAATTCGGCTTTGATACATTTGTTCACCCCATAACCTCCATATAAAAGAATGGTGCCAATTCATTTTTATATCTTTAGCCTGCTTAATACAATAACATCCCAAAAAAGCATTCAAAATGCAAAGATGTCAGCCAAGCACAAAATATGTAGTCTCATTTCATTTATCCGGAATACAAAATAATGAATTCTTCGATAATGCAAATTCGCTTGTTAATGATAAATTGGCATTCAACAAAGGCTATGAAATCTCAGAATGAGGCCGCGTACAGGCTGTATACAGCACATGTGCCGTAACACCCGTGTAGATCTACCTTGCTTCAGCTAACAGTCCTTGCACTTTGCTAAAAAATTTATATCCTGCCAGAGTAGGTAGCGGCGGGCGGAAGTAGGGGAGGAGGTGGAAGCTGAGCAGGAGGAGCAGGAGAAGCAGTGGCGGAGGTGGAGGTGAACGTGAAGGTGGGTGTGTAGGTGTAGGTGAAAGTGGGGAAAAGGAGGACGTTGTGATGGAAGGAAGTAGAGGAATAGGTGGAGGAAGGGGAGGAGGAGAAAAAGTGGTGGAGGTGAAGGTGGCAGTAGAGGAAAGGAGGAGGTGGGGAAGGGTGGACAAAGAGGAGGAGGAGGAGGTGGAGGTTATGCAAAAGGAGGAGAAGAGATGGTTAAGCTGGAGGTGGTGGCAGGGCAGGAGGAAGAGGAAGCTGAGCAGGAAGAGAAGAAAAAGTAGGGGATGTGGAGGAGAAGGAGGTGATAAAGGCGGGGGAGTAAGGGGCGGAAGAGGTGATGGAAGTAACTGAGGAGGTTCAGGAAGCCGTGGATGTCGATGGGAGGGAGGTTGTGGCGTAAAAAACAGGAAAAGGAGATGGAAGAGTGGTGGAGGAGTTGGAGGAGGAGGTGGATGATAGGGAGGAGAAGAGTGAAGTGGAGGAGGATGACTGAAAGGGGTGTAAAAGGCGGAAAAATGGATGAGGGGCAGAGGACAAGAGAGAGTCTGGCGAACACGTGGCCAGCGTGACACAGGAAACGCAAACGGAGATGAAGACGACGTTTCTTAAAAATTTCAGTTATATTTGTCTAATATCTCTACGGTGGATAAACAAATTGTTTCTAACAATTATGCAAATTTGTCGCCTGGACATGGACTTTTAGAAATTGTTTATAAAAATTTGAAAAATTAATTTTTGTATGGACTTTCAACATTAGAAAGACAAGAGTAACTTCTATCTTTGGAATAGATACAAGGTCTGTCTTCTTCTACTTAGCCCGAGACAAGACCTTGTCTCTTGATAATTCGAATTCGAATATTTTGCCAGTTTCGAATTTCATCGATGCACCGCGGATCTCTTCGCGACTCCAAATTTTCCTGCTGGTTCAAGATTGCGCGGATCATTGCTAAAATGCGTAATCGCACTCTTCATAATTTTCTCTATTGGGCGATAATTGAAAAATGTTTCTCCGACGCGATTTCCTGAGCCTGGCGATAGAAGCTGTCCAATCGTTCCAGCATAACGTCGCAGTTGACGGGTCGCAGTAGATTTTTGAACTGATCGACCGAAATCGGATACGCCACGTGCCGTTCGAAAGGTGATTTGACTCTTGTTGTCCACGAACGAGAGTAAGCGACACCTATTGACTCTACCGGCAGTGCAAATCATCGCGAAAAATCTCGAGGAAAGATTTCGCGAGAATTCTGCGTTTGTTCGCATGAAAGACGGGTCGAAATTAGTTAAACTGTTTTTCGGAGAAGAGAACCGCCACCAAATATCAGATTCGAAAGAATCCTCTGACTTTCTCGCGATTCTCAGAATTCTCCTCACTCCCATCGCTTCTGGGCCGCAAGCCGAGGACATTCTGTTCCACGGGAGCTGCCGCTCAACCTCCCGCAGGAATTTTTCATTCTCAACCACTGCCAAAAACTGCGGTTTCTAGCGATCGAAAGTCGGGAGTGGCGCGCCAGTAGCACGATCTCACGAGTGAGGGCGCCTCTGGCGTCCTGCCAGAATTTGAATATCGCAAGCCATTCACGAATCCGCAGCTACTTTTATATTATACCGTTTCTACTTTCCTCCAATCCGCGAATATTTCCACGGCCGATATCCCCTTGTCCATTGGCGTGTACGCGGTTACTACGAATCAATTCACGAATTGGCTCTGGCTTCCGATTGATTCTCCGCGAAATAACGAAAAATTTAATTTTCTGCGAAGGAGATATCTCCCAATAGAAATAAAAAAGGATATAAGTAAAAGTACTTCGAAATATGGGCAAGAATTTAAATAAAAATATTCTAGTCATTTGAATCGATATAAAAGAAATTTCACGAGTCAATCTTCACGAATGTGTACCTTAACCATACCCCATTAATCACGCAAACCTCCGCGGATTACGGGACCATCGATCAGATCGTAGCGCAACATAACCTAAAATTAGTATCAATAATTCAGGAGCATCAAACAGTCTGATTTAAGGCGAGCATGCATCACGCTGCAGTCTGATGGAAACCAAAATCAATTGAATAACAATGCAATATCCGCAAGACAACCGCGGCGACATCTGCACTGAGGAGGAAAATATAATCACGGAAAAAGAAGCTGCGTAAAATGTGACCTTAGAAAATGACACTCTGTAAAAGGCGATCGCGTAAAATGAGACCGTTTAAAAAGAAACCGCTTAAGAGATGACAGCGCAGCAATGCCATCTGTATCTGACAGAATCGTCGCGAATAAAGATGCGCGAAGCGAAAAAGCGTCGTTTGAGATCAATGTTCTGATTGGTCCGATTCGTTTCGTTGAAGGAAAATGAACGTTGCGAGGGGCCGTCAGTGATAAGGGGGACTAGTTAAGTGGCCCGTGATCCGATTGGATATGAAATCCGTCGAACGATCCTGTCGCCCGAGACTCGGGTTCTAGCGTGTAAAGCGAATGCAGATGCGGAAAGTTCGCGCAGCTAGCGCGCGCGAACTTCCGCACGGACTGATCTGCAAAATTAATAAAGTTTATTAGGGTCACGGGGACAGAAGTGACGGCCGCTTTCGTAGGCTGACGTCTCTCTACCTCTCTATATCTTTCTTTCTCTCTCTCTCGCACACACGTTTTCGCTCTTTCTCTCGTTCTCGTTTTCTCTCTATTTTTCTCCCTCGCTCCATGGAAAGCAAAACGTGTTACGTGCGTCAGGCTAAGTTGGTACTCTCAAGCTGCATTTCGTGCGAAACGTTAAAACGATCTGGCTGACGAGAGTGCTGGTACTAATGTAACGATATACGAGTATAATTTGATATATATGTATATGTACAGTGATTTATGTTATTAACAAATTATTTGAAATAATTTGTGTTTAATATTGTTACTAGTTCGTTTGTTGGTATTGATTATATTATTGATTATTAATATTTGTACTTAATATTGTTGTTGATTAACTTTATTTGCGCTCATTGTATTATTGATCAATTCCTAGTACGTATTTAATATTGTCATTGTATAATTTCTTTGTATTGATTGCATGAATAATTGATTAATAATTTCTATCCAATATTGTTATATTATTAGTCAGATAATGTTGTTGCATGGCAATAATTTTCTCGAATGAAGAGATTCTTGAATAAGTTATGTTAACGAAATTAATTAGGAGTTGTAATTTTAATATTAATACGATATTTCATCTATGAATATTTAATAGCTGATATCGATAGATGTGTAATTACAAATATTTCATTTGATTATATTTAATATTGAACATTAAATATTGCATATTAAATATTGAATATTGAATTATGAATAATGAATAATGAATAATGAATAATGAATATTGAACATTGAATATTGAATATTCAATATTTAATATTGATATTGATATTTTATATCGCATATTGGACATTCGATTTTGAATACTGAATACCTTTAACTTTTTGCAATATTATACAGGGTGATTCAATGACTTTGCACCAATCTCAAATCACGTATTTTATGGGTCAGTAGGAGTCAAAAAGTCCAGTACGAAAAAGTGGAAAACTCAACCCTTTCGAAGATATGAATACCTGAAAGTTGAATCAGTTAAAAATTCATATCTCCGAACTGGATAACGCGATAGGCACGGTTCTTTTTCTAGAATGTAGGGGATAACTGGAGCAATCTGAAAAAGAATATAAACAATATGAAAATTGTTGTTAAGCCACATTATTATTCGAATTTTATGGTTGAGTATGCTGTTTCGGTACGAATACGAGTATGTACGAGTATCTACCTACCTAAGAAAAATCAGGGACATTCTCTGATCTACCGAAGCAAATATCCAATCATAAAAAGTTAAATGCAGTAATAAATTTCGGCGTGA
This sequence comes from Trypoxylon attenuatum, assembly GCA_963989405.1. Taxonomy (NCBI): domain Eukaryota; kingdom Metazoa; phylum Arthropoda; class Insecta; order Hymenoptera; family Crabronidae; genus Trypoxylon; species Trypoxylon attenuatum. Next base: position 22,270,813 of record OZ022490.1, read on the forward strand.
AAAATCATTGAAGATTTCGCCACAGTGTCGCCGAACCGTAGTTTCCTCGGGTCTCTGTTGAAGTAGGTCAGTAAGGCCCGGCTTATCTCGAGGGCCTACTACCTAACACCACTGTGACTGAATGGGCGTTAGGACGTGAGACAGAGAAAAAAGGATCAGGTTGACCAACTCTACAATACTTTGATGAAATACGGTTCGGTGACACTGTGGCGAAATCTTCAATGACTTTTCCCGCCGAAATTTATTACTGAATTTAACTTTCTATCATTGGATATTTGCTTCGGTAGATCAGAGAATGTCCCTGATTTTTCTTAGGCCGACAGATACTAGTATTCGTACCGAAACAGCATACTCAACCATAAAATTCAAATAATAATGTCGCTTAACAATTTGGAAGCATTTGCCAGGGTGGTAAGATCAAGTACCCAGCGCCATTATTAAATCACAGTAGCATCAAACAAATCTAGAGATTTCTAGTGATTTCCTGGAAGATGAAATACCTATAAAAATTTGTGCAATGGGTAATATTATAAACCTAATCCAGAAAAATTCTTATAAAGCAAATTAAAATCATCTAGGAATTTTTAGTAACTTTCCGGAAGAAAAACTAGCCGTAAAAATTTGTCAAGTTGGTAATACCACAAATCTAGTTACAAGTCAGATTCCTAGTAAGTTTCCAAAAAACCCATGAAATTAAGGGTAAAACCGTAAACAAAAGAACATGAGCGGAAAATTTCGTCATAATGGCAACGCAATTATTCAATTATTTCGCAAGCGAATAATTTCCACGGAGCTATGAAATTCCCTAGACACAAGTCGTCAAGTTTCAACGAAGTCGCGGCCCCGCGTGCGGCGCGGCGTGGCGAGGGGAAAAATAGGGCGTTGCCTTCAAAACTGGAACATCCGCTCGACTGGTCTTACAACCGAAAGAAAAACCATTTTTCAATTACTAATTTCACCAAAAAATACAATTTCACATTAACTTCATTTATAGAGATCAAATTTATATATAAAAGTTATTCGCATTTGAAACTTAGATAAACCTGAGAAAATGCAATGAATTTAGAGAAATTCGAGTTGAAAAATTCAATTTAAGAAAAGAAATTTAATTTTACTACTAGAACTACCACACAATGAACTTTATTTCTTATTTATCTATTCAAAATCAAAATAATTTTGTATCATGGCCACTTATACCAATACCAGTCAAAATGGCTGGTACTTTGCACAGTGCAAAATTCTTGTATAATTTATATAAGTTACTGAGCCCGCACTATTTTATTTGATAGCTTTATTAAGTCTTCTTATGAAATTTAGTTGCACGTCCCATGTTATATGAATATGAAAATATTCTATGATTCCGTATTTTTTACATACCAGTCATTTTGATTGCTTTTGGTCAAAATAGATATATATCTTCAATGTGTGTAGTTCTAGTGCTAGTAAAAAGTCTTTCGGAGAAAAAATTTGCAAAATTCGAGTTTATTGATATTTCTTTCGGGCCATGAAATAGAGAAGGAGGATTGATTTTGGGTGAGGAAAATGGTGGAAATTTGGAAAAAGAAGGATAAAATCGATCGCTGGATCTGCCACGCCCGTTATTATTGGTCGAGCGCACCGTTTTCGCGATCGGCATTGGCGCCTGCCCTCTCGCGGATTTGCCGCAGCTGGTGCGCGGTTGGTTCGATGACCCTTCGCTCGATACGAGACCAGGCCAGAGACCAGACTCTGCGAATGCGGACCACGTGCCGCTAGAACGCCCACACACCCGCCCACGCGCGCTTGCTTTACTTCTTCCGTACTCTTCTTCTGCCCTGTGGGCTAGAATCCAGCTAATTCCAATGTCAAATTTTCGAGAGTTAACTTTCTAAAGATGCTGTCGGAGAATTTTCTGCCCAATCTCCTGTCAAAATTCTTAGGTTAATATTTTGTCAGCATTCCGTTAAAACTCTGTCAAAATACTTCCCTTAATATCCTGTCAAGATTTTATCAAAGTTGTGTAAAACTTTTGTCAAACTACTGTAGAAATTATTTCATTAAAATCCTATCAAGGTTATGTCAACATCCTGCCAAAATTCTTCCATTGAAATTCTGTCAAAATCTGTCACAATTCTCATGACAAAGTTCAGTCAAGTTCCCTAAAAATTTTCCTAAAATTCTCCAAAGATTTACCCCAGAAATCTGAAAAAAATCCCTTGTCTATTATTTCCCCCAATCACTGCCAAATAACCGATAGATCCTCCCATTTCCAATTTCAACGGTTGGTACCCGTGGTATTAGCTAGCAGGGGCTGAGATCACACTCATCGCGCCATGTACTCTCATCGAGACCGTGGAGCTGGTAAAGTTCACTCTCAAAGACTCTCTCCGTCGCAATGACGGAGACAAGTTTGCCTGATTTGCAGTGAAATCGTCGAACGTCATTGGCGGAATGGTTAAAGCGAGTGGGTGGTATTAGCCATATTAAGATTCGTTTCCGTGGCACTCGAGTAGAACTACACACAAGGATTCGCCACTTATTAGTCCGCTTTGACTAGGCTCTTATTGGCTTAATAATCGTAGTCATCTTCGCTCGGCTGCCGCTTCCGCCGTGTGGATTGTAGGAATGCAATTGTTCTTCGTTGGGGCCAAGCTGCCAAAGGAGGGAGAGGGAGAATTCCAAGAAAACGATGGAAACTCAAATACGAAATGAATCCGTCGGGCTAAACTATTGCCCCCGAGAAACGTGGAATTCGGAATGCACGCTTAGCTATGTGAAATACAGAAGTAAAGGAAGGGGGGGGGGGGCAACGAGTTCGTTGTGTAAAAAACGAGCCGCGTAAAGTTAATCGCGGGAAAAGAGGAACGCGTGATACGAGATCAAGGCGTGTTGTTGTTCCGCGTCGCTGTACAATTATTTAGGATCGAGTGCTATTCAATCACTATGATGCGCCACGATACAATTATTACAATTTTTCATTTATCACGTTATGGTACTCTGTCATCAGGGACCTCTGTGCTTTTATTACGACGACGAAATTTTGGGAATATAAATTTTCCTCTTATGCACAGGATTTTCGGAATTTGATTGAGAAATGTGTTGCACATTGTTTTTAAACAGTTGTATAATCTCAACATTATTATAATCTAAATGAGTAAACTGATAACGCGGAATATGGGGTTGCGCAAAAAGAGACCGTGTAAAATGAGGCCGTGTATACGATGTATACAAAATTTACGATATCCAAATTTATCTAAATTTACCCAAATTTATCCAAATGTATCCCAATTCATCCAAATTCATCCAAATTTAACCAAATGTATCGAAATATACAATGTAAATTACAATACACATACAGAAGTAAATGCAATTAAATAAACACAGTACGATAGTTGGATCTCTCAAATGACAGAATCGACAAAAATCTCGAAGGACAGCTCGTTACAAATCATTCGAACAACTGCCGGTAATTTAATTTCAACGACAGCCGAAACAATTTGACCAACAAGATCGACGAAAGTTGAAACGCTTCTAGCATATTGCGTAGGCGAATTCTAAGAAGACGACCGACAACCGAAGGAATCAACCGGATTATTATCGGATCAGAAAAAAATACTCGGCCAGCGTAGAAAGAGTGAAACATCGAGAATCGAAAGTAAAAGTTTTCCTGGTTTTGCAAATGAATATGAATAGTTCGTCTTGTTATCTTTAAATTGACCTTAATATAATATTCAAGGAGACCTTAAAATTGACCTCCAAATAACCTCCAAATACACCTTGAAATAATCTTGAAATTCGCTTTGAAATAACCTTCAATTTCGCCTTGAAATAACCTTTAAATTCACTTTGGAATAACCTTAATAACGACCTTAATATTCATCCTGAAACAAGTTTCAAATTGACCTTAAAATTCATCATTAAAGGGGTTGTACCGTGATACGGCTGTATTTTTTCGCTTATTTTGTGAATTTTTTCTAACGAACTATGAAAATACACCATCTTGGAATTTTTACAGTATATTTATTAACATTTATACAATGTTTTAGAATTTTTTGAATCCAAAATATACATTGGAATCGACGTTACAGCGTTCGAAAGACAGACGTATGAAACCGATGGCTGACATGATTCCGGCTGTAGTGTTCATCAGGAATCAAAAATTCAAACGGCATTTTCAACTGTAGACCTGCCGCTATCGCCGGAACTAGGAAAATTGCAGAATTTTGAAAATTAGACTTTTGGCACGATTTTAAAGCCTAAATTTTGATTCTGTTCACTTTTTTGGACTTTCTAGGCCTGCTAAAAAAAACTATGATAGATATCCCAATTACCCTAGTTCGGGCGAGAACCATAAGTGTACAGAATGTACCATATAAATTTCAGCAAAATCGGTTCGGTAGTTTTTGCTAATCGTGGATTCAAATTTTGGAATCGTGTCAGCCATCGTTTGCATACATTTGTCTTTCGGACGCTGTAACGTCGATTCCAATGTATATTTTGGATTCAAAAAATTCTAAATAATTGTATAAATGTTAATAAATACATTATAAAAATTCCGAGATGGTATATTTTCATGGTTCGTTAGAAAAAATTCACAAAATAAGTGAAAAAATACAGCCATAACACGGTACAACCCCCTTAAGTACTCTTCAAATTGACCCGAAAAATCACCTCAGAATAACCTTCGAATTGACCTTAAGACAATCGATATCGATTCGCGGCCATTCTTCGGCGCGATATTCCTGCCAAGACATCTTATGAATTCCGTTACCGACGTTCGGATCTCTCGATCCGACACGTCGCGGAAATTCTCCCTGCGGTTCGAGACAGCGCGCCACGGCGCGGCGCGGCGCGGCGGATCGGGGCGCTCGCGACGGGGCCGAAAATAATAACGCACGCCGACCTGCATTGTGCGGCAGACATCTGCGAACGACAAGCGAAACTTCGATTGAATTTACGAGCTAGTTTTGCGCGCGAACGAACTTATTTAACAGCGGATCAATGCGAACCAAAGGCTTTGGCTAGTATTCCGATGGGAAGTTAACTTTCCGCGAAAGTAATTGCATTTACGGGTTGCGCGGCCTGTGCTACCTCCGCACTCTGGAAATTCGAATTCAAAAAACGCAGGGCGGCGAAAGCTTCTAGAGGGAAACTCTGATTAGCTTGTGGGGACCAATCTCAGGGCAAGAGAAGTAGGGTAATGGAGTGGTGGGTTCAAATAATTACACCAGAGGCCGCAGGAACGTATAATAACGGAGAATATTTCTCTTCAAATTTGTCTTTCAACTCTTCAAACTTTTCTTCGAATTTCTACTCGAATATTTTCGAGTCATACTGCGAGTTATTTTTCAAGTTATTCTTGACATATTTCTCCAAATTCTCCTTAAAATATTTCTTCAAATATTTCTTGAATATTTCCTTAGAACCGAATGTTAATTTTCAGAATTCTATTAAACGTTTCCTTAAAAATTTGTCAATTCTCCATTGCTGAATTTGTTCACCCCATAACCTTAATATACAGGGTGCGTCAGTACGAACTCCAAGCGTGAGTATTTTCGTGAATTTTGGAGATACGCAAGAACTGTTCGAGGGAAAGTTGCGCTAAGTCAAAATTGCGCGGGGTCATTTTTAAAATGTGTTAACGCACGCATTGAAATTCTCTTTAGCAGGCGAATAACTGAAAAATGTTTAACGGAGGTTTCTTCGGAATTCCCTGAGTATACCAACAAAAAGTTGTCCACGGACGAGGTTAACCCACACTTCTCGACGCTACCGGCGCACAATGGTCCAGATACCCTCAAGACTGCGCCAAAAATCGAAGTTTCAAGTTCTACCAAATTTTTTGGGATAATTATATCTCGAAAGAGGAATATCCAATGCACTTAAAATCACTTTTCTTTGATCGATTCCTTGAAGCCACACCCCTACACAATTAGTGAAAGTTGGGACTCGGAAATCGCTACCGTGCATTTTCTCGTTTAAATTTTTTGAAAGGTAAAAATACAGGCTTGATGGCTGTGGTAACTAGAGTTGCTCATACTTGCTCATTTTTAATTTGCGGACAATAAAAGGCCACGAAACGCGATATAATTATCATAATTCTCGGACTTAAGAATTTGGGACCTAACGGATTTGTTCACAGATTAAAGATGGCACGATTATTACCATCAGGTACGGGGGGGGGGGGGGGGAGGGGCCACGGAAAATGTGGCCTAGCCCGCACTTAGCGTATGAATTGCGAAACATATAATATTACCATATAGAATATCCGAGCATTTTTTTTCAACAGGAGGAAAATGATTCCTCAAATTTCCATTTTTTCTATCATTTCCGCCAACTGATGTAAATAATCCCACAGAAAATAGCTTATAATGAAATTTTGTATTTATGGCGCGGTTTGAGGGGTCGCTGGGCCACTGCGCGGCGGCGCAAACCATCGTGAAACATCTCGAGGAAAGAATTCCCGAGAATTATCCGCATGTTCGTCTGACAAACGCATCAGAATTAGTTAAACTGTTTCTCCTGCGAAGGGAGCCACCACCAAACATCAAATTCGAAAGAATCTTCTTACTTTCTCGCGATCCTCAGAATTCTCCTCTGTCTCATCGCGTCGTCGGCCGAGCGCCGAGGACATTCTGTTCCTCGAGCCCTCGAAATTCCTCTAGATTCCTCCCCTTTGATTGGGCCGCGGTGCACTTCTAATTCAACCCGGGAGCAATTTATTCCGATTTAATTGAATCGAAGCCAGAGAGAACGTATCCGGATTCCACGGCTTCCAGTTTGATCTCTCGGAAATCTATCTGTCAGCTCCAATCAGCATCGGCCACTCAAACTTCTATTGGTCGAGTTGATCGCTTTGCCCTGGCCTGCGGTTCGCCCTCTATCTCCATCCACATCCACCCCCCCCCCCCCCCCCCCCCACACGTTTCACGATACTTTGTGGACGCTCTTCGTTAATGTTTTTTGCGGTTCGCCGATGATGGAACGACGACCTTGACCCAGTATACCTTCGATAAACGATTCCCTCGGACCGAATGGCCTCCTATTCTCGGGTTTAATTGGTTTTATATCGTTGTATATACAACGATATAACGATACGTATATCGTCTCACTCTGGGTTATACTGTTTTATATTGTGTGTTGAATAAAACTGTTGTAATTACGAGCCTTCGAAAAATGAGGCTGGTTCTCGTAGAAGTGAAATAGTTTGCAAATTTGTCACGGTTAAATTTGCATGAAACCATCTTGAAATGATCTTAAAATAATCTTTTAAATTGCTTTGAAACATTCTTTATAAAAGAGACATTAAAATAGTCATAAATTAACCTGGATCTTAAGATAACCCTCAAAAAATCTTTAAAGTTTCACTAAAATTAACTTGCAAAATTTTCTTGAAATAACCTTAAAATCTCCTTCGAAATCAATATTGGCATAATCCTCAAATTCAACTTGAAAGAACCTCTAAGATGGCTTTTAAATAAGCTTGATATTTACCTTAATATTACCTTCAAGATGACCTTAACATTGACCTCAAAATATCCTTTAAATTCACCTTCATATAACCTTTACATTGACCTTGAAACAGCCTTTAAAATGACCTTGAAATAACCTTCAAAATGAACTTAAGAATCATCTTCAAATTAACTCGAAATAACCTTCAAAACGCTCAGTAAAATGTCCTTAACTTCATCCTTGAACAGCTTTCAAGATGACCTCGACCAATTCCTAACCTCAAAATTGACCTTCCAGCTGCCCTTGAAGTAAAAACTGTCCCTTGCAAAAACTTCCCTAGGAACTTGTTGATAATAATAATAATATTAAGAAGAAGTAAAAGGAGAACAAGAAGAAGATGAAGATGAAGAAGACTCACAACGTCGATGAGCTGGGAGAGTCGCAGTCCCATTTTGACCGTGAGTCGATCGCTGTTATTGCCGACAGGCCGGATGAGGCGGTTGTAGTTGGATAGCAGGTCGTCGTAGAGGCGCTTCGCTTCCGGATTGGCCGTGGCGCCCGGAAACGGTGCAACGAGACAGGAAATGGCCGTCGCAAGCGCCACCAATCCACCGAGTCGCGACGCCCTCGACCACCATCGGCACCAGCCTTTCCCACCGCCGCTCGAGCAAGCATCCCTGTGCATCGTACGCCTTGTCCACCCCTGTAACATGAATCGAATTAACACTAGAACTATTGCACCAGCCAAAATTACAGGTTTTACATTTTCTTTTTGACATTTCTACTTCACGTAACATTTTTTCCCCTCATGTCGGTCACGTAATGATTCCTGCAGCAATCGCTTGCAGGTATTATATTATATAATAGAATGAATTTTATTTTGCCATTATCCATTCAAATTTAAAACAATTTCTCGAACTTTTCAAACTGGAAAATTCTTATGTAACTTATTTACTTACACCCGAAATCTTTATTAGATGGATTTATTAGCTCTTGTTATGGAAATTTTATAGCGCCCCTCGTCTTATATGGCGCCAGCACATAGACATAAATATAGCCATGGTGCACCGTAACATAGCCATCGATGCCGTTCTACGCAGTCATTCTGTGTACCATAGTCGTTCGAATGGGACCTACTTTCTTTACCGTAACAATATTTTACAGGCCCTAAAATTGGAAGAACGATAAAAGCATTGGAACTGTTGCAAAAACTAAACAATATTCCAATGGAATAGAATTTAATGAATAAATATGAAAATATTCTATTATTCGGTATTTATTAAAGACCAGTCATTTTGACTGCTTTAGTTCGAAATCGGAAGTCTAGTGTTAACCATAATCAAGTGATCAATCATCACTGATTTTTTTTTATTATTGTTGAATAGTTACTGTTATCGATCTGTTATTTTCTTTCGTGGATAGTTATTGTTGAATAGTCATTCTTCTCGAATTAGTAATGTTTTGAATAATTATTCCATAATTATAATAATTGTAGTGTTTATTATTCATGAATAATTATTATTATTGGAAAAATTAATATTCATACAAGGTAATGGTTATTGTCATTATTATTGCATTCTTGTTATCGATAATTATTATTATTATTGTTATTAAATAAATAACTTTTAACTATTATGATTATTATTTTTGAATCATTGTTTAAATTCAAATTCAAATGCAGACTCAAAATCAGATGCAAATGTTGATTCTGTTTCGAGTTCAAATTCAAATTTAAATTTTAATTGTAATTCAAATTTCAATTCACATTAAAATTTAGATTCTAATTCAGATTCTGGTTCAAATGAAACACTTAATTCACATGAAAATTGGAATTGAAATTCAAATTCAAACTCAAATTTAAACTGAAATTCAAACCCTAATTCAAACTCTAATTCAAATTCAAACCCAAATTTGAACCCTAATTCAAACTCCAATTCAAACGGTATTTCAAACTCTAATTTAAACTCGAATTCAAACACAAATGGAAATTGAAATTCAAATGGAAATGCAAACATCAAAGACCTCTTTACGATCCCCTTACAACACGATATCGAGAGAAGAAGCTCAATATATTCACCCAACTACGTACATCGAAATAGATCGCTAATTCCGGAGATACCCTCTATAATAGATAAAGATTCGCCGAGCGCTTATTCGGACCTACCGAGAAATAAGATTATTTTAGTACTTATTGGTTTACAGGATGGAAAGTCTCGCTCGCGGAAATTGAATTCGCGAGTGTTCGGGTTTAGTTATGAGTTCATATTTCGAGTATTCCGCACGGAATCGAGGAAGAACTTTAGCCATTCAATCCGTAGTTTGACTATTTTTCTATTTTCTATTTCTCGATTTTTCTATTTTTCTGTTTTCTCTGTTTTTTTTTCTTCATTTCACAATTCATTCGAATGAAATTTTTGCCTGAATCATTGGTTGATGGGTTTTCATTTATATTGGACTGTTGCTAACATTGAAATTTGTAGGAAAAAATTTGTTTGAGATGAACGACACATTCGAAACAAGTGAGACCGAGTCTCAACAACCTAACAATACGTCTCGTTAAGAGATTGAAACTGAAAATAGGCGGCGTAGTACTACATCCGTCCAACAAATCAAATTTGAACCTCGACTGACGTAGTCCTATATCCTTTTCGTCAAATTAAACTAGATATCTAAAAGACGTAGGATTACGTCCTATCTAAAAAAATTAAACCTGAAAAACGGCTTACGTAGTCTCTTCCACAAATTAAACCTGAAACTCACATCAGCTGACGTAGCCCTTCATTCTTTCTACAAATTAACCCTGAAACTCGACGGACGTAGTCCTACGTTCATTCCACAAATAAACCCGAACCGAAAATGTCCCTCATGTATTGTAATAAATCAATGTCCTTAAATCCCAAGCCTGACCCACCAGAAGGTCAGCATCAAAAGACGCGGTAGCGTTTCGCGTCAAGTATACAGGGTGATTCAGTGATTCGTGGAACAAATTTACGTACGTACTCGCATTATCCGATAGCGAGATATGAATTTTCAATCATTAAATTTTTAAACGCTGATATCCGCGAAAGGATTAAGATTTCGGCATGTTGATATAGGACTTTTGGGCTTTTAGATTGGCGTCTAGAATAGGTGCTTAAATTTGTTCCACGAATTACTGAATCACCCTGTATATAGCCGAGTGCAGCTCCTGGCGTTGACGCTAGAAGTATTATCATTTACGCGAGCGAACTTGTTTCGAGGCCTATTCCGATTGTAACCCGTAATAATCTTTAAACTGGCACGAAATATTGAAGGAATGGCTATTCCATTCGCCTTCCTGCTTTTTCCGAGTCGATTGACACAAACAGCAAGACAATCCGTTCAGCCGTTGCTGAGATATGGATTTTATGTTGGAATTTTTCGGTCAAAAAAGATCCTTTGTCCAGACTCGATTCTTCGCAACTTGCGTCACACGCGCCTCTACATAAAAGAGCACGCAACGGACACTGGCTGCGGTAGGACAGGGTACTCATGTGGGCCCACGGAGGTCCCTAATAGTATTAATGAGAGCAGGAGCGCTCCCGAATGCTCGCAAGCCGAGCTGACCGCGCACCCCCTCGCGGTCCCCTTACCCACGACAGACTGACCCAGCCCCCTCTCCTCGATTATCCCAGTTCTTCGCTTCTTGTCTTTCACCAGCTTATCTTTGTTTGCACCGCTCAAAGCCAAGTGTTCTAATCAAGAGGAGCGGTATGATATGCAGTTCTGCACAAAATTAATGCATCACTTTACAGCAGACGAAAAGTCATCGAAGTTTCAACAGCTGTAACTTTGCCAAAAAAAAATCGTAAAAATAAGAATTTTTTTGCAAATTTAAGCTTGAAGCCTCTACTTTAGAATCCCCTCTTAGAATTTCGATTACGCGAATCAGGGCTCTTGTAGCGCATAAAAAGTGAGGGCATGTTTTCCTTGCAAAAATTTACAAAGTTCATCGAGCGCTATGGGCTTTCCTGATTTTTTTTAGCCACGCCGTTTCCCCTTAAATTTAAAAAAAAATTTGCGTCGCTACGATTTTCTTTAACAATTTACTCAAGTCTAACTAAAATTAACAATTTGTAATTCGCAGTATGATAATCTGTCCTTCTCAGAACAAGCAGGGTTTCAATCTGTCCTACTCAGGACAATTACACTTTTTAAACCTGGTCCTCTGAGTCGCTCACATTGCAGAGTCCATTATTTAAGGATTATTCGACTTTTTTTAGAACTGCTCAATTGAATGAGACTGTGTTTTGTTTTTTTGAATTCGTCTTAATCTTCCCTATCATACTGTGAATTACAAATTGCTAATTCGTTAAAAACAATTTATTACGTCCCTAAATTGTTTAATCAAATTAATTTTTCGTCCATTTTATGATGCCATTCCAAAGTATCCGCTAAATGGCACTGGTTTTCCTTATAACATTTATCTCTGTACCGCACCGTTATTTTGTTATTTAAGGGGGTAGTTTTTGGCATTATTGCGGGAGGGGTCTCAAACTAACTAATAATGCATACGAATGGATTTGTCATTCGATCCTGCATCATGATCCAGTAAAAAAAATGGAATTCATCGTTAACAATCGAAATTATTTATAAAAATTCATATAAAACATTGCAATATAAAAAAATTGGTAACGTGGGAGGATAGCCCCGTCAATGTCATCCAACTTTTGTTTAAAAACTTTTTCGCTAATCTTATTAGGTTAAGAGATATTCAAGAAAGAAAATTTACCAGCCCCGGAGGGTCAACCACCCCCAACCACCTTTTATTATAGGTCGTTGAATTCAGTTTGGCCTCAGCGTTTAGAATATCGAAAAAACGTAGATAGATCCATTTAAGAAAATTAAGTTAACATTAATAACTGAAAACCACCCCTTCGGAAAAAACATCCCCATACTACAATACTACGAGCCCCTACGAACCATACAACTTTCCTTGAAGTAGATTTAGCTTATCTCCAAAACTGACGGAGATAGTCGCAAAGGACATTTTTGGTGAGCCACTCTGTATATTTCACGAGATATAGCGATAATTCATATAACAAAAAAATGTAATCTTTCGTAAAAAAATCAACTATAGATGTTCATTGTCAAAAAACATGATTGTTTATAAAAAAATGTTTAAACAATTGGAATTTCAAAAATTTGATGACACCAACTGATAGTCCCATTAATACCATGTAACTTTCGTTAAACAATTGTTTCTCTAAATCTAATTGTTTAAGAGATATTTAAAGGACAAAATTTACAACCCCCGGGGGGTGAACTACCCCCAAAGGCCTTTTGTCATAGGTCGTTGAATTCGCCTTGATCCCAGCATTCAGAATATCGAAAAAAAAGTAGGTCGACCCGGTGAAAAATATTAAGTTAACATTAACCCTTTCGGTACGGGCGCTCTGTCCGTCATGATACCCCCGCTGAACGAGGTGCCCCGCCGAAAATGTGCTTATAACAAGATTGTCATATATCATAGATGCCGGATATAATTGCCACTCGTCGATACCAGTGATGAGATGGTCGCCGGATATATCCGGCGCTCGTCCACACATGTCATCAGATGGATGCCGGATATATCCGGCGCCCGTACCGAAAGGGTTAATAACTAAAAAACACCCCCATACCGCCATTCAACGAGCCCCTTCGAACCATGCAACTTTGCCCTCTGCGGATTTCGCGTATCTTCACAATTGACGGAGATATTTTCATTCGACATTCTTGCTGGGACACCCTGTATACAGGGTGAGGCACAGAACAAAGATTTTGGAGATACTTCTGTGAGATTTGGAAATAGGCGAAAACTGTCCTGGGGAAAGTTGTATGGCTCGAAGAGACTCATAGGATGGGATTATAAAATGTATTTCCGTACGGTAATGAATTTGGAAAAGCAGCACTTCGTGTTTAAATTTCGGTGAACATCCAACAGGTAAACTTACCTTTTTCGGTTGGGGGGCGGAAAATAGGGAATAGGAAAAACACATTTTGGTCTACTAAAATAATAAACATTCTCAGTGTGTAGCAGCATGGAAACAGCAGTAGTAAAACCATTATTATTTATTATTCATTATTATTTTAGTGTTTTATGCATCGGCGACCTAAGCGGCCCATATTAACGTGTAGTATGTAGATTTGACTTCGCAATTAACTTATTATTACGGTTATTGGCCACGTGTGCGGGCTTCCCGATTTCGGCGTGAGCTCCTCTATTGAGCTGTTTACAATAAATTGTTAATTTCACAAACAAAAAATTTATGTTGAATAAAATGTTTAAACAAATGAAATTTTCGTGAATTTTTGGATGTCCTTCCAAAGTATTCCTTGAGTTGCGCTACTTTCCCTTATTACATTTTTCTCTATTCCGCATTATTACTTTGTTATTTAAGGGGGTAGTTTTCGATACCTTTTTGGGATGGGTCTAGTATGACCTAATGATGCGGATGGGTGCAATCGTTTTGCGATCTTGCATCACGATAGAATGAGAAAAACAGTTTTCCATTCATAAAAACGTATTTGGTTTTAAAAATTTATAAAAATAATTGCAATTGGAAAAACTAATTAATAGGAGACGAAATCCCCATTTATAACATGCAACTTTCATTTAAAATTTTTCTCTATACTTTATAATTCATGAGATATTTCAATTAGAAAACCTCAACCCCCCGGGGGATGAAATACCCCCAATCAGCTTTTGTCATAACTCGTTCTCAATTCTCAATATTAAGTCAATTTTTTTAAATTGACTTAATATTAATAACTAAAAACTACCCATCGAAAAAACATCCCTATAGTGCCATCCCATGAGTCTCTTTGAGCCATACAACTTCCCCTAGGACAGTTTTCGCCTATTTCCAAAATTCACGGAAATATCTCCAAAATCAGAGTTCTGTGCCTCACCCTGTATATAACTATATAATTAAATATATATTTTTAGTTCCCGCTGGAGATTTACAAATTTTTAACATTTTCTGCCGTCCCCGCCTGTAGCCGCACCATCACTGACCACGCGCGGTGTTTGTGATTTTTTCGGTCATCACTATCATATGGAATATGTACTTGATATATTCGCTCTTATTATTAGAATCTGTTGTCGATACAAACATTTAACATCCATTTTTGTCCAACATAAATTATATACATATGTTTAAACAATTGTACAACAGAGATGTACACCTCTGTCTAAACAATTACGTTTTCATATTATGAAAACTTGTTTTTTTATTGAATTATGATGGGGAATGGCACGACGAATGGCTCAACGAGGTGCATTATAAGGTGATTTTTTACCCCTCCCTAATGAGTGTACAAAACCATCCCGCTGAATAACAAAATAATTCCGCGGTATAGAACAAAATGTTGTTAGACAAAATAGCGCGATATGAGAGACAGTTTCCACTAATGTACTTGAATTTTCGTAAATAATAATTTGTTTATTCATTTTAGCGTCATGTAAAATGTTTTGCATAAAGTTAACAATTGTTATTAATAGTATCGTTGACCACACTGCAAAATCAGTCAGACCAAGCACAATCCCATTAAAGGTACAAAATTTATGAAACAACAATTGTTATATTTTCTTTCAATGCGCCCAAAACCATGCAACTTTTGTTTAAAAAATTGTTCTCTATATCTAACCGTTGTCAAGTTAGCGATATGGGGGTTGAACTCTGAAAAATAATTTCGCCCCTTAAACTCAGGTTAATACAGCTACAAAAAAGGGGGCGATTATTTTTGACTGTTTTTTAACCCTACAAGGTATCATCCGATTTGGAGGCGCACCGTTCGCGGTGTTTTCTTGTCAGCCAGATACTATTACACTTCCAATACTCGTTAGAGTGTCGTCAGTGCGTAGTACGAGCGGTGGAGGGGGTTGGGAGAGGACAGAAGTGCTTGACTGAAGTAATTTACTGGTCGCCGGGTCGTGGTGGGGGGTAACCGGGGATAAAAGAGGGAGTCGCAAGCCTCGAACGCGGCATTGTTGCGTCGGGCGTCGCGGAAAGAAGGGGAGAAGCCGCCGAGAAGCTCTCGAGGCGAACTTTTATCGCTTGGCTGGTGGTGTGACCTACCTGCCGAGCGCCCCCATTATCGGGCCAGCGTGTCACCCACGACGCTAGTTCCCTCTATTAGCGCGAATTTATGCCTCCAGGGACGCGTTTCTTACTCACGGCTTTATCGAATTCGCCTGACACCTTTTTAACTTTACTCGAAGAAAGAGAGAGAAAGAGAGAGAGAGAGAGAGAGAGAGAGAGAGAGAGAGAGAGAGAGAGAGAGAAAGACTGCATTAAGAAGCTGCCTGACCAGCGCCTCTGGGAGTCGGTGGCTCACAGTGTTTCTCCCCGGCGCACTCGTTTCCCTCGGCTTCTGCCCTGCTTCGGAAAGTTGATAAAAGAATATGCGAAGAAACGTAGGTCCACGTCAGAAGTGCTTCAAGGCTGATTTTTCGAATGGGCGTAGTATTTACCGACGAAATACTGCATCAACTATTCTCAGCTGCAATCTCTAGATGAGACGTATTTCTACGTCATTGAAACTCGGCTAACGTCCCATTCTCAAAATCCCACCTCCCTTCGCCGCTACATCTCATCCTCCAACCCCTCCAAAACCCGCACTTCTCCTCCATCTCTCTCCCCTCCAGCAGTTCTGCGTCGGTAAACAGAACCAGCAATAGCAGGGTGTCCGAGTTATTCCACGCGACACTAAATCCCTATGATAAAACCTCACAAAACTTTCGCGTACCTAATAAACCCAAGTGAAACGACTAGTTGACTTGGCACGTGGAATTCATGCTCCAAGAACAAATGTTAATAACTAGGCATGAGCCATTCCACTCAAAAGAATTGATACGGAGAAAGAAACGATCGTTTTAAAAAAATTCGCTTATTTAAAAATAGAATCGATTTCTTTCCTGTTTGAAGAGGAAGGATTAAACTGTTCGAACAGCGCGACAAACTTCGACATAAATAAAACTTTAATAAGCATGTGATTTATTGAGATGGAACTAGACTGTGGCAATACGTGGCGATCCGTGAAGCGACATCTGCAGATGTACCGATCGAGTAACGGCCATCTGCAGATTTCCAATATCTTGTTGCTATTGTTACGGGCCAGCCATGCGAGCTCGTGTTCCGGCCGCAGGTATGCGGTGAGTGCTATCGAAAAAGATCAGGCCCGCTCCTAAGTCTTTATGGGTAATGAGAGCCCGATCAATAATCGCCAATACGTATGAATGGGCCTTATGTAGACTAAGTTTTTCAAATAGATTTTGAGCAGGTTTATATACCCAAAAATCTGCCTCAGGAGTGGGGAAGATGCTATGGTTTTCCATAGTGCGGGAAAGAGGAAAGGAATTCGCGATCGGCAGGTGCATCTGACCTGGACCTAGCTTTTCACGTTAGGAGAGGTTATGGAATGCGGGGGTGCTCAGCTTGAAGCGGGGTTAGGGCTCCAAAAACCTGTTTCTATGCACGGAAAAGTGACTGCAATGTGACTCGATTCCAGAATATTCTAAAATATTGAGAAGAAAAGTTGTCTGCATAAAATGAGGATCTAACACTAGTCTACGCTTTAGCCAACTTTCGGTCTTGTACCATGAGTCGCAAGTTGTGTCTCATATGTGCTTATCATTATAAATGAATTTATCATAGTCACCGCATTCTATATTACTATTTTTGGTAATTATTTAGATGAGATGATTTGGTAATTATTTAGATGAGGTGTCTCCTCACCTAAATAATTACCCTATTTTTGCTTGAGTAAACGCACTTGCTCGCTCCAAAATTATGGTAAGTTAATATTGCTTAAAAGTGGAACAGCATAAAAAAACATTTGAAAGTCAGATGTTTTCAATATCTGCAAAATGACAAAGTGTAATATATGTAGTAGTTATTACCCTAAGCATGTACAATATCACAAAAAATTTATTTAATAAATCGAGTATACATTCTTAAAACTCAGATACAAGTAATATAATTTGAAATCGCCCTGATTAAATTAATTTAGGATATCGAAAATTGTTTCACTACCGACTCTTGGTTAAAAAGGGATCTAGTTCTTTAGAATCGATCCCTGAATTAATCGGTAAAATAATCGATCCTTCAGAAAAAATTTGAGTAGAATCGCCCATCTCTATTAATAATCGCAGTGACTAGCGAAGTTAAGACCTAAAAGCTAAGAAACCTAACTTTAGCCTAACCTAAAAAATTGCAAGTGGCAAATTGCAAGGGATTTTGCGTTCAAATGACGGATCAGGTTGCAGCAGTTGGGGATCGAATCGCTCTTTCCTGCCGCTTAACGAGGCCCGAACCAAACCCGTCGAGAAACCCGATCCACCACTGGCGCGGGTAGTCCACTTATAGCGACAACTGGTCTCGGTAAACCGAGCCGACGTATTACGAACTTCCGCAGCTCATTTGTCAATGCGATTCGGGGATATAGGTTAGAATTAGAGGAAGGTAAGAAAATAAGATCTCGCGAATAGGGGGCTGGTGTCCAATGAGAGGGACAGTGAACAGAGGTAGTGAAGACGCTTAGTAGGGTGCTTGGTAAAGGGGTTTCATTGGGTTGCTGGTACAGTTGACGTGTATGGTTGAGGGTGCGTGATAAGGGAATATGGGGTTTTGAGGAATTTGAGGTGAGGGTCGATGACGGAGTTTAGTGTCTTGTTATTTTCTAGTGGTATTGGAACTACCGTTGAAACTGTCATTGGAATTGTCACTGTCCCTGTCATTATTTCTGTCATTGTCATTGTCATTGTCATTATCCCTGTCATTATTATTGTCCCTTTCTCTGTCATTATTCGTCTCAGTATCCCTGCCATTATCACCATCATTGTTCCTTGTCACTATTCCTGTCATTATCCCTGTCAGTGTCATTGTCATTATTCCTGTAATTATTCCTGTCATTATCCCTGTGATTATCTCTGTCACATCATTGACATTATCCCTGTCATTATTCCTGTCATTATTTCTGTCATTGTTCTTGTCATTATTCCTGTCATTAGCCACGTCATTATCCCTGTCATTAACCCTGTCATTGTCCCATTCTTCACAAAGAAAAGACGCAAGAGTATACCAACTGCCGAATTTTCGGCAACAATTGAAATCCGTCAAGCTGACAGAGCTGACAGCGCCGACCAGTCGTGTGCTGATTGAAACGCTTGTCCAATCCTAGTCAACAGAACGCACTGCTCGCATTTACGCAAATATTATACTCTCTCTTTCTCCCTCTCTCTCTTTCTTTATACGTTTAACCTCGCCCCTCCACTACCGCCGCCATCGCAAATTCACGACCGCGTTCAGCGGCGAATTTTCCCGCGCTCTCCAGTGCCAAAACTCATTGGTGCTCATCGCTTCCGCCATTGTTTATGGAATAACATTTGCTCGACAATTGGCCGCTCGCACCTGTTTCCGAGAGATTATTCCCCCCCCCCCCCCCCCCCCATAGACTTCACGCCTATTGGCTCAATCGTTATTTGCGGTTAGCTTGCGAGAATTCAATTCGAATTACATACTAAAATCCAAATGTATTTTGACATTACAATAGAATTCAAGTTTGAGGTTAAAAGTCGATTTGAATCAGACATTAAAATCCAATTGAAATCCAATGTTAAAGTTGAATTCGAATTCGTTATTAAAAGTTCAATCAGAATCCTATACTAAAATTCAATTTGGCTTCTAACCTCAAAATCAAATCTGCAAAATTCGCAAAAGAACAAACTTTTGAGATCCGGTTACGAAAACGAACGCTATAAATTCACTTAGAATATACCAGAGTATATTCCAGGGCGAAAGGGGTAGAGCTCTACGGGCGGTGGCGAATTCTGCCGCCAGCTACGGGCAGCCGCCCTCGGCCAACGCCTAGTACACTGATTTAACCTACCACACCCTCGCGACGTTCCTTCGCTTCGCTTTCCCGAGCGATTTACCCGTTTTTGGATTTGTAAACGTGCATAAAAATTCAACTTCTCTCACAGACTTCAGTATTTTCCTATTTTGCTAGAGATAAGTATGAATTAAATCGAGGATTAAAATCTTGAGAATTAAATCGAAATACGGAAATGATTCGTTTGGATAGAAAGAGATATTTGGGGACGAGTTTTTTGAGGAAGTGGAGTTTGATGTGATTTTACTTTAGATGGGCCGGGGGGAATTCGAATTGTGGTTAGAGTGTTGGGTTGTTGCTGTTGTTGTTAGATGTGATGAGTGGTCGGTTGAGTGGAAAGAAGAATTGAGGGGGTTGTGTTGTGTTAGAGTTGGAGAAAAGACGTATTTCTACGGAATTAAAATTCAGATTTAAGTTTCCTAAAAAAATCAGACTCTTACATTATTGAAAGTAACGTATAATTTAGGTTGACTGTTTCGAAAAAATGTATTTGCACGTCACTGAAACTCATCTTTGCTTTTTTAAAAAGACGTGTTTCTACGTAACTCAGTAGACGTATTTCTACGTCATTCACTTTCAATTCGAATTCGCTGAAGAAGCGTATTTCTATGTTATTGAAACTCAACTTCAATTTCTTGGACTGACGTATTTCTGCGTCATTGAAACGAACTTTAATTTTCGAAAAGGCCCATCATATCGTATCGCACATCGCATCGCCGATCGCATTTCACATTCTCCACCTTAACCTATCACAACTCTCCGACAAGACTCACACAATTCTCACACAATTCTGGTACAATTCCATCCTAATTTCATCACATTGCCCAACCCCAATTTAAACCCGTTCCCCTCTCCGTCAATCACCATCCTGCATTGACTTGCATCCAATCCTTCAACCAACAACCAACTCATCCCCCCCACCACGCCCAAACTCGAGACAGTAACAATCCTCGACAAAACAAATTCATCCTTCCCCCACCTTTCAACCGTCCCACACATACATAGAATCACAGCTCGCGAATCCCGCAGCTCGAGAACTCCTGCGAATTCCAGAGGAAATGAATGAATTATCCGAAACAATAGCGATTCTCCGTCGGATTAGAGGTCGCTGTTTGCCTGTTAAACTCCCCCGCGAATCTGCATTACATTACTCCACCGCGAATATTGTGCTGAACCGACAAATATCGTGATAACATAACCTCAGTTTTCGCCTTCTCGCCTTGGTCGGACGTTAGATAATCAGGTTCCGTAACCAGTAGAGGTGTACAAAAACCCGAGAGTTCCGGGTACCCGAATGTCCAGCTCGAATCGGTTCCATTATTCGAGCTGAGCCGGCGGCCCGAATGTTTTGGGTAGCTCGAATTTTTCGGGTAGCTCGAGTGTATGAATCATCAACGGGCCGACCAACTGTATGGACTGAAATAAATATATGGACTGAACAAACGCTATGGAATGTTGTGTGTATGGGAAATCTCGACGTATAATTTATGAATTTGGTATTTCAATGTTTGTTTTTCTCAACCCAATTAGCCAAAACAATCAAACAAATCGGTTCAATTGTTCAGAGCTTATGGAGTTTTTCCTTCATTTCATTAATCATTTGTCATTTGTTGTTCCGTCCGTGTATGTTCAGTCGATGCATTCGGTCGGTCCGTTGATGAATCATACACTCGAGATACCGGATATATTCGAGCTGTCCAAAAAATTCGAGCTACCCGAATATATTCGAGCTACCCCGAACACCCGGCTCGAATAATGGAACCGAGCCTAACCCGGTTCGCTAAATACGGGTCCTCACACATCTCTAGTAACCAGAGTATTAATGTCAGTTTGAATCGCGCGCGCTGACTGCTCTAGTCAGTTTGTTGTCCAACGCTTGTCACATATTTCGGATTTTGAGGTTAGGTTCGAGAATGTTTTAACACGTTCCGTGCCACGTCTACCGTTTATGCTACACGTCAAACTCGACCTTCCGGGCCATGTGTATCATAAATGATACACGCAGACATATTTATTTAATGCGCTGAAAGCATATATTTTATGTCAAATTTAATTCTGTGAAATATACTTTACCAAAAGAATCCTTTCCAACAGAAACAGATAAAACACAACAAAATGTTATCTCCGTATATTTACCTACTCCCTCTTTTGTTAAATACCTTATTTCCCTTGTTTTCTTACCTAACAAATGCGAATATAGAAGGTTCTTTTTACTAATCGAAAAGTTTCGATCTGAATGACTTTTATAATCTACCTGATTACAGCAGCACGCATACCATAAATGATACACGATACGATAATCCCTCTAATCCAGCTAATTATTTATGGATTGATGATGTAAGGAAATATTGTGTGAAAATAGGTCGATTTTAAGTCAAAACAGCAAATAGCTTTAACGACAAATTGGGCAAAAACGGCTTACACGGAACATAATGAATTAGGTATTTTCTGTGAAGTCTCATACTGGAAAATTATATTTTTGAAGCGATTTTGAGGTTAATTTACTTGAGCTAAGCAGAATTTACGGCGATTTTAGTTGTTTTCTAGATTTTCTAAAAGTAATTTTGTTGAACATAAATCGGAATGGAAATAAATATAGTTTCATAATTAAGGGAAGGGGTTGCAAAGTGCAACTATGGAGTTTTGGGTTTTGGAAGAGTTACGGCTGGAGATGAGAGAATTGAAAGAGATTTTTTGACGAGGATTTGAGTGACTGGTTTATAAGTACGCGATTTGTTAAGGGGAAATTGGCGATAATAGCAGGGCTGTGACTTTACCCTCGAAAATAGGACCTGAGTATATCCGGAAATTCTTCGTTATTTCAGCACGGATTGAACTGCGGTTGGGCTTATTCGAAAAGGGAGGCCACAATGCGTGGCAGAGAACCATAATTGTAGCAGAAGTCAATCTATTTCTTGTAATGTGAGTGTTAGAAAAGAGGTTACATTTACGGGTTAGAATATCATTCCGTATTTCTACAAAAGAGCCTTTAGACGGACACTCTATGATTGCTGCCACGCATTGTGACCTCCCCTTTCCAATGAGCCCAACCGCAGTGCAATCCGTGCAGAAATCACGAAGAATTTGCGAATATCCGTGTTGCCTTTTACGAGCATGCTGAAGCCAAAATGGCAGCAGTCCCAGGCAAATTTTAGTTCGCCCAATTTTTATGAGATAGCGCGCAATAAGAATGGTTTACCGACGAAAATGTGTGTCACTTTTGTGGGCCTGTGCGCTCGGCCTGTGTCCGGACATCAAGCCGTACCGCACATCAAACGTCATGGCGATATGCCGATTTACGCTATGTAATGTATAGGCCCTAGCCTGTACATTGGTGAACCCGCCGTCTTGCCGATGAGCGGGCCGTTTGTGTTAGTGAGACACTTCGCAGTGCCGCCAAGACGACAACTTCACCAATACACAGGCCTGTGCGGGAATCGGCATATCGCCGCAACGTTTGATCTGCGGTACGGCTTGATGTCCGGACGCGGGAGAATCACCCTGTACTTGGAACGGGTGGGAAGTAGAGGGGCCGTAGCGACCCGCCTTGTGCAGCGAGGACCTCGCAATTGATGCCGCCGATTCCCGCCGAGCAAATGCATACTTTTACTACAATCGCTACCTTTGCAATCGAAGTTGAAATAAATAATGGGCTACATATCTATGACACTAGAGTAATAAGGAAAGGCCATTTATAAGTGGGTCGCCATTTATTAACACTGAATTTTCTGAAAATGGAGGAGTATTGGAATTTCTAATGTTCATTATTTGCTGAAAAGAAGGTACGTGCAAAATTTCAAAACATCGGTAATCCAGATGTCTGATCCTTTCCTTATTATCATAGTGTCATAAATATGTCTACCATTATTTATTTCAACCTCGATTGCGAAGGTAGCAAGTGTAGGAACAACTATGAATTTGGTTGGCGGCATCAATTGCGAGGTCTTCGCCACACACGGCGGGTCGCCTAGGTCGCTACGGACCCCTCTGCTCCCCACCCGTTCCAGGCAGGGCACACGGGTCTTGCCAGGTCTCACGCTTCTCTTGATTCAAGAGGTAAGCGTATAGTGTTTATCTGTAATACCATTTTCAGTAGCCGAAAATGGCACTGTTTTACCGACCAGTCAGGGCGGCGAAGTCGCGCGGTCGATAATTTCGCTGTTATACCGACGAGTCGAAGCAGTGACGTCACGAATTGCGAGTTCCCCCTTAAGGGGGAAATGCGTCCGACCACCATTTTGAATTTGGGTGGTCGGTCAAACAGTTGATTTTTCGCGTGCAGGGCCGGTAATACCGACAGCATGTAGCACACTGTATATACAGGGTGAGTCAATGACCTTGCACCAAACTGAAACCACGTATTTTGGGGGTCAATAGAAGCCTAAAAGTCCCGGAACACAAAGTTGAAATCTCAACCCTTTCGGAATTACAGGGGGTTGAAATTTTAAGTTTTAAAAAATCATATCTTCCGACAGGATAATACTAGAGTCACGGGTCTTTTTCCAGAATGTGTGGGAGGGCCCGAGGTACCTGGAAAAAAATATAAACGACGTGAAAATTATTATTAAGCCACATTATTATTGATTTTCTCTAAACGGGCAAATTTCACGTTCATAGAAGAACTACAAGAAAATCAATAATAATGTGGCTTAATAATAATTTTCACATCGTTTCTATTTTTTTCCAGGTACCCTGGGCCCTCCCACACATTCTAGAAAAAGACCCGTGACTCTAGTATTATCCTGTCAGAAGATATGATTTTTTAAAACTTAAAATTTCAACCCCCTGTAATTCCGAAAGGGTTGAGATTTCAACTTTGTGTTCCGGGACTTTTAGGCTTCTATTGACCCCCAAAATACGTGGTTTCAATTTGGTGCAAGGTCATTGACTCACCCTGTATAGCACATTGTGGGCCTCTGCGCCAGATCTATGACGTGCCCGGGTAGAGGGGGGAGGGGGGACCCGTCTTGTGCGGCGAAAACCCGACAACTGATGCCTGCGACCAAATTATGTATACACGTACTTCTTGCTTCTAAATTTCCCCCGGCGTTTTTACAGAAATTTTATCATGTTTGGTATCATTTTAATCGGCAAAACCTCAGCAGTATGATAGTATAATTTTCATAAACAAAAAATTACAAATAAAAAACTTTGCAACTTGGATTAGTATTAGTCACACCGATATTGACCCTCGATGAGCGCCGGATACCTGATCCCATATCCCTTCTCGTGCTTATGTAGAAGAAGACAGTGGTAGAATGAAAGAGAAGGAATACTTACAATGTATGGGATCAGGTAGCCGGCACTCATCGAGGGTCAATATCGGTGTGACTAATGCTAATCCAAGTTGCAAAGTTTTTTATTTGTAATTTTTTGTTCATGAAAATTATACTATCATACTGCTGAGCTTTTACCGATTAAAATGGTACCAAACATGATATAATTTTTGTAAACACGCCGTAGGAAATTTAGAAGTAAGAAGTACGTGTATACATAATTTGGTCGCAGGCATCGGTTGTCGGGTCTTCCTCGCACAAGGCGGGTCCCCTCTCTCCCCTCTACCCGCGTTACGTCACAGATCTAGCGCAGAGGCCCACAATGTGCTATATATTTTTCGTCGGTAACCGTTTTCAAAAAGCCCCCATCTAAGAAATACTCGCGGAACTAAAAACGGCGGATGGTAACTCTTCGAAAGAAGCACGTGGTCGAAAATAACCACAAAAATGTCATTTCGGAAATTCCATATTTCGTTGTTATTTGAGAACGGATTGAGGTGGGACTGGGTTCATTCGAAAGAGGAGACTCTAACGCACGGAGGTAAAGAGCGTTTTTCTAGAAATTCGGTCTCTAGGAAAAATATCGAACTAGTTCTAACCCTTCAACTTGGCCGACTTTCTAGCCTCAGATTTGTGAACCTAGACCGAATTTCTAGAAAAACGCTCTTTACCTCCGTGCGTTAGAGTCTCCTCTTTCGAATGAGCCCAGTCCCACCTCAATCGGTTCTCAAATAACAACGAAATATGGAATTTCCGAAACCCTATTTCGGCCTGTTTTTGTGTGGGATTGTCGCTCGCTGTTTTACCCGGATTTCCCCCTTAAGGTTAGACGGGGATCAGGGGGAGCGGCAGGATTTTTGGACGGACGTATGTCTATGTCTGTGAAGTGCAGGTTTAATTTGTTGAAAAGACGTATTTCTACAGAATTGACACTCGGTGTGATGTTGGTGAAAGGGCGAGTTGTTACTCCACTGAAGCTAAGTTTTTCTTTTTTGGAGAGATGTATTTCTACGTACAATTTTGGAAACGACGGGATTCTACGTACTTGGCTACCAAACTACAGCATTTAGCTTATAGTTACCAAACTAACATAAGCTGCAATAATTAGAAAAGACGAATTTCTACGTTATTGAAACTCAACTTCAATTTTTGAAAAAAATATATTTCTTCGCCACTGGAATCAAGTTTTAATATTTAGGACAGACGTTTTTTTACGTTATTGTACTCCAACTTTACTTTCTTCCATGGACGTATGTATGCCTACGTCATGAAGCTGATTTTCCCCTTTTTCCAAAAAGTTTTGCGTTACTTTTACCCCATCCACCTTCCACGTAATCATTCTCATAATCAGAAGTTGATTCAGCGAACTCTTCGCAAACTTGCGAAGAGATATGCAAGCGAGAGAACAAACGCAATGACTCGCGCGCTAGACAATTGATTTTTTCGCCCGCGCCGTGCGTTCTCCCTTTACCCCTTTCAGGCCGCGCCCTTTCTAGCCGTTTCCGCTGCCCTACAAGTCTTCCCTCCCAGCTGAATCTCAACACCGGAAGTACTAACCTCGTCAAAATCCCTCCCTTTCAATCTTCCTCAATTTTTCTTTATCCAACATAAAAAAAACACCGTTTTAGGAAAGAATACAAATAGAAAGAATTTTTCACTGAATATTTTATAAATCTGTTCTAGTGTTTTTTTTGTTCTACCGGAAGTACTGAGTTAGTCAAAATATCAAGAATCTGGAGAAACATGAAAGATCGCGATTCGAAGATATTTCCTCCGGCAGCTGTTACTGGTTAACCTACCAGCCAATCAGATTTAATCCATCGGATAGCGAATTAGCGATTTACGATTGGCTGCTAGGTAGCAAGTTACGTACACCGGAAATTAGCGGGGCTGATTCGATCGATACGGGAAACAAGGAAGCGAAAGGGGATGGTCTCTCAGTTTTCTAGTGATTAGAGCTTGACCGAGGTCTCTTTCTCTTCCTCTCTCTGTCTTCCTCTCTGCGGAGAAAAAAAAGGAACAAGCGGGAAAAAGGGGAAAGGAAAGCGAAATAGAAAAAGAGAGGAAAAAAGCGAGGGAAAAGAGACTCGAGACTCGACTGCGGTTTCGCGTATTTACCGATGGCTTCGGGCCACGATAAGAGCCTCGACTAACCTAACCTACAAAAACCGTGGCTTTCGAGCGTCTCCGCTCTTTAAACCCACACGAATTACTTGCCTCGGATTGTTTACCTGTGCATTTGAGCTTGATAAGGATTGTTGTTGTTGTTAGATGTGATCTGCGTTAATGATAGTAGTAATTGTTATTGTTGTTGTTGTTGTAATAGGATACTGGGTCTTGTTGCAATTATGGTTGTTATTTTAGTTAACCAGGGGGAATTCTTACTGTCAATGTTACTGTCATTGTTGCTGTCATGGTCAATGTCACCTTGCTGCACAATTATAAATGTCATTGTTCTTGTAATTTTACGGGACACTGTCAATGTCATTGTCATTTTAATGGTTATTGTAATTTTAATTGACACTATATCATGGTCATTGTCACTCTACTTTTAGTTAACAATGTCACTGCCACCGTCTTTTTGATTTTTATTGCTAATATAATTATAATTGTCATTGTCACTTTAATTGATACTGTCACTGTCGTCGAAATTATAATTGTCATTGCAATTTTAAGTGTCACTATCACCATTCTATTTGGTGCTCTAAAAACACAACCTACGAATATATGCCAAATACTACAAAACTCAATGCTCCATCGACCAATAAACAACGACTGGCACAATGGATTACGCAACGAACCACCAATTATTCATCTAATGGAGAAGCATAACATAATGAATCTGTACTAATTGTTAATTCGCTTTGCCCAGGTTTTGAATCAAGCCTTCCTCAAACGTTTAAATCTGCCGAATCCCTATGGTTCATTCGAATTAGCCGGAGAATCCACTTTGGTGCGACTATTTGTACTTCCTAAAACAACTCTCTGCCGACCGTGGAATCCTTTCCACCTCTTTTTCTCCGTTCAACTCTCGCTCCCTATTTTCAAGAAAATCAACACCCTAATTACGAGTTTTGTCTTGCTGCGGAACTTCCCGAGACTTTCGGATTGTATTTCGGTAAGTTTGGCTCGAAAGATGTCGCGACTGTAGTTTCTGTTTCGAAGAAGAAGAAGAAGGCACAAGAAAAAGACGATGAAGCAAAAGAAGAAGAAGAATAAGAAGAAACCCCACTGTGTGCCATTAACCCTGACAGCGAGGAAACTAAAAATTTGCGAAATGTTGAGCTAACTGAATTTAAACTCGGGAAAACATCTCTGATTTTAAGTTGAAGAGGTTATGGTCGCTAAACACGGTCATAGTGGAGAGAGGTTTTGCGGGAGGCAGCGCAAACTATTAGTATTTTTTGGTGTCTTGTTATTCGTTGTTAACTTGAATGTTGTAAAAGAAGAAGGGCTAGGTTTATAGCTTTAGTCGGGATCGACTGTGACGTTAACAATGATACGACGATAACGATAATAATGACAATTGTAATTATATTGGCAGTGAGAATAAAAAAGAGATTGGTAGTGACAGTGATAGTGTTAATAATAATGCTCATACAAACGGCATTGATATTGACGTTGGCATTGACATTGACATTAACATTGACAGCAAACACTGAGAGCAAACGTTGAAATTATCGTTAACGTTATCATTGACTTTGAATTTGACAGGGTCCTGTCAGTAACCTTGACAGTGACCCCAACAGTCATATTGACACTGAAATTATCCCTGAAATTGACAATGATAATGACAATAAGAATTAAAAAACGTACTCCTATACGACTTGCCTTTAGCTTCACTCTTTCAAGAAGACGTAGTAGATGCTATGGCTTCTACCTCCAACTTAAATTTCCTCAAAGACCTATTTCAACATCATCGTATCTTCTGCAACCCATAATTTATCGTGCCCCTTTTCCCCTCCACGGCACCCTGCACCGCGCGACCTTTCAATTCGACGGATCTTTCATCCTAAAAGAGACAGAAGACCGCTTGCCCCCAAAAGAGTGGGAGTAGGCACCTTTCTAACGAACTTCCCTCAGCCACAGATGGCGCTAGCAACGCGAGTCCATCGCCTCATTAACCCAATTAAACCTCCTTCCTCAGCTCAATGACACGCGGCTTTTTATGCGGCAAATTAGTGGTTCTGCCGTTGAAAGATTAAGCCGAACTTATTTAAAAGCTTCTCTTGGTTTCACAGCGCCCTCTACACACTAGGGATGGGCGATTCTACTCGATTCTTTTCCCAAACAATCAATTAATTTACCGATTATTTTAAGAATCAATTCTTGAAACTTGGTTCCTTTTTAACTAAGAATTGGTAAGGGATCTATTTCTGATGTCCTAAATTAAATTAGTTACGCCGATGTACAAACGAAATTATTTATATCTGAGTTTCATGAACGTATATTCGATCTATTAAATAAATTTTATGACATGATAGATGGTTAGGGTAATAATTACTACATTACACTTTTTTATTTTGCAAAATACCATATTGTATATTGATTCAATACAAATTCTTAGCATCTCACTTTTAAATGTTTTTTTATGCTGTTTAACGTTTAAGCAATTTTAACTTTAAATACAATGTTTATTAAATTTTTATGTATGTCGAAGTTTGTTGCGCTGAATTAATAGCTTAATCCTCATTTTTTGAAAAGTCAGGGAATCGACTCTGCTTTTACATTACTGATTAAAAACAGTCTCCTCTCCCACCCCTCGAACTGTTTAATTTCCTTTGATGATTCGGTTTTGAATCGAGCTTCGTTCACGCCAGCGCCATATGTCGCGGCACGATTTAACTTCAATTCTAAACTTAAATTTGTTAAACACAGGGATTTCTGCGTTATTCGAAGTGAGTTGCGATTCTAGCGAGCGGAAGAGTTGGTTGGTCAGCATGAAGTGGTGGCGCAAATGAACCGCAACCACCACATCCACCGCACTCGCCGCACTGGACCATTTTCTTACTCAAGCGTAATTCACTGATGTCCTTTCTATCTCTCTCTCTGTTTTACTGTCCATTTCAATTCGCAAACGCCTGCGCCACCATGCAGAGAACTCTTCCGCTGGAACTTTATACTAATGTAATTAGGAAATGGAATGATAAATTCGTCCGGAAGGTTAAGCAATGGGTCTTAAGGAACAGAATGTCCTTGACGCTCGGCCGACGACGCAATGGAAGAAAAGAGAATTCTAAGGATCGCGAGAAAGTAAACGGATTTTTTCAAATCTCATATTTAGTGGAGGTTCTCTTTACCGAGAAACAGTTAAACTAATTTCGACCCGTTTCTCGCGCGAACAAGGTGATGGAAAAATTTAAGGACACAGACTAACCCACGGTCCAGCAATGAAATTCTAATTATTATTCTATTAACCAGACTAAAGATATAAAAATGAATTGGCACTATTCTTTTATATTAAGATTATAGAGTGAAAAATGTAGCAAAGAAAAATTGATAAATTTGGAGGAAGCGTTTAAGATAGAATTGGGAAAATTAATATTCAATTTAGAGGAAACATTCGAGACATATTTAAAGAATTTGGAGAAATTCGTGCTAATCGAATGGCACAAGCCCTACAATTATCGCACGATCGAAATGATAAAGTTACTAGAACGCGAATACCGTGAAATTTAGTTTCCATCTAATCTTATATATTAAATTGAAATAAACACAGCCGGTGTCGACCATATTTTAAGCGCGGCGCATATTTCGCGTAACAAGAGATGAAGATTTATTCGAAGCATAAACGTCAGTCAAGCGTAGCATAAGAAATGAGCTTTAGAAACTTGCTACGACATAAATTCTATTTAGCTTCATTTTCACAAATTTCAATATTATTACAAATTCACTTTAAAATAATTTAATTATTAATTTACTCGGTTTCGAGAGTTTTAGGGAATTTTTGAGAATTCTGTGGCTCAAATTTATTTCAAATCAAGTTCAATTATTAACTCATTGGATCTTGGGAAATTCTACGAATTGTAATCCTAAAATTTATTATATGAATTCAAATTGCATTATTAGTTCATTCGGTTTGGGGAAGTTGGGGGAAATTTAAGGAATTTTAGGAAATGTGATTCTCAAGTTGTTGTTTCAATTGAGTATAAACCTGCTCAAAATCTAACTCTAAGCCTTACAAAGGAACTACTCGAACGGTCCGCCTCCAATGTGGTTGAAACTTTGTAGGCTTCAAAAACACCCAAAAATAGGAGACCCATATTTTTTTTTAGCTGTGATAACTCAAGTTTAAGTGGTGAAAACACCCCTCAAAGTTCGACCCTTAAATGGCTAACTTGGGAACAGTTAAAGATAGAGGAACATTTTTTAAACAAAAATTGCATGATTTTGCACGTATTAAAAGAAAATATAACAATTATTTAAAAATATTTATTATTGTTTAAAAAAATGTATGGGTCACATTCGTTTCCCGAAATACAGTGCTGGTCCATATAACAAAAAACATATCGTTTTTTATTACAAAATCAATGGAGTATATATATATTTGTAATTCCCTCTACAAATTTTCATAAATTTCTATATTCGCACATGAAATTCACTTCGAAAATAAACAATCTTTCTAGTGAAATTAATTAGAAAAAGGATCGGTGTTTTTCACTGACTTTCTATTGAATTCAATCGCATGAAAGTTTTCGAGGTTAGGTTTACGCGTTTCGAATATTCTCGCCACGATCGGCGCGCAGCGAGGGAGGGAAAGTGGCTGTGAAATAATCAATGAGATCATAGGCAAAGTGCCGGCGGGTTTTAGGTTAGGTCAGTTTGCTTCGGGGAATATCGAAGAAGGCTTGCGTCTCTCGCGAAATGGCATTAAGGGGATAACAGCAAGGTAGAGGTTATGTTACGACGTTTCATTTATGGCGCTCATTTTAGGCTCATCCTAGACATTTCCACGTTATTTCAGAATGTTACTAGGCTTGAGACTTGATGATAACTAGTTACAGGACTTCCTGTAGATTGTAGTAATGATTTTGAAATTGACTTGTAAATTTTGAAATAGTTACTAGAACATTTATCAGAATTTTAACCTTAAAACTTAAAAAGAAAAATTCACTAGAATCCGACTGGAATCTAGTAATTATTTATAAATTCCAAATATATTAATAATGATGATCAATGATAACGTATAGGTTATGATTGCTACGTACAATATTTCTAGTTATTCGAGAAAATAACTAGGCTTGGAACTTGACTAGGAAGAAAGTCCTTAGACATTTCCGTAGAATTTCAACTGTTATTCCTAAGTAACGATTCTAGTAACAATTCCGAAATAAATATTGTAGTAACTGTTTCCAAATGAATTAATATTAATTTCCAAAACATTACTAGAATATTTAGTTACTAGAATGGTTACGAGACTTCGAGGCTTCAAATTTAATAACAAAAATGACTATTATTAACAAAATTTACGATTATTTCTCAAGTAAACCTTAAACCAACAACACTCACAGCAACGAAAATATCAAGAAAATAGTAAATAAACTATCGACCGCTATCAACAAAATTAATGTTTGCCAAATCAAAAGAAAAGAAGTTAGGAATCGGTGAGCCGTGGCTAAACTGCCGTGCGAAACCCGGCGATGTTGAAAATTCGTCGAACGGTAGAGGCGGCGGAGAAAGAGGAGTCGAAGACTCTCTTGTGCGAAGATGAAGGTGCTTCGGAGCGGTTGAAGTACAGCCGGCGAGTCTTTGAACGTGAGAGGCTCGATCGATTACCTCTGATCGGAATCCTCGCCGACGACATCAATAGGGTAAACTGGCCGCGCGTTGCCTCGCAGAACGCCAATTATTGACACTAGTGCCATTTTAGAAAACAGAAATTCTAGAGACATCAATAGGAAATTAATTATACCAAAACATGACCACTCTCTCAGAGAGAGAGAGAGAGAGAGAGAGAGAGAGAGAGAGAGAGAGAGAGAGAGAGAGAGATTGATTGATTGATTGTTTATTTATTTCTGTTCTGGGGCATGCAAGTCCCCGTCAGAACAGACAACAGTTAACAAAGTATAGTATAAAACAATAAGATAACACTAAGATAAAGAAATACAAAAATACATAAAGATATAACATAACAGTGTAGGAATATATGGAAATATAATATAGAAATATAAAGATATATGCAGAATATGAATGATAGATAACAATAACAATATAAAAGTCCAAAACACATACAACAGTATATATATAATCATGCTCCCTCACGCATCCTCGTCAGCAGTTCGCAACGGAGGGACTCCTTGAAGGCCCCCTTCGATTTCGCAGCGCGAATATTTTCAGGGAGGCTGTTCCACAGAAGGCCCCCCTCGACTACAAGTGAGTGCGCTTTTGTGGCAGTGCGATGCTGAGGAATATTATATGCTACTCGCGAGTGACGCGGTGAGGACCTCACGTCCATGTCCGACCTCCGCATAAACAGATGACTGAGAGTGTGTGCACCCGTGCCCCGGTGGATGTCGAACATGAGGCAGCCGAGGAAATAGAGGCGGCGTTCGCGCACTTTTAGCCAACCGAGTCGCTCGTAGTACGGCGTGATATGAACATCACGCCGTACCCCGAAGACGAATCGAACACAGGCATTAAGTGCTCTCAGCAGCCTCAACTCCCCGACAGCACTCATGCCAAGCTGCACAAGGCAGCAGTAATCTAAATGTGGAGTGACAAGACTCATGACCAGAGTGGCCCTCAGTGAACGTGGCAGTGAGTCTCTGTTTCTGTACAAGGAAGACAGGGTAGAGTAAATCTTCCTGCAGACCAAGTTGGTTTGCTCATGCCAACCAAGGTTGCATTGGAGCGTCAGACCAAGAGACTTTACCATGTCCGAGAAGGGAATAGACTTATCGGAGACCGTGATCGGAGGTAGGAGATCAGTGTTCAACAAGTTTAACGCACGCGACGAGCCTAATATCATGCACTGCGTCTTTCCCGGGTTCAACATAAGACCATTGGTGCAGCACCATGCCACAATTCTTGCAACATCATCATTGACCTTTTGAATCGCCTCTTCGAGCCCAGAAGCCGGAGCATGAAGATAAATCTGGAGGTCATCGGCATATTTAATTACCCTACAGTTGCGGATCTCATTGTTGATGTCCCAGAGAAAGAGCAGGAAGAGGAACGGTCCCAGCACAGAGCCCTGCGGCACCCCGGATAGCACGGGTAGCCAAGTGGAGATGTTGTCGCCCACTCTCACTGCCTGCAGACGACCAGAGAGGTAAGACCAGATCCATTGTAGCACCGATTGCGAGAAGTTAAGACGGTGCAGTTTCCGTATTAATGTGCCATGACTAACCGTGTCAAAGGCTTTAGAGAAGTCAAAGCACACCAACACGGCAAGCATGCGATCATCAATGGCCTGTCGCACATCCTCCACCAGCGTCAGCAAGGCAGTTTGAGTCGAGCGACCTCTCACGAATCCATGCTGAAATGGATCCACGCGGCCGGAAGCTTCCAGGAAGTCCCGCGCTTGCTGGAGAACTACTTTTTCTAGGACTTTTGAAAGCTCGGGAAGAAGCGATATTGGCCGGAGATCACAGGGATTTTGGGGATCAGGAAGTTTGGGAATAGGTACAACGAAGGATTGTTTCCAGAGTTCAGGAAAGGTAGACGAAGACAGAGAGAGATAGAAGATATGGAGCACAATGGGAGAGAGAAGATTAACACACAGAGAAAGGAAGTACGGAGGAAGATCATCGGGACGAGAGCCAGTGGAGGAAGATAATTTCAGGTGAGGAAGAATGTCGTTGAGAGAGATGTGCGAGAAATAAAATTTATTGTCATCGTAGGATGGTGGGAGAAAAAGGAGCTCGGGCGGAGGAGCAGGAGATCGCGGAAAGACGGACGTGAAGTAATCATTGAGACGAGAAGGAGAGAGGTGGTCAGGAAGGGAACGAGGATTAACACAAGACACAATGCCAAATCGCTTCAAGTCCCGCCACACGTCGCCAACGGACAGCTGCGCACGAAAATGCGAGTTGAGGAATAAGCTACGTGCGGTATGTATTTTCTTCTTAATTTCAGCACGAAGAGCCCTGTACTGGTGAAGCGTGGACTGATCCCTGTTCCTCCGAGCACGTCTCTTCAAAGTGTTACGCATTCCAATCATTCGTCTTATCTCCCCAGTGAGCCAGGGAGCACGAGAGCGCCTCGGCCGAACACTGCGCAAAGGCGCAAGGTCATCAAGTACATGCTGCAGCTCACCGGAAAATACACCAACCAACGCATCGACTCCCTCCAGGCCGCCAAGGGAATTTCTCCAGTCGAGATTAGAAAGAGTCAGCTGGAGCGTCTCAGCGTCAATTGCACGTAAGTTCCGGGATACAGTATTACCGCGTACTCTGCCCGTCTCGCTTACGTCATAGACAATCGAGATAAGTTCATGCCCTGACAGGAATGGCTCACCCGATTGCCCAGACCCTACGACCCTGGATTCATCACCCACAAGGCAAAGATCAATCCTGGAGGAGCTCGTTGCTGTGTGAAACGTGTCCTTGTGACCAACCAAACACAAGTTAAGCCGCGAGAAAAGAGAGGTAAGGTACATAGTGTCTGGTGATGGCAGGTTTAGATTACAATTCCAGTCCCCCAGGATTAGTCTCTGCTCATACCGACAGATTATATCAGCGAAGATCGGTTCAAAGGAGTTGAAGGCAGTATGTGGCGGACGATACACAACACCAAGAAGAACTCGACTAGCAGGGGAGGAAGTTAGCTCAAGGAAAAGAAATTCCACCCCAGAATCGCACTGCTCAACAGAAGAGGACGCAATCTGGGTGACACTAAGA
Source organism: Trypoxylon attenuatum (assembly GCA_963989405.1). Lineage (NCBI taxonomy): Eukaryota > Metazoa > Arthropoda > Insecta > Hymenoptera > Crabronidae > Trypoxylon > Trypoxylon attenuatum. The sequence goes on from OZ022490.1 coordinate 22,306,253, forward strand.
GAAGTTCGGACATACATTCCAACACCTCCACCACGTCGTCCCCGCCGGTCGCTCCTAAAGAGTAAGTAGTCATCGATGCACACAAGGTTAGAAGTATGGGCACATGACAGCCAAGTCTCCGAGACCGCAATTAAGTCAAATGGGGGGTGGGCAGATTCGGCGTATGAGCGGAGCTGTTGGATGTGAGCAAGTAGTGACCCGGCGTTTAGATGACATGCTCGAAGCTCACGCGAAGGCGGTGAAGCACCCGTTAGCCCGCTCACGGCAAGTCACCCTCTACTGAAGTTGCTGACTTCGGCCGGCCTAACCAGAGGTGGTAGTAGCACCGAGGGCTCATCGCCAGCCCGAATGATAATTGGTTTTGTGCCCGAGTTAGAATCCGCTTTTACCATAATATTAGTATTCCTATGCCAGATTTGTCGATAGCCTCTTTCCCGCGCAACCGCCCTTACCGCACGTAGGCGGTTCCATAGATCACCAGGCAGGAATTCGTTGACATAAATTGCGCGGGGCGTCAAGGATCCATCCACCTCATTTGCCTTAAGCGTACGTTTTTTGCGTTTCCCCTCCAATACAGCATCACGAATGGACACACTGGCAAAGCTGACATGGATAAGCCTCGGACGATCATCATTCGAACCCCCACGCATACGCGACGCACTCAAAATATCTGGCTCGGAGATCTTAACCCCTAACGTTGACGAGATATTGGCAATAATGCCCTTTACATTTTCATTCTGCCTTTCAGGGAAGCCAGAAACTAATAGCTCCGTGGATCTACGTTGGAGGTCCAGCTGCTGGACGATTGAGCTGACCTGAGCCACCTTCCGCTCCAGGTGCGAGACGGCGCCTGCAGCGGCGTCGGTAGTAGATCCCTCTCCATTGCGGGCCTGACGCTCCTCAAGTGCATCCATTCTAGTGGTGATCGATGCCGACAACTCCTTCTGCTTCTGTCCCATATCCCGCATGTCCTGCTTCACCGCCTCCACGGTACTTTCAAGCCCCTGCACCCTGGTTAGTACCGCCGAGATCTCCGTGGTAAGATTATCGAGACGACCATTGACCTTAGCATCAAGGGCGGTGATCGATCTCTGCATTGTTTCCTGCATTGTCTGGATGGCCGAGAGTACAGCACCCAAGGTAGGATCCGGCTGAGACTGCAGTTGCAGTTGCGATTGCAATCCAGGTATAGGAGATGGCAGCGGCGAGGAGTACGAATCCTGAAACTCCTCAGTTATGGGTACCTGTAGATCGATACTGGATGGAGCCTGTAGAGCCGCGTGGGAACTCATTGAGCCAGGACTCGTGGAGCGAGCTACCCCGGTGCAGGTCACCTTCCCTTCCATAGTTGGGAGTCTGTGCGGTTTATAGCATTTTGGGTGGAAGGTCGATGTGCAGCCCGTGCACCCGGTTGTAATCGTAGCAATCTCTTTCTTGCAGGACGCACAGCTCTTCTTCTTCTCCATAGCCGAAATGGAAGATGATTACCGGTAGAAGCAGGCAAGGTGAGATATTTATGCCCAGAGTGTACTCGTGGGTATTTGTGTCGCGAGTGTACCCAGGTAAACAAGAGTGTACACGAATGTACGCGAGCATACACGAGTATACACGAGCGGGCGGGTAGGCTGGCGGGAGCGCAGGTGAGTGGTAGTTGGGAGTCACGGAGGACGACGCTCAGCCAACCAGAGAGCCGCAGCGAGTCAAGTGACGCACTGGGCGGCCAATCAGCATCGAGCAGGGTGTCCGCGCACGATCCACCGAGTCTGATCGAAGAGTGACAGGTATGGTTATGTCACCTGAGCCCGATTTAAATCCTTCCTTGTAGCCACACACCGCACCGCACACCAGTAATTAATTGTTTAAAGTGCGCAGAATAAAGTGCTGA